>CM060960.1:20856903-21561903 GCA_030765055.1 Mantis religiosa | reverse complement strand
TAATTAATTTATTTGTCAATAGAGTGCAAAGCAGGTTTTGACGTTGCCAATTACAATCCTAAAGTTTACAATTATAGGATATAGAGCAAAATATAAACAGTATAAAAACATATTTACAGATCATCAACTTTGTACAAAAATGTATCCATTAAAAAGTATTTTAATTTGTTTTGAAATTGCTTCGTACCATTTAATGCTTTAATTGATGTTGGCAGTCTATTAAATAAAATCTGTCCCATTATTATAAAAACATCTCTATCAGTAGATCGTTTAGAAGTACAGTCTCTAAAATAGTCATTGTTGCATCTGGTATTATAATTGGACTGAAAACAGTCTTTTATTCAGTAATGCGAATATTGGTAGTGTTTTGTCTTTGTTTATATTTGTGTTATATCCAGTGATTCATTTGTGGTTATAACATTTTATAAATATCCTGGTGATGGGAGAGATGTATGCTCCCAAAACGTCGATTTCTAATCGGCTTGCTTCCCAAGAACTTGAACATCAGTGAATATATATCCAGATACATGCTGTGTGTGCGTGTGCGTGTGCGTGTGCGTGCGTGTGCGTGTGTGTGTGTGTGTGTCAGAGAAAATGGAAATTCTCCCTCATGAAGAATGCACCTGATTTTTTATGTTCTTACATAATTGAAGAATTTAAGTACAACACTAACTGTAAACAAAATGTGTAAATGAGTGTAGATGTGTTTTACAGGTATGTGAAATTTGAGAGAAACAGATTTGTAAATAAACTTTGTAATTAAACCTTGTAATTAAATTATGTATGTGACGTATCCTTGTAATTAAACCTTGTAATTAAATTATGTATGTGAGGTATCCTTGTAATTAAACCTTGTAATTAAATTTTGTAATTAAATTATGTATGTGACGTATCCTATGTACTTTTAACACAAGGATGAAATAAAATGAAATGAAATGAAATGAAATGAAATTTCCAGAATGCTAATAGCTTCATTGCCAGATGCAAGGCATTAGAAAACAACATAATTTCCAGAAAGTTAAAATAAATTTAATTGAAATGTATAAATGCTACACTATTAGATAACAGTCATCTGATAATCAGTAGCTCAGAACTATTTAGATGCTTTCTTGTGATTGCAGGTTTTGGCGGTATGGGCATTGGATTGATGTTGTAGTAGATGACAGACTTCCCACAATTGCTGGCATGTTGGTGTTCCTTCACTCTTCGACCCACAATGAGTTCTGGAGTGCTCTTTTGGAAAAAGCATACGCCAAGTAAGGGAATTTCTTCTCTTTTGAATGAATAGCATCTTGGAAATTAAATTTGCCACAAGAGAAAGAGAATATAGGTACATTGAATGTATTGCCCTAAAGGACTTCGAAAAGGACCTTATTTACCACTAGCAGATTTTAGTGCAACACATTCTTTTCATGTATAAAAATAAATGCAAAAGCAAGTATGTTTATCTCATAATTCTATATTAATAAAGTAACATGTAATTGTACTGTCTTATTTTTAATTTAGCGATTAAACTAAGGTTTTTGTTAATTTACCTATGCAAAGAAATCAAAGAAATCATCAAAAACAGAAGACAAACTATAGCATTAAAGAATTTGAAAACCAAAACTGAAACTTGGATGTGACATTTTAATAGAGACATTTATGGCAGGTCATAAAAGTAGAGGAAAGTTACTTTATTGCCCATGTCTATTCTCTTCAATAAATAAAGAGCTAAAAATCTCTTATTTTGCCTATTTTCACTCGCATTTACAATACGGGGTAATATTATGGGGAAACAGTGTAAAGAGCAAACTGATTTTCAATGTGATGTGTGGTGTTTAACGCCCGCTTTTACTACATACGGCACGCAGGCGGTGACACTGATGATATATAAGATGAAGATGGAGCACCGGTGGAATGAGATGGCGGGGGAAACCGGAGGTCCCAGAGAAAACCCGCCCCAGCGCCGTGTTGTCCACCACAAATCTCACTTTGCGGTTGCCTGGGATCGAACCCGGGCCGCCTTGGTGAGAGCCAAGCGGTCTAACCACTGAGCCACAGCGCGGCCACTGATTTTCAAGCTGCACAAAAAAGCTCTGAGAACTATAGTAGGTATACCAAAAAGAGAGAGTTGCAGGGAACATTTTAAGAAAATGAACATATTAACTTTACCCTGTGTTTACATAAAAGAACTCCTACTATATGTGAAATCTAACCTAAATCATCTTGTAAGACTTGAAGCTTTCACGGCAAGCATTACTAATCAAGGCTTCGTGGGTGATCAGCCATGTCAAATTAATAAACGTTGAGCTTTCGGCCATTGCAAACTCCATGGCCTTCTTCAGATCTTGACACGGCTGATCACCCGCAAAGCCTTGATTACTAAATCATCTTGTCACAAATTCTGAAATTCACACTCATAACACGCAGAATAAAAATAAGCTGCATATCCCTAGTCATACAACAAAACTGTTTGAAAAGTCTTTTAAATATAATTGTCTAAAATTGTTTAATATCTTACCATCACACCTGAGGAACATAGGGTCAGTTAAAAAATTCAAAACTGATTTAAATAAATTCCTGCTTTCTAACCAGTTCTACTCAGTTGAGGAATTCAAACAATGCTGTGTACCTGCGAATAAGATGCTGAAGTAATATAATATAATAGTTTAAGCATTAAGCTCCATTTTTCAGTTTACTTCATAAATTTTGTTCTCTCTCTCCTCTCTCTCCTTTTGTGTAATTTTTCTTTAATGCTGTGTAAATAATTTATGTATAAAATTGGTTTATATCACTTTTGCAAATTTTGTCTATCAATGTTATAAAGATGGCTGCATTTATTGTGTTACTATAGGTTTTTCTGTAATTTTGATGTGTTCAATAACATATATGTTTCAAAGGTTGAAATAAATACTATACTACTATACTAATATTATTGCTTCCTTCCATTCCACATATTGTCACCACATGCCACTGAGCACGAAAAGCATAAAAGATCTCATAGTCTAAGATGCAACAAACTATATTTACAGGGTCTTTGGTTCATATGAAGCACTGAAGGGAGGCACAACATGTGAGGCAATGGAGGACTTTTCTGGTGGTGTAATGGAAATATATGAACTGAAGGATCCTCCACCAAACCTTTATAAAATTATGCTCAAGGGCTATCGACAGTTATCACTCATGGCCTGCTCAATAGAGGTATGTTGATCTGTAATACGTGCCCCACTCAGCTGCAGAAGTTGTAAAATATGATAATTAAAATTATACTGTGGGTCGACTGAGACACTCTGTACTTCATATACCACAAATTTTCTTTCAATGTATTTCACCTCCACTTGAAGGTAATATCAAGATTGATGTTCCAGCTGATCATGGTTCTCCAGAGATGAGGCATCTGCTGGTGATCCAATGAGGCTAAGTAAAATATTTTCTTCTGATAGAATGCCAAAATTCATTAAGTGTGTTTGGAATATTTTTATGTAAATGTTTTCCCAGATGTTTAATCCTTGTGTCAAGTGAACTGATTTCAGTAGTAGGGCTTTACTTTCTAAGATGTGGTGGTGATCCCATAAATGTTCTGCTACTGCAGATTTATCTGTTTCTTTTTGCTTGATGCTCCTAAAGTGTTCTTTTAATCTGCTTGTTCTGGTGGTTGGTTGTTCATCAAGCATTTTCTCTAGCCCTTTACTAGTATCTTCTCAGATACTATCTGAGCCCTTTATCTTAGTAGTTTAGTTTATTTGTACTCAAATATAAATACTTTTTACAATTCCAATCAGAATTTTTACAATTCTATTCTAGATACAAACTTATTGCTGCTTATATTTATGAGCTAATAGTGGTATTGGCTCCCTGGCCATTTACCTCTATTCTAGCCCTTATGCAACCTTGAACTAATATTCCATTGTGTCCTCCATTTCTATAACTCTTAACTTCCTTACCCTTCTTATCCATTTCTCTTTAATTTTGTCTGCATACTTTCCAATCTCCCTTATTCTTTTCTCTCCTTTCAGCGTAAGCAGTTTTATGTTACTACATAAGCCCCTTTATTGTCCCAGTTTTTATCCCATATTAATTTCCCACAGTTTTCCGTTTCTTTACATTCCACTACATAGTGCACAAAGCTTATTTTATTTCCACATAAAATGCATTTCTTTGGTGAACCCCCTCTCAGTATAGCTTCTGTCCTTAACCAAGCTAAAACCTCCCTCTCATATCTATCACATAGGTCTGTATTCATCCATTCTGTCTTCATTTTCAGGTATACATTTAGTGATTTCCTACTTATCAAGTTTCCCAATGTCACTTGTCTGTCAATGTCCTGTACCCTGTTCTTAATCATTGTGCAATAACCCTTTACATTTCTTTCTCCCTCCTGCCAGATATCCTCTATTCCAATTCCATCCAATGTTCTCTCTGGCTCTGCCCACTAGAATTCTTTTGTTGTTCTACACAGATCTTTAATATTGTTGCAAACACATTGTTGTGGCGAGGCAGCGCGACTGACAAGCACAAAGAGACAGACAGTGCAATGCAGGATAAAAAAACTTGCCGAAACGGTGGGGGGGAAGGAGAAGGATTTCTGGAGAGTTCGTCTTTCTTCTAGTGCCGTCTTCATTGTTTGAGAACATTCCACAGTTTTCCGGAATAGTGAGTAAGCTATAAAAGGAAGTCGCCACCCGCCACTGTGGAACAGTCGGTAATTGGATGCATGTGCGTGAACAGCTGTAAAAGTGAACTCTTTGTGGTCGATGACCTTACAAGTGACCAAAGCATGTTTCTACAGAAATAAAGAGCAATTTTTAGTGTTTGCAACCTGGACTTTTAATTTAACGAATCCACAAAGTCACAATATATTATCATCATCCTTTTTTATACAGCTGCACCAATGTTTTAAGCATGTTTCTATAAGTATCCCACTTCTGCAGGGTTTTCCAAGTTCCATTCTAGCTACTGCATTTGGCATTGACTTATTCAAACTTAATATCTCTTTACAGAACTGTTCATATGTGTGTTCAACATGCTTTCTTATCTCGTTAGCCCCAAACAATTCCACACCATATGAATATAACAATAACATATCATCAGCTTACAATATTGTCACAGCGACGTGCATAAAAAGTTCATGCGGAGCGATAACGCGGCTTGTTTACACAAAGGAACTGATACAGATAGCACGCAGATAAAGGTCTGCAAAACAAACAAACTGAGATAAATGGAAATTTCTGGTGACATCTTGATTGATAGAGATTATTCGGTTTCTTGATTGTTCTGAAACAATCTGGAATTATCAGATGAGGTATTTAAGGAAGCGACGACTCGCCAAAAGTGAGTCAGTCGTAAACAGTAAACAGTTGTAGAGTGTTGTAACGAGAGCTGATGTAATCAGAATGCTCTCTGTGTGGTCATTGATCTAGGTAGACTGTGATTGTGTATGTGATGTAATTCTGTTGTAACCTGCTACTGTGAGTGTATTTCTACACAAATAAAGAACATTTAGAATTTCTGAAAATTGGACTTTTAGTTCTACGAACCCAAAAAGTCACAATATTGGTAAAAAGCTCTGTATATTCACATATACTACAAATAAAGAACTATTGCTTATATTGGCTATATTGCACAACACTATGTTTAGAATTCCCAGGTTGTGTTTAAAGTCATTCACAGTGCATACTATTTATCACATTCAAGCAATAGCTTTTTATTGATACATTACCCAGGTCTAGGCGAGTCAGTTCATTAGGTGCGGTTTGTTGAACCCAAAGTCAAAGGTTCAAACCTGACCCAATCCAGTGGCTTTTATGTGTGCGTAAAAGTAACAGCTCCATGTCAGTCTTTTACAATGGCATGTAAAAGAGCTCCTATGGACAAAATTCCAGCACACTAGTGACACTAATAGGATCCTGATAACTGAAATCATCAATAACATAAATAATAATTTTTTAATACTTTACCTAACCTTGTTACTAAAATTAGGCAAGTGAGTCAACCTTGTATATACTTTGCTCCTTGTATATACTTTGGAGCAAAGTATATACAAGGTTGACTCACTTAGTAACAATGGCACTCCACTTTCTGAAATACTTCTTTTTATTCTATTTACCTAACCTATTAACTCATACAAATTAGTAGCCAAAATTAACAACTTTGCTAAAAAAAATTGCTATCTGTATTTATGTACATACATAATGGAGTGTTAGCTAAAATTGGCAGCTCTTCATTTTGAAATTTTACTGCTACAGCCTGATCCAGTAATTAAAGAGAAAGAGACTGCAGAAGGTCTTATCAAGGGGCATGCCTACAGTGTAACTAAAGTTCAATATGTACACAGTGAGGCACCAAATGCAAAAGGAAAGATCCCTCTCATCAGACTGCGTAACCCTTGGGGAAATCAAATTGAGTGGAATGGAGCCTGGAGTGACAAGTGAGTAATGACTAGAGTTTGAATTTATATGTCCTATAAAGTATGAATATATGCATGCATCTATGCACTAAAAATCTGTTAAATATGCTCTAAAAACTTTATAATATGCATTTAAAATAAAGTACATTATTTCACCTTTCTCACATTTATTATTCTTAAAGTACAATAGTAAATTTTTAAACACAGGCATTAATTAATATTTCTTAGTCTTTCTTTCAGTCTATTTTGAGTATTAGTGGTGTTTATTGTAATAAACATTTAAAGATTTTTCTTTGCTTTCTGTAAGAAACAATTTTCTTGTCACTTGTTGGTATCTAGATGAACTTGAAGTTCAAGTTCTCTTCAAAGGTGGAGTCAAAATTGAATAGTTTTGCTTTATATTTCTTTGTGAATATTGTTTCCGACGTGTTTAATGCAGTTGGACCCTGAACACTTTTTAATAAACGGATTTCTTGTTCCAAAAATAGTACAATACTGCTGATTTCTCTGTTTCTTTGTTCTTGGTGTTCCTAAAATACTCTTTAAGCCTAATGTTCTTTCTTTTTCTTTTACCAATGTAAAATTTGTTAAACCTGTGCAATTTATTTAGTACACACCTGAGATTTTGTCTGTGGGTTTCTCTTTTGTATTGTTTGATTTCAAAAGATGTTGTACTCTGAATGTGTTCTGTGGAACCAAAGTAATGTGTTCTTTGAAGACTTTTTGGAAAAGGTATGTAGCTCTGGGATGATATGTAAATTTTCTGTATGAAGTTTTATTACTGATTGGGGAGAGAGTAGTTATTTGTCTGCATCTCTGTTGTCTTTTGAATATATCAATTTTATTTCTGAACAATTCAGAACTAAATCTATTGTATTCTGCAATGTGATATATAAGTCGATACATAAGTTCAGTATCTTTGAAGGGAGTGGTACAAAGCTTATTTTAAAAATTCCATCTACCACAAATTACTTACTACATTGAGTATTTTTCAAACATTTTGTTCTTCTCTAAAATAGCTCTTAACAATTTTCATTGAAATATGATAAATTTAAGATATTTGCATAACAACTGAAATATACAAGGGCTGTTCAATAATGAATGATCATAATTTTTTGCCTACCGCTACAATGGAGGTAACATGCAGTTAAAGTTGATGTTAGAGGAAGATCCGCAGTTTCTTTCAAACATAATCACTGCTGATGAAACTCGGCTACATCACTTTCATCCTAAGAGCAAACAGCAAAGCTCAGTGTGGAAATCTCCTCCATCACCAACCCCCAAAACAGCAAAAGTGGTTGCTTCTGCTGGGAAAGTTATTGTCATCTCATTCTTTAATATTCATGGAATGGTTTATCAGCATGTTGTACCTGCACACACATCCGTAACTGGACAATACTACAGGGATGTTCTGAAAACATTGCCAGTCTATATCAGGCGCAAAAGACCACATTTCCGTGAAGCAGGCTGGATGCTGCACCACGATAATGTGTGGCCGCATATTGCTAATTTTATTGCTGAATATCTTGTAAAAATCAACATGACGTGCATCCATCACCCTCCCTATAGTCCGGATTTAGCCCCATGTAACTTTTTGCTATTCCCTAACTTGAAGAAACGCCTTCGTGGGAAACATTATCCATCATCAGAAGCAGTGGTGAAGGCTAAGGAGGCAATTTTGAAGGATCTCTTAAAAACGGTTTCCAGCATGTCTTTGAAGACTTGCAGAAACGCTGGGACAAGTGCATCACATTCAGGGGAGACTATTTTGAGAAGGACCATCAAAATTATGAGGATGAGTAAAGGTACGTTGTCAAAAAAAAATCTTTATTGAACAGCCCTCGTATATCTTAAATGTTTGGAGAATTGTTTGTTGTAAACCTCTTCATTCTGAATGATCTGTATAATGGTTAAAGCATACAAGATTGACATACAATTACAACATAAAAAATGTAGGTTTTGTGGATGTAGACGATTTATGCCATATAGCTTTTTTGTGTGTCTGTATGTGTGTATATTGTGGAGTTAACTATTTACGAGACACTTCTCATCATTGGATGGTATTTTCAAATACTTCTACTTTTCTAAATTGGCAATTTGTTATTCATCTTTTTCTGATGGTCACACAAAGAGCATGAAATTTCAGTCATCATATTGTGACATACTCCTTAAAAATCCAAATAATGTGTTATCTACAGCAAAATGTGTAAATGTGAATTTAAAGTTTACCTGGAATAATAAGAACTTACACAAAATAAGCTTTTGCAATAATAGCTTGAAGAAGACTGAGTAGAAAAAGTTATCCAAATGTAATACATAAGGTTTTTCATGATGATAATTTAGCTCATATACATTCATCTCATACCTATAACTTTATAGAGGAAGATTACCAATTTCCACAGAGCTTTAAAACTGAATGCATCTTAAATGAAACTAAATAATTAATAAACACTTTGCAGTCTGTTATTTCTTAAAAGCAATTAACTTTGGAATAAAGAAAATTGCTCACTTGAACTGTAAATTTAAATGTATTTATTGGATTTTCCAGCGCATTAAACATTTGATACAGAAAGATCAAGGAATATAAAGACTTTCACTATCCTTAATCTGACAGTAAGAGTGACAGAATATAGATCATTTGGTAGTGGGAAGAAATAGTGTTGCAAACCCATTATCTATGATAGCGCAGCTTGTGTACACAAAGGAACTGATAACGATAGCATGCAGATAAAGGTCTGCTGAAACAAACAAACCGAGATAAATGGAAATTTCTGGTGACATCTTGATTCATAGAGATTATTCGGTTTCTTGATTGTTCTGGAACAGTTTGGAATTATCAGATGAGGTATTTAAGGAAGCAACGACTTGCCAAGAGGCAGTCATAAACAGAGTGGAGTAGTAAACAGCTGTAAGGACGGACGTAAGAGGAGTGTTGTAAACAGATGTAATCAGAACGCTGTTGTGGTCATCAGCCTTTGTAGATTGCGATTGTGTATGTGAGGTAATACTGCTATTGTGAGTGTATTTCTACGCAAATATAGAACATTTTGAATTTCTGGACATTTAATTCTATGAACCCACAAAGTCACAATATTTACTTTCAATTTATTATAGATAATACTAATTGTTCAATAAAGCATTTTATTAAGTTAAAAATGCTTTAAGGTATGATCTTGTTTTTCACTTAGGTCACCAGAATGGGAGTTTATCCCAGAAAGTGAAAAGAAAGCAATTGGTCTTACATTTGATGCAGATGGAGAATTCTGGATGTCATATGAAGACTTCACAACTTATTTTAATCGTCTGGAGATCTGCAATTTGAATCCGGACTCTCTCACTGAGGAAACTGATAAGAGAAAGAAGTGGGAGACGAGTCTGTTTGAAGGTAAATGGGTGAAGGGTGTTAGTGCTGGTGGTTGCCGAAAGTATCTTGGTAAGTATCAAATTCACTCAACTGATAGAAACTGTTATCAGAATATTGCTTCTCCTAATTCTGTATGTATGAAAGAAAATAGTTCACAATTAAAGTAGCATTACAAAATTCTATCACTGAAATCTAGCACAGGTGATGTAAAACATTATAAATGAAATATGTACGAGGTATGTTCAAAAAGAAACCAAACTTTTGCTTTATCAGCCTTGTTGCTTATTGTACAACATTTTAAGCGCTGTCTCCTTTAAAATAATCCCCTCTACTGACAATACAGTGTTCCTATCGTTTCTTCCATTTTTGGAATGCATCCTGGAACACCTTTTGTGAGAAGGCTTGCAGGTTCTCATTGCATTGCCTTAATCACCTCTATGGTTTGGAAATGACGTCCTTTGAACATGTTTTTTTTTTTTTTTTTTTTTTTAAATTTAATTGTTCTTTCACACTGGACATGTGTAGGCTGAAGTATGGAAGGATAGAGTCAGACTGAAAAATTCAATGCTATAGCTGGGATTTGAACCACGGATCTTCTGGTTGTCGTCCAGCCGCTCTAACCATTGAGCTACTATGGTCAATGTGCCAATATGACATTAAATTCTCCAACTGACTCGTGTTTTTTCCCGGTAAACCACTTAGCAGTTCTTATAAACACATGAGACAACTACCTTAATGGCAACTTACAACCTGTAAGTACTTTAAGGTACGGGCTTTATAGTTAACCACTATTAGGTCAATTAATGGAAATTAATTGTTCTTTCACACTGGCCGTGTGTAGCCTGAAGTATGGAAGGATAGAGTTTTTTTGTTTCTTTTTTTTTCATGAACATGTTTTTCAGTTTGGGAAACAGAAAAGTCTCTTGGGGCTAGATGCGGAGAATAAGGTGGTTAGGGCACAATGGAAATGTGGTGTTTTGCTAAATAGCTGCAGGCAAGGAGTGGTGTGAGCTGGAGCATTGACATGATGCAACATCTAATTCTGGTTTTCCCACAATACAGGCCTCTTACTGTGCACAGCATCTCTCATGAACATTAGAATTCCCTGGTAGACTTCCTTGTTTAACATTTGACCATGTGGCACAAATTCATGAAGTCAAAAAAACACAACCTACATCACCTTGATCTTTAAATGACTCATGTGTGCTTTTTTTGGATGAAGAAACAGTCTTGCTGTCTAAACCTACCGCTAGTTGTGCTCAGTAGCTGCAGTGTGCTCTCTCTGTTGGTTGGTGCACTATTTAAAATGTTCGCTTTTTTTTTTTTAACAAACCTTGTATGCTATAAATGGCTTCTATGAAGAATTAACAGAACACAGAACATGCTTCCTGCACAACTAAAGTTTAGAATTTATATTGACATCATGGCCCCAAAGCTAACTACTTACCGTATAGGCATTTAGTGCTACTGACTGGCCTGTTGGTCCTCTTGACTGAATTACAGACTACCTATCTAGCTCATTATATACTATCTCCCTGCAGTTTGGATAACTACTGCTCCAGGAAGTTTCTTTTAGCAGGTTCAAGAAGCTTCCTTTTCAAAAAACCTCCCACCCTATGTTCAGGCCCTATTTAAGGAGCCAACCATCATCCAGCACGAGTCAGTTATGTGAAGTATGTCTAGTTAATATTAGTCAAGTTGAACTGGAACAGGAAAGTTAAAAAGTCTTTTGGTGAACAGTTGACACTGCAAGTTCAGTAACTGATTTGATTCAATGAATTGGTATGTGCAACAGCTTCTCAAGTGAAATGCTTGTGCTATGCTAAGGAAACAAAACAAAGTGAGTTTAGCAGTAATTGATGTTTTCACTTGTTACAATAACTAAAGATTTGATTTGATTAGTGGTGCTTTAGGGCCCGTCGACAACGAGGTCATTTGGGCCCGACAATAACTAAAGAAACATACATACAATATACATATGAGACATGCATACATTAACGTATAACCATATACTCCCTAATTAGAGCTTTTTTAGGAACTCTAGGTGTAGTATCCCTAAGTACTGCATGAAAAACATACAATGTCTGTAATAGTAACGAAGGGCCAAAAAGAGTCAAGTAACAAAACAGAACACTGTGTCACAGAGGTAACAAATCTGTATAGAAGATTTTTCCCTCATAAGAACAATTAAACACTTTCTGTGCATGTGTGTATGAGTGTGCGCGCATGATGTGGTGTTCAGAGTTTAGCGACAATGCCATTCTCTGCCCTACTTCCCAATATTTTATGTTATGTATAGATAATTTTAAATTGTTTACAGATTAACAAATGTTCCATTTTCAATCCTTCTTCCTTATTGCAGACAATTTGGAGGTGGTAGAAATCCAGTTTGTGGAGATGTTTGTTGAGGCAGTCATGTTCAGTGTAATTATACTTGTAGTTAATTTAAAATTATAATCAGTCTTGATTTTTTCTTAATATGTTTAACTGATTCCTGTGGTAATTTAGACTGCACCTTATCCTATATTTTGGTTCCGCTTTTTGTTAAGACATGAAAGATACAGATCTTGTTACAGCATACAACTTACCTGAAATAAGTTTGTGTTTAAAGTTAATATTCTTCTGAGATATTGGTGTTATTGTTTCGAATTTTCTAATATTTGCACTTTTTCAAGTCTTAAACTTTTGTCTACCCCTGGTGGTCATTCAGTAAGCTTGAAATTTCAAAGTCATCACATAGCAATGTACAACACTTAAATATCGCCTGAGCATTCTGTGCTTCTCTTGTACCTGCAATAACATGTATATAAAAAACTAAAATTATTCAAACTTCAAAAGAAATTAAAACAGATCACAGCTCTCACACCAATAAAACAAGAAACTAGATTTGCTAAATTTACTTACCACCCCTGGGCCACAAAAAAGTTCCAAAAAATATTCAAGAAATACAATATAACATTGGCACCAAAAAACAATTACAACATTAAAAACCTACTTCACAGTAATAATACTGATAAGATAAAACCAGAGGAAAAGTCAGGCATTTACAAAATTAAGTGTAAAGACTGTGAAAAAATTTACATAGGAAGGACAAAAAGGAACATAGGCACTAGAAAGAAAGAACACTTCAGGCACTTAAGATACAAAAATATTGATAAGTCCGCAATAGCAGCTCATTTCTGGTCTGAAAATCATGAAATTGAAGATAGCACAGAATTACTAAAATACGTACAAAAACATAGTGAACTCGTCATATGGGAGAGGATATACATAGAAAAACATAAAAACCAACTAATGAACTTTGAAATCCCGCTAGAAGAGAATCCCACATTTCAGTTCATCACTAAATCAACAGATGGCAGCAACAACCCCAGAATTACCCACACCGCTGGATCTAGCGTCAGTCGCACAAGAGCCGTAGATGCAAGCGAAGATTTGCGAAACATGTCCTCAAAATAGGTACGAAAGTGAAGCAGATGTGTTAAAAAATGCGACTCATCTAAAATTTAATAATTTTTCGCTTCACTGTGGTGTTCCAATACAGTTGAATCTCGATGTATATAATTGTACAAACATTTGCCTCACTAGACAAAAACAGGTAGAAGAATGAGCACATTTTATGAAAAATGGGTGAGAAAGCTATGTGAATGTAACCTTTTTGGGGTTTTAATGCATATTGGAAATCATGAAGTTCATCCAGTTTATTAAAAGTTGTAATTCATTAAGTTTTTCTTAAGTTATTACAAAGTGTCCTTCAAGTACTAGATTATTGGCATAGACATTTCTCCTGTCTAAAGCAGAAAGGTGATGGAATAATTCATTCTGTAAACACCCAAAGTGGTAATGGTGGTGACAGTTAATTCTTTATTCACCGGGCCCAAATGACCTCGCTGTCAACAGGCCCTAAAGTACCACACACTCACTCAGTTCTTTACACACCATATAAACCTGTACAAATTTTGGCTTTGTCAATATACAACAATTAAAGGCCAGAGACATGTGCATTTTCCATAGGTATGCTGCACAAGGACTGTGCTGTTATCCCTCATGCATGTAAACAACTGCAGGTGGGTACAGCAAGAAAAAACAAAATAATCATCTTATACTGCACCTTGACCTTGCATCTGCATACACTTGCAAGGCAATGCTTCTCTAGTTTGCAGAGTACTACGTTATGTTGTTTTTGACATTTGCTTCTAGTGGCAGTTGTTTGCACATTTGATGGCTGTGCTGTACATCTGACATCATTCATAATCTGAGTTTAGCTAACTTGTATCGCATGCTAGCGCACATCCCTCCGGCCTTTAATAGTGACATTAATAATAAGAACAATAACATACTGGCATAATATGAGGGCTGTTCAATAAAGAATGAACATAATTCTTTTATAGTCATAATTTTTCGCACTAAAATTCAATCTTATTATATTATGTTGGCTTAATGTGAAACAAACAAGCATAGTAGTTTCATTGTTGGTACTCCTGGTTCCCGCCTGTGAGAACCAGGCAAGTTCAGACATGTTCAGTATCGCCTACCGCTGCAATGCAGGTAACACGCGAGGAACAATATGCGGCTTTGAAATTCTTCTTTCGTCTCAACAAATCTTCAGTTGAGGCCTATACAATGTTACAGGAGGCCTATGGAGAGTCTGTTCTTACCTACAGCACAGCTCGAAGGTGGTTTAAAATGTTTAAAGAGGGGAGACAATCAATTTCAAAGGAACGTGGACCCGGTGCTCCAGTTACAGCTCTTACGGAAGAAAACATCAACACTGCTGCTGCCATTGTGAGAGAGGATCAACGAATTACCTTAAGATCACTTTCTGAAATACTGAACATTTCATTGGGTGCCACCCATACGTTGGTGACAGAAACATTATGCATGAGACATGTTTGTGCGCGATGGGTTTCAAGACTGTTGATTCCTGAACAAAACGACATTCACATGCAGGTCTGCACACAGTTAAAGTTGATGTTAGAGGAAGATATGGAGTTTCTTTCAAACGTAATCACTGCCGATTAAACTCCTTCATCACCAACCCCCCAAATAAGTAAAAGTGGCTGCTTCTGCTGGGAAAGATATGGTCATCTCATTCTTTGATATTCATGGAATGATTTATCAGCATGTTGTACCTGCACACACATCAGTAACTGGACAATACTACAGCGATGTCCTGAAAACATTGCAAGTCCATGTCAGGCGCAAAAGACCACATTTCCGTGAAGCAGGCTGGGTGCTGCACCACGATAATGCGCGGCTGCATATTGCCAATTGACTTTTTTCTGCTCCCTAACTTGAAGAAATGCCTTCGTGGGAGGCATTACCCATCATCAGAAGCAGTGGTGAAGGCTGCGGAAGCAATTTTGAAGGATCTCTCAAAAAATGGTTTCCAGCATGTCTTTGAAGACTGGCAGAAACGCTGGGACAAATACACCGCATTCAGGGGAGACTATTTTGAGAAGGACCATCAAAATTATGAGGATGAGTAAAGGTACGTTGTCAAAAAAAATTGTGATCATTCTTTATTGAACAGCCCTCGTAAATACATAACTCATCAGATGACAGCATTCACAAAAGTTTTCCATAGCAACAGCATCCTTTAATAGCAAACCTTTGTGAGTTTTCAAGTTTCATCCACAAGATTTCAGAATATAATAAAGCATTCCAGGGTTGCAAGCAGATACATAATGGAGTGCCCTTCTCCTGAGCTTACATTATTTGTGAAATATTACACTATGTGCTTATACACTGAGTACACTGGAAAGAGTGTTATCACCATTCAATTAAAAGCAGTCACTTTTGCTTTTCTTTTCATCCATGTATGAAAGGTGTTGTAATAGTGGCAAAGTATGCCACTGGCCACTGGTAACTTACAGTGAACTTAGAGCATTGCCTTTGATTGGATTAGATTTTGCTACAGAGGGGATTCGGCACTGAGACCAGACTATGCCTATTATACTTATGTTCCAAATGAGGAATACCTAGCAGGAAGGATGAGGCGAGAGGAGACAGAGGGCAGCCGTCCCAAGTAGTCACGACAATGTAGAGGGCAGGATCCCTGTAATTGAAACTTCCTGGCAGGCCAGTACAACCATTATTCTGCTTACCATGGTCCAGAAATGGCCCACCAGGCCGACACAGAGACCATCCTACTGGAGGAGGAAGTGTTTACCAGCAACATATCATTCTGTCATGCAGCGCCAAAACTTCCGTCGACACTTCTACCTGAAAGAGACGACCAGATAACAGATGATGTAAAATGATAATGGAGATGAAATAGAGGAATAGGAAATTTGGGGTATGTAATTAACCTACCCATTCACCTGGCAACATGGGAAAACCCTCAAAAAAGCCATGAACCAGGTAGGCCAGCCACGGAAATTGAACCCAGACATCCCAAATGTGGGTCACAGATGAAACCATCTGAGCCATCCTGCTTGTTTACAGCCCTGTCTTAATATGAAGTCAGGATTTTCTGCTCTGTATTACAGGATCTTTCTACATTAATGTTTCCTATAAATTTGTGTAATTTTAATGATTTGGCAAATTATAAAAAAAAAGTTTTTAAAAAATCAGCTGTTAACATGCTTTAAACAAAATTGAAACTTGTCATTCCCATATTCTTTTAATAACACTGGACAACAATGAAAATGTTTCAAGCTTCAAAATAGTGAATTTACATGTATTTCCATCTGCTGAATTCAAAATTCACCATAAAAATGATAGACTAGCTCTTCATTTTTGAGTTTGATTTATGAGTCACTATGTTAACACTCAAACTTCACTTGTATAATTGAAACATTTTCAAGATCATTTTGATCTCATCCTCAGCTGTTTGGTGACTAAATGAACATTCTTCTTCCTCCACTACTATGGTGCTCCGATCCCTCTGCCATCTGGTGTTAGGGGCACTAAGTTTTAATACTTCATTTAATGCCGGGATTTCAAAATGTATAACTTTATCACAGTTTTTGGTTATGAATATTTTTTCCCGAATATCCAATTCTATGGGTGTACTTAAAGATTTTAACAGTTTTAAAACTTAGTGCCCCTAGTGCTCCTGACAACTACAAGCATTTGGTGACAGTGCTCTTGCAAAAAGACCGTAACCTTGGATACATGTCCCTTAAGATGCATTTTCTCCACTCCCATCTAGACTTTTTCCCTCCTAGTTGTGGAGCTGTTAGTGATGAACATGGGGAGAGATTCCATCAGGACATTTCTGTTATGGAACAAAGATATCAGGACCGTTGGAATGAAGTAATGCTTGTGGATTACTGTTCGTCTTTGTATAGGGATTCTGCGGAACTCCATCACAAGAGGCAAGCTAAAAGACGACGAAGTCAATAGGCCACCACATGATTCTCTTCAGACATGACTATTTGCGAAGTATTTTTCCAGCAATTTAGAACTCTTAGCATGTAATTACCAGTTAAAAAATCAAATGTACTTTCATTGTTGTTAGCATGTATGTAATTAAAATGTATCCTTTTCTCTCAATCCGTTAATATGTAATACTTCCACCTTGTGTATATCATAGAAACTGGAGCTAATAAAAATTTTTCATTGTCATATTTGTTTTTCTCAAACCAAAATGAGTAGGAATTGCCTCATGAAGTGCTTGAAACATTCAAAAATTATTTTTTTGTTGCCCAGTGTAATCAAATTGCTAAGTTAATGACCGCCATTAGGGATTGTAGCAATGAAGTAATGAAACAATGGCTAAGCAGTTTGATTTTGATTTTATATGTATAAATATATTGCCTTCACAAATTGTTAGTGGTAATATTTTTCTTAAATTCATATATTGCAATATAATCTGGGTTCGTTTCCCGGCCATCACATCACTCATATTAATGAATTAAAAAACTGGGACAAATCTGCTTATAAATTAACATTCGGAAACACTTGGTGAGTAAAAATACTCTTAGGGTCATGTATTTCTCCAAATTTCACTCATTAATTTCATATGGAATATCCTTGTGGGGAAATAGTAGTGAAGCTATAAAAATATTCAAATTACAAAAAAGAGTCATTAGAATTATTCTCAATTTACCTTCTGTTGTCAGCTGCAAACCATTCTTTAAAGAACTAAACATTTTGCCATTACCCTGTATATATTTATATGAAACAATTGTATTAATGCAAACACGCATCAAGGATTTTACCATAAATTCTGAAATTCACTGTCATAACACAAGAGATAAAGCAAAACTACATATAACACCACATAACAAAAAATTGTTTGAAAATAGTTTCTACTATAGAGGCATTAAATTTTACAACAAATTACCTATTGAAATAAAAAATATAAATTCCTTTCCACACTTCAAAAAACATCTCAAGCAATTTTTAATTGAAAAATATTATTACTCAACTGATGAGTTTTTGCATTACTGAAGTATTCACTTGTATTTAACAATATATAAATTTAATCTACAGGTACAATATAATTTTTTTCTGATTACTATTCTTAACTCTCACAATATTACAATTAACTGTTTAAAATACTGATGAATCCACAACATGTATATGTTAAATTGGATGAATAAATAAATCAATAAAAAAAAATTAAAAAAAGATATATAATTGTTGCAGAAACTTTTTGCCATAACCCACAATACCGGATAACCCTTGAGGATCCTGATGAAGATGAAGATGAAGAAGACGAACAGAAAAATAAGTGTACAGTAATAATTGCCCTTATGCAGAAGAATCGACGTTCCCAAAAGAAAATGAGACTGGAATTTCTTACCATCGGTTATGAAGTTTATCATGTAAGTGCACTATTGTTAAAAATGTGACAATCTAAACACATTAAGTGCTATGACAAATTATAATAAGACTGATAAAACTGATTCCATATTTTCCCAGATGTTGTACAGAAATGGTAAGCATTTTAAAAGCTGTAATTCTACGAAGGTGTGGGGTTTGTCTTTTGAAATTCAAAATTTACTGTAGTATTCTTTAGATTTCTCTAAATATTATTCCAAAAGTTAAAATAAAATGGAAATAAGCCTAATGATTCTAATGTAGAAATTTTAATAACCAAATGAAATGCCAGACATATTTAGAATAATACTTTTACTAAGATTCTGCATATATTGAGCACTTATGATTTTTCTTTAACCAAATTTCAAAATATTTTAGAACTCTTTTCTATTTAATATTTTTGTCTTGAATTTTCATAATGTAAACTTATTTTTACATTATTTAGATCATAGTAACAGCTTTGGCATTAGGAGCATTAGCTTTATGTTAACTTCCTTTATGTTTAATTTTTACTATAAAAACATTCTGTTTATCATCATTTTTAGGCTTTTAAACTTTGTAAAGAATAGAAAACATTTGTGCACCCTCCAAAAAATGAATAAGAACACCTTTTCCTGGTTAGATATTGAACAGCACCACATATGAACGTAGAGGTAATCTTTGAAATTAACACTTTAAACATTTGGAAGCACACACCTCTGCTTTCTACTTTCTCTGCTATACAAGGTGTTAGGGGTATCAGTGCACAGATTTCAATGGCAATGTCCTGACGTTAAGCTAAAACATAAGTTCCTGTACCATTTTTCTTTAAAGTTCATGGTTGGGTGAATAAAAAATAAAATTGATCAAAGTTTTGATTGTGAATATGTCATAACACCTTTATAATTTACTTTTACAACTAGGATAAAGAGGTACTGCTAGAAAAGATGAGTTACTAGGTCTTTACCTTATGGTGCTAAAATGATTTTTCTTGTTCCATTTATACCTCACCTTTAACTCCAATAGTCATATTGGTGGCTGTTCTCCTTTGGAACATATCGAAGGTGTTAACTCTTATTCGTTGGTTTTAATCATTAGATCACACACACATTCACTCTCTCACTCATACTTCCAAACTCTGGGGAAGATGAGGAATTATCTTGGTCAGAGAAAAATCTCCACTGCCGGGAATCGAACCTGGGACCCCTAGCACATCAAGCAGGTACTCTACTGACTAAGCTACAGGGCCACCCACTAAAATGATTTGTTTATCCACAAAATGATATGAAAGGACTTGATTCCTGCGCGTCTATTGCAATAAAGTTTCAGGCTTAGGTTTGGCAACCCTGCAACATTGACATGCATTTGGAGTGGAAGGTCAGGAATGTAAACAATAAAACTACCTGCCACAATACTTGGTACAACAGCAGATGCTGTCAGTGTTTCAGATGTATCTAATGCATTCAGACCTATGGTACTCTTAGAGTGTGCTTCTTGCTTATGGCAAAGCCAACTGGAACATTCATGTAGTACAGCACTTGGGATAAGTTACCCAATAAAATTCCAAACCCAAGAGTTTAGCAAAGAATTCCAATGAAGCACATTTTTAGCATCTACTGTAATTATACTTTTTTTCTTCTTTTTTGTAATTTTACATCCTCCAACATTAAGTCATATAGGACGATGAATGGAATGGGTGAAATAATGCTTAAATGAGTCCTGAGTCCATAGAGCTTAGAGATACCCGACATTCGTCTTTCAGGATTAGGGAAAACTCCAGAGAAAACCTTATCTATTAGGTAACTCAACCTGACCGAGAGTCGACTCAGGACCTCTTGAACATAAGGCAGGCACACTACCATCTACACTACCAAGGCAGGCAGACATGTTGATGTTGCGGTTATTGGACATTAATAAATTTTCTATTTAGCAAATATGTGGCTTTGATTTAATTTTGCATGATATACCTGAATGAAATACTTCTATAATTTACAGCTGAATTTGCTTTCTTTGGTCATCACTTCATCAGACTATATCTTATGTGTGGCTTTTTAGTTTAGGTCTTGTGATACGATTGAATAGATAAAACAAAAGCACCTCACCCCTCGTTACTAGTAGTAGTTGATAAACACGCAAGCACATGGTAAACCAAACTTCAAGCGCTGGCCTTGTTTGGACTTTCACCCCCTGCAAGTGTGACTGCATATTTGGCTGCAAACCAGAACAATAACATTAAGTTCTGAAATCCTACTCTGTTGCCAAACTGTGCAGATAATATATTCAGTAATGTTCAGTTATCTCCTTTATTTTTCAAGATAGATGAAAATGTTATATGACTTTCTTATTCATCATATTTGGATCTCCCAGCTCACAAAACCTGCACACTCATACCTCTAACATCCTGTATAGCTATAGTAAGCAGGAAAAGTATGCCACCCAAAAACAGATACTGCTATTTAAGTTAATTGATGAAGCCTGGGACTCAAGTACTTACAATAGTTGGTCGCCACAAACCGTGTAAATCGGATGCGAGATCAATTTATCATATAAACCTTTTTCTAAATTTTGGTAGAAAATTATGCAAGACTATAATCATTGCAGTGGACAGATATAAATCATTATGGGCAGTTCAACTGGCTGATGTAACACAGAAATACAGTGAAAAACTGTTTACCTTCCTTGGATACTTTGAAAAATAAAAATACAGATTTTCATTTTAATGTTACCAATTGTACGAGGGCTGTTCAATAAAGAAGGATCACAATTTTTTTGACAACGTACCTTTACTCATCCTCAGAATTTTTATGGTCCTCAAAATAGTCTCCCCTGAATGCAATGCACTTGTCCCAGCGTTTCTGCCAGTCTTCAAAGACATGCTGGAAACCATTTTTTGAGAGATCCTTCAAAATCGCATCTGCAGCCTTCACCACTGCTTCTGATGATGGTTAATGCCTCCCACAAAGGCATTTCTTCAAGTTAGGGAATAGAAAAAAGTCACAGGGGGCTAAATCCGGACTACAGGGAGGGTGAGGGATGTACTTCACGTTGAATTTTGCAAGATATTCAGCAACAACATTGGCAATGTGCAGCCGCGCATTATCGTGGTGCAGCATCCAGACTGCTTCACAGAAATGTGGTCTTTTGCGCCTGATATAGACTTACAATGTTTTCAGAACAACCCTGTAGTATTGTCCAGTTACTGATGTGTGTGCAGGTATAACATGCTGATAAACCATTCCATGAATATCAAAGAATGAGATGACCATAACTTTCCCAGCAGAAGCAACCACTTTTGCTTTTTTGGGGGTTGGTGATGATGGAGATTCCCACACTGAGCTTTGCTGTTTGCTCTCAGGATCAAAATGATGTAGCCAAGTTTCATTAGCAGTGATTATATTTGAAAGATACTCCGGATCTTCCTCCAACATCAACTTTAACTGCGTGTTACCTCCATTGCAGCGGTAGGTGATACTGAACATGTCTGAACTTGCCTGGTTCTCACAGATGGGAACCAGGAGTACCAACAATGAAATTACTACGGCGTGTTTGTTTCACATTAAGCTAACAGAATACAATAAGATTGAATTTGAGTGAGAAAAATTATGACCGAAATCATTCTTTATTGAACAGCCCTCGTATATGCTGCATTATTAAATAATCTCTTAAGTTTGGAGAGTTGGCATGTGAAGATGTATGTTTGAGATCACTATTTTCATACTGATAAAAATATACAAAGGATGTTAAATTTGTGTTGTTTACAGTTAGAAAACCCAGATAAACTTCCCAAACCTCTTGATATTGAGTTTTTCAAGTACACTGCACCTGTAGCACAACCACCTGCATTTGTCAACTCACGTGAAGTGAGTTGCCGATTCAAGCTACCACCAGGAGTTTACTGTATTGTCCCATCTACATTTCAACCAAATGAGGAGGGAGAATTCCTTATCAGAGTATTCTCTGAACACAAAAACAACATGATGTAAGTATAAACGAACACATATCTTTTTCAATATAGATGTAAAAGATAAATTTAATTTATTTTTATGTAAAGCTGAAAATTTGTTTTAGAAGAAAAAAAAAAGGAAATCTAAGAAATCTGTCTTGATGGAGGTTGATATTTTGGTTCAAAAGTAGGTAGTGAAGTAGGTAGTTTCTCCCCATATTTTCTTCTAGTTCAAAAAAGGATATACAGTAGATTTTGCTATGTCAATCCTGTGTAGCTGTTTGTTGCAGCCATCATGGCCTGTTATTAACCTAAAATCTGCTACAGAGGATTTTCTTGGCAGTGTTATATTGTTATATAGATTTTTCCATTGCTTTCCTTCTGTGACACATATTTCATTTTTTTCTTATATGTTGTATATATTCATTTGATAGAGTCTTAAGACAATGTACCAGATGACTTTAATGTAATTTTACTGCCTTTCTTGGGCAGAAAAGCCGCTGTTTCATACCTCACATTCCCAATTTACTCTGTTGGTTTAATTTTCTTACCGAAATTAAGATGTTCACATTATTTCAACTCCAAGTTAAGCCATATTTCCTTGGAGAAATAAAAAAATTTACAAAATCTTTTAAAGAAGATTACAAATATTAGTTTTACAAAATAAATACAATATATGAAACATTTGCTATATTTTTCTAAAATGAAACTTCAAATAACAAAAACTATTATTGAATTTTTATTATTATTGAAGGCCATGGCATTAAATGTTTCATGTTGACTCTATCCATCAAAAACCTTAGCCTATAGACGGCTAGTGTGGAGAAATGATTAATTTCCATCAATTAACTAAAACAAAAAATATGTTGTTCATCAATTCAGTTTTGAACTGTAACTGGATTTGCATTGCAAAGACCAAACTTCATTTGGGAACAACAGTAAAGAGAAATTTCAGAAATATTAAATATAAACAGGTTGATAAATAAGGTGATGCAGATTATTTTTTGTTACTGAATCTGAAATAAACCCAAAGGTTAAATTATGAAAGCATTTAAATAGACCCACAGATTTAATGGTGTAAAAGAAAATATTTATTTTAAAGAACAGAGTTTGCAAAATTACCTGGAAGGTAAACTGTTAAAACAGTTGAATGGACAGATAGATTTGATGGTTTGTGAGAAAATATTTATTTTGAAAAATAAAAATTGCGTGATGAAATTTGAAATAATGCCAATAGATTCAGTCACTAAGCTTGTTTTGTCTCCAGTAGATGGCAGCACGACAGCAAACTATTCATCATTGTGCTGTCACCTGTGAAACGCCACTGCATACTTACTTCCATCCCCCTCATGTCCCTCTCCTTCATTCTGCCAGCACCAGTCACTTATTTAAACCCAATAGACAAAACCTTACCATTTATAATGTTTACATCTTAAGAGGGCTGATCAACAGACTAAGACTGATTTTTTTTCACAGATGTTTATTACTGCAATTCAATGTTTATATGATCTTTTACAAAGTAGTCCCTTCCTACTTCAATGCACTTTTTATAGCGTCTCTGCCAGTCCTTGAACACGTGCTGCAGACCATTCTTTGTCATTCCTTGAGAACTGCATCACTTTTCTTGAGCACTGATTCAGAGTTCTTAAATCGAATATCCCTAAGCTTTGCCTTTAGTGATGGAAATCAAAAAAAGTCATAGGGTTTTGTACGATGACGTCTACCCGAAAGTCTGAAGACCCTGGCCTCTACCAACCTCTACTCCCTCTGGGCAACCAAGGCCTGGCCGGAGGTACCCGATCTCCCACAGGTGTCGGGAACACACTGTCCCCTCGACTCCAACCCTATCCGAACAACTCTCATTCAGGGAGGAGCTCAAATGTTCGGCCCAAGGTTCCTATAGTAACGTCAAGAGGTACCACGAGTGCTAAGGGTCTGCAGCGCCTGCACCACAGCAGCTGAAGGGGATGGATCCCCTCCCCAAGATCGGGGCTATAAGGTGGATGTGGTACACAGGTAAAGTTAAATCGAGCCAGAAATTGTATGACTTCATTTATGATGTGAGGCCGTACATTGTCATGATGAAGTCACCACCCAGTCCAAGAAAGCTCTGGTATTTCTTTGCAATGTGCTCCCTCAGTGTAGCCAATACTGACATGTAGTATGCTGCTGTAACAGTAGTGTGAGGGGGAATTGCATGCTGGTAAATCATTCCATTACAGACAAAAAATGTGATCACCATCACTTTCCCTGCAGAGGGAACAACTTTTGCCTTTTTTGGTGTTGGAGAACCTGCGGTTTCCACACTGTGCTGGCTTGTTTTCCTTCAGGATTATAATGATGCAGCCATAACTCATCACTGGTGAATTAGCTTAGGGAGATATTCAATTTGAGAACTCTGAGGCAGTGCTCAAGAAAAGTGAGGCAATTCTCAAGGACCTGACAAAGAATGCTCTGCAGCACGTGTTCAAGGACTGGCAGAGACGCTATAAAAAGTGCATTGAAGTAGGAGGGGACTACTTTGAAAAAGATCATGTAAACACTGAATTGCAGTAATAAACATATGTGAAAAAAATCAGTCTTAGTCTTTGTTGATCAGCCCTTGTATTTCAACTTTTTATTATGATCATTTTACACATGTGTTCTTCTTAACCTCACTTATCCAAGATTTCCCACTTTTATTTCTCCCCTTTCCCTATCACAGTTATTAGCTTCACTTGCCACTTTTAACAATCCTTCTTCCTATTAGCTTTTATTTCATCTCACTTGCTCATATCCTCTCCTCTCACAATCCTTCTTTATTCTCATTTCCCTTCCTATGATTTGCTTAACCATTTTTAAGTCAACTTTAGTGACACATCCCTTTTTGTGAATTTTCACCGCTCAGTTCTCATCTCTTTTCTAATATCCTGTGTTCTTATACTTGTTTCATTCTGCACTTGACCAACTTTTACTGAGATTAAATTTATTACAATCAGTTTAAAAATACCGTTTCAAATCAGTTAGGTATATAAATTACTTCTTTCCTTAATTATTTCATGTGCTTCCTGCATGCTATTTACGTCAAATATTTCCTACTTAGGTGCTTCATGTATATATTTTTTTGAAGCAATGACAAATATTTCTGAATTTTCCCCTACTCGTGCTCTGTTACCACCACATATTAATGCATTAGCATTATCTTTTTCCACACAATTTGCGATACTTCCCGTATCTTTGCTCTCTAATTATTCCCTCTAGATGACGAAGCACTGGCACTAATTGTGTCATCAGCATTTTCTGCTCCATGTGTATACTGCAATATCATTAGCATCCTTACAGTTTATTGTCCTATCATTTCATTTTCCGCTGAGATTAGCATTTTTATCCCTTGCCCTCTGTCATCCAATGTTGTTCTGTTGTCTTACTGTCGATTATATCACAGGTTTTTCTTCTCTTCCACTCAGCCATTAATTTACAGTTTGCAATTTCTTATGAATGCATTGTATCCTTGTATCCTCACCTAATTTCTTTCTCAGTTACTTTCTGCATTCTCTTTGTATTATAGGTCCTTATTAATATAAATAAACGTTCCTCTTAACTTTTTTTGTTTGTTTTAATATTTCTGTTGTCAATTCTGCACTAATAAATTCTGCCAAGATGATTCTTTTGCCATTCAATTTCACAATTCTAAATGCTTCCATAGTTCAAGCCCCTTATATTTATTCCCAATCTCTTCATTAATAATTCCCATGTCTCTTGAAGTGCTCTCATCCCTCTTCACTTTTCTATGCTGAAAATTATTAGGCTGTATCTTAAAATTATACTATGAGTTGACTGAGACACTCTGTACTTCACATACCATACATTTTCTTTCAACACATTTTGCCTCTACTTGAAGGCATTATCAAGAAATTGTCAAATGGCTAGAACCTTGGTGTTCCAGCTGATTGTGGTTCTCCAGGGACGAGACATCTGGTGGCAATAAAATGAGGCTTAGTAAAATATTTTCTTCCAACAAAATGTTAAATTAGCGTTGAAATTATTCAACGCCTTATCAGACTCACTTAAGAGCATTACTAATGTAGATCGTTTTAAATGTGAATTGACAAATCTTTTATTGGATCACTGTTTTTTACAATATTGAAGAGTTTTACTCAAGCAACTGTAATAAGGACACTAATATATAATACTACTTGTAAAAGACAATTATTTTATCAGGTATACTGCTGCTATGTAAATGTAAATATGAATTTGTAAATATGTTAATATTGTTAAATTATGACAAAATCTATATCATGTATTCATGGTCTACAGATGCAAATAAAATAAATAAATAAATGATCCCAGAAATGCTCTGCTAGGTTGTTTCTTCTCCTGTTGTCTTCTATTCTTTTCATTCTTCATTCTCTTTCTATCCCCTTCATTTTTATTTTATCCAGCTCTTTATTAAAAGAAAATTATGATTTAAAAAAATGTAATAAGAAAAATAACATGCAAAAGGCAAAAATGGAAAAATAAAACATATTGAATTACAGTGACCCAAAATCAATATTTATGATGGGACACTCCAAAAAAGTTTTTCAACTTCTGAGTGATAGCATACTCCTGGACAGGTACAAATTTTATGTTCATATAATTATTTTTCATAACTTTTAAAATATAGAAGAAAACATATTCCTAAATATAACTTATCAGCTATTGTATTCTTCCTTTCATAGAAGTGTTGAAAACAGTGTTATTGTAATAAATTAAATTACAGGAGTCGATTAATGACACTAAACAACATTTACTTTTAAATTTTCTGGAACATGTCTCAGAGACTATTTGCCTCCAGTCGATGTCCGGTTGACAGTGGAGGCAAATAGTCTCTGAAACATGTTCCAGGAAATTTAAAAGTGTTTAGTGTCATTAATCAACTCCCTTAAAATTTAATTGTATTATTACTTTAATAATGTATAAAAGATTAACCTAATTCTGAAACTTTTAAATTTACAGAGAACATGATCAAAAAACTGGGATTGGTGAAGTAGACAAAAGAGTGAGTATTAATCAGTAGTATTGACATTGACTGAATTTTTGCAGCATTTGATTTAAATTGCTTTCTTACATACCAAGTTAATGTTTCTTATAAAATGGTCACTTAGCTCAGCTGGCAGAGCACCTGCCTGCTGTGTAAGGGTCCTAGTTATGATAACCATCTGTGTGTAGAAATTTTTCTTTAAACAGAACCTGTTTTGATGAACCATTCAACAATGACAATGCGCTCCTCCATTATCCAACGCTTCATGGCTGACTAATCAGTCTGAGAGAGAGAAGCAGATAGCTAAAAGTATCTCCAAGGTCAACATTACAAGGCTGCCACACATAAAGAATAAAAGCCCCGAGTAATTGGAAAATATAATGAATTATCTTTATTGTTTCTGCCGGATCTAATCTTGAACAAAATAATCCACTTATCCTTTATTCCTGTCTTTGTGCCCTGATCTAGCTATCTATTAATTATCTGAAGTAATTGTTTTATTCTCAAAAACTATTTGTAGTTGGTTTATTGATACTCGTCACTTACTTTTTCATATTAATGAGAGACTAGTTTCAAATGCAATCGCCTCCATTTTTAATCTCTTTCCAACAGTTGGAAAGAGATTGAAAATGGAGGTGATTGCCTTTGAAACTAGTATCTCATTAATATGAAAAAGTAAGTGACGAGTATCAATAAACCAACTACAAATAGTTTTTGAGATTAATTTTTACATCACTGTTACTAAATTCCTCCAAACACATATAATTGTTTTATGATCATTTTGGACATTCTCCTATTTTAAAACTTGCATATATGCAGTATATGCATGGTTAATTTTCTACAGGTTGTAAGGAGAGAGAGACAGGAAGGCAAAAAAGATAGTGAAGTGAATAAATTATTCAAGAAGATTGCTGGCGATGACATGAAAATTGATTGGGTGCAGCTGAAGGAGATCCTTGATCATGCCATGAGACCTGGTAACTTGTAATACAATAATAAGTATTATTTAAGCCTAGTTAATTCATGTCATACCATTGTTTGCTTTTTTAATTACAAAAGTATGTGTAGAAGTATTTCATAAAAAGTTATCATCTTAATGGCTTCTTCAGATAAATTGGCACTTGGACACAAAAAAATTTGCAGAAGTAAAAGTGTGATATGCAGGTATTCAAGATGCAATTTATTATTTATATACTTACACTTTTTGTTTCCCTAGATTGAAATAAATGTTCAGGGATTGTACCACTTTTCAAAATTAATTAATGGAAGACATCAGACTACAACATTGCCTACCATCAACAGGACATTACCAAGAACTGATCAACATCATGGACCAAAAGAAGGAGATAGACTTGGATTTCTATAACACACCAGCCATGATGGATGACAGCTGGACCAGAGAATGCAGAAACCAGAGACATGTAACAAGACTTTCAGTACACGCCTTCTGAATTCAATCAGATTGAAACAAGAAGAAAAGTCAGCAGTAGCATTTCATTGTTGGGATGAATATCATGACATTGATCCAAATCCAAAATTATTAAAATGAGTGATAAACCAAAATAAACAAACTACATGGGAGAAAATATTCATATGGTAAAATAAGGGCCGCGTAATGAACTTTGAAATCGCACTAGTAGATAATTTGACAAAGAAGTTCATAGTTCCACCACCAGAGAGAGCGCAGACAACAGATGCTAGTTGGAGAGAGGTTGAAAATGGAGGCAATGGCCTTTGAAACTAGTCCCTCAATATTATACGAAAAGTGACGAGTGTTAATAAACCGACAAATAGTTTTTACAATTAATTTTGATGTCACTGTTACTAAATTCCTCCAAACAGACATAACTATCCTATTTGCTGATGATCAGATTATCCTGACAGAAAATGAAAATATGTTACAAGCAGCAACATTTCAACTGCAGAAGATAATCAAAACTTATAATTTAAATATATCAATAATGAAAATGAAAGTAATGGCATCAGGAAAATACCTGTTTGATAATAAAACAGTAGATGTGATGTTTCATTTGACTGGCAACGATTTGAAAATAAAAAATATAAATTTCAAATTATAAGTGGGACTATCAGAAGAATGGTAAAGAATAAAACTAAAAGAAATGCTGCTAACATGAATAATAGCTGTCTCTCTTTGTTTCTTGTTCTTCTTTTATCTATTTATTTATTTGTTTTATTTATAATTTGTTATGTCGGTACAAGATCTCCCCTTTTGAAACCCGTCCTTTTCTGCTCCTAATGTGCTTTCAGTTATTTTTTTGTGTTCTTCTGGCTGATATTCTAGCTCCCATTTTATATTCACTAATTAGAAGTCAATACTTTGATAATTTGATGGTTGGTTTCAGTCTCCTTTTTTATAAATTGGTTTGACTTCTCCTTGTGGTCATGTAGTTGGTATTCTGTGCTTTTCCCAACACATATTAAGTAGGTAAAAAAGTACAAAAGTGAATCGAGAAGATATTGACACATTGCTTCACTCACACTGTTTATTCACAGGACATGTTTCAAGAGCTCTTGCTCCTATCATCAGCTGATACTCGATAGGAGCAAGAGCTCTTGAAACATGTCCTGTGAATAAACAGTGTGAGTGAAGCAATGTGTCAATATCTTCTCGATTCACTTTTGTACTAATTTGTGCTTCACTGTCCCTACGCTTCTTCCAAGTTTATACTTTGAGATATAAAAGTCTTAATTTAAAAAAATATGTCAGCATATTTAATTAATTTATCCTATTTGGGTCACTAGCCCTTCTATTATTTGTATATTTTAGGGATTCTTCTAGTTCTTCCATTTGAAGTTTGGCTATACTTAGATTTTGATGACTTAGTATCCTTTGTATTTTCGTTGTAGCATAACTCCCTAAAATTTTCAATCCATTGCTCCTCTGAAATTGATGTTTGTATATATGCTGCTTCTTCCTCAGATTTATTTAAATATTTTATTATTCTATATGCAATGTCAAATAAGAGAAATATATTTATTTCTATAACATTCTACACTGGAATTAAATTTTTCTAGTGAATTGTTTCGTTATTATTGAACTACCTACCTAAATCTCTTCCAAGGTAGGATTTTCTGTAGAGGTGCATGCTTAAAGTGTATTTATTTTCTGATTACATCTTAGTTACAAAACTTAATAGCGATTTACCTCAGATCAGAAGAGTTTGAAGTTGAAAAATAAATCGAAAAAACTATTTGTAGTCATTTGAAAGTAATGAGTCGGTAATTCAAACACAAACATCACTTAAATTATCCTTACTTGGACATGTTTCGGAGAACGGTTTGTCCCCATCGTCAGCAGTTATCCAACTGGTTGGATCCGTGGTTTCCTGAAGTGAGCTGGTTGTCTGTGGTGGCATCTGTTGTCTGTGAGATGAACTTCCAAAGATAGTTTTCAGGTGGCAATTCGAAATTTAAAGTGTACTATTGGTTGTTTGTAATTAGCAACTTTTCCCAAATATCGAGTTTGGCTGCGTTACTGGCTGGCTTTAATAGTTTTATATTTGTTACAATTTCATGATTGGTAGACCAGAAATGGTAGGCTATTGCTGATTTTTCTATTTGTTTGTATTTCACACATCTCATATGTTCCTGTAATCTAATAATCTAAAATATTAGATATCTAATATATTAGATTACAGAAACATATGAGATGTGTGAAATACAAACAAATAGAAAAATCAGCAATAGCCCACCATTTCTGGTCTACCAATCATGAAATTGTACCAAATATAAAACTATTAAAGCCAGCCAGTAATGCAGCTGAACTCAATGTTTGGGAAAAGTAGCTAATTGTAAAAAACAAACAGTATACTTTAAATTTCAAATTGCTGCCTGAAAACTCTCTTTGGAAGTTCATCTCACAGAAAACAGATGCCACCACAGACAACCAGCTCACTTCAGGAAACCATGGATCCAACCAGTCTGATAACTGCTGATGATGGGGACAAACCGTTCTCCGATACATGTCCAAGTAAGGATAATTTAAGTGATGTTTGTGTTTGAATTACTGACTCATTACTTTCAAATGTTAAATGCACCACTGTTTCTAACCTTTTGCTTCAAATAATATTTGTAGTCAGTTTTTGATACTTTGTCACTTACATTTTTATACTTTTGAGGGACTAGTTTTGGAAGCCATTGCCTTCATTATCAACTATTAGAAAGAGGTTGTTAATGGAGGCGATAGCTTCTGAAACTAGTCCCTCAAAAATATAAAAATTAAACTGACAAAGAGTCAAAAACCAACAACAAATAGTTTTGCAATTAATTTTGATGTCACTGTTACTAAATTCCTCCAATCATGCATAACTGAAAATAAATACTTAAAAGCAAGCACCTGGGTGAATGAGATGTGGAGTACATTTGCATCATTTTCATAAATATGCACACATTCATTCTCTAAAGTCATTCAAAATCTATTAATAAAATAACTTACTGATAAACTCAGATTGAACAATTAATTTTCAGTACTACAAAAACTAGTTCAAATAGTTAAACATTCTTTCACAACGAAAAGTTAGTAAATACTAGCTTTACTTGTGTAGAATGATTTATTTATTGTCTGCATTGCCAGTAATACCTCTGTTAAACAAAAAACATAATTTTTCTAAGTATTTTTAAAGTATTCACTTCTGTGTAAATTCTACTTATGGTAAAATGGATGTGATTATGTGTTTATGGACATAGGAAGACAAGAGATATGAGGGAACTTAGAAAATAAAAAAATCACTGGGATTCTATAGAATAATAAAAAAGGAGTGGATAAGACAGGAATAAGTGGATCATTGCAATAAGGGGGAAAGAAGAGGGCTGGCATGGATGAAGATTGGAACACTTTCTGAAGGGGCTAAGGGGGGAGATCATAGGGGTGCGTGAACTATGTGGGGGAGAAGAGAACATGGAGCATTATATGATAGAGTGCAGGGAGATAGCAGAGTGGAGAAGTAAGATATGGGTGGAAAACTGGAATAAAATGGACAAAAAATAGTAGCCAAGAGAATGCTGATAAGAAAGGACGAAAAGAAGAATAAGAACATGGGGATGTTTTTAAAGAAGATGAAAGAGAAATCGATTCGGATAAAAGAAAAAAGAGGATCAGAAAAGAATAGAGAAGAGAGGAGAGAAGGAAGAGAGAGAGAGAGAGAGTAGACATCAAGTAGAGAGAGGGCACCTCGGGGTGAGCCAAAGACCAGGGAGCCAGGCAACCAGAAGATAGCCAAGGGGAGAATAAATGGCTAGACTATGCTTTGTACTTAGGATAAGGTAGGCAATAAAACTGTTGTGAAATACTAGAAATTATGTAAAACAGAAATAAAGGTACATTCATTCATTCATTCATTCATTCAACTGCCTTAATTGTTATTAGAGTTGCCTGGAAGTACTACAGCACAGAAGTCCTCCAACTCCAAGCCACTACTTTCCCTCCTGTGTGGCGTGGTGGAAGAAGATAATGCAAACACCCAGATTTCTGGTAAGTTTTCAGTAGGCCCATTAGAAAGTAAATACCAGGAATTACCAAAATATTTCAAAATCACTTATAATTTTAATAACATATTTTTTAATAAGTTATATGAGTCAACAGGAACACTGGGCTTCACTTGTAATAAATGAATGACTAGTTTTGATAGCTCTTGCTACCATTCTCAAGTTCTTGGTCTGATTTGGCATTTCTTCATTGTCTCCAACTTCTGCACTAATACTACACTGTTTGTTACTACACTGTAAATAGCTTCATTTTCTGTGTAATTCTGCAGTAATATTTGTGTTAACATATACTTTACTTTTACAAACTGGAGCAACCATGAATCTATAACAAGATTCAAAGGTGGGACTTAGTACCTCAGCTTAAGAAGATCTGATCTGCCTATGCCCCCTATGGAACACTTCGTAAGAGGAAGGGGTGAGGTGAGAGAATACTAAGGGTGTCTGATCTTAAGATAAATACAGCAGAGGGCATGCTCCCTAATAGCTACTGTTTGAAATTGCCTGTTGTGGCTTATACAAACATCTCCCTTCAGCTCCCTGTGGGCTTACACTGTGGGTGGTCTGGAAACTTTCCCTGATCTGAAAGATTGAGGAATTACAGAGAGAAAATTTTCTGCCTGCATGTTTAAACCTGTGATGACACTTAAAACCCTGAAATAGCCAACCAGGATGAAGGATGAAGTGAGATGAAATGGAGCAATAGGAAATTCAGGGGGATATAATTAGTGAAAACTCCTGAAAAAACACCAATGGACCAGGAAGGTTGGCCATGGGTATCAAGCCCACAATCTCTTAAATGACGGACACTGATGCTATGTATAAGCCATTCCACTCAGCAACTAAGTTGTGTATTTGATAAATCATAATAATTGGTATTAATCACTGCTTTAGTATATATATATACTATGAATAAAGGTAATGTTTTCATATTAGTATGATTGTGAACAGGGTGTGACTTTTGCTAATGGCAACCTTTTTTTTAAATTTTTTTGGTCCTCAGGTCTCGAAACGTATAGGTTGATGCTTTCTTTTAACTGTAATTTAAATTTATTAGGACATATTTATAGCACATGAAATTTAAACCATGAAAACACATTCATAACAAAATTAGTGGTGCTGTGTTGTAACACATGATGAATTCACTTCAAAAGTTGCTCAAAATGGCCTCCATTTACTACCAAACAATGCCAAAGTCTGTCTTTGAAATTAGTTAATGTTTCCAGCAAGACTGTTCGCCTGATCAGTTGCATTTCTGGCCCAATTCTTTGCTTTAACTCTTCAAGATCTCTTGGTTGTTCCTTGTAAGCCCTCCACTTCAAATATCCCCACAAGAAAAAGTCTAAGGGGTTCAGGTCAACAGATCTTGGCGGCCATTCAATACTTCCTTTTCTGCCAATCCATCTTCCTGGAAATTCATGATTTAGGTAATTCACACCTGCCTTCCATAATGTGCTGGTGAGTAGATACATGTTGGTTTTCTTCCACTGATAAAACATCAAGAGCTCTATCACCATCTGTAACTCATTTTGGCCTTCCATACGTTGCCTTATTTTTAAGATTTCTAGTTTCATTGGATTTTTTCAAAATTTTGTTTACCATGAATTTAAATTGCAGTTTGAAAGGGTGTTTGTTTGTATGTTCTGAGACTTGAGGATTGGAGGAGTGCAGAAAAAAGAAATATTGCCACTTAAGCCAAAAAGATCTAACACTCATTATTTGTAATCTAGTAATGTGAGGACATTTTATTTATTTGTCAATAGACTGCAAAGCAGTTTCTGACATTGCCAATTACAATCTAAAAGTTTACAATTATAGGGTATAGAGCAAAATATAAACAGTATAAAAACATATTTACAGATCATCAACTTTGTACAAACATTTATCCATTAAAAAGTATTTTAATTTGTTTTGAAATTGCTTCGTACATGTTGATATCTTACAGCTTTTCTAAAAATATCACTTCATAGAGTTGCAACAGTGGGGTTACAGGCATTGTTCCATACTTTTTACTTATTTGGTATATATGTAAAATTTAGAAACCAATTATTACTATAATTGATTGAATTATCACAGTTTCCAAAATAATTTCAGCCATTCCTCTAGCACTTCAAATCGTAGGTAGCCAAACTCTGAAAGGTAGAATAAGAACTGAAACGTTCAATGCCACAGACGGGATTTGAACTACGTATCGTCTGCACTATATGCACCTACTTTAACCGCTGAGTTACCAGGTAACATGCTGGTACAACATTAAATTCTCCAACAGAATTACATTTTCTCATTAGACCACGAACGACTCAATTCAAAATCACATGCTCCAATGGCTACTTACAAATTGTAAGTACTTTAGTCCCAGGTTTTAAGGTTTATTTTATTTTATTATTATTTTTTATCATTATAGTTTTCAATTATAAAGTCATCAATTATAACTGATTGTTCTAATACCCCAAACCGTGGGTAGGCAAACCCTGAAAGATACAATCAGAACTGAAATATTCAATGCCATAGCTGGGATCTGAATCACGGTTTATCCAATTGAGTGTGGCTGCTAACCATTGAGCTACCATGGTAACATGCCAGTACCACATTCAATTCTCCATCTGACTTACACTTTCTTAGTACACCATGAGGATACATACATACATTTGACATATATAGAAAATCAACACACACACAGTGAACTATATAAAATCCAATGGTTACAATTAAACTACACCAATATGCTGTCTGTAACAGTTTGATACACAAGCCTTTTCACCTGCCTCTCACATAGCAGAATTTAACAAACATTTTTAAATTTTTTTTTAACATCTAGCAGTCACATAACATTTTATATTATTTCCATCTTGTAAAATCTGTAACTCACGTAACATTCTATGTTAAATATGACCTGAAGCTTTCCTGGCGACATATATGTTCTAGACGTTCTCGGGCTTCGAGCCAGGTATAGTTATGTAGAGCCATCGACGTTTCGGGAGTGTGCATCGCTCCCATCAGAATGATGAATATTAGCAAATTGGAAGGGCCAGTATATATAGCAACCGCTAGTCTGAAAGGAGCTTCCGCTGGACGGTGGAGTGCCAACCTCGTGGAAAACACCTCTATGCTGGGGGCTCTACGTACCACATTCGAAGCTCCTTTCGGACTAGCAGTTGCTATATATACTGGCCCTTCCAATTTGCTAATCATTCATCATACTGATGGGAGCGATGCACACTCCCTAAACGTCGATGGCTCTACATCACTATACCTGGCTTGAAGCCCGAGAACGTCTGGAGCAAAACATTTTGTTGTTTATAATAAAACATTGTTATCTCAAAACAACATTTCATTGCCAGTGTTGATAACCTTAATATGTTAAATTAATGATTGGATGAACTGGAAATAATTAATTTTAATGTGTGTAATCCTAAGAGATCCTTGGATTAGCAATTGCACATAAAATATGTAAGTTTAATTAATAAACTTCAGTAGTTGCTTTTTCACACTACATTTAATTTTTTAATTTTTGAGGGACTATTTAAAGCTTCACAGGTGATCAGCCATGTCAAAGTTAATAACATCAAGCTTTCAGCCATTCCAAGCCCCATGGACTTCCTTGGGAACTGAACAAAACAGCTGATCATGTTCATCTGTACTTTTCAAGGTGCTCAGCAGAACCTGGCTAAATTACGCATGCACATCTTTCAAATATCCCCTGTCCATGCAGGTATTAGTTTAGACTAGTTCAGCATGTACATGGGGAGATGATGTAGATCCAAGGATGGTCTGTCTCTTAGATTAAAACAGAAAATAATAAAAAAAAGCTGCTATGCAGTTGGGTGACAGAAGCTTTACCCACATGAAGCCAGCTTTGTTCATTCAGTTCCTGAGGATGGCCATGGAGCTTGGAATGGCCAAAAGCTCGACATCAGTCTTTCCTATGGTGATGGAAAAATGCATTTCTTTACTAAATTGTCAACTGGTGGGATTTCAAAATTTATTAGTCAGTCTTAAATGTTGAAATCTCACCAGTCGAAAATTTAGTAAGGAATTAACATGAAAAATCCAATGCCATGACCAGTATTTGAACCACGGATTTTTCAAATCCCAGCCATGGCATTGGATTTTTCATGTTGACTCTATCAAAAATTTAAGCCCCTATATGGCTAGTATGAAGAAATTAATTTCCATCAATTAACTAAAATATTTAGTAAGGAAGTTCACTGTTCCACCACCAGAAAGAAAACTGCAGACAACTACAATCAACGACAGTTGGACCTTCAAGGTTGGAAATGGAACCAACTGCTCCCAAAACTAGTTAATGAAACTTTTAAAAGTAAGTGGCATACTCTGAAAAAACCAACTACTACAGTTTATTAATTAATTTGGGTGCCACTGTTACTAAATTCTTCCAAACACCAGTTGAGTGTAAATTTCCTAAACATAATATTTTTCTGCAGAAATGACAAATGCAGGGTTTTCGAAGGATGCCTGTAGAAGTATGATTGCTACGATGGATGTAGACAGATCTGGAAAAATTGGTTATGAACAGTTCAAAGATTTATGGAGAGATGTAACACAATGGAAGGTAAAATTCTATTTTCATTCTTTAATTGAGTATCATATAACTGGTTTAATACAAGAGTTGCTTGAATATCATATGAAAATGAGATGCTTAAGTTCAAACTTGAACACCATCTAAAAAGTAATAAATAAGACAGAATTAGTTTTAATTCTCTTTGCTACAAGAAATGAAAGATCAAGCTGAAAGATATTAAGTGAAATTTTGAAAAACAGTTTTTACTGAACATTATGAACATATTAAACTTTTACAGAGAAGAAAAGCATTAGTTATTGACTTGCTAAATTTCAGTGCCATATTGTTTACTACAAATTGTTTATACTGCTGTTCAAATTACAGCGCTGTTGTTCTTCCATGGTTTTGTACTCATTTGGTTTACTTGTACTGAAGTGAGTGATTTCACTATATTCCTGGAAAGACACAATTTTCTTTACAAGAAAAATATAATAAGATAAATCATAATTTATCATGCCCCCTGAAAGGATTTACAAGAATAAATTTCCAGTGAGCTTGGAAAAGCTAATGGATATTGTGAAGGTAGTTAATGTAGTGGTCAGTGGTTAATGCCAGAGGTTCTACTCCCATTAGTTCTGGACCCGTAGAACCAAGGACCCGGGCCTCCTTCGACCAGGGAGTTACCGAGCTGTCCCAAAAGGGCGCCCGACGCCTCCATGGAGCTTTCCATAGGGCAAGACCTAGAGACTAACAAGCCACCGCATCTGGTCCTGTGGACTCAAGACGGGATGGAAGTGGATATGCCACTTATGTGCGCCAACTCCAAAGTGGGAAGGTGGTCAATGGTGTCAAATGCACCAGCACCATGTCTAGCGCGCCAATGGCATGCCAAATGACACAGACCTCCACGTGCTGGAATGGGGGAAGGGGAGACAGAGTTGGTAGTACGGTTTTTAACGAATATAGCTGTATTGCCACCCATCAGCCTACTCGATCTGACTGATGGATGACATAACTTGGAGCGAGAAGTTAGTGGCAGCATCCAGATGGGTTTCACAGACCATGAGAATGTCTATACAAACTTGTTGTACAAGCTCAAGAATGCTGGGGTAATGGCCCGGATGTCTTTGCATTCCAAAACGCGGTTCGCAATGGCCTCTGGAGTCTGAAAGCCATTACTTAGTGGAACCTGGAAAGAGCTCATCCAGGACTGATTCCCCTGATCTCACTTCTACTATGGCAGATCAGCAGTTCTGTTGTGGAGGATTACATTGAAACATCATTTTAAAATAAGACCGCAGTAGCTAAGAAAATTATGGGAAATAATTTGGTAAGTCCTACTGTGAGAAACAATGCTATGAATTACTTAGCCTAAACTTCAGGAGGAATTCATCGACACATTGTAAGAATGTTACAATAAATGTATACAACAAAATATTAACCATGATTAGCTTTGAAGTTTCAGTTGCGTAAAGTAGACCATTATGATACTTGTGATTTTGTAGTGTTTCACTTTACACAATCAAAGTAGATAAATGAGTATTATGAAACATATATAGTGCTACTTAACTCTGATACCTTTTCTTTCAGGCTGTTTTTAAGTTGTATGACAAAGATGGTAAAGGATACCTCAATGCCTTTGAGCTGCGACAGGCAGTTAATTCTGCTGGCTATAACCTTGATAAGAACACCCTTCACAACCTTAATCATCGATACGGTACAAGGGCGGGTATCATTACATTTGATGATTATATGATGTGTACTATAAGACTTCGTTCCATGATTAGTAAGTAATGTATTTCACTTATTTGTTTGAAGTTTTATGCAGAGTGATGAACAAACAATTCAAAGATATACGAGGGCTGTTCAATAAAGATAATCACAACTTTTTTATACAACGTACCTTTACTCATCCTCATAATTTTGATGGTCCTTCTCAAAATAGTCTCCCCTGAATGCGATGCACTTGTCCCAGCGTTTCTGCCAGTCTTCAAAGACATGCTGGAAACCATTTTTTGAGAGATCCTTCAAAATCGCCTCTGCAGCCTTCACCACTGCTTCTGATGATGGATAATGCCTCCCACGAAGGCGTTTCTTCAAGTTAGGAAATAGAAAAAGTAACATGGGGCTAAATCCGGACTATAGGGAGAGTGAGGGATGCACTTCACGTTGAGTTTTGCAAGATATTCAGCAACAACGTTGACAATATGCGGCTGCACATTATCGTGGTGCAGCAGAATGAGATGAACATAACTTTCCCAGCAGAAGCAATCACTTTTGCTTTTTTGGGGGTTGGTGATGAAGGAGATTTCCACACTGAGCTTTGCTGTTTGCTCTCAGGACCAAAATGATGTAGCCAAGTTTCATCAGCAGTGATTACGTTTGAACAAAACTCCGCACCTTCCTCTAACATCAACTTTAACTGCATGTTACCTCCATTGCAGTGGTAGGCGATACTGAAGATGTCTGAACTTGCCTGGTTCTCATAGGCGGAGTACCAACAATGAAACTATTACGGCGTGTTTGTTTCACATTAAGCTAACAGAATATAATAAGATTGAATTTTAGTGCGAAAAAATTATGACCGTAAAAAAATTATGATCATTCTTTATTGAACAGCCCTCGTAATATGTGACTCGATTTACTGACACTACATCACTTCTAGAGCTCAATTGCTCCCATCATCAACTTGATGCCTACTGCTGGAGTATGGTGTTCTTGTTTTGGAAACTTGTGCTAATATGTCCTCTGGTATCTTTTAAAGGAATTTCTAGCTGAGGTTGTTGCTTGGAATCTGGAAGAACACTTTAATTTTGAAAAACAAAAAACAAAGATCAGATCTTCAGCTTTGTGTTACCTCAGCAAATATTCCTTGAAAAGACCTAGAGGAAGATATCAAGGCAACAGTCTCCAACACAATGGCTCCATGCTCCAACAGTAAGCGTAGATTGATGACAGATTAAATAAGCTCTCAAAACATGCCCCAATTTACTACAGGAAATTAATTGTTCATTCACACTGGCCGTGTGTAGCCTGAAGTATGGAGAGATAGAGTCAGACTGAAAAATTCAATGCCATAGCCGGGATTTGAACCACAGGTCCTCTGGTTGCTGTCCAGCCACTCTAACCCTTGAGCTAGAGGGTTAGAGCGGCTGGACGGCAACCAGATCAGTGGTTCAAATCCCAGCTATGGCATTGAATTTTTCAGTCTGACTCTTTCCAACTTACTACAATGTAAGTGGTTGAATTTCAGCAAACTGACTCACATATTTTATGTTTAAAAGTAATGAATTACTGTTTTATGGGAAATTCTGCTTAAAATGAATATTAAATTTCCCTGGTTTATTTATGAATTGTTTCACCATATCCTGTCAACATAAGATAAAATAATTTTAATGAGAAAGGCCTTTTAAAAACACTTTTGAATATATCAACCATAACTATATCTTAATTATGTTCTTAGTGTCAATAAACTAACCAGATAAACCTTCCAGAGGTATTTGTCTACAAAATGTCAGTTTATCAGAATCTTAATAAAAAATTTCTTTTCTATTTTGTGTTTCCTTTCTATGTTTTTAATAATAAAATGTCAACACATTCCAAAAGTTATGCTTGTCTGGAGGAATTTAGTAACATTGATGACAAAAACTGAAAACAATATTTGTCTTCACTTACATTTTTATTAGACTAATTTCGGAAGCTCTTGCATCCATTATCAACCTCAAAGGTTGACGCTCTTGGGAAAATGTTGTGATGTTTTTAGGATGGCTAGTATTCTATAATGAAAAATAAATATTCATCAAAATATAATTTTTAACTTAAACATTTTTACCAAAATGAGTGAAACTAATTAATTTATGTTGCAGATACTTTCCAACAACGGGATCCAGATAACACTAGAAAATCAACGTTTACCCTTGAAGAATGGATTGATAAATCTCTTTATACATAAATCAGATTTCCATAATAAACAGCAAACATGCCTTTAAATTATTCAAACCCAATACAATCATTTTTTCGTATCATTATTTCGTCAAAATAATTATGTTAAACTACTTGATTTGTCTCAAGTAAGAACTATTGCAGGAAAATGTTCATTGTATTCAGCAATAAAAATGTATAAAACTTATTAAAGAAAAGCATTTTTTTCGGTTGAAGCCGTCTGGGTCTGCCTCACAATGCTGAGCCAATTTGTAACTGTAATTTCTGTTTTGATGCTGCTCTAAGTTGAAGCTGTAAGATTTTCTTTGCAATTTAACACAGAAACCTTCTTAGGGCACGTGTGGCTGTGTACTGATCAAAAGAATGACACCAGAACGTGACTATGAAACTTTTAATAAACAATATTCATTTTAACAGCAAAGTTGCTGACCAATGGAAACTATTATCTGAATATCTGGTATTAAAAGTATCTGAACCTTCTAACAAGCAATTCTACCCTTGAGGCAAGAATGACCCCTAATCCATTTGCCCACTACATACAGTTCCAGTGATTAGACCAGAGGTGTCCAAGATTATGCCCAGAAATTCTCGTAACAATCTCCCACATTTGGTAATAACTCTAAGATCCCCCCTCCTAGCTTCTAATCCAGGGCTGCCATCTAATTTTTATATTTCTGAAATTTGCGGCTTTCTGTCCTAAAAACCCTTTATAAATTTCTAAGAAATCCTCTCTCACATTCCAAAAATCTCAAGCTAGCATGCCATATCTAATCTGGCAACCTTAGGCACTTTTACCCTTCACTAGCGTAACCAAACGAACCACTTCTATGAATTTGCCTGAAAATCAGCAGTCGCTAATTACACTGGGCAACAATGAAAATGTTTTGGGCTTAAAAATAGTGAATTTACATGTATTTCCATCTGCTGAATTCAAAAATCACCATTAAAATGATAGATTAACTCTTATTTTGAAAATAAAGTGACATTTCATTTTTTTAGAGCGAAGATTTTAAATTTGGGAAAATGTTTTTTTGGGGGTTGGCACACCTGTCAAATAAAACACAATCAGAGAGAAATTGTGGAAATTAAGTGATGCAAAAGTTAAGGAAAGCATTTTTGTCGGACCACAAATAAGAGAACTTGTAAAGCAGCGTGCATTTGACCAAATTTTGGAGGGGAAAGAAAATGAAGTTTGGGAAGCCTTCAAGGGTGTTGTTCATGGATTTTTAGGCAACAAAAGAGATGACAAGTACAAGCATTTGGTGACAGTGCTCCTGCAAAAATACCGTAACCTTGGACACAACATGTCCCTTAAAATCCATTTTCTCTACTCCCACCTAGACTTTTTCCCTCCTAGTTGTGGAGCTGTTAGTGATGAACATGGGGAGAGATTCCATCAGGATATTTCTGTTATGGAACAAAGATATCAGGGCCGTTGGAATGAAGTAATGCTTGCGGATTACTGTTGGTCTTTGTATAGGGATTCTGCGGGACTCCATCAAAAGAGGCAAGCTAAAAGACGACGAAGTCAATAGGCCACCACAAGATTCTCTTCAGACACGACTATCTGCAAAGTATTTTTCCAGCAATTTAGAACTCTTAGCATGTAATTACCAGTTAAAAAAATCAAATGCAGTTTCATTGTTGTTAGCATGTATGTAATTAAAATGTATCCTTTTCCCTCAATCTGTTAATATACACCTTGTGTATATCATAGAAATTAGAGCTAATAAACATTTTTCATTGTCATATTTGTTTTTCTCAACCCAAAATTAGTAGGAATTGCTTCATGAAGTGCTTGAAACATTCAAAAATTATTTTGTTGTTACCCAGTGTTATATTTAATGTCATCTTAACCCGAGCCAAACTGTACTCAAACTATTGCCAAACCTTCAACCCCTTAACATTTAATACAAATTCACAAAATATTCACATTTAATTTTATTATAAGTTGTAATTTATTCAATTGACCCATAATTTCTGCATCATGTTCATCACTTGTGTTGCATTTTATCATATTTATCACAAGGGAAGCATATGTTTCACTTCAATATTTCCATTTGTACATACCATTATTTTTATAAATGTATCTACAATGGTGCTGAATAAGTGCAGTTAGAGCATTTACAATTGTGTGTCCATTTACATATGCTAGACTTTCTTAGAAATATGTCCTCTGCTTAAAACATGATATAGTAAAATCTAGTAACCAATTTCAGCGAGTAGGTAATGGCAATCTTGATGATTATTAATATTTTGAGCACTTATTATAACAAAGGGAATTGATACTAACATATTAACAGAGTAAATAAGTGAATATATTGGAATAGAATATTTATTTGCATCCAATTATCATACAACATTTTAGATACATTTGTGTCATCTTGTAGCCACTTACATTCTATAAATGTTCCTTTTTTTAATGACTACCTTGTGCCTGGCACTCTGGCCGTTTGACTACTGATTAGCTCTTATTTTTGCCCATCCTTTTCCACTTTGATTCTTAATTTCTCTTTTTCTCCTCTTTCTCATCCTTCCTAGTCCTCCTTTCCCTTTGCATTTTACTTCCCTTAACCATTTCTCTTTGTCTTGAAAACTCCCCTATAGCCTCAATTCTTTTTTCTTCCTAACTGCTAATATTTTTATGGCTACGATTTTCTAACTCACTTTGTCTCACTTTGAATTCCATACCTCCTGTTGCCACTTCTTTAACACTATACATTCTTTGTTTACTTACAATTAAAATGTGTCATTACACATCAAGAGCATAATACATTTTTCTCTAAATAGGCAAGTTTGGATTTATGGATGCAGGATATGGAGTTCAACTTAAAATTCACAAGTGCAAAGGATTTAAACATTACAAAGCTGGGTTCTGTAGTAATAGGAGATGAACCATGGTATGTCTGCAAAATAACCCTTCATCTAGATATTGCCATGTCTAATTACCGTAGGCAATCACTTGTATGCATGAGACAGGCACATCTTAATTAACACAACAGTATTTTATTAAATTAGTTTTATTACCATATTACTGAAAAGACTACAGGCTTGATTCTTCTTCGATCACAATCACCCAGGGACATGTGCTAACATGCTATGACGACCAACACTCACTCACCACTGAGCATCCCTCTAAGGAGCCACACATTAAAATCCTTTCTCCCACCCAGCGAGGCTTCTGGAAACCACTTGCTATTGTCAGGTAGTAGGCTATGGTGCTGGCCCAAACATTCTGGAGCCCAAGCCACCCCACCAGGTCAGCTCCCTTTAGAGCATCCTAACTGCGTATTAGCTAAACAGGTCTGCATTACAGAGTGGTGAGAAACATCTGGAAGCTACGTAAAGCCCAGCTAACCCTGTGCACACAAAAGAAGTCAACCAAGCAACTCTGTAATGGCTAACATAAAAACATATTTAACCTAAGTTTCAAAAACCCATTATTTGCCACAATATTGCCACACCAACTGTAAATGCTACACTTCTCTTTACAGATGCTTCATCAATATCCTGTCTGCTAAACCAAATTCCGAGCAATTACTAACCTCGTGAATTGAAGACAGAAAAGAAAAATCACATCTATACTGTAGAGGATGTCAGGAATTTGAGGACAATGAATGTAACCTAATGCTTGCTTCCTGTATACATAAAATATTGTTATATTCTTAATGAGTATGGAGTATGGTACAATGAAGCACCAAAGGAAAAAGATAAGGATGAATCCTAAAATGAAGTTAATCATGTTTAAATGTTGATTGGATGGAGGAGAGGAATTTTAATAAAAATGAATGAGATCAGAAAACTTTTAATTTCTATAAAACAATGAAAACTAGAACAGATATATCAACAATGCTTATTATTTATCATCTGCATAAAATATCCTTGATGTCAAATATTCTACAATGCCATGCTCCTGCTGTGTGAACTCTGTGTTCCGCGATACATCAAACAGTTCAAATTCTGGATTCACCTGTGCAGCCTTCCATCCTACGATCACAATGAAAGGATAGCCCAATTTCTTGGCGTCAACTAGTCTTTTGCCAATTGTCAAATGACTCCTATCATCAATTATCACATTATTTCGAAAAACAGAAATTGAATCTAGCTTATGGTACAGATTTTGGGCTAAATCATTCATAACACTCTCTTTGCTGCCTTGCTGTCAAAAAGAAAAATGAAGAGTTAAATTACAGCAACATAATGGTGAAACTGTGTACACAGTGTCCCAGAAACTTGCACTTTAAATGAATATATTTATCATATTAAACACTATGAAAGAAAAGAGTTACGTATATGCATATTCTGCATGACTTAAGGCATGGAGGAATCTTGAAAATCTTTATATGCATCTTACTATAGGTACTATCTACCCCCACAAGAAGGCAAGCAGGGTCTGAAAAGAGAGGGGGGCTTAAACTGTATATCAGCGATGGTAGTGGATCTGTTTATTACGAAATGAGTGTATGAGAGGGCATATGAGTCACCCATGCTGCCAGATATAATGCTTGTTTCAGCAACTGCAGTGATAGGTATTATGCATGGGTGAGTTATTTAACACTGTACGAGGTACGTCCAGAAAGTAAGTTCTGTTTGGTAATAAAATTAAATTGTGTACAGATACAGAACAATTATTTATTGCACAAAATTCTACAACTCTTAAACTACTTTTCCACATAACTGCCGAAATTTTGCAGGCATTTGTCATAGCGAGGCACAAGTTTTTGTATACCTTCTTCATAGAAGTTTGCCGCCTGTGTCTTCAACCAGTTGGAAACAATTTCTTTCAGCTCTTCGTCATTGTTGAAGTGTTGACCACCAAGGAAAGATTTGAGATGCAAAAACAGATGAAAGTCGCTAGGAGCGAGGTCAGGGCTGTATGGGGGGTGGTCAAACATGTCCCAGCCAAATCCCTGTAGGATGCTTTTCATCACATTTGCAGTGTGTGGTCGTGCGTTGTCATGAAGAAAACAACACCTTTTGACATCGCAAATTTGCTGATAAATTTCAACTGGTTTCACTTTCCTAGCATTCAGAAAACGAATCACAGATCTGATTTCACAAGCGGCTGCATTTTCAATCAACACCGACATTGCAAACAAGCACAACAAACCGTACGTGGATGACAGCGATCTCACAATGGCACACGTTTCTTCTCCTTGATACAGAACTGCACCGCGCATGACGGAACTGCGATGCAGCGCTGCAGCAGAGATAAATTGAAATAGAACTTACTTTCTGGATGCCCCTTGTATTTTAGATGAACCTAGCATTCTTATCATATCTAGAGAGCATAAACATCTTGTGAACAGCAAAAATTCATTCCTCTGCTTTGACTTCTTGTGTTGGGTGGACAATAATTGCAGAGAAAGTAAAAAATGAATTAAAAAGTCTTGATGCTGCTTTCTGAATGATACTTTTATAACCATTTCAGAAATATAAAACTGTAAATAATAAACTAGCTTCCAATACCAAACCATAATAAAATTAATTTTAAAACCAAATCAATTGTATGCACATTTTTATTTTGTAACTGAAATCAATACTTTAATGTGAATAAGAAGGTTACTTACTTTTGGCGGAATAATACAAACTGTATATGGCGCTAGGGAAATTGGCCATCGTATTTCACTATCAAGAGACAATGTCTCTACTGCTGCCGCCAAGATGCGAGTTAAACCAAGGCCATAGCTTCCCATCTGGAAGAGTTCCATCTCTCCTGATTTTGCTTTAAACCTTGCATTCAATGGCTCTGAATACTTGGTGCCAAGAAGGAAAGTATGTGCAACCTAGGATGAAAATCAAATGTCATTAATTAGCCATTAGATTGGGCAAAAGAAAAGGAAAATTACCAAAATTCCAAATAAGAATCAGAAGGGGTAGATCCACTGTATTTAATATTTTTATTACAGCAATTATAGAATAATGTTTGGCTAAAAAAAGAAAATGATTTTACGAAATTCATTTGACACAATTAACAGAAATCAACTGTAAACGAAATTGAGAGAAAAGAGAATAAACAAAAGCTGTATAGAATTTATAGAGGCTATATACAGATAGACTATGTTGTATGGATAACAAAGCCTTGAATAGATATACCAAATACAGTGGCCTGAAAACAAGGATATAAATCCAATATCATTTATTCTGGTATATGGATGGAAATAATCATTTCTTCCACACTAGCTGTGTGTAGGCTAAGGCAAGAAAAGGTGTGTTGGCCATAGTAGCTCAGTTGGTTAGAGCAACCACACGGAGAGCAGGAGATCCATGGTTCAAATCCTGGCTGAGAGTCAAGCAGTCTAACCTCTCAACCACGGTGCAGCCACATAAAGTAATACAATAGGCTTTAAGCAAGTCAGATCTTTTAAACCTGTTTGCCATGTGATGGCTTAGCAATTCCATTCTCTTTGCATGGCTGCATGGCCAAGAGATAAAAAATGTATAATGATTTCCCATTTAAGAAAAGTGTAAGTATTGAAACACTCAGATAAAAAAAGGAATATCTCCCAAATGCCTTACTCAAAAAAAAGTATCTGTTATAAATTGTGAGTTTTAACAAGCTCTGCATTTTTGTAGAGTAAAATTTGTCTATCTCTTACAGTTTACCAGTTATGCAAAACTCACTCAGATGACGTTTGAGGACATTCACAGGAAATTCAAGGTATACGTTTCATTTATCATCAAATATCTTAAACAATGGTAATATAGTCAAGAGAGTTAAAGCCATTTTTAAGAAAATAAAAATTTTCTAAAAATGTTTTTGTAAACAGTACTTTCTTGATAATCTCCATGTCATATTCTTGGAAAATGCTGAACTTAACTACCAAGTTTGGTATCTGACTTTCTGTTTTTGAATTATACCATTTATACGCACATGCATGTACTATACGCATATAGAAAGTAAAAATAGAAAAAGAGAATTCTTGTCAATGATGAGATAAAAGAGACCAGGATTGCCACTTGCAAATGACCTAATAGAAATGAAATGTGTAGTGTTTAACGCCCGCTTTTACTACATACGGCACCGCAGGCGGTGACACTGATGATATATGAGATGAAGATGGAGCACCGGTGGAATGAGATGGCGGGGGAAACCGGAGATCCCGGAGAAAACCCGCCCCAGCGCCATGTTGTCCACCACAAATCTCACTTTGCGGTCGCCTGGGATTGAACCCGGGCCACCTTGGTGAGAGCCAAGCGGTCTAACCACTGAGCCACGGCGTGGCCTAACCTAATAGAAGCAAGGTTACACAATAGAAGAGAGGAAAAATGTACTACATCACTTTAAATTAACTATTAATAGCATAAGAACATGTCTAAAGAAAACATGAAGTAAGAGTGTAGACAGGCTATGAAGAATTTATTCAACTACTGTGGAATCTAAGATGATGTATGGGGTGAAAGTTTGGGCTTAAGAGATCATATTCTTATTTGGAAATGGTTCTCAAATTTCCCAGTGCACCTCGTAATGGCATAAATGGGAAGATTGATAGGAAAGGTATAGTAGTTAAATGCATATTAAAATATTGGCAAAGATCAAATCTAGGGAAAAACAAATAAAGTCAAAGATTGTTTACAGTTACAAGAGAAGACAAAACAGGAATGAATATTTGTTAGACATTAAAATAATGAGAAATGAACTTTTTTTTAAATATGTAAAAGTTTACAGTAAAATACACTTGTCACAAACTTATCTTTTTAACAAAATTGATGAATTTTTCACAGAATTCAAGAGACTAGTTTCGTGAAAACTTTTCCACTTCTTCAGTCATTTTGATTTTTCCTGTTATCATCAATACTGCCACTAGGTGTCGTATTATTTCTGTACTTGTTACCAAATTCTGAAAATGAAACAAACTTACAGACAGAATCGATTGGCAGTATTTCAAAATTTAGTCTCTTGAATTCTGTAAAACGTTCATAAACTTTCTTAAAAAGATAAATGAAGCTTGTGACAAATAATTATATTTTATTGTAATATTTGTTACTTCACTGTTGTTTGCTTCTGTTATTTACATATGTCAATGTATGCATATGCAAAAGGAATTTATACACAAATCTGTCACTTTATTATACATATTTACAGTATTTGATAAATGCCAACTAAAGGAATAAGTATTAATTGTACTTTTATAAAACCTCCAATGTTGGTTTATTTCACTGTCTTTTGTACTGTAGAACATGGAGTAATAAATTATGTAGCATTCCTCTAAGTCTTAGCTGTGACATAATGGACATTCTGTGCTTGGAAAAAAATGTAAATGCATTATCTATGAAGTAATTATGGTAAAACCACACTTATATATTTTCAAAAGGAGATTGCTAACATGATGATTGGTTTGTATCTTAAATTGGACAGTTGCAATGAAGCCATTTACTTTCTTGAACTCCAGGATTTATAATAATATTTGGATTTTTCAAACATAGTTGTAACTTTGAACCTTTCTTTGGGGAAAATAAAATGGCATTATTTTAAAATTTATATGTACAAATTTTCTTATTACTCTTCACTTTCTGTAATATATTTTGGAGACTGTTGTAATATCATTAGCCTTGATTACTGCGCTTCCTCCTATGTCTAGTAGATGGCATTTTGGGTGGATATAGAAAATGAAGTTTGAGTAATAATGAATTTAAAATGTTTACATATTAATAGTTGTAACTGTTTAAGAATGGGCTCCATGATTGGTGATTACGTCAGTCTAAAGGGGACATGTTTGACCTCACATGCTCAAAACCATATGAAAACATGTTTAGAATAACAAATGAGCATTACAGGTGGTCAGCGTCATTTCCATGCAAAACTCTGTTCTTGTCTTTCTGCATCATTATAAGCTCTATAAGCAGTATGATCTATATCAGAAGGACTGCTGATTTTGTAAGACTGCTATGTACTGAACCATATGCAAAGATATATGACCAACAGAGTTAACATGAAAAATTCAATGCCATGGCCAGGATTTGAACCACAGATCTCCTGCCTATATACGGCAAGGGTAAAGAAATGATTAATTTCCATCCATTAACTAAATTACATGACCAATATTCAATCATCGAATTTTACTCTGTGATTTACTATCACTTGCTGTACCAAAGTATAAGCCTATGTTACAATATGCTTGGCGAAATGCAGTTATGATACTGATGTACCCATATCATCATTTGCAAATGTAATCAGTGTGGCTAATGCGAAAGTGATTTTGAATGTAATAACGAGGCTTTAGCAAGGTGTTTACATTGTTCTTCCACTTTGTTTTAACCATTTCATCGAAATCCTGCATCTGCACTTTGAAGACTAATATAATCACTATCAGGTATGTAGAATATGTATGTTTAACGCTGTTTTAAGTACTTAAAGTACAGGTTTTTAGAACTGTTGATGGAAACTGTAATTACACATTAACATCTTTGAATTACATATAATTTTCCTCCTAAGTATTGATATGTTGTCACTTTGTTCCTGTCTATTAAAACATCATTGGAAGTAGAATGCAACATTTTGCATAGAAATAACACAGACCACTGTTTTGTTTATGATTGACTGTCGGTCTAAGTATGTTTTCATGCTGTTTCAAGCATTCTAGGTCAAAAATGTCCCTTGTAAGTAAAAGGAAGTATTGATAGGAAAGAATGAAATTATTCCCTAGGCCTTGAATACTTGAATGATGCCATCAGGGTTAACAAACAAATAAATAACAAGAATTAAGTCACGGAAGACTGGACAGGAAAGGTTAAAGAGGGGATAAGATATATGGAAAGGAAGGAATACAAATCAAGGTCTGCAACTCTCCGAGATAAGCAACCCCTCCCTTTAGTTTATCACCTGAACATCAACAGGGATTGAATGTTGGATTTTTGTCCAGGTTGCTTTCTTTAAGCCTTCAAATTTCAAATGATATTAAAGAATCTCCTTTCTGTTAATAAAATTAGCAGTGAAAAAATGTAAGTGAATTTTGTTATAGAATTGTAACTCTAAAATGATTTAACATTATTCAAACTAATTATTTATCACTTAATATAAGACGTTAATAAATGAAACAATCACATAAATAATGAACATAATACACTATTTAAAATACTTACATGCAAGTGTATTTCGTTTTTAAAATTAATATTTCTTTGCTTCTTAGATTTTTCCATACAGTCATGCACTAATCACAGAAATGCTGTCATAATTTAGGCTTTGTGATGACAGAAATCAATGTGTAGTTTCTAGAGTTTGAATTGCCTCTGTTGTGCTGCGACAGCAAGGATACAGTATAAGAAACCATGCATAATATATCTTAACATAGCATAAACATAACTTATAAATGAGTAAGTAAATTGGTATCTTATACAAACAGAACCAGAAAATGTGGGGTATTAATGAAAACATAGAACTAAAAAATGCATAAGTGAACTAAATGTTAACTAACAAATTTTGGTGGCTAAAAATTGATTGTATTGGCAATGGACAGAACAAGTGGCGAGAATGCATCAAGACAGATGGGCATACGCAATAACAGTATGGGACGTGCGACAAGGGAGAAGCAGAGGACATTCCATGGATACAATGGTCCCAAGAGTTCAAGGATGGACTAGATGCAAAGTGAACGGCAAAAAGCAATTCTAATGTAAAATTCTATTGCAATTAGAAAGGAAAAAGACAGACCTCAATGGAAGCAAGTGGTAGCAGCTCTAAACTGAAAGTGGCAGTGAAAGTGCAAATGAACAGTCATTTCTACTATAGTGATAGATATAGCGATACAGCTAATACTAAGTATAAATATAAGTGTAAATAATTATTAACAGAAAAATTAGATTACAGTAAGCTAGGGTGGAGAGGAATGAAGACAATTAGGAAACAAACATTGTGATATAGACAGCAAGTGATAACATTAGTTTTAATTAAGGATAGATAAGTAGGAAATAAACAACAACCAGTACAAAGAACTGGTACCTTTCAGGGATTTCCTTGCTCTTAAGGGATGTTATGGGCTGTTTATTTATTTGTCTAAAAAATGTAAAGCTGAATAACATATGAGGTTCAACTGTACTTGAAAAATCACAGTTATCCTGGTATCACCAACTATGATCCCAACATACTTAGGCCTGTTAATCCTTTTTAGTCTTTTAATTATTTAAACACTTAAAATTATGTGGGTTTGGAGGAATTTAGTAATAGTGAGGTCAAAATTTAACATATAAGAAAAGTAAGTGACTAGTGTCACTAAACCGACTACAAATAGTTTTTATGTTTACTTAAAATTATGTTTCTAAAGGGCAGTATGGAAACTTCTTGGCCTGGTACACAAATGGTGCTAGCACTATCAAACAGCAAGAACAATAAATGCAATCTCTAAGATGGTACAATGTGCAATTTACAATACAATACTTTATTCGTCACATTACACTTACACAGTTGAGCAGGTGCTCGTAAATTGGTGACTCGTCAAAATATTAAACCTAAACTTTAAGATCAGAAATAAGACTACAATATTTACAATACAATATGTAAAAGAGAATATTAATTATGTACAATATCTGGAGTATATAGTTTTCCTAAAGTTGAACAGACACTAAGATACAATTGAGATCACAGAGCTTCATCCATGTATTCCTGAATTGAATAGTATGCTTTGTTGGTGAATAAACTTTCCACTGGATCAAGCTTTAGTCGCATAAGAACCGAAGATGCAAACGATGATTTGCGAAACATGTCCTCAAAATAGGTACGAAAGTGAAGCAGATGTGTAATAAATACGACTCATCTAAAAATTAATAAACTTTTGACTGTTTTCTTAAAAAGATTTTGGTTTTGGATTTCTCTAACTGTTTGTGGCAATTTATTATATATTTTAATCCCGATATATTGTGGACTTGTCTCAAGCAGTGCTAACCCATGAGTAGGGTATTTTATATCTCTTTTTCCTCTTGTGTTATGACCATGATGATGATTTTTTAGAAAACTGTTATAATTACTGTGTACATATAGAACTAGATTATACATATAGAGGCAAGGTTGTGTCAAAATTCTTAATGTTTTAAAAAGTGGTCAGCAGGATGCTCTATAACTTGAATGTGTCATGCTTACGATTTTTTTTTTAATTCGGAAAAGTCTGTCAGAGCCTGTTGCGTTTCCCCATAAAGTTATTCCATATGCAAGTAATGAGTGAAAGTAATTGTAATATACGATTTTTCTTGTTTCTAAATTTGTAATCTGTGCCAAGCAGGACATGTTGAAACAGGCAGTATTTAATTTTTTTTCTATATAATTTAATTGTTTAGTCCATTTAAGGCGTACAACTATAAATAACCCTAAAAGTTTTGCTTCTTTTGAGGTAGCTGAAGTTAACGAGTTACTTTGTGTGTTTTCTACTGTAGTCTTAAAATGTACAATTTCAGTTTTAGTTTTATTTAATTTCAGACCATTGCATGTAAACCATGCTTCCAATTATTTTATGGCCTGGTCAAGGTTTGTTTTTAAATTATCAATATCTGACCCACTTAAAATAATTGACGTGTCATCGGCATAAAATAAAAATGGATAAAATTGAATGCTATGTTATAAAGATTAAGTACAAGCATTTGTTAGAAAAAAAAGTTTTTTTTGACCAAGACAAAGTGCTGGTGCACTCTTCTTCATTGTATTACAAAATTTACTTATCTGCACCTCAAACTGCTGCCAAGTGCACTATGTGAGGGCTGTTCAATAAAGAATGATCATAATTTCTTTCATAACATGCCTTTACTCATCCACATAATTTGGATGGTCCTCCTCAAAACAGTTTTGTCAGGAAACTGCAGCAAGTTGCACCCAAAAGGGATTCTGCGGAGTACATCCAAGACCTTCAACACTGTATGTATGCATGTATGTATGTATGTATGTATGTATGTATGTATGTATGTATGTATGTATGTATGTATGTATGTATGTATGTATGTATGTATGTATGTATGTATGTATGTGTGGACAGTTTATCCGGAAGAGGAGATGCCTTTTATTAATTTTGTACAGGGTAATAGCAGTGTCCACACTGCCCGAAACATAAGAGATTGGTTACACGCTCATATATGCACTCTTAACTGGCCTTTCAAAAGTCCTGCTCTATATCCAATAGAACACATATGGGCATTAATGATATGCAAATGGGATCCTAACTGACTGCAGATTAAAGAAGTTCTTTTACAGCACATGTCTGAAGTGTGGGAGAACTGCAGGAGAAGACCTGCTATTAATGCATCTATAGTCACATCTATGAAGAGAAGGTTAAATGAGGCCTTGATAACAACAGCTGGTGGATGCAATACTAATGCAACGTTTTTGTGTTTTATGTGATACATTTGTGAGAGTAAATATCTCTATCATTACAGAAATTACTCTTTTCTTATAATTGACTCATGTTTAGACACCAGAAATATGTATGTATATGGTTTATATCCATATAACATTCATAGTATGGCAGTAATATTGTGTTATAGTTTTGTTCTATAATCTTGTTAGAATGCAATAATCAGCAAAAATGTTAATAAAAGTCAATTTGCCAACTTAAGTAAGAATAGTTAGAGCAAAAACATGCTACTTTAGTTATTTTTGTTTCTATGCAGCAACAAGTACATCACTGTGGAGTACAGTTTGTTTATGTTTTTCTTATAAAGTGCTGCCTTACTATGTATTTAAAAATACCATTCAAGTTTTAATTTCTACCCCTTGAAGATGTTCTCACACATACATTTTACACACCTGGGTGCTCATTATGTGTTCCCCTTAGCATATAATCGCTTCAAAAGGCGTATCCTGCAATAGCCAATACGGTATGGCTACCAATCATGATATGAAGACTGTATGACAAACTGAATGCACATACTTCTCCTACTTCTCCTTTAGCCAATATGATCCAGATTGTAAATATGTCGTTTCTATGCCATTTTATAACCCCTGCTGTGATTATTGGTGCAAATATTTAGCAGAAGGAGGGAAAAACCCAGCTAAAGAAATTCCCATGGCTTCAGAAGGCCACATATAACAGTAATGCATGGTGCAGTGACATCTTTATCATTGATTATACCATCTTTACGAGAAACTTTTGTTCTACAACTTGGTACTATTACAACTAAATATGGAAGCTCCTATGTACTTACGCCTGGTTTCTTTATTTTCAAATATATGAAAGATTTTTTAGTTTGATTTATGAGTCACTATGTTTACACTCAACTTCACTTACTATGTTGTTGTATAATTGAAACGTGACTCACCAAACAGCTGAGGATGAGATCGAATGATCTTGAAAACGTCTTGCAGAAAGCTCTCTTGCAGCAACTGCTAAGTCTGTATAACCTAAGTATTCCTAGGTGCTAAACTATTGATAATGTTGTAGTAAAAACACTTCTGTAAGAGTGTAATATACAAAAGGCACAAGAAAAAAAAAGCAATGCAAATTTTAGGAATACATGCACTTTATCAACATAAGACTCCCTACCGAAGTAGGGAGTCACTGCTGAACCTAATTTCTTCTTTACATTTAAAACATATTTGTTACTCTATGACCTACTAAATTCTAAGAGTTTTTTTCTCTTTCTAATTTTCAGAACAGGCCAACGTGTGTATTTGCAAGCAGTCTGACTTCTGCATGCATTGGGTTTCAAAAATATAAAAAGGGTAAAATTAAATTAATTTAAAGAAAAGGTCTATGGAAATTGAAGGGATGACAGGGAAGGAGGGCTGAAGGGGCATCTGAAAATCCAGCCCTTATTTTTCAGCCGATTTTATTTAGCTACTTACCTCAATTCCCTGACAGGCATTCATGGTATTATTTCCACATTTTGGGCATTCATCTGAACTATCAATTTCTGCATTTTGTCCACGGTTGCAAGATTCACAATACAGGATTTTGTTCTCGCCAATGTTAGACAAAAAGTGGTATTCATGAGACAGTGAACCACCCATAACCCCCACATCAGCCAAGACTGCAAGCATCACAGTTAATGTTATTCTTAATATAATCACAGTCTGAATGTCTATTGCTGTTTGACTAATGAAATTTTAAGAATTATATAAGTTATAACATGGTGTTGCCAAACATAAACTCAGTAAACATTAGAAACACATAAGACTAGCTTTACACTTATAATACAATTTAACTTACAATTAAAATTATGTAAGTTGAAATTTGTGACTGAAAATCTTCAAGCAACATTTTGACCTCAAAAAATGACTCCATCAAAAGATACAAGATAAAAGATACTATTTGTATTTTGAGCCTAATAATTAAAACAAAGTAATTCCTGATTGAAAATTTCTTATTGTTTTTCAAAATATTCTTTTTTATGATCAATACACTTTTGCATCCGTTTGAACCATTTGTCAAAGCATTTATTTCAGTCTTCTTGAGCCACCTCGAAAACATGGTTTTTGAAGGCATCAACGGCTTCTTCTGTTGAAGAAAATCGTTGTCCTTGCAATTTATTCTTGATGTTGGGAACAAAAAGAAGTCATTGGGTGCCAAATGAGAACTGTATGGTAGATGACCCATCAATTCGATTTTTGAGCCTTCAAATACTCTGTTGTTAGACGAGATGTGTGTACGCTCGCATTGTCTTGATGAATGATCCGACGCTTCTTGTTGGTTTTCCTTACTTCAGTGAAAAACATAGTGACATCTAGTGACTTTAGAATTGATGACGATTTTGTTTACGAGTCTGGCTGAGGATGTGAATGAGTGTTTTCATGAAATCACGATCCTGATCAATTTTATAAGAAAAGTTTCATTTCATTTCTTATAAGATAAGTGAAGTATTAAGTTATAAATTATTATATTTGTATATATTTGTTTGCTTCATTACTAATAGCTTCATATTTTATGTATTTAAAGAGATAAAAGTTCACATTTTCCTAGTTTAAGTTACAGCAGCAGTACAGTGAACAGAAAAGGATAAAGAAAGCTAAATACAATGACCTGATGAAATTACTGAAATATACACCACCCATCTATCATGATTTTTATAAAAGTCTTTGTCATGATGGTGTTGATGTTGAAAAATGTGAAGATTTAGAAACAGAGCTGGATTAGGTATTTCAAGATGTTAAATGATGGAAAAGTCTATTTTACTCAATTTTTTCTGTTTTGTATATTTTTTCCTAATAACACAAAGTCCAGGAAACTACTAATAACAATGGTTTAAGAATTAGCAAATATACTCCTGCCATCCTAAGATGCACACTGTTTCTGTGAGAAATTCCATGAACAAAACCTACTGGTAAGCTACTACTCTGCATACAACTTGTTTGAATGTAATATATCTGGCGTAACACATGGGTAAAAATGTCACTGTCGTCTGTCACGCTTGTGAATGTGGGCGTGGAGTAATACAAAAAGTGTGTTTCTTAAGACGGATGCAGTATAGATTTGAAATCCCTTAATTTAAATACAGACAAAATATCAAGTCTTAATATCAACTACTTTCTATGTTTTGGAAAAAAACAGAAAATGACATTTATCTCAAAATGATCTTTGGTTTGGATCTGCCATTATTATTCTAAGTGCCTCAATTCATTTATAGAGGTATTAAAATTTCACAAATGGCTAGTATGAAAATATATTTCACTATGGTAAACTGTCTCCTATAACACTTTAAAAGTTTAAACTATTTATAACTAAGTTTCGATATATACTGCTTTATTTTGAGTTTTCTAAGAACAAATTTCTATACACGCTTTATAGTCACTAAATATATTAAGAAGAGGAAGTAAAACCTTCCACTCTAAATTTCAATATGAGATTTCACCCAAAAAATATGTTTTGGGGCACTCAGCATCTAAAAATACAATTTTTAGAAAAAACTGCATGTATGTGTATAAAGTGAGTATGCATGTTTGCTTTTGTAAACAGTGTAACTCAAAAATGAAAAGTTGTTTAAATACCAAACTTGGATTAGATTAATTGATGGAAATTAATCGGTCTTCTACACTAGCCCTCTGTAGGCTAAGGTTTGGATAGATAGTCAGACTGAAAAATTCAATGCCATAGCCAGGATTTGAATCACAGATCTTCTGGCCTCTGTCCAACTGCTCTTAACCAGTGAGCTACAATGACCAACATGCCAACATAACATTAAATTCTCCAGCTGACTTGTATTTTTCCCAGTAAACCACTAGGGGTTCTCATATACAATGAGATATGCACCCCTCCCCACCTTCACACAACCCTTTATATAGTTAATTTTTTGAAAATTCTGATTTTTTTTCAAAAATGGCTCAAACAATTTTGATTAAACTACCAAATATATTTACTCAACTGGTAAACCATAAGAGCTAGCCAAAATCTTAATACACAAAAAAATGTAGATTTTGTTAAAACATGCAATTTATGTTAAATACATTTTTTTTATGGAGTGAACTACCTTCAAGATATTCTTTGGCATTTGTCTAAATTTTCCAATACTTCAATATTTCAAATGGGAAGTCGTTACTAGTTTGTTTATGTTTTGGACAGGTAAAGACAACGGAATTTCAAATCTATCACATAGTGACCAGCTCTTTAAAGATGTGACTTATTTGAGGCTAGTGTATTCCCCTATTTTCACTGTACCTATAAGGAAATACATAATAATGCTATTCCTATGAAGTCTATATCAAGAAACATGAAACACAAACATAAGTGCTTGTACAAGAGTAGAAAAAGTCATGTTAATGCAGTATATTATTTTTTTTTTGGGTTATAAATTCTGGCGTCCTGTGCCGTGGTGTAGTGGGCTAAGGCAGCATGCCTTGGTCCCTGGCCACGGAAAGTGACCCGGGTTCGATCCCACCCATGTGGTGGGGATTTTAGGTCCCGGGTATAGGACCGGTGCCCACTCAGCATCGTGAGGAAAGTGAGGAGCATAAGCTAGGTAAGCGGCCCTGGTCACGGAAACCAACATTCCGGCTGGGGGATGCCGAGATGCTGACCACATCTCCTCCCCATATCGGTTGGATGATCGTCCACCTCTGCCGTGCATAAGTGGGCGTGAGGCCGGCAGTCGGGTTGGTAGACCTTGGCCCTCTAAGGGCTGTCGCGCCATGGGTTATTATTATAAACTCTGGCTCTAATCATTGCATTCTATTTCAACTTCCACATGTTGCACTGATGTTTTAGTCCACACTTCTAATGCTATGAGCATTAGATGCCACATGATTAGTTTGATGCTTACAAATAGCACCACAAGAGACCAATTGAGGCATATCAATGTTGAAATGACCAATACAGTTTTACTCAATGACTTTCTTTCTTAGTATGTGTTTCTCTTATGTGCAAATGGACATCATAAGGGACCACTGGCTTTACTTCCCTTCCAAAAGAAGTCATGCTATGCATTTTTACTTCCTAAAAACGATTATCACCTTACACTTGTATACCAGAGGCTAGCATGGTAACCAGTATGCCACAAACAGTAAAAATAAGTTGAGTTTTACAAGGGCAGTTCAATAAGTATCAGTGTTTTAAAATATATGGTATTGCCAAGGGAAGTTTGTGTTATCATATACTATCACTTGTTACAAGTTGCCAAAACAAATTTGGTGTGATTCATAGGTTAGTTTGAATTGTACATACATTTCAATACTTTGTGTTTTGCTAAAGTGAGAAAGTGCTTTATTGTTCAATGATTCACTTTTTAGTTTCAGATGGGAAAACTTGCGAGGAGTTAAAAGCAAAATTGGATGTTGCTTATGGAGCCCTTTTGCCTTCTATGACAACAGTTAAGATATTTTTATAACAAATTTACACGTGGTCGAATATTCATTCTTGATGAGGAGCGCCCAGGATGTCCTGCAGATGTGGTTACTGTCATTAAAAGCATCCATGATATGATTCTCGCTGACAAACAAAAGTTTGTAAAGTGGCAGAAGCCATAGATGTATTGACGAGAATGGCAATATATATTTTGCACCATAAGTTGGAGATGAGAAAGCTATTGGCCCAAAGAGTGACATGTTTGCTCACACTGGACAAGTAGGTGCGGCTTTCAACTTTGAAGCTGTGTTTGGAGCTGTTTAAGAAAAATTTGAAGGACTTTATTAATTGATTTGTCACTGTCGGTGAGACCAGGATTCATCATTATACTCTGGAAATCAAGTAACAATCAAAACAATGGATTACTTCTGGAGAAACTGCTCTAAAGGAGGCAAAGACAGTCCCATCTGCTGGGAAAGTGATGGCAATGATTTTTTTGGGATGTGAAGGCTGTCATACTTGTTGACTTCTTGGAAAAAGGAAAAACGATTACTGGAGCATACTACAGAGATATTGGTCCAATTCAACTAGAAACTGAAGGAGACATGATCCCATATGGCAAAGAATAATGTTCTGTTTCACCATGACAATGCCCCAGCACATTCATCCAGAGCTGCCACTGCCAAACTGCATGAACTGCATTATGAATTGCTGCCACATCCCCAATATTCTCCGTGGCTCCCTGCAATTTCTTCCTGTTCCCATACATGAAGAAATGTCTTGCAGGAACAAAATTTAGATCAAATGAGATCATCATGGAGACAGAGGCATATTTTGCAGAGCTTGACAATTCTTATATTTTGGAACTTTAAAACATTCCAGGAGCGTTGGGAGAGGTGTATATCCCTAAAAGGAACTATGTTGAGAAATAAATGATTTGTTTGAAAAAAAAACCTGGCATCTTCATTCCTAACATGGGTACTTATTGAACCAACCTCATAATTTATGGATGCTCTAACTGCTAAGTCTTCAGCATCCAATTCTATATAAGGCGTGAAAGACCACTTAATTTTGTTCATAGGCCTCTTTTCAGGCTCGAGGTTCTTTTATGTGCCAAAAATCTACAGAAAGGACTGGCTTTAACTGGTTTCCAAAGGAAACCATGCTAAAGACTTTTACAACAGAGGTCGGCTATAGTGACTGCATAAGTTTATTTAATAAATATGCTTAAAAAAATTAAGAAAAAGGAGAAAAAAGAGGACTACTTTTCTACCTGCAGTAATACTCACCTTTCACGCTCTTTACACCAATTCTTTTGAAAATATTTTTGTAGGCACAACTAACAGCAGCATATGTCTCCTTGGCTTCCTCCTCTGTTGCGTCAAATGTATAGAGATCTTTCATGATAAACTCTCTCCCACGCAAAAGGCCAAAGCGTGGTCTCATTTCATCTCGGAATTTGCTAGTAATTTGATAGAGACGAAGGGGGAGTTGCTTATATGAGAACTGTGCTGCAGATGACAACAGCTCTGTGACTGCTTCTTCATGTGTCTAAATTGCAAAGCAAAACACATTCACTGGTTACTACCTATGCAAAGTGATCCAATTAAGCTTTACTTTATGAGGACATTATGGCGCAATCACCAACAAAGATTTTCCTAAACTTTAAAGTAAAGTTTCAGGTGCTGAATAAATAGATTACCTGCATTGAAAACATAACTTTTTGAGAATTTATGAATTTTTAATTTACACTATCACATATGCATACAGAATACAATAACATATATTTAAAAAAATCACCCTTAGCTAGCAACAGAAATTAGGCATTGATACAAATGGTATTTTCTCAATGTATAAAATTGTTCAATGAACAACTGCATACATTTTTCTTACTCTGGAATTCAAACAATAAGAAGGCAATAAAATCAAATGAAAGAAATATGCTATAAGGGTAATGACTGATGCATTAATTCAGTTTGATAAAAGCAAGATTCAGGGTGAATTGCCTGAAACTTGCACGAACATGTGCATGCACATGCATAAACAAGCACACATATACATGCACATACACACACAGGTCTTTTTGCTAAAAATGGATTTTTAATTCCAAAGGGTTCCAAAATCTTTATACTGAAAATTTGGGCAGAATGCAACATTTTCTATACTTACTATACAGAGTAAAGAAAATAAAAAGCAAAGGAAATTAAAGACAAACTTTAAGATGGATCAAACAAAATAAAGAAGGAATAATGTGGCAAGCGATACAGAGATTCAATACACAAAAAACTAGGAGTTGGGTGTACTGGGACCATATAGCCAAGCAACCAAGTAAGAGAATAAACAGTGTTATAAAGTAGGTTATGTGTTTCAAATGTGAAGGTGTTTGTCCTTGAGCGCTACTAGGTGAGCAACCAATCGGAGTCCTGCAGTGTTGTCGTATTGCATTCCCCCTAAGTGGTGTGCGACGCGTGGCAAACTAATCAATCTCTATTAGATACTATTCGCGCTAAGACAAAAATTCAGATTATGCAAAAATTGATCCATGAGGAAGGAGAGAGTAATGTATTTAACATAACTGTAAAAATCCCATATTTTAAGCTTAAATAGTTTTCCTAATACAAATAAATAAAGCACTATAACAATGCATTACGACGTAGGCACTGTAATGAATATCATTATTGCTTGGCATGTATATTTGAAATTACTTGGAACTGAAATGTAAACATTTGACATGACGTGGTAAAAGAAATATGTACTATGAATAAGCCAAGGTGTTTGTTAAATTCAATGAGAGGAAATGATACACTTCTTGCTAGTCTGGCAAAACGTGTCTGGTCACATTATATCTTTGTTTATGAATGGTTCGTAATCTCCATTTATTCTAGAGTTCAAAGCAGCATTATTCAGTTACTCTTCTATGAAAAACTGTATCAGCTGGATCAATGAGATGTGATCCACCTTTTCCCCCCTTATTACTGCCAGAACAATCCAATAGAGTTAATGTGGGCTCAAATTATGTTGCAAACAGAAACAATATTTTTAAACTGACTGACGAACGACTTATTCACGAAGAAATTGATAAGAAACCCAACAAGACTGGGAAAACTGCGTGAGACAACAGATAAACTACAAGACGACGACTTTTGGAAAGAAATAGCACGTAACAAGATTTTGGAACCTATCATCATAAATTTGCAGTACTCAGACGTTGAAGATAATGACAATGACTAATTATCTCTTAACGTAAGTAACATTCACAGCTATATGGATGCACCGCTGGTATTTTCGTTGGATTAGAAAAATGAGTAATTCATAAACTATAATTAACTTTAAACTAAGTATTTAAAACATTTTCGTAATATACGCAAGATGGATCAATGATGGATCCATGATGCAATTGTGATTTCAACAACTGCATTATTATAAAACTTTGAAAAATTCAGTTTGTGTTCCGTTACATCTAGCGCCATGAACACTTGCAAGTGTGCGAGAGAGAGAGAGAAATATAAAGAGTGGGGATAACGGTAGATAAAGCATAAATCTGACACTTTTTTTTTAATTAAATTAATTGGGAGTCGATTAATAACACAAAACAACACTCACTTTTAAATTTTCCCGGAACCGGTTTCTGAGGCCTTCCCTCTATCTTCAGCCGGACATCGACTTGTTCTCATTGGTGTAGCTGGCAATATTTTGTCATCGGTCTCCTCTGGTGGCGGTTCGAGGAACTTACTGAACAAATCTTTCTGGGGGATGTCGAAATTGAATACTTTGTTCCTATTTTTTGAAATAAAGATTTGTTCCCATGCGGACAGTTCTTCTTTTCCTGTTGTATGTTTTAGTAATTTTGGTTCTGGATTTATGTTGTGGTTTTTTTCCCAAAAATGCGTGGCAACTGCTGATTTTTCTAATTGTTTGTATTTTATGTTCCTAAAGTGTTCCTTTGCTCTTGTTTCTAAATTTCTTTTGGTTTTTCCAATATAAATTTGACTACAGTCACAGCATTCAATTTGATATATACCAGATTTTTTGTTAGATGGAATGGCATCTTTGATGTTTGAGCAAATTAGGTTTTTTAAGGAGTAATGGTTCACTGGAGCTAGTTGAATGTTTTGTTTTTTGAAGACTTTTTTGAATTTATCAAAGTTCCTCGAACCGCCACCAGAGGAGACCGATGACAAAATATTGCCAGCTACACCAATGAGAACAAGTCGATGTCCGGCTGAAGATAGAGGGAAGGCCTCAGAAACCGGTTCCGGGAAAATTTAAAAGTGAGTGTTGTTTAGTGTTATTAATCGACTCCCAATTAATTTAATTTATACAACAACACTGTTTTCAACACTTCCATGAAAGGATTTACTTTTTTTTTTTTTTTTTTTTTTTTTTTGTAATTTACATCCTCAAATGCTAAGTCATATTGGACGATGAATGAAATGGGTGAAATGATGCTCACATGAGCCCCGGGTCCATAGAGCTTAGAGTCACCCAACATTCACCTTTTAGGATAAGGGAAACCCCGGAAAAAACCTTATCCAGGTAACTCACCCTGACCAAGATTCGAACTCGGGACCTCTTGAACATGAGGAAGACGCGCTGCCACCAGCTACCGAGGCGGGCAAACACTATTATCTTGATATCTGTACTATGCACACATTTTCTTGGGCGCTCAGCTCGCAAGTCCTCATTTGGTAGGTTTCACCTAATTACACAAATACAGATGACAACTTTGAAACATGAAATGCACTATACACTCTGACATCTAGTGGCTACTATGCTAAATTCATGTGTGCTCTCTCATTTTCTGTGTGCAGAGTCCATGTGCACCATATTTCGTTTTGAGCAATTTCAAGGTTATTAGCTAACCAGTTTACAATTATGGCTGACGCCACATCAACATCATATGTACCTCCCAAGACACGAGCTCCAACTTGGAAACCTGCATGTACAATTGTGCATAGTGTTGGCCACACAATAATAGCGAATGTTGCAGAATGCTGCCATACAGAAAAGCATAACAAGCAACTAATGTTCCCACTCAGCAAGTCCATTGAATGAGTTGGTGCTTGCATAGAGAAAAGAATCAATACAGGAAAGTACAATTGATGAAATTATCAACACATCAGAGGATACCAGCAATGAAAGTGATGCACTAGTCTCGGGAATCGAAGAATCACAAAGCAAATGAGTGAATGTTTATAGCTGTTGTAATATTTGTTTTCTACTTTTATGTGTTTCATAACATAATAATTTATAATAATAATAATTTATTGTCAATAGACTTTGCAGTTTCTGACATTATACATATAAATACATATATAAATACAATTGTTTTTAATTACAAATTAAGGAATAAATTCAGCATGTCATATGTACTACAAATTAAGGAATAAATTCATGTGGCACAATGATTATAATTCATTAATACAATACAAACTTTTTGTTAACAAGTACTTCTTCAGAGCACCCTCGAATTGCTTGCCTTTACAAGACCTTAGATATGCTGGCAATTTTTTGTGAAGCAAAATATATAAGTAAATATATAAGCATATAGCTTATAGGATGGAGTTCAATTTATTGTTTGTCTACACATTTCACAGCTTCAATGCATATATTTGCTTATCTCAACTAAGATTTGGCTGAATTGTGTTTTTCTTGGTTGACCACACTGCAAAAACCTGCACGTGTTAGCTCTCTCTTCTTCTCCTCTGTCCGCACCACACAGTAAAATCAGCACCCAAGGAAAACGTGCGTGCATAGTACAGAACCGTTGAATTCATAGAACTTCAAGATTAACATCAACAAATTTTCAAGCATGATTTAGGGAATTTATTCAATTATTTTCTCTCACATGAATACGCATGCAAAGTATGCACAAGGGGATCTCAAAACCTACTTCTACTGAAATCACTACATCAAACTATTTCTTTGGATTTTGTGTACTATGCTTAATAGGCTTTGTTGGGTTTTTAAATGAATTTCTAGTTTTTGTTGAAACAATCCTCTAGAACTTTTTGAAACTGAATATAACCTCCATCTAACAGAAGATCAAGAAATCAGAAATTTCTCCAATCATACTAAATCAATAGTCACTGGAAATAATAAATTTACAATATTCTTTCCCTGAATGGTTACATATTTTTACTAATGGTTCCAGTATAGCAAATGATGGAAGCAACAAGTCCACTCTTCACATTTTATTGAAAATGAGATATATATTCAACAAATTTTGATGGTGAAATCACGGAAATTTTCTTAAGTTTACAAAATCTCTTTTATCATATTCATATCCTTCATTCTATTTGATTCAAAAGCAGCCATCACTGCTATAACACGAGATATAGCATCCAAAAGCCTCAAAATTCTAAAATGTCAAAATAATAAAGCAACTAACCCGTTTGCATAAAAGAATGGTGATTCAATGGATTCCAGCCCATTGTGGAATAACGGGCAACGAAATCGCTTATTTTTTACTAAAAACGGAAGTAAAATTATCCCTAAATCAATGCCTTGTTTAATTCAATTTTGCTCTATCAAAAGAATAATATCCAACATAGAATATTGGAATCAATGAGGAATACACAAACACATCTGGAAATAAATGGAAAAATTTATAAGATAACACTAACAATATTTCTACATTACCAGGAAAATCTGCAGTAACAACTTCCAGACTACTAACAGGACAGATTGTTCACATCAATACCTATAAAGATTTAGAATAGCACAAACTCTTATATGCCTCTGTGACTGAAATGAGGAAATAGATTGTGACCATCACCTACATTGTCCAGCTTTTAGAGAAGATTCCAATCTCCCAGCTAAATACTGGAGTGCAAGAGAACAAATGATTTCCTTATCAAGCATTTAAACATTAGATACCAATCAACCAGCTATTTCTTTAGAATGCTTTCTTCCTCTACCTACTATATTGTAACGGGAGCGCTGGAACACCCAGTGAACCAGCTGGGAACGGAAGGCAGGGGGAGGACCGCGTTAGCCACACCTCCCCCTCGTTTGTCTTGTAGCGGTGACAGGCAGTGGTTGGGAGGAAAAACATCAGTGGGCCGTCTGTTTCTGTCCACCTGGTTCCAGAAATTACGTAATCTGGAACATTCTCCTGGTCACTAGAAACCGGCGATATTCCTATATAAAGAAGGTTACAGACAGACGAAGTTAAGTTGTTGGTCAATCAGTTGGTTAGTGTGTGTGAGTGAGGACAGTTCTTGGTGTAAGAAGGCAATGTTAGTCAGTGACGTGTTAATGTACGAGAAGATTGTGCAACGGAAGACTGTACGTAACTGTGAAGGTGTACCGGAGTTTATGTAATCGCGAGTACAAGTGAAGTTGTAACGGACGAACTGGTAAATTGTAATTGTGTGCAGCAAGTAATTTTGTGTAATTGGCAAGTGTTAAACTGTAAGTCGGTGGAAATAAAGAACACTGTTGAGTGGTGTAATTGGACTTTTTATTCCACGAACCCACAAAGTCACACTGGTGTCAGGAAGCGGGAAAACAACATCACCGAACATTACAACCATGGACGCGGCATTGGAAAAATTTTTGGAGAAGATGATGGAAATGCAGGCCGAATTAACAGAGACGCTGGAGACTAGAAATAACCTGGCCGCGGAACTGAAACTAATCAGGACGGCTAGGGACAACATCGCCGAGAAGATGGAACAAATGAAGGCCGAATTAACAGCGAAGATGGAAACGGCAAGCAACAACTTGGCCACGACAATGACCGCAAAGATGGCCGAACTGACAACGGAGATGAGGGAGGCGAACGAGGTCCTCGCCGCCAAGTTTGAGGAACGGTTGGCCGGCGTGAGGGATGACGTGACGGAGCTGGGCAAGCGGATGGGCCAAGTAGACGACCGCCTTAATGATTTAGAGGGAAAGGCCGACAACATCGCAAAACCCCTCACCCGCCTGACGGAGGAAAACCGGCCTTATGTGTGGACGGAGGACGCCGAAGACGCTTTCCAGCACCCGAAGGGGACCCTGTGCAGTGCTTCAATTTTGGGTTTCCCACAACCGGGTGGCGCCTTCATTGTGGACACCGACGCCAGCGACCATTGCATTGGAGGTGTCCTATCGCAGATCCAGGACGGCCACGAGCGCACAAGAGTGGAAGAGGAGGAGCGTGCCGCAGCAGTCCGAGTAGTTGTGGCAGTGCCTGCTGAAGGCTGGGATAGCGCAGGCCTGAGGAGGGAGCAGCTGGCGGACGCAGACTTGGGGCCACTCTTGAGGGAAGTGGACGCAGGGACGAGACCGACCTGGGAGGAAATCGCACCGAGGAGCGCCACCTACAAGGCGCACTGGGCCCAATGGGACTCGTTGAAGACCAGAGAGGGCGTGCTGTTCCGGGTATGGGAGTCACCCGATGGGAAGGCGCAGAGAGAACAGTTGGTACTTCCCTGGAGCAAGGTCCCGGAAGTCTTGGAGGAAGTGCACGCCGGTACTTCAGGAGGAGCGAACCGAATGATTCACAAACTACGGCAGCGCTACTTCTGGCTCAGACTCCGGGCAGATGCTGGTGGTACACCTGGACCGCCTCGCACGCTACGATGGGGCTGTTCGAGGCGAACAGCTTTGAGGAGGGAGCAGTGTAACGGGAGCGCTGGAACACCCAGTGAACCAGCTGGGAACGGAAGGCAGGGGGAGGACCGCGTTAGCCACACCTCCCCCTCGTTTGTCTTGTAGCGGTGACAGGCAGTGGTTGGGAGGAAAAACATCAGTGGGCCGTCTGTTTCTGTCCACCTGGTTCCAGAAATTACGTAATCTGGAACATTCTCCTGGTCACTAGAAACCGGCGATATTCCTATATAAAGAAGGTTACAGACAGACGAAGTTAAGTTGTTGGTCAATCAGTTGGTTAGTGTGTGTGAGTGAGGACAGTTCTTGGTGTAAGAAGGCAATGTTAGTCAGTGACGTGTTAATGTACGAGAAGATTGTGCAACGGAAGACTGTACGTAACTGTGAAGGTGTACCGGAGTTTATGTAATCGCGAGTACAAGTGAAGTTGTAACGGACGAACTGGTAAATTGTAATTGTGTGCAGCAAGTAATTTTGTGTAATTGGCAAGTGTTAAACTGTAAGTCGGTGGAAATAAAGAACACTGTTGAGTGGTGTAATTGGACTTTTTATTCCACGAACCCACAAAGTCACAATATGTAAGCAATAAAGAAGCAAAAATATAACTGATCTTAGATAGATACTCAACATGAAAAAAAATTCAATGCCATGGCCGGGATTTGAACCACGGAGCTGCTGGTTTCCGTCCGGTCTCTCTAACCCATTGAGTTACCATGGCCAATGTGCCGTCCTGACATTAAATTCTCCATTTGACTCATATATTACCCCGGTAGACCACTAGGGCCTCTAGTATTCGAGATACACCGTTTGTGGTGACTTACTATAGGAAGTACTTGAGTCCCAGGCTTCATCATTTAACTCTTATTATTTTAGTTAATTGATGGAAATTAATCATTTCCTCATACTAGCCGTATATAGGCTAAGATTTTTAATAAATTAAGTCAACATGAAAAATTCAATGCCATGGCCATGGCCCGTTGGCCATGGTAGACAGAAACCAGGAGATTTGTGGTTCAAATCCCGGCCGTGGCATTGAATTTTTCATGTTGACTGTATCTATCAAAAACCTTAGCCTATATACGGCTAGTATGAAGAAATGATTAATTTCCATCAATTAACTAAAATAACTGATCTTCTTTTGGAGACATTCAACAGAATAAATTGTTACTTAATAATTACTTGTAAACAGAAGACTCATCAACACCGCAACTGTACACACAATATGTCAGCTTGCATCTGTTTTCACACTGAGTCAGCAAAAATTACATCAGAAGGGAAATTATTCAGAAAATTATAGTTAAAAGTATATTATTATAAAGATTCTCCATCTCCAAAAAAAAAAAAAAACCTATCTCTTTTTTTAGTTAATTGATGAAAATGAATCTTTTCTTTGCACTAGCCATATGTAGGCTAAGGTTTTTGATAGATCAAATCCCGGATGTGGCATTGAATTTTTCATGTTGACTCTATCTACCTATCTCTTTTTTCTTAGGGTATCTCCCCTAAGCAGGGCATAATAATAATAATAATAATAATAATAATAATAATAATAATAATAATAATAATAATAATAATGATGATGATGATGATGATGATGATGATGATGATGATGATAATAATAATAATTTATTCACCATTTAGTAATTACAATAATTACAATAGGCTTCGTCAGTAGCTTATTACTAGTGGAACAAACATATTTTTATATACACTGAGGGATGGTAATATTTACATGTTTTACAAGTCATGTTTATTAATATCTAGGTATTCTTGTATGCTGTAGCATGGAGTTTTTGTTAGCTATTTGTATATTTTATCTTTAAATCTTTGAATATTTGTATTGCACATTTCCAAAGGAAGTGCATTAAATATTTTTATACCATTTAAGTTGTAGTACCTAGAGGACTTCTGCAGCCTAAGATATGGTATATCCACTCTGTTTCAGTTTCTTGTGTTGTATGTGTGAATTTCACTTCTGGTGTTATAATTTAGTTCATTTTCTTTGATATATACAAGAACATCATACAAGTATAGATTAACGACAGTCGGGATTTCTAGCATTTTAAAAAGTGGTTTACAATGATCACTTTTATTAGGGTTTGCCAGTATTCTAATGACCTGTTTTTGAATCCTTAGCACCTCTGTTATTCTTGGACTACAACCCCATAGTATCAAACCATACCTAAAAATGCTTTGAAAGAATGAAAAATAAGCCATACGAACAAATTCGTTTGGGACTGCCCTCTTTAAGTTTGCTAATAAAAACACTGTTCTCGACAGCCTACTGCATACGGAGTCAATGTGAGAGTTCCAAGATAGACGATTATCAATTAACATTCCAAGAAATTTTACGGTCTCACTTGTGTTGTTGCATAAATTATTACACTTTTTTAATGTAAAAAGAATATTTTGTGATTTACTTCCATTCATGAAAAAATCATTGCTTCTAAACCATATTTGGGCTTTTTTTATGTTCTCATGGATCGACTGTGACATAAGATCAAATGAGTTATTTATATTAAGAAATGATGTGTCATCTGCATAGACAACAGTATGACATGGAGAACAATTCGGCACATCATTAATCATTATTAAAAAGAGCAGAGGTCCTAGCACTGAGCCCTGTGGAACACCTATTTTTATATCACTGATCTGTGAATATTTTCCTCCAATTGCAACTAGCTGTTTACGATTTATTAAATATGATTTAAAAATATATAAGTTAGGACCCTGAACACCATACATTTCAAGTTTCTTTAACAATATGTCGTGATCAACGCAGTCAAATGCTTTGCTTAGGTCACAGAATGTGCCTTGTGCAAAAGCACCTTCCTCAAAAACTTGGTGTATTTTGGTGTATACCTATTTCACCTAGTTGATGTGTACTCCAACCAGAGCTAAGACCATGGAGGAGCACAGATGGGGGGTGGAAGTGGTTCACTTGACCTTTTAGAGATGCCGTGTTAAATGATTAAAACTCTGAATTTATGTTTCTTCCCCATATTATTACTGAGTAATAATGGCTTCCCTCTCATAGATCCAGTGCCACAGCATTAAAATCTATATTAGTTGGCTGCATGACACAAGATGGTATATTCAGAATTCAGTGCAAATGATGTGAGTAAATGAACTGTGAAGTGTGATTTTGCCTGGTAGATGGATGTGCAAATACACAACAAAAGGAATTTCTAACTAGCTAGTGAAAAAGAAAGATCACTTTAAAACTTGGCCAGGGGAAGCAGCACATACACATATACATTTTGGTTTATTCTAAATTCTCAGTTAACTTTTCAGCAAGTAACAATTCAAAATTAAAACATCTAAGCATGTTATGCAAACTCATTTTGAGAAATGTGCACTTGAAAGTTAAACACAAATTCACACCAGCTAGATAAACAAAAGTTTTATAAAGCTTAAGTGTAAATTGTCAAAGCAGAGAAGCAATTGTTGAATTCTAATTTTGAGACCATTATACTTTTTAAAATTAAAAACAAAGTCTTTTGAAATGTGAACTGTAATTATTAAAGACAGTAAGATGAATTTATGAATGTTAATGTGAAATTGTTAATGATTATAACTGAACAATTATTCAAGTTGAATATGCATATACATAGCTGTAAGTTACTCTGATATTCTAATTTCTATATGTGTGCAAAACTTTGCTCTTACTTTCTTTTCCTTCAGTATAAGTTACTTGATGAAACCTTTCACCATCTCTGGAGAGTTCAGTTCATATTAAGTAAATAACGCTAAAGTAAAATGGGGCCAGCATTAGTAGAAAATATAGAATGAAATGTATAAAGACTAAAACTAAGTCATACCTTTTAAAACTTGTAACTTTACTCACGTCCTTTTACAAAATCAGGAACGTTTTCGAAACTATTGCAGTTTCATCGTCAGCTGATAAGCGACTCCACGCTTTTCGTGAGTGAAGCTACAAGTTTTAAAAGGTATGACTCAATTTTAATCTTTATACATGAAATTAGCTTCACTCTTAACATCGCTTTTATTTATAACTGTTCAAATTATAGAATGAAAACTCAAGTATTATTTACTGAGCAATATAACATGCAAATAATAGTAAGAAAATAATAACAAATGTAACTTTATGTGAAGCTATTTTGTAATTCAAAAGTATATTAGGAGGGGAGGGAGCTACTGAAACAATACAAAATGGATAAATTAAAACACTGCCTTTATCTTGCACATTTTATGGATCTTTACCTGTAGCTCAATAACACAGTATATAAGCGCATATATCTCTTAAGTATTCAAATGGATTCCCTAGATAACATATAACAATTTTGCAAATGTGATTCTGATTCAACCTGTATAGTCTGCAAATACAAAGCACATCCAGAAAGTAAGTTTCACGATTTTGTTTCCTTTAAAGCGTATTTAGCCGGCAACATTACATAAGTATAACAGATCTATGACATAGCAAGCATATGCTGCCCGGACAGGTCCCATTAAGTGCTAGCAACATGGCAGCGATTTCCCAAAATGGCGTCTCTTATTCATTCTTCCACCATGTATGAGCTGAGTCAGTGATAAAGTTCCTTTACGTACTAAACATAGCACCCATCAAAATTCATTGTCAGCTCTGTCAGGTCTAAGGGACGAACATCATGAGCAAACAGATGGTGCATCGTTGGTGTAGGTTTTTTTTTTTTTTTTTTAAGGTCATCTAAGTGCCATGACGAAGAGTGCAGTGAGCGACTATTCCTCATCAATGTTCACCTGAATGAGCTGGTGCGGCAGCACATCATGGAGAACCATCACTTCACGATTACAGAGCTCAGCAGTCATTTTCTGCAGATATCCCGATCCTTGTTGCATGAAAATGTTACTAAGCACCTGCTGTTCATCAAACATTGTTAATTGCATAAAGATCAGAAGGTTGGAGTGGGCAGGACATGTGCTGTGTGCTAAGGACAGAAAGATATATAAGATATTTAATGCGCTGCCAGAAAGAACCAGGAAAGTTGAAAGACCAAAGTTAAGGTGGGAAGAGGGGGTGAGAGGATGTAAGTACAACTGGAATCAAGAAATGGAAGAGCACTGTACTTAACAGGAAAGAATGGGGAAAACTTCTTCATAAAGCCAACGCCCACAAAGGGCTGTCGTGCCAATGATGAATGAATGAACCTGCTATTCAAGAAATTGTGTACCAGGTGGGTTGCCAAAAAACTTGACACCCGAGCAGACTATCACTGTGCTAAAACTGTACGCACTGGAGAGTCTGATGGCATCGTCTCTGCTCTATGTGGGGGTCTGTGTGCCAAAAATCGGATGCAGAATTTAGCTGGAAGCACCCGAGAGTACAGAATACGTAGAAACATATAGGCACTGTAACACAGTATTGTACGGCAGGGATTATTTAATCCTGGTGGGCAGTGGTCTATGCTTGGCATATGTAAGGAGCACTGTCCCCCACGCATAAAGCTGACGAGAGATGTCCAGAAACTACTTGCAGTGGACACACTCAGCACTTTTCAGGCTTCAGTTTTGAGCATTGCGGTTCTACTCTGCAGCAAATTTTTAGTGCATACCATCAAATTTTTAGGTGCATAGTAGTGATCCCTCGTTAAGAGCAGCACTGACATTTTTGCAGCAGTATCATGATGATGGTAATGAGTTCCTCAACAGGGTCATCACAGGCAATGAGATGTGGATTTTGCACTTTACCCCGGAAACTAATCAGCAGTCAATGCGTTGGCATCACAGTAAATTTCCAGTCAAGATGAAAATCAAACAGACTATGTCGATGCAGAGTGAACAGTGTTCTGGGACAGGAAGGACATTGACTTCCTATCCACAGTTGAAACACAGAACACTGACCGTTACTGTGAAACAATGTGGAAATTGCCAGGTGCCACTCAAACAAAGGTGTAGAATGCATACTGCAGGTTTTGTGCTGTTACATGATAACGCTCATCCACATACGGCTCGGTGCACAGCAACTGTTTTTCAGAAATCCAGATGGGAGCTATTTGATCATCCACCATACAGTCCTGATCTTGCTTCCAAAGATTTCCATCTTTTCTTGCACCTCAAGAAATTCCTGTCCTGCAGCCAACATGTTGACAATGACGAAGAGCTGAAGATGTCCCATCACACACTGGCAGCAGGCGTCTATGACACAGGAATACAAAAGTCGATGAAATGACAAATATCTCAATTCTTTTGGGGACTATGATGAAAAATAGCTCAAACATTACTGTACTTGTTGCCAATAAATTTTTCATGTAAATATTTCATCTGTTTTAAAAAAAATAGGGAAATTTACTTTCTGGATTGCGCCTCATATATTAAATTCAGATTTACAACAGCTGCATTGACAGATGAGTGAATAAGTGGGTGGGTGGGTGAGAGATATTTAAAGGTCTGCTGACAGATAGGTCATTTGAACCCGAGATAGATGAATTTAGTGACAGTAGTTGAGAGTAAGTAACAATGATCCAATCATAAAAGTTCAAAATATATCAATCTAACACTTATCACATTCTCGTTTAAAAAAAATTGAAATTGTCCGGATTTGAAAGAAGAAAAAGGGTTTACCTACTGGACTCAGCACAAACTCCTTTTTATGACGATCTGTAACAATAAAAAGTTCATCTCCTGCTTCATTCCAGCGACCTGCAGAATGAAAAGATAAATTTAAATTGAGGTTTTATTTGTAGATGCTCTTTAGTTGCTGTGGTTCTCAGATTTCTTGGGTGTAAACGACCACTTAATTTTGCTCAGAACATTACACAATTAAGAATGATAATATTCAGATAATAAATTTAGATCTATGCAATATATAATAGAGGTCAGCACTACAAAACCGGTAATGTATTACATTCAGATATCTTTATTCACTATTATTTATTTTTATGTAACTTCTACAAATTATTCTTACAAAAGTTATTTTTCTATCTACTTCATGTAACCAAGATAATTCCTCACAGAAATAGTTTTCCTATACATTTAGAGACACAAATAGGATAAAGGAAGCACAATTGATAATCAAATGTTTATAAGCTAAGCACTAAATGTTTTTCCATTACATCACAACAAACAACTGAATAGACAGCACTTAAAAAAGGGCAGAAGTACTGAAAAAGAAAACAATAATAAGGGATCTGCGTCACGTTCAAGAGGTCCCAAGTTCGAATCTCGGTCAGGATGAGTTACCTGGACAAGGGTTTTTTTTGGGGTTTTCCCTTATCCTGAAAGACGAATGTCCGGTAACTCTAAGCTCTATGGACCCTGGTCTCATTTGAGCATCATTTCACCTATTCCATTCATCGTCCAATATGACTTAAAAAAAAGTTTGTTTTATGTGGGCAAGTGTCTTAACCTAATTGCACATTAAACATGTGTTTTACAATCATGTTGTTTAGTTGCAAAATGTAAAATTACACAAATAATACTGTATAAATGCTTGCACAGAGCATGAACACAAATGATGATTCTGATTATGACAACTCGTTGAAAAAGGTTGCAGCAATTTCACAAAACCATATCTTTCATTGAAATTGAGATAAATTAATAATTTGACCTGCAAACTAATTGAGAACTCATTGAGTTTTTTTTTTTTTAGATGTGACAGTACTCCATACATGACCTTCAGCTGATACGCAGGAACGAATGCAGTCACGCCACACTGTTTTGGTAGAGAGTGCAACTGTAATGACGATAGTTCAGTAGAAAACACAGTGCATGTTGCGGTTAGTGGAATTTAAATCTGTTATAACTGTTCAACACACTTTCTGACATGTTTAGAGTGGTGATCACCCTCATGCTAATAGCATTAGATAGTGGTAAGAAAAGTTTCATAAAACTGGCAGTGTTGAAGTGCGGAAGTCCACCAGATGCCCTAGAACTGATGAAACAGTGGAGCGTATATGGTAGAAGTGGTTTGAAGTCCAAAAACAGTCAATTGGGAAGAGAAGTGTGTAACTTGGAACACCTAAGTCAGTAATTTGTGTTACACTCAACAAAATGTGTCAGCTTATGACTTCACCCTTACAAAATTCAGCTCAGACATCACATAAAACCTACGGATTGACCAAAGCATGTTGAGTTCGCAAATCGCATGCTTAAGAAAATTGACAGTGACAAATGTTTTTTAAAACCTGTAATCTTCCAGATGAAGGTACATTCCATGTCAATGATTGTGTTAACCAGCATAATTGTAGAATTTGGGTATCTGAACCACCCAATGAAATTTTTTAGTATGACAGAGGTTCTCCAAAAGTAAATGTGTAGTATGCTATTGGGCCAAAATTGATTATCAGCTTGATGTTTGCAGAGAAATCAGTGGAATGCTCATAGAAACATTCTAAGGTAAGAAAACAACTTTTTGAATTGATGAATGGAACACAAAAATACTCATTTTAGTATCTCAAATCTTCCTTAGCTTGATTTTTTGAAATTGTTGCAACCTTTTTCAATTACCATGTATATTCATTTGTCATAAGTTGTATGTTTGAACAAGATTATTTTTGTGTAGTAAGTTTTTGTCTTGTATATCTCATGGTTTACAAGTTGTACAACCTTCATTAAAAATGAGGATTTCACCGGCTATTAGCAGCATATGTAACTATGCAAAAGTTGGGCCAATAACTATCTCTGCCATGGCTTAGGCCAGTTTTGTATTCTAACAGGCCCTGCAAAAAAAAAAAAAAAAAAAAAAAAAAGACAATTAATGACCAGGATCACATCATTCCAGGGTGCCAGAATGTTGTCTAGCAGAAGTACTTTTACATACAGTATATCTACTGTACATGGGACTGTTGCTTTAAACCAGCCACAGCCAACTCGCTTGCCATGGTGCATATGCTGGGCTGCAAGCACCATGTTGCCTCAGTGCGTGCTTTGCACGGTTTGTCTTTCATAGCAGTGGCAGTGCGTACTTCAGTGTCAGTTTGATATGGAAAAGCACTCATTAAAGCAAAGGGCACCCACACCGACACATTATTTCAATCCCGAATGGGAAGCTGAGTACTTCTTAATGGAATGTAGCAGTGGTGCTATTTGTTTAATTTGCCAGAAAAAATTTCAAGTGCTGAAACAATTTATTCTTCAACAATATTTTAATACATTGCAGGCCAATGATTATTTGGCCCTAGAAAAAAACTAACGAACTGCAGAGATACAAAAGCTCAGAGAAAAGAGCACATCGCAGGAAGAGGAACAGGATTGTACCACTTTACTGACAAGTCCATTATCTGAGTAGCATATGAAGTTGACCCAGCATTTCGCTTGGTTCGGAAATCAAGTCAAAAGCTCGCAAGCCTTACATCTGCTTTAGTTTATATACGAAAGTTTAATACTGTACTGCAATTTATCATTACATGCACATTTTCATGATTGTGCAGGAATGATTTTTGTACCTATAGTGTTACTATATACAGTGGTAAGGGTATAACCCTCGGGTAAGGTGTGTCTCCCAATAACTGTGTTATTTCGAGCTTCTCTTGTATTAATATTTTGGGTGAGTACAATACCTCTTCCACTTACTTGTGGAGAAAGCAATACTTTTTTGTGAGGATGATCTGTTTCCCACCTTGATAGTATAGATGGTAGCATGTCTGCCTCACATTCAAGAGGTCCCAAGTTCGAATCTCTGTCAGGGTGAGTTACCTGGATAAGGTTTTTTCCGGAGTTTTCCCTTATCCTAAAAGACAAATGTCAGATAACTCTAAGCTGCATGGATCCTGGGCCCATCTGAGTATCATTTCACCTATTCCATTCATCGTCCGATATGACTTAAAAAGTTGAAGGATATAAATTACAAAAAATAAAAAATAATTTGTAGAATAATGTGAACGTAACACATTAAGAGACATGCTCCAATTACAATGCTCCTAAACCTATACAGAAGAAGGGTTGAGAATCGAGATCAAAAATAGTAGCTTGACTATCTTGAAGATAGAAGATGTTTACAGTAATCTTATCCTTTAAGTGGATAAGATGGTGGATGTACATATGTTGATGCCACCTCAAGATACATATTTTATGCTGATTAGGGATGTTACTTTTCTTTGAAACTAATCCAAGTATTTGGTAATGTAATTTTCATTTACAATTCCTTTCCTGGAATTGTTGTTGAAAACAACAAAACACTGTTGAAAACAGTGTTGTTATAATAAATTTAAAGGGAGTCGATTAATGACACTGTCATTAATCGACTCCCTTTAAATTTAATTTTCATTTGTTAAAAAAAAATCTCCATTGTTTCCAGACATAATGCATTATAAAAATATACGTTAAAACTTAAACATTATGAACAGATTATTTCAGATTTCAATAACTACAACCCATACCTGTAGCCTTCCACAAGTTTCCTGGAGTAAGTAATGGCATAAGCATCTTCTGGGCATTTATCACACTCATTTCTTCATCAATAATATTGATCAGCTTTTGTAAGGATCTTTCTCCAAGTGGCAAAAGATGAAATGCACCTACACTTGCCTGTCTGATCACTCCCATCTCCAACATTAACTGGTGAAAGAAAAAAAATCATGGCCACATTTACAAAAGCTGAACAAATTAAGTGGTAACACTGATATAGTTACGAATATAAGTATTGTTAAAAGTGAAGCTGATTTCATATTAAAAGACTTATCGAGTCATATTTAATTAAACTTAAAACCTCACTCTTGTTACTATTAAATACGGGAATTTTTCGGGACCATCTCAATCAGCTGAGGATGAGACTGGGATGGTCCTGAAAACATTCCTGTTTTTAATAGTGATGCAAGTATAGTTTATGCTTTAGTAAAGTAAGTCTTTTAATAAGTAGTAACAAAGTTAAACTGCAGAACAGCGAAGTAGAGGATGGTGGGCGTGATGTTGGTAGCTGGAGCATTGCCAACAGTGAAAACATGCATCGCTGAAAATACCAACACCACGTCACCAAAGTACTGCATGGCAGACACAGCCAAATTAATTAAAATTAATGGTATATCTTGGATATAGAGATGTTGATACTGTCAGATATTTGTAACTGTTAGTTCTCTATAGTATTAAAACACAACATTTCACATTCACGAATGTAACACATCCCTATATCCGCCTGCAATTTACTTTATGGGTGCATGTTTCAAAGGATAACTTACTCTTTAGATAATTCTGGATGTGCCCCTGCATGTCTTATTGGACAGCCTTGTTTAATATAAGCATTCTCTACCTTGAAAGATGGATAATTCTATACATGTGGTCAGTAACATTGTTAAGCAACAAGTGTTGGAACAAGAACAAAAAGAATGTGTTGGCAACATTTTGCTCTCTGGGAATATTATAGAACTCCCAGTTGGCAACAGTTTGTTTCCATTACGTCATTCCTTACCACTGCAGGCGAAGCCAAGATGCTGCCATTGTTCTGCAGTTTAACCATTAACACTACCCACCATTTAGAAGCTGAACTAAACTTCTTATTTGGGTCTTGTTTTAAAACTGAATAAGAAGTACTAGAATGTGAACAACATCAGAATTAAATTTAAAGGGAGTCAATTAATGACACTAAACAACACTTACTTTTAAATTTTCCTGGAACATGGTTCAGAGACTTTGCCTCCATCGTCAACCGGACACATCGACTGGTTCTCAGTGGTGTAGCTGGCAATATTTTATCATAGGTCTTCTCTGGTGGCGGTTCAAGGAACTTGCTGAACAAATATTATTTGACGCAAAAGGTTAGAAACAGTGATGTATTTAACATTTGAAAGTAATGAGTCGGTAATTCAAACACAAACATCACTTAAATTTAAGTGATGTTTGTGTTTGAACTACCAACTCATTTAAGTGATGTTTGTGTTTGAATTACCGACTCATTACTTTCAATTGCTGAACAAATTTTTCTGGGGGATGTCAAAATTGAATACTTTGTTCCCATTTTTTTAAATGAAGATTTGTTCCCATGTGAACAGTTCTTGTTTTCCTGATGTATGTTTTAGTAGTTTTGGTTCTGGATTTATGTTGTGGATTTTTTCCCAAAAATGTGTGACAACTGATTTTTCTAATTGTTTATATTTTGTGTTCCTAAAGTGTTCCTTTACTCTTGTTTCTAAATTTCTTTTGGCTTTTCCAATATAAATTTGACTACAGTCACAACATTCAATTTGATATATACCAGATTTTTGTTAGATGGAATGGCATCTTTGATGTTTGAGCAAATTAGGTTTTTAAGGAGTAATGGTTGACTGGTGCTAGTTGAATGTTTTGTTTTTTGAAGACTCTTTTTAATTTATCATAGGCCCATGGATGGTAAGTGAATTTTTTTAAAATCATATTAGTTTCTGTAGCTGAGAGGATTATGGTTTCCTTTACTAGCTCTCTATTTTGCTAAGTTCACTTTTTTTTTAATAAAGGAAACCACAACCCTCTCAGCTACGCAAACTAATGTGATTTTCAAAAAATTCACTTACCATCCATGGGCCTATGATAAATTCAAAAAAGTCTTCAAAAAACAAAACATTCAACTAGCACCAGTCAACCATTACTCCTTAAGAAACCTAATTTGCTCAAACATCAAAGATGCCATTCCATCTAACAAAAAATCTGGTATATATCAAATTGAAAAGAAATTTAGAAACAAGAGCAAAGCAATACTTTAGGAACATAAAATATAAACAATTATAAAAATCAGCAGTTGCCACGCATTTTTGAATTAAAAAAAAAAAAAAAAAACATAAATCCAGAACCAAAACTACTAAAACATACATCAGGAAAACAAGAACCATCCACATGGAAACAAATCTTCATTTCAAAAAATAGGAACAAAGTATTCAATTTAGATATCCCCAAGAAAGATTTGATCAGCAAGTTCCTCAAACTGCTACCAGAGGAGACCTATGACAAAATATTGCCAGCTACACCACTGAGAACCAGTCAATGACCGGTTGACAGTGGAGGCAAACAGTCTCTGAAACATGTTCCGGGAAAATTTAAAATTGTTATAATACAAATAAAATAATATATAATAACAACCCATGGCGCGACAGCCCTTAGAGGGCCAAGGCCTACCAACCCGACTGCCGCCTTCACGCCCACTTGAACACGGCAGAAGTGGACGATCATCCAACCGATACGGGGAGAAGATGTGGTCAGCATCTCGGCATCCCCCATCCGGAATGTTGGTTTCCATGACCAGGGCCGCTTACCTAGCATAAGCTCCTCACTTTCCTTACGATGCTGAGTGGGCACCGGTCCTATACCCGGGACCTAAAATCACCACCACATGGGTGGGATCGAACCCGGGTCACTTTCCGTGGCCAGTGACTAAGGCATGCTGCCTTAGCCTGCTACGCCACGGTGCAGGACATACAAATAAAATAGTTAGTAATTATTTTCCACTTATCTTAAGAAGATGATGACAAAACTTCTATCTTCTATTTGAAATTAATTTCGTAAGCATTTGCCCACATCTTCAGTCAAACACACTTCGTTGTCAAGGATACTATGTATTTACGTATTACCAACATCTGAAGACAAAACAAACCAATAAACAGAATTAAATTCTGTCTAAAAGCAGAACAATTTAAAATTGTTGTTTAGTGTCATTAATCAACTCCCTTTAAATTTAATTTATTACAACAACACTGTTTTCAATACTTCCAAGAAAGGAATTGTAACATCAGCATTGCTTAAGAGTTGCTTTTAGAGTAAATGAAACCAGTTTTACAGCCTGTAAACCACCTGCCACTTCTTTTAGGATGCCTTCTATTATAGCAATATTTTGAGATCATGTGAACAAAAACATGCAATCTTGGCGAATGTCAATGTAACTGAGGGATTGAAATCTGCTGACTGCCAATGTTTTACTTTCTTCTTCTCCTGCACATGATCATAATCATGTGTATTTTATTCATAATTTAAATCTTGCATTAGTGAACTTATTTTAAATATTTTTCTGTTTTTTAAGCAAGTTTGTACCTTTTTTCATATGGTATACTTTTAATGATTTCTGGCAACATGTTATGCAATAAGACTGCATTATGCTCAAAGCTGTGTATGGACTGGACTGCACTACGCCACAGAGGGGATTCGGCACGGAAGTTTATACTTAGTCGGTATGATTGATGATATATATAAGGGTGCTCAACTACGGCGGTCATCAGCGCCCTTTAAAAAACCAGTCATGGCATAAGCCAGATATAAAACTTTCTTAAAAACTATACAAGTATAACAAAACCTATTAAAAATACATGTACATAAAAAAATCAATCAAAACCTACTAAAAATTTCATTCACCTTTTTCACCTTTATTTTCACCTTTCCACAGACACGGGTCTCCACGCACGGCCTACACGTGGGTGGGCCTGTTGACCGTCTCCCTCAACCACGAAGAGGAGCCCACACGAGGGAGACTGTTGGCTCGGGACCCCGGGTGCGCCAAACCCGTACCTACCGAAGTAGGCCCCTGGGGGGTTTATACTTAGCCTATTGCACATATGCCCCCAAGCGGGGCACCCCTGAGAGGAAGGATGAGGCAAGAGGGGATAAAGGGTAGCCACTCAATAATGCAATAATGGAGAGAACAGGGTCTCTGAACTTTACCAGCTGGAAACTTTCCAGCAGGAACTACAACTGGCATCCCACCCTACTGTGGTCCAGAACAACCCATCAGGCCGGACCAGAGACCGTCCCACCAGAGGACAAAACTCTACCACGAGCATATCATCCTGCCATGCAATGCTGAGTCACCTGTCAACACTTCTACCCTGAAAGAGACCACCAGATAAAGAGATCATATGAAATGATAATGGAGATAAAACAGAGGGACAGAAAATTTAGAGGATGTAATTAACCTACCCACTATTCACATTGTGACCTGAGAAACCTCCAAAAAAAAAAAAAAAAAAAAAAAAAAAAAAAAAAAACACAGGTCAGGTAGGTTGGCCTCAAAAATCAAACCCAGTCCTCCCAAATGTGAAACCACCTGAGCCATCCCACTCTGTAAGCTGTGTGTGATAAAGTTGTATTTTGATTTATGATGCATAGATATGTTTTTCATGTAGTAAGAAATGCTGAAGCAGAGCATATTTGAAGATAAATATGAGAAAAGATGGTGCATAGAGAAGTTTCTCATACCATTTATTTCAAACCAATTTTTTTTCCACTAATCTGGATCATTAAGGGATTTGTTTCACAGATCTTACAACTATGCTTTGTCATGTTTTGCAGTTACACCCCACTACTAAATTATCCCTTTGCAGCTTAGGTCTTGTCAAACCCATGGCTATGCTTTGGTGGTTGTTAGACATTTGTGAGTAGTATAAATATAAAATAATGTGGTTGTCACTCATAATTTTTCATTATGAATAGCATCATAAAAAGAATTTGAGTCAGAGGCTCTTAAAATGCTCAGACCAATTACCAATTCTAAAATACCCTCCTGTTTTCTTCACATTCTAGTTTCTCCAGTTTTAAGCTGGACCCCATCTCGAAAGTTTGTTTGAAAGGTTCCAGTACACTCAGACAATAATTCTATTAACAAAACATAACAGACTACTATATTTATTAAACTGTTAGAAACACTACGTAAAAATGCTTGATTTTACTGCAACTTAGGTATATTCTTTCAAGTAATCGGTACAGTTATACCACCAAGCATGATTTTTCCATTCCTGATTGTATAAAGATTCTCAGCAATGCAGACTAGACCTCCCCATCAGCTTTTATTCATTATAGCTTGTTCTGACTGCTTTACACAACTTTCAAATTCTGCTAACTACAGATTAACCTTTTCACTGCTAACAAATTGTTACCTGCTGAGTTATTTTCAGAAAAAGTTAATATTTAAAAATTACCTATAACCCCATGCAAAACTGTTGTAAACAATACACAAACTCACCATAAATTATGTAGATATTTCCAAGTAATCCAGATTGCAACAATTTTCACTTTTTAAATAAATGATGGGAAGAGTATGCAACACTCACTACACAGGGTTGTCCACACGAGTCACTAATATCATCAACTTGTTTGTCTTGGATTATATAGCTTCTGTGCATTATTTTAGTACTTGGAAAATAAAAATATTGAAAATATATATGTGCACTCATATTTTTCACTTTACTTCAAGCTTAGGGCTGTACAAACAAGAATGCATTATCTAAATTTTGAAGAAAAATTGTTTCAGGCTGCACTTATACACATTTTTTACACATTGCTTCCGACAGCAACTCAGAAATTTAAAAGTATATGGTAGGTACTTTTCGAAGTAGGGTTGTACACACAAACCAATGGCACATTTGGCACACATATATCTGCTTTCCCTTCACTTTTTCTCTCCTAAAGATGTGTTGGAGCATACATGACACTGCCTGGTGGGCAGTGTCTTTGATGTGGGTGGCATAATGGATAGAAAATGTCTTTCTGTGAGTCGTAAAGGTTGGTCACCCAATGATGGTCTTCCTGATGTAGTGGACGGCCTTGGCGTATATTTCTGGAAAGTTTCTGTGATTACTAAGATCTGGAAATCTGCCAATGAAATATTCTTGCCAGTTTTTACTTGTACAGCGCCTGAGACTTTGGAATTACAATGTTCAAAAGGCGAAAGAAGAATTTTCTGTACCATTTTAATGACTTTCTGAGGCAGTGGAGGGAACTTAGACTCATATCTGATCGATCCACTGCACCCATGTTGATGTAATCCAGCACACATCCTGGTTTTGTTACTGGAGTGCTTGTAGCTCTGTTCACTTTTTCAGCTTGGTTCATTGCAGCTGTATACATTGTGGACAGCATACAAACTTCTCACCTGTCCATCCACCTCAATGCCAGCAGATTTTTTGTGGTCTTCCACTTCTCTTTTCAATTTAGAAGTCATCTTGGGCATCCCATTCCTGTTTTTTCTCACTGTGCCACAAGCATTAGCTTTGTCCTGCGGAACCAATCATAAAGTAGAAGGCTGGAATACCAATTATTCACCCAAACACTCTGGCCTTTATGCAGATATTTGTTCATAAATATGTGCACTACAGCTCCAGAAACACCAAATTCACGGTCTGGAATTATGTCTGTTGTTACTCCTGTGTATATTATAAAGTCAACAACGTATTCCATTTCACAGTCACACATCACAAACAATTTTATTCCAAATCGATGTTGTTTGGATGAAATATACTCCTTAACAAGAAGTTCTCTGAAGTACCACAGAAATATCCAAAAGATTCAACAAACCTTACCTTTTGGCTTTTTGATAGGGCATCCTCTTTTTTCACTTTGCTTTCCTTAGGTATCACATGCAGTGGTTGAAACAATTTTGAAACATAATTTACATTCCTATGAATAACAGTAACAACAGGCATTTGACTGTGCCCAAAACAAGCTTGCAAATTCTTCCAAACAGCTTTGAAAGACATTCCCATTTCTATGGCATGGACCTATAAGCAACAAGAGATCACAGCATGATTAATTGGTGAAACACTTAAACATCTCATGAACTGTAATATTAAGAACTGCACTATAATCAATTACACTAATGGACTCAAAATTATCTTCTGCATAAATGGCATCCTATGTGGGTTGTCACTCAGTATTCATCTTATTTGCTACGTACTGTAGTGGTACTTAGGACAGTTGACACAAACTCAAGAGCTAAAGTGTGAGGTTCTGAGAATTAGTTTCTGCCACAGTAGCATGCTGAATGAAAACATCCCGTAATGTCAAATACCAACCTAAGCCGCTGCCGTTATTCTGAAGTTTAACCAAAATATCTATTGATTATATTATGTTCTATTCGTTTCCTCAACCGGCCCTTATTTTATATATATATATATATATATATATATATATATATATATATATATATATATTCATGTATTTACCTTACTTCAATCCAAATTATTCATTAATGTTTAATATTTGCTCCGCTGATGTTTCATAAAACCTACTCACTACAATATTAAGCAAATACTTCGCTTAATACTGTAGTTTCCTCAAACAATTTAAAACTAAAATTAGAAGTATTAAAATTTGTACAATATATCCTTCTAATTATTTACAATTAAATGAATTCATTTTAAGCGTATTCCTAAATTTAACACAATTGCAACTTGGCACTCAAGCGATCAGCTGTGCCGCCAATCACGTGTGTTTGTACTGTTTGTTGGTACTGACCACGCAAAGCAGTCATAAGCGTCCGAAAATTTCTCCCCTGTATAGAAATATCTCTTCTATAGTCTCGCTGTAATCAAATGAAAAATAAAAGCTAATAAATTTTCGCAGACTCCTGTGTTAACAAATGTTAAATACTATAAATCAGTTTTAATCATATCTGCGACAAAAAAGTGTTGCTGAAATTGCCTGCTACAGGGGAATTTGAGAGTCTGAATCGAATACCTTGGTGAAAGCAGTGAACAGAAGAACGAAATATTTAGGAAACACCACAGACTAATTTTTTGCAGTATTTGTTATGTAAATGCGCCAACAGAGTACGCCATCACCAATGAATCGGATTTCACATGGAACCTGTGGCTGGAACAATTACTTGAAGTTTTTTTTTTTTTTTTTTTTTTTTTTTTTTTTTTTTTTTTTTTTTTTTTTTTTTTTATTGTCACTGTTTCGCAGACACTTCCCGGATTTCTTTCCACAGAACAGTTTATTTCTTTAACCGCGCTTCCAAGGTTGCTGAATTTCTGAATAAACAAAGTATATACATTTCCTATACTCTCTGTTCATTGGCGCTCATAATTGTTTTTCTTCCTTTTATACCCCGCCTTTAATATGCAGTAAATATTGATGAAATATGATTAAAAAATAACACCTAATTAACGAAACATTTTATGAAACTCGCATGTTTGAATTCTTCTATTGGATAAAATACGTTTTCTCTCAGATGTACTTTAACTTCCTCATAAAATTACAAGATTTGGCAAAACACAATATATGCTATATGTGGTTATGAATAGCATCTTACTACATAGACCAGCTAAAATACGAAGACACTATACATTATACTTTATATTACAGTGCATTTATATGAATGTGTGTACATTTATTTCCTTTCAAATACGGTAATTTATTTGCTATCGGTTCTTCAGTTTTATATTTTGTCAGAAGGCTTTTCAGAACACGCTAGATTTGATAATGTTGCAGCGATAAAGCTAAAATAAGTGCTTTAAAATACTGCTACCTTATGGATCATCATCATATTATTATTACTCTCCTAATAAACTTGAAGCCTCAGATATGGTGTTAGAAACACCTTAGATAATTTTCGCAGCAAATTAACTGAAAGAAACTGATGCCAGTTTAAAAATATAATTTCAAAAATTGCTACACAAACCAACTAAACAAATTAACATAAATTTAGTTGACACTGGGCTTCAGAAAAACGTGATATTGCATGAGATTACTTAGTATAATTTGAATACTGGAATGCTGTGTATGATAAGTGCTAGGAAAACAATATGAGCCATTTTGTTTAATGAAACAATGAGAGATATGCTGCTTGTCTGAGAGGTAAGGAATTTGGTGCACCTTTACCTTACCATTTCTCAATTTCCTTGCAGTGTAGTGAAGAGAGCCGCCAATGGTTTATCATATGCTATGATAATCCTATATGTAAGATATTTCATGCTGTGGAAATAAAAGAAAACATTGTTGCCTAGTAAATTGATAGCTATAGATACAATGAACATATATTAATAAAGCACATTTTTTCTTTAATATTAACTAGGCATCTGCTGAACACAAAAAAGAAAAGCAAACTTCAACAGTATTGATTGGAACACAATATCTTCAAAAATATTATTTTGGATATAAGCATTTTTTGGTTTTTTAATATTAGTTTAAAAATCAGATATTATGGTATACCTACATAGGAATGCAAATGAAAATAACATTCTCACGGGCTATTTTGTGGCCCTTACATGATTAAGATATATTTAAGCTATGCATAAGCTTTCAAATATTATATGTACGTATATAGGAATCATTGTACCTTTCAGAGGTGTTTTGTTATGCTCAAATGCTACAGATATAATATTTATATAACTATTTTCTTTTTACAAAATACATTGGCCAATTTCTTAAGAACCTCCTTGTTTAGTTTAATGCAGCTTCTCTTTTTTATACCGACTATGATTACTTCACTGGAGTTGGCAGTAACTGTCATCTTGAAGAACATGTATATTGGTTTACTACGATGTTATTCTCAAAGAAGTACATAAAATTCATTGTAGTTTATCCTTTGAAATTTTAATTACATTTTTTGAGAAATATGGAATAAGTAATGTGCAGTTTTATGTGTTTGGAGGAATTTAGTAACAGTGACATCAAAATTAATCGCAAAAACTATTTGTAGTTGGTTTATTGATACTCATCACTTACTTTTTTATATTAATAAGAGACTAGTTTCAAAGGCAATTGCCTCCATTTTCAATCTCTTTCCAACAGGCATCTGTTGTTGTCTGCTCTCTTTCTCTCTGGTGGTGGAACTATAAACTTCTTTGTCAAATTATCTACTGGTGGGATATTAAAGTTCATTACGCGATCCTTATTTTTCCATTGAATATGTTCTTCCATGTTGTCAATTTATTTTGGTTTATCACTCCTTTTAATAATTTTAGATTTGGATCAATGTCATGATTTTCATTCCAAAAATGAAATGCTACTGCTGACTTATCTTCTTGTTTCAGTTTGATGTTTCTAAAGTGCTGTTTGAATCTGGTTTTTAGATTTCTTTTAATTAGACCTATCATTTTTCACAATTCTTACAACTTATTTGGTATATTCCGGATCTGTTAACTGATGGGATTTCATCTTTTGTTTTTGAATTTAGCAACTTTAAAATTTAGTGTCTCTTATTAGGTGCCAAGATGATATTTTGTTCCTTGAATATCTTTTTAAATTTATTAAATGTTTTTGGGTGATATATGACTGAACTGAATATGAAAAAAGAAAAAGAAAAAAAAAAAGAAAGAAAAGAAAGCAACAGCATATTCAGTTCATTCACATATCATCCAAAAATATTTAATAAATTTAAAAAGATATTCAAGGAACAAAATATCATCTTGGCACCTACCAATAGACACTCAATTTTAAAACTGCTAAATTCAAAAACAAAAGATGAAATCCCATCAGTTAACAGATCCGGAATATACCTAATAAGTTGTAAGAATTCTGAAAAATGTTACAGAGGTCAAACTAAAAGAAATCTAAAAACCAGAGTCAAAGAGCACTTTAGAAACATCAGATTGATACAAGAAGATAAGTCATCAGTAGCTTTCATTTTTGGAATGAAAATCATGACATTGATCCAAATCCAAAATTATTAAAAGGAGTGATAAATCAAAATAAATTGACAACATGGGAGAAGATTATTAAATTTTAGATGAGTCGCATTTTTTACACATCTGCTTCACGAAAGTGAAGCAGATGTGTAAAAAATGCGACTCATCTAAAATTTAATAATTTTTCGCTTCACTGTGGTGTTCCAATACAGTTGAATCTCGATATGGGAGAAGATATTCATATGGAAAAATAAGGATCGCATAATGAACTTTGAAAATCCCACCAGTACATAATTTGACACAAAAGTTCATAGTTCCACCACCAGAGAGAGCGGACAACAACAGATGCTAGTTGGAAAGAAATTGAAAATGGAGGCGATTGCCTTTGAAACTAGTCTCTCAATATAAAAAAGTAAGTGACGAGTATCAATAAATCAACTACAAATAGTTTTTGTGATTAATGTGCAGTTTATTTGCTATAAATGACATGAAAATGTTGGAACTGAAACACAGCTTTCTAAAGCAATTATACTATGTTTTACTTGACCATTACTCAAAATGAGTTGTCTGTTAAGATACAGTAAAAACCCTATAACAAAATGTACTTGACCAAAATGGCAAAGGAGATTAAAAAAATAAAATAAAAGATGAATAGAAAAAAATATGAGTTGTCCAAATTCACTGGCAATGTTGCTGCGACAATGTGTAATTTTTTTGGTCCAGGCTTTAAATTCCAATACAGATACTTGGTATTGTATATGCAGTTAATCCTTACCACCTACTCCACATTCCAAGAAATACTGTATATTATAACAAGTGTTAGCTGCTTGCACATGTGTCAATGCTGAGGTCTACTTTTTTTGACTGTTGGTGTTGATCATTGTGATTTACTTGTGTTTAAGATTTCAGTTAAAAGAAAGAGTGTTGTAATAAATATTACAAATCATTAAGTGCTCAGAAATTCATATTTAAATTTTAACAAACATTTTTAGGTCACTTTCTGTTTTGTGAAACAGAGCAATGTTTCAAAAGATATAATGTTTATCAAATGGTACAATAAATATTTTTTGTTTGTTTGTTAAAATGCTATCCATTTCAAGGAATGTATCAGTCAGCTAGTATAACAGAATTTTGCTATGCAATTACTGTATGTGCCAGTAAATCTACTGACAATAGGGCTGTTGTTCTTAAGCCATTGGTCTAGGCTAGGTTTGAACCAACAACCTTGGCATCATTGGGCCAGCACCTAACAACCTCAGCTCTCAGAACAAGTTATCAAATGGTGGTATGATGTAGCATCTTGAAGCATAGTGAGAAAAAGGTTCAGAAAAAATAGCTACTGATTTTATGAAATAACTATTGCACATTTCAATACTGTACATTAATGTTGATCAATAAAGAGTGAGACTGAGTTTTTAAAGCAGTATCCTTGATATTTGTTTTGTATTTATCATGAACGAAAGCAGGATTTTATCTAAAAAAACATCAAGCTTGGTCTTTATTGGTCAGTTGACATACATTAGTTGTTTTTATTAAACATTTTAGATACATTTGGAATACAATTATTATTTTCTCCCTTTTACTACTCAAATCCATTATCATTGAATATCTTAAAAGAAGTATTAAATGTAATGACTTTGCACTGTTTAGTTCAGCAGTTTTCTACTGTATAAGGATCTGTTTTCTATGTGCCTCCAATAACAATGAGTGAAGTAGGTACCAAAATTAAAACAATACAAACATATTCACATTTTAGTGTAACTACGTGCTAACAATAAACTAGTGGCCTATATGTCTGTATGTTGGGGGCAGGGAAGGAAACTTCATTGGAAATGTGTCAATTATAATACTTATTATAGTTATTTAACTCTATTTTAAGATAGCATCTGAAAATAATGCCCTCAAATTGCAATGAAAATCAGTAGAAATGTTGCTGCATTTGACATGTCAAACCTGTGTTGTATATAATATAAAGGCAAGATCTATAAATATGTGCCTAAAGATGAATATCGGTGTCTTTTAGTTACTACTTATTCACAAATAATATTATTTTCTTTGCATATTTGGCCCAAATTTTGAATTTAAATTTTTATTCCATCTGTGGCTTGCAGGTGTTGGAAATGCATTGAAGTCCTCTGTAGCACTTGTACCTTCTCCAGTAGTTGCATTGGACAGAGGCTGCCAAATTTCCTTCCTGGCCTTTTTCAACATAGCACTACAACAGTAATTCAATGAGTTATTACCAGATATATAATTATTATACCAGATATAAATTTATTATTTCTTACAAAAAGTTATAATTTATTTCCTTCCAATTACAATTTATCTTCTGAATTAATCCTTATTTAATAGTGTGATGGAATGAGAAGGATCAGAAAAAAAGGTCTTAGCTGAAATAGAGGTCCAAATGGTTCACTGATGGTGAATGGTTGAGGGACAGAATGAAGAATGAAGTCTGACTGAGTTGATGATGATGATGATGATGATGATGATGATGATGATGATGATGATGATGATGATGATGATGATGATGATGATGATGATGATGATGAATGGATGGGTGATAGTGATGGTGATGATGATATTGTGACTTTGTGGGTTTGTAGAATTAAAAGTCCAATTTGCCGAAATTCTAAATGTTCTTTATTTGCATAGAAACACACTGTGTAGCAGCAGAATTACATCACATATCACAATCAACAACACCAAGGTCGATGACAAGAACAAACAGCTTACTCAAGTTCCACTGTTTACAACACTCTTGTTACATGTCTTTACAACTGTTTACTACTCACGACTCACTGTTTTACAACTGTCCGCTGGCGTGTCACAATCTCTTATATATCTCATTCATAAATTTGAGAGGTTTCTCGTACAAATAAGAAAACAACTTTTCTCTGTCAATCAAGATATCACTAGAACTTTCCAAATGTGAAATCCTATCTGTGCCAGCAAGTCCTTTACCTCAGCTATCTTTATTTACCGGCTCTTTGTGTACACTAGCTGCACTATCATTAACTGTTTATGCAAGCTCTTTATTACCGTGAAACACTACCCGCCATCTGTTATCTATTTGCGCCGAAACTTTTTTATGCCCGTTGCCGCGACAATATGATGATGATTTGTCATTCCTAGCAGCCTAAACAATAGCTTTATTTATAATAGTGAATTAAACACTTCTTTCTTGCTCTTAACCATTGAGCTACTATGGCCAATCGATCCTTTTTTTTTTTTTTTTGTATTTTACATCCTCCAACGTTAAGTCATATCGGACGATGAATGGAATGGATGAAATGTTACTCAAATGAGCCGAGGATCCATAGAGCTTAGAGTTACCCGACATTCGTCTTTTAGGATAAGGGAAAACCCTGGAAAAAACCTTATCTAGATAACTCACCCTGACCGAGATTCGATCTCGGGACCTCTTGAATGTGAGGCAGACTTGCTACCATCTACACTATCGAGGTGGGCTAACCTAAATATGGCTAGTATGGAAGAATGATTAATTTCCGTCAATTCATCTAATAATAGTGGTTTAACTATGAAGCCTGGAACTTAAGGACTTACAATAATAAGTTACTACAAATGGTGTGAGAACATCTAGTGATTCATTGGGAAAAATACGACTAGTTGCAAAATTTACTGTCATGCCGGCATGTTGGCCATAGTAGCTCAATAGTTAAGAGCAACCAGACAGAGACCACGAGATCTGTAGTTCAAATCCTGGCTATGGAATTGAATTTTCTCAGTCTGACTCTACCTACCTAACCAAACCTTAGCCTACACATGGCTCGTATGCAAAAAGGTTTAATTTCCGTCAGTTAACCTAATGGCTATGGTATTGAATTTTTCAGTCTTCTTCTTCTAAGTTAATGTCCTCCAATATAATCATATTGGATGACGAATGAAATGGGTGAAATGATGCTCAAATGAACCACTTTGGACTTCTTGAATGTGAGAGACATCCTGGTACCACTATACTCCAGAGGCTGGCATTTTTTAGTCTTATTCTATAGGGGTTACTCCAAAAATAATTATCACCATTTTTAAAAAAATACAGTTTTCATTCCATATCTTTGAAATTTTTAGCATGTAAATACATTCTTCCCACTAGTGTTCAATTTATTTCAAACTGTTCCTGTGAGGGCTGCTGTCATAGCGACAGTGGGAAGCATCCACAAGAGGTTAAAAAAGGTGTATGGAGATGCAGCATCATTTTTCACCAGAAACGAAGAGGCAATCAACGGAGTGGCATCATCAAATTTGCCCAAGAAAAAGAATACAAAACTGCACCTTTGGTTGGAAAGGTTATGGCTATGGGTGTTTTTGATTCCAAGAGACTCCTGCTTGTGGACATCATGCCATGGGGAACCACTATTAATTCTGATGCATATGTTGCAACTCTGAAGAAGCTTGACTGAGTCGTGTTCGACCACATTGGCAAAAACTGGATGTATAGCTGTTGCATGACAATACATGGCCACATGTCTGTCAAAAAATCATGGAAGTGATCACAAAACTTGGATGGAAAATACTGAAGCACCTGCCTTACATTCCTGACTTGGCTCCATGTGACTTCATCACTTTGGGAAACTGAAAGAATCTCTTTATGGAACAAAGTTTGAGGATGATGACTTCCTTATGAATGCTGCCAAAGAATGGCTTAAACAGCTGGTCCAGACTTTTATGATGTGAATATAAAGGCACTGGTTCCAAGATGGCATAAGCCAGTTGAGAAGGATGGGGATTATGTGGAGAAATGAAACGATGTTGCTAAAGGGTGTATCTTCACACTATAAAAATTTCAGAGACATGAAAACTGTATTTTTTTTTTTTTTTAAAAAAAGTATGCATTTCTTTTAAAGTGATCCTCATGGCTCTTCAACCTTGTCCTACACATGGCTAGGTATGAAAAAGCAAATAATTTCCATTGATTGACCTAATAGTTGATTAAACTATGAAGCCTAGGAATTAAAGTGTGGAATCCCACCTTGTAAATGATGATGATAAGTTTTACAATTACCACAGTCATAAAATGTTGAACTGATAAATTTATTATATGTCCTGTGTCCTATAGCTTCTAATAAAATATACTTAATCCATTCTGTTATGAGCTTTTCTTAACAGTTATTCTGCACCATTTGCAGTTGTTTGAAATAATACTTGAATATAAGAGATTATAGCATTCATATAGATTGTATGACTACTTAAAGAGTAGTTAAATGCTGGAATAATCAGTTTCTCATTATTGTTTCTAAAATTTGTAGCTTCTAAATTATTCAAGGAATCTCCATGAAAATTTAGTTTTAGAATTTAATTTTAGATTTTAATTACTTTACTCACTTTACTTACTTTACTCAAGCAGTTGTATTAGAATTTAATACTTGTACAATCTCTTAAAAATATACTCAGAATTAATCTAAACTAACATACTTTTATTGGAGGGGGGTCTGTTGACTTTAAATTAAAAACTGTTTTCATTAATTGATGGAAATTAATCATTTCTTCACACTAGCCGTATATAGGCTAAGGTTTTTGATGGATAGAGTCAACATGAAAAATTCAATGCCATGGCTGGGATTTGAACCAGGAGATCCGTGGTTCAAACCCCAGCCGTGATATTGAATTTTTCATGTTGACTCTACCAGAAACCTTAGCCTATATATGGCTAGTGTGAAGAAATGATTAATTTCCATCAATTAACTAAAATAATAAGAGTTAAATGATAAAGCCCCAGGGAAATATACGGGTCAAATGGAGAATTTAATGTCATGACAGCAAGTTGGCCATGGTAACTCAATGGGTAAAAGCGACTGGATGGAAACCATAAGATCCGTGGCATTGAATTTTTCATGTTGACTCTATGTATTAAAACTGTTATTTATAAAAATTCAAAATATTAAATAATTTAGTATATTTAAATTTTGCACAAAAAATATATATAGGTAGTAATTTACATTAACAAGCATAATCTAGATATATTAGGAAAATATGTCTTGCAATTTAGCCAAATAGTTTTGAAGTGAAAAGCTTTTATGTGAAGAAAAACTAATAGTTGAAAATAATGCATTAAAGAAAATGTGTACTTGGATAGCAGTATACCTAATATGATTTAGCACAGAAACATATACTGAAACTATCCATAACCATAGTAATCTGCTCCAGCCTCCTTTTCTTTTTTATAGCAGTTAAGTAACAAGTGAAGCAGTTCTTGCAAGTGGATAAGAAATTGAAAGTTTAATTATGTGAGGAAAACTTATTAGCAAGTTATACAACTCATGCCATTTAAATGTCACACCCATTAAATCTATATACTTTAAATGAGGCAGCCTCAACTCAATACATGTGACATCAGGCCCTTTAGCCCGATGCCTAAATATGTGGGAGCAGGCAGAAATGAAGGTCAACAGAGGTAGAAAGACAACCAGTGGCAAGATGTACAATATCAGAACCTTAGAACGTTGCCATTTCTGTAAGCTGCCAGCACTCACTATTTGCATGTGTCCACTATTGCTGTTCTCAAGTTATCAACTGTAACACAATGCCCACTTGCTAGCACTTTCCCCGCTACCCGTATTTCCATGAGTTGAGGCTGCTGGTTTAAATACTTGTAATTCCATTAATTATCAAAAAAACATCCTTAAGATAAATTTTGCAGATTTTTAGTTGATCCAGAAGAACAAAATTGAGTTTTTTTCCTGGTGTATTTTTGTTTATCACCCTTTAAATCATATTTAAAAATGCATATTAAATGACAATGATCTTTATTGCAGTGCAGTTTTAGAGCAATTATTATTGGACACAGAAATAAGGAAATAAGGGTTAACTAGCAATATAAAGCATAATGTCATATAAATTAAATTCAGTTCCATATATAATTTGAAAAATGCTAGTTTTTACTGGAAATTACAAATTTTTTGTTAACTTATTTTCCTATACTTAGATTTCGCTTCAAGTTTGCACTGTTGGAGCAGCCCCACTCTTTGACTCCCATACCTAAAGGAAGCTCACTGAGATTATATAGAGAAATAAAAACAACCTGGGGAGGGAAGGATTTATAGATATATGTAGTAAGTTAGGTTTTTCTCGGTCGAGAACAGGAGTGAGAAACTTGAAAGGTATAAGCCAAGAGAGGTAGCTAGATAAATGTCCATTGTGTGGAGAGGAGAATGTAGATTTCCATTGTATATTATATTGTAGTCAAACAAAGATATGGAAAAAGCAGTCCTGGCTACGTAAATGGGACAATTTATGGGGTGAAGTAGTAATTAGAAATATTTTGTCAGTAAAAGGGGAAATGAACAGGAGAAATATAGGGAATTATTTAGGGAAAGAGAGATGGCTAAAAACAATGAAGAAAAATGTAGAGTAGGAGTAGAGGGCCTCCAATACACAACAACCTAGGGCTGGGTTTATGAGGACCGAATTATTATTCAGTGGTGGACAACATGAAAGGATCTTCAGGATTTAGGAATATACAGCGTTTTCCAGTATGGATTTTATAATTGTATTCTTTATTTTGTATTTCCTTTTGATGTTGTAAAAGGAAAAATGATAAATAAATTACAAATTACCTAAAGACTGTAAATATGTCTTCATGGTTTCTAGTACTAATATAAATTACAATACTTACTTGAGCGTGGCAATTTCTTGTATTACTCCTTGAAGCTTCTTTCTGCTCTCCTTCACTTTCTGTGCCCACTGGATAGGTGGCATTTTTGGCATAAACATCTTTTGTTGACACTCATTTTCAATCTGCATTATTTGTGATACTGTAATTCCAAAGTCATCTTCCATTTCCGAAAAGTCAGTATTGTTATTTTTTGTTGCAACTTCATTATTTATGGCAGCATTTGATATTAAGACAGAATTCTTGTTTTCTGGTTCTTTGTGATTTTTAAGTTGTACATGGTCTGGTTCTTTATTATTAATCAATATCAAATCTCCAGTTTCGTGTTTTGTTTCCGTTTCTATTTTGAGTGGTTGTTGTACTAGCTTAGAATTACTCAACATTTCACAATCATTTTTACCTTCAATATCTGGTACAGATACTTGATCAATTAAATCTGCACTTGGTGACTGCACATTATTTGTGCTGCTTTTGAGAACATCTGTGTTTATGGCATCTTCAGGTTTGTCTTTCAGCCTATTATTTCTTAAACGATTAGCTTTCATTTCATCAATATATTTTTTAATTTCTAATATATCAGATTCTTTTATACGATTTTCTTTGGTGAGTTTCAAGTCTGCTTTGCAAGGTTTCTCCTCATCAAATGCATGTGAAGTTTCAGAGTTAGTAACTGCTGGCCCAGAACCAATTCCACTATTTACAATTTCACTCTCTAGATTTATGATTCCCTGGCATTTAATGACTTTTTCTTCTGTGTTATTTTCAGTTAATGTTTCTCTTCCAAAACCAAAATCATTATTATTGCTTTGTGAGTTAATTTTATCTTTGAAAACAATCAGTTTGTTTTTTTCTTTGCCTTCTGAATAGGTTTTGCCATCATTGTTTACAATTCTCTGGCTGGATACTGCACTTTGGACTTCTACGGTCTGCTGATAATCAATTGTTTTGTTTTCCATATTTGTCTTTGCAGCTAAAAGTTCATCTACAGGATCATTTCTTCCCTCTGTAGGAGGCAATACAACATTCTCCTTTACATCCAGTGGTTTAGAATTGTTTAGAACTTCTATGTTTTGGTCTTCATTATTAGATTCCAGAGTATTTTGATCCATTTGTAAGTCTGGAGATTCTGCTGGTAATATTGCACTGCAATCAGCTTTAGTCATCTCTTTATTAAATAATTCTTTATCAGTATGTCCTAACCATTTTAATGCATATTCACTTGGTTCACATGTCGTTTTCACCTCTGACAATCCATCACAAACTGCTCTGCTTGTTACTTTATCATCTTTTCTTTCACCTGTCTTTGTTTCCTCTAGAAAACTTGAATCTTCAGACTTCTGATGAGTATTTAAATCTTGACATAATTTGGTTGCTGTTATCCAAGTGTAGTGAGTCTCTGTATTTGTCTGTGTGCCTTGTTTAGGGGTATCATTCATATTTGTTATTGGAGGTTTCTTACTGTCATCAACCACAGAAATGTTCCTCTTGCCTGATGTTTCTTCTATATACTTCTGAAATTTTGCCTCCAGGGCTTCAGCATAAGTATTAGTATCAAATAGAAAAGGTTTGTTTTCATCATATTTGTCAGTACTAGCATAAGCACCATCAGTGTGTATACTTATCTCATCACATGATTGTGATCCTATAGTAGGAGTACTTCCTGATTTAATTTCAGAGCAAAACTCTTTATCACATTCTTTGTTAGTATTCTTTTCCTGCATAGAACTCGTGCCATCAGTTATGACTGTACATTCTCCAGAAACACAGCCATCTTCATATGCAGTATTTTCTCTATTTGTAAAGTCACTTCTAGAATTGATTGAATTACTTGTCTCAGTGATACATTTATCATCCTTTTGTTGTGAAGCAAGCCATTGCTGTTGGTTTTGAGCCATTTCATTTTTAAAAGTAGTGGAAGAAAACATTCTGCTTTTTGATAGCTCTTCCTTAAATTCTTTGAATCCTTTTGAATACAAGTCTTGTGTTTCTTTCCCTGGCAATATTTTTTCTTCCTCTGCAGCAGTAACATTTTCACAGGAGATGGATTCTGCTGAGTTAGGATCTTTGGCTGTCTCTTCAGATTTTGCTACATGATTAATGTCATTAGTCATGTGTGAAGGATTTTTAAAGTTGTTTGCCTTTGGTGATAGGACTATTGCTTCACAACTGTCAGAAGAGGTTTCTATTTCATTGTCATCAATTACTATGATTTCTTCAGGAGTTTCTTCAGTTATATTCTCCTTTGGAACAAACAGTTGAGTGGTACGTTGACTGAGGCTGAGTATACCTTCATTTTCAAAATGTCTATTAGTGTTTGTATCAGAACATATTTCTTCTGAATCGGTTACACTTTCTATCAAAGTGCTACTATTTTTATCATCAACTATTGGCACTGTCATTTCATATTCCTTGCTCTTGCTGGATGCTTGATCCAGTGAAGTTGAATTTTCTATCTCAGCTTCTTTATCGGATATAGGGCTTTGAATACAGTCAGAATTACTTGCTTGTGCAGGTGAACATTGAGACTTAATATTTGATGTTTCAGTAATATTTGATGATTGGATAATATCTTGAATGACTGAGTCTGCACCATCTTTAGGGACTAATGATGTACTTGTTAAACTATCTTTATTCTCGCAGTCAGTTCCTTCAGTACCATAAAAAAGCACTGAATTCACTTCTTTTGCAGCATATGTATCCAATGACACGTTTTCAGAATCATTTTTGGCTTCGCCATTAACTGAGTTAGTTTGTGTGTGATTTTCTTGCAAATTACTACCGTCCATGTAACCTTTAGATTCTAAGTTGTTTTCAGGAAATTTTGAATTAGTCATCGAGCTTACATCTGTAGCAGTTCTGCCTATGATTTCTTGGTTTCTTTTCACTGGAGGTAACCATCCTTTAATAGACTGTTTTATAAAAAATGATGGTTTCTTTTCAAAAGTTATTGGTTGAGACAGAGAAAATGATTCATGATCAGCAACAAAAGTTTCCTTAGTATTCTTCTGAGATGTAGAGTAACCAACAGGCTGGACTTTACACTTCTTAGCATTTGTAGGAAAATTTATTGAAGATGTTCTCCCTGTAATTTATTAGACTTCATGATTAGCTTATCTTACTAACACGCAGGCAAATAAATAAAACATTAAAATAATAAAAAAAAAAAATTGTTAGTGTCCAAACACTTTGCTCTTATTACCTCTGAGAAAACTATAAAAATATGTTATAAAACTCTCAAGCTGTGTAGAAATTTAAAACAAATACAAGGTATGTCCAGAAAGTAAGTTCCGTTTGGTAATAAAATTAAATTGTGTACAGATACAGAAAAATTATATATTGCACAAAATTCTACAACTCTTAAACTACTTTTCCACATAACTACCGAAATTTTGCAGGCATTTGTCATAGCGAGACACAAGTTTTTGTATACCTTCTTCATAGAAGTTTGCCACCTGTGTCTTCAACCAGTTGGAAACATTTTCTTTCAGCTCTTCGTCATTGTTGAAGTGTTGACCGCCAAGGAAAAATTTAAGATGCAGAAACAGATGAAAGTCGCTAGGAGCGAGGTCAGGGCTGTATGAGGGGTGGTCAAACACGCCCCATGGCCATCCCTGTAGGATGCTTTTCATCACATTTGCAGTGTGTGGTCATGCGTTTTCCTGAAGAAACACAACACCTTTTGATAGCATTCCTCGGCGCTTATTCTACATTCAGAAAACGAATCACAGATCTGATTTCACAAGCGGCGGGGTTTTCAATCAACACCGACATTGTAAACAAGCACAACAAAGCGTACATGGCTGACAGCGATCTCACAATGGCGCATGTTTCTTCTCCTTGATACAGAGCATCTACTGCACATGTGCGGAACTGCAATTGCAACGCTGCAGTGGAGATAAATTGAAACAGAACTTACTTTCTGGACGCCCCTTGTATATGAAGAGAACACCATATTGCATACGTTTTAATTATGAGGAACCAGTTTCTGAAGCCTTTGCTGATTATAATTGCCTGTAGCCTTCTCTTTGATGTTCGTACAATAAACTGCTTGAATAAAATTTCATCCAGTGGGACTTCAAAGTTCAAAAAATAGTCATTGTGCTTTATACTAAAATATTTGTTATACTTTTGAGTAATTTTGGATACAGCTCTAGCAAAGTGGCTCAAATCCCTAGAGTTGAAAATAAAAGTAAGGGCTCTTGAAACTAGTTCCTTATAATTAAAGTATAAGTTATATAGCATTACAGTTAACTCTACAAATATAAAAGTATAATTGTTATGATGTTTCTGTTGCTAAATTCCTCTAAATGTGAATAAATATGAAGAGAAATAAGACACTTTAAGGCTCTTTTGTTAGTTAGACTATTTTTTATTTTATGGGTGTCACTGAATAAACATTTCTTTCTGTTTGAAAGTAATGAGTTGGTAATTCAAACACAAACATCACTCAAAATATCCTTACTTGGACATGTTTCAGAGAATGGTTTTCCCCTATCGTCAGCAGTTATCCTACTGGTTGGATCCGTGGTTTCCCGAAGTGAGCTGGTTGTCTGAGGTGGCATCTGTTGACTGTGAGATGACCTTCCAAAGAGAGTTTTCAGGCGGCAATTCGAAATTTAAAGTATACTTAACTTTAAAGAGAATCGATTAAAGACACTAGACAACACTTACTTATCATAACAACACTGTTTTCAACACTTCCAAGAAAGGAATTTAAAGTATACTGTTTGTTTTTTTATAATTAGTAACTTTTCCTAAATATCGAGTTCAGCTGCATAACTGGCTGGCTTGAATAGTTTTATATTTGGTACACTTTCATGATTGGTAGACCAGAAATGGTGGGCTATTGCTGAGTTTTCTATTTGTTTGTATTTCACACATCTAATATGTTCCTGTATCCTAATTTGTAAACTTCGTTTGGTTTTTCCTATGTAGAACTTCTTGCAGTCTGAGCAGTTGATTTTGTATATACCTGATTTTCTGTATTCAGGTATTGGGTCCTTGAGATTGTTGCAAATAAGTTTTTTAAACTGAAATGATATTTTGAGTAATGTTTGTGTTTGAATTACTGACTCATTGCTTTCAAATGTTAAATACATCACTGTTTCTAACCTTAGCTTCAAATAATATTTCTTTCTGGTTTTTTTTTTTTTTTTTTTTTTTTTTTTTTGCAGTGAAAAAAATTAGTGGAATACAAATGCTTTATTTTTATTTTATTTATTTACTGCCCATAGACTAATACAAGTATCGAACATTGTCAATATTTAAAATACAATCATGGTGTTAGAAACATGAATAATTCCAGAATTCCTCATTGATTTTGAAGCAACTCGTAGGGATGCTGATACCTAAACTTACTGTTGGTGCTAATTCTTAGAGAAATTGAAACGTATTGCACAAGTGTATCTGAAGGCAAAGAATATCTTGTTAAATAGCTAACATATTATGGTGTGGTGTTGATGCATGTCTCACATTAACTGTAGTACTCAATGTCATATTTTCCATTACTGCAATGAATGCACAGCATACATTGTAGAACAAAGAAATAACTAACAATCCCCTTAATTAAAATAGCACCATTTAAATGCAAATAAATGAACATATAACCCAAGGACTAAGGGAGGAAACCAAGAATTCTGCTCCAAAGAAGTAATTGTTTGGCTGAATAACGGATGATGTGCTTTTGTGTATGGTTGCTTATAAGTTCTTCTAATAACCTAGCTAAGGTGTGAGGTATTCTCACCACATAGGCTACTTTACCTCATAACAGCAACCTGGCAGATACAGAGAAATGCATGCAGCACATATCAGTGCATTCAAAGTGCAAACAATGTTTCTTGAATGTATTTAAGTGAATTTTGCTGTTGAATATTCAAATTATGCATGGATTTGAAAGTAATTTGTATTAAGTGCATTGCAATGATAATATTTTTGTAGATTTATGAAACATGTAAAGTTATGAAATTTAGATATTTGGAAGATGAATTATTGAAGTGTAGCTTCCTGTCAGCATAACTGAAGTCAATTCCCATAAGCTCATATTAAATTTCATGTTTCATTAACAGATGTGTAAGTTCTTAATCATGCATACGTGGAGTCAGGTTAGCTCTTTTTTTTTTTTTTGTAATTTATGTCCTTTTAACTTTTTTTAAGTCATATCGGACGATGAATGGAATGGGGAAATGATGTTCAAATGGGCCCAGGGTCCATGGAGCTTATAGTTACCCGATATTCATCTTTTTAGGATAAGGGGAACCCCGGAAAAAACCTTATCCAGGTAACTCACCCTGACCGAGATTCAAACTTGGGACCTCTTGAACGTAACGCAGACATGCTACCATATACGCTACCGAGGCAGGCAGCTTAGCTTATATGTGCTGACAAAGGCTTCACTTAGCTACTTTCTTAGCTAGTATTTTGGTTTAGGGGATATTCATGCACATGCTAAGAGGAACCTGCAATACTCAGCTATTTAAAGGTCACTTTGACCACCTTCCAAAATGGAACTTGAGATGCCAGTAACCTTTATAAAGGTAACACTAACAGCTGTCCATTAATGACCAATTTTATACTTCATCCACTGTAGAGTAGTAACTTTATTTATGTGGATTAAACACTCTTTTTTGTTCCATTTATATCCCACCTTTAACTGCAGTGGTGATATTGGTGGCCATTCTCCTTTGCAACATATAGCAAACTGGCGATGCTGTTACTTATATACCTTGGGCTGCTGGTTTGGATTTTTTTTTTTTTAATCATTTAATCATGCACACATTCACACTCTCATTCATACTTACAGACTCTGGGAAAGATGGGCAATCATCTTGGTTGGAGAAAAATCCCCACCTCCAGCCAGGAATCAAACTGGGACCCCTTTCACAGCAGCAGGTGCTCTACCGACTTAGCTACAAGACCAGCCCAAAGCATTCTTTGTGCTAGAGGTATATATCACTTTCTTAAAATTAATCCTTCACCACATTCCCAGGCACTTTTAGGAAGTTATCCCTGAGCCAGACTTCACATCTGGTGGAGATCATAAGTGACATTCAGGCATTGGTGGCAAGTCGATATGAAGGTTAGTTTGGTGTAAGGCACCAATCCCCGAATCTTTATTTTTAGGAAAAATGCTTGAATCTTACCTCTGGTGAGAGGAGCCGGTACCTATTGATTTTTTGAATTACGTTTTGATCCCATACCTGCTTTCTAAGTATTTTCTAAATTTTTTTCCTTTTTTTTATTTCAGATTATACTTTCCTCTGTGGTAAGGGTTTGTAATATTTGTTGTAATTTTTGCTGTTTGATTGATGTGCCCTCTCCCAAATATGTTTTTCAAAAAACTAATTACTTCATCTCCCCTTTATTAATTTAAATGAGATGTAATTCTGGTTTTCATAAAAAATTACCATACTTTGTTTAACTTTTAAGCATGATAGCTAATTCTTTTTCAATTTTTGCATGGGTTGTACTCTTTTTTTCGTACATTTTTGGTATGTAAATGTGGTACATGTAAACCAAAATACTACACAAATAAAATAGAATAACGTGGAACGCCTGTCATTAACTTCTTCCCCCTTCTCAAGAGGTTTAATTTTCCAACATGGCAGTCCTCTCAAAGATATTGCAGATTCCTTCACTTTTATTCCTAACCACAGTTATTCCTTATGTGTTTAATGCAATAAAACATTTCAAAAGCAAAGTTTTCAGGACATGAATTTCGTTTCCTTCCACATTTGTTTTCCCTACCTGATAACATGTTAAACTTCAATATACTCTGCAATGTTTTGTTTTATTCTCCTTTCATTTTAAGCATGTTTATTAACTATTCCATTTTCTTTTTTCTTTTCAGCATTCATTACTTCCAATTCTAATGCTACTTACAAACAATTCATTGAGAATTCACTAACTTAGTATAGTCGTGCTGTTCGAATGGTTACCATGGATTTATCTTTGGTAATAGATACCTCTCAGATAATGCACTGATTACTCCACGTGGAGTGAACATATATCTGTCATTTGTGATTTCTGCAAATTCCTTTGGCTGAAGTGATACGTGCACACAACTGGAAGGTCCATCAATAGCCCTCTCATTCTTACAAGAATAATCAGTACGTTATCTGAGAGGTTTCTGTTAACAAAGATAAATCCATTCCAGCAGCTCGACTATAATATTAATTTATAAACATTGCATGAGTTTATATAATTTTGTGCTTCATTGTATCATAGTCCTTACACATTGGAATATTGCATGAGTTATATTATTATTTTTTATATAATGACAATTTCTTCTAACAAGGTAGCTATCACTGTGCTCATACTGCTACATACCTGAAAATTTGATGGTATAATGCATTATTAAATTAACTTTAAAGAGAGTCGATTAATGACACTAAACAACACTTACTTTTAAATTTTTCCGGAACATGTTTCAGAGGCTTTGCCTCTATCCTCAGCCGGCCATCGAGGCCATCGAGGCAAAGCCTCTGAAACATGTTCCGGAAAAATTTAAAAGTAAGTGTTGTTTAGTGTCATTAATCGACTCTCTTTAAAGTTAATTTATCATAACAACACTGTTTTCAACACTTCCAAGAAAGGAATTGGTATAATGCATGCTGTATATAAACCATATGCACCAAAAATCTGCTCAGAGTAGAACCGCAACACCCAAAACTGAAACCTGAGAAGTGCTGTACAGGTGCCACTTGCAAGTAGCTGCAGGGCATCCCTCATCAGCTCTGTTTGAGTGTGGGGGATGGTCTCCTTACGTATTCCATGTGTAGGCTGTTACCTGTCAGGGGTAAACAATCCCTCCTGCACAATGCTGTGTTATTAAGCCTGTATGTTCCTACATCTGGACTCATTTTTGGGTACTTCCAGCTATACTCCACACCTGATTTTTGGCACACAGGCTCCACATAGAGCAGAGATGATGTCATCAAACTCTCATGCAAATACAGGTATGAGCATAGTAATAGTTCCTTTGTAAGTAACATTAGTGGATGTTGTAATTATTTTACATTATTAGTGCAAGCACAATGATTTGTCCTTATAACCAGAACAAGACAGTATAGACTTACTTTATTATTCGCACATGCAGAACTGTCAGCAGTTGATGATTATAATTATTATGTTGATTATATGAATAATATTACCCAATGAAAGCTTTTCATTTGTGATTCATCACTAATTAACAAATATTAGGGACTGTTGATATAAATGACTATTTGTCGTCAATATGTAAGACAATGTTGAAAACATTATTAACTTAATCTCACTTGTTTAGTTACTCATTTATGTAGCATAATTATTTGCATTTTTTTTATCAAATCTTGAAAGTGGTAGAGTTATCTGAGATTCCTTTAAAGAAAAACTAATAATGACACACACATTTGCATTTATTGATTTTGAATTCTGATTTATGAATAGTGCTTAAATGTTATAACTGCTCTGGATGTGTTAAAATGTGGATAAATTTTTTTTCTGAGACTTTGAGGTAAGATGTATACTACACTTTTTCAAGATACACTAGTTATAGAATTTGGGTTTTGCCTTGGCATTACCTTTTTTGTTCTTAAATTAATAATTATTGTGACTGTGTGGGTTACGTAGATTTGGAAATCAGCTTGCAGAAATCTAAAACAACTTTTGCTGCAGTAAAACGACGTGAAATTGACAATCAGCTGTCTTGAAAGTCAGCTCGGTGCTCTGCCGCATGAAAACAAATGAAAGAAATCACTGCGGTACACTTCAAACATTGACTGTCGCAATAACCATCACACATCTGCCACTTCTAACACCTTGTAAGGTAGTCAAATTTATATTGGAAAAACCAAAAGAAATTTAGAAACAAGAGCAAAGGAACACTTTAGGAACATAAAATACAAACAATTAGAAAAATCAGCAGTTGCCACGCATTTTTAGGAAAAAAACCACAACATAAATCCAGAACCAAAATTACTAAAACATACAACAGGAAAACAAGAACTGTCCACATGGGAACAAATCTTTATTTCAAAAAATAGGAACAAAGTATTCAATTTTGACATCCCCCAGAAAGATTTGTTCAGCAAGTTCCTCGAACTGCCACCAGAGGAGACCGATGACAAAATATTGCCAGCTACACCAATGAGAACCAGTGGATGTCCAGCTGAAGATAGAGGGTTCCGGGAAAATTTAAAAGTAAGTGTTGTTTAGTGTCATTAATCGACTCCCAATAAATTTAATTAACCTTGTAAGGTATTTATATCCCTCAGCCATTGTTTCTAGAATGTTGCAGACTTTCCGAGAAATTTCTTGGCAGCAACAATGGACTGAACAATCTGAAGTCTCTATCTGTCTCTATCTCTCCTGTCCATGTGCTTGCCATTGGCTTGTCGCAGCAGCTCAACAATGCCAAACGGTGACATTATTTTGATATTTAATACATTTAATAAACCTTTTCAATCTAGCAAAATTTAACTGTATTGGAACACCACTGTGAAGTGAAATAATTATTAAATTATAGATGAGTCATATTTATTACACATTGGCTTCACTTACGTACCTATATTGAGGACATGTTTCGCGAACCATTGTTCGCATGATCGGCTCTAATGCAACTAAAGCTTGTTCCAGTGGTGTGGGTAGTTCTGGAGTTGCTGCTGCCATCTGTTTATTTTGTGATGAATTTAAATGTGGGATTCTGTTCTGGCAAGATTTCAAAGTTCATTAGTTGGTTTTTATGTTTTTCTATGTATATTCTCTCCCATATGACGAGTTCACTATGTTTTTGTACGTATTTCAGTAATTTGGTGCTATCTTCAATTTCATGATTTCCAGACCAAAAATGAGCTGCTATTGCAGACTTATCAATACTTTTGTATCTTAAGTGCCTAAAATGTTCTTTCTTTATAGTGCCTATGTTTCTTTTTGTCTTCCCTATGTAAATTTTTCACAGTCTTTACACTTAATCTTGTAAATGCCAGAATTTTCTTCTGGTTTTATCTTATCAGTATTATTACTGTTAAGTAGGTTTTTAATGTTGTGATTGTTTTTTGGTGCCAATGTTATATTGTATTTCTTGAATATTTTTTGGAACTTTTTTGTGGCCCAGGGGTGGTAAGTAAATTTAGCAAATCTAATTACTTGTTTTATTGGTGAAAGAGCTGTGATCTGTTTTAATATTTTTTGAAGTTTGAGTGATTTTATTTTTTTTATCTACAAGGCTTTTTCCATATCCATTTTTAATTGCAGTTTTTAAGATTTGATGGTATTCTTTTTTATATTCTTGCTGGCTGAGGGGTAGATTTACTAATCTGTGTGTGTGACTGTTGATGGTGGCATGTTTGTGTGGAATTGGGTTGAAACTATTTGCTTTGATGTAATTATCTGTGTGTGTTGCATTTCTATGAATACCAAATTCCAGTTTTTCATTGTTTTTTGTGATTTTAAGGTCCAAAAAAGGTAGAGTACAGTCCTCTTCAGTTTCTACTGTGAATTGTATGCTGGGTTCTTGAAGGTTGAGTAGTTTCAAAGCATCATCTATTTGTTTGTAGTGCACTATTGCAAAGATGTCCGTGTATCTGTACCATGTTTTAAAGATATGAGGAAAGGCTTTAGTTATATGTGTTTTGAAAAAGCTCATGTATAAATTGGCCACAAATGGTGATAGCGGGCTTCCCTTAGCCTGTCCTGAAATTTGTTTGTAATGCTTTCCATCGAAAACAAAATAATTTTGGTGTATACATATTTCAGTCATTGACAAATATTCTTCTATTGTATTGGCATCTAGGTTAATAGAAGTTAGCCATTTCTTAAGTTGTATCAAAAGTTTGTCTATTGGGATGCTAGGGAAGAGGGAGCGGACATCAAAGGATACTTAAGTGTCTTAAGGGTTTAGTTTAAGATTTTGAATTTTTTATACCAGGTCTAAAGTGTTTTTTATGCTCAGAGTATTGAATTGTGGAAAGGACTGAAATTTTTTGGATAGCCATTTTGCCAAAAGGTAAGTAGGAGTGTTAACGTTATTTACAATGGGTCATGGATATATTGGGTTTGTGTAGTTTAGACAATCCATATAATCTTGCAATAATAGGGATATCTGGTTTGATAGTTTTTTGTTCTGCAATTGTTAAAATTTCACTATTATTCAATCTAGTTCAGTTACTTGTCATTTAAGTGGCATAAATATACTGCATTTTAATATAAATAGTTGGACCATTTTTTCGGAAATAAAAAGAATAATTACCTTTCTCCATGTAAAGTGTTTTAAGCGAAGGAGGTTTTCTTGAAAGATGTCTCATATCTTTGAAGGACACAACTTAAACACAGTTTGGTATTTAACTGGATTTCTGGAGTTATGCTGTTAACACACGTATTCGAAACTTTTCTCAAAAACTGCTTTGAGGAGAGAATTCAGAAAGGTCCACAATATGAATTTCGGATTAAATCTTTATATCAAATTTTTGGGTGGAATGCAACATTTCTACTTAATATGTGTTAGTAAAAGAAACAAAATTTGATAGAAGATGCAGGGACTCAAATGTGAGCTGATACATATAAACAGTAAATGTTTTTAAGAGTATAGACTAGCTTGTTCAACATTTCCTTCCAGAGGAAAACAAAACACTACTTGAACCCCAGGAATCTATTCTCAGGCATCTGTTATTTATACTGTACATAAATGACTTAGCTGACAATGTAAATAGTATGGCAAATGTGAGCATAACACTTTTTGCAGATGATACAAGTATTTTCTTAACAGGAACAAATGAAAATAATGTGAATTTACTTATAGACAGCACATTGAATATATTCAAGAATGGTTCAATAAAAACTTGTTACTGTTAAGCAAAGAGAAAATAGCAGCAATAAGCTTCCATAGTAAACTTAATAAGAACATTACACATCCGAAAATTAAGCTGAGGCAAGATGAGATAAAATATGTTAAAATAAACAAATTTCTGGGTTTGTTACTAGATGAGAACTTAAGTTGGGAAATGCATATTGATAGCCTCACTAACAGACTTAGTAAAATGTGCTTCTTAGTAAGGCCAATAAAATGTATGTCAAGTGAACATATTCTTAGAGTGGTATATTTTGCATACATTCATAGTATATTGTCACCCAATTAGCGGAAAGCACAACCAATGACAGCTGAGAGGGGACCAGAGGCAGCCAAGCCACACCCTCCCATTAATCTCAGTCACTAACTGAGGGGTGATTAGGGGAGTGTCACTTGTCGCTGGCCACCTCTTTTCCCTTCCCCTGTCCTCTGGAACTTTCGCGGTGATTCACGGAAACCAGAGACTTCTAGAAAACAGTGATATTTCTATAAAAGGGCTTCAATGAGTCAGTCAGTCAGTTCTTGGCGAACAGCTGTGAGGAGCGCCCAGTGAGAGGACGGACTGCGTACGTGCGTCGGAGGAGTTTACGTAATCGTGAGTGCAAGTGGAACTTTAACGGGCGAACTGGTGAATCGTAATTGTGTGCATTACGTAATTCTGTGTAATTGGCAAGTGTTCAACTGTAAGTGGGTGGAAATAAAGAACATTTTTGAGTGGTGCCCACAAAGTCACAATATTAACATATGGGATAAAGTTCTGGGGAAATTAAAAAAATAGTATTAAGGTTTTTAGGATGCAAAAGAAAGTAATACGGATTATGGCTAATGTCACAAACAAAACTAGTTGCAAACCATACTTTAAAAAATTTAAAATTTTATCTTTACCATGTATGTATATATATGAAACACTTAACTACATGAAAGAAACCCTAAATTCATTCAAAACAAATGCAGAAGTTCATACACATGATACTAGAGCAAAAAACAATCTATTTATCAATTTGCATAGAACCAAATTGTATGAAAGTAGCTTCACATATGCTAGTCTACATTTATTCAATAAACTACCACAGAGTATAAAGAATATTGAGTCCAAACCAAAATTCAAAAAGGCTCTATTTAATTTCTTAATGGAGAGAAACTTTTATAGTGTAGAGGATTTCCTAAATCATGAAATAGAGTAAACTCCACATTTGTGAACAATTACTTTTATATAGCATTTCTCTATGGTCTTTATATATTTTGTTTTTATTTACTTTTTTACTTTAGACTTTTGTTGGATCCTGTATCTGTTACAGTTTTTAGTCTTATGTAACTTTTTATATTTATCTTTGTATCTTGAACTGACGTGTCCTATAACATATGTATTATGTTCCAAAGGATGAAATAAATACAATACAATACAACATTTTAATAATGCTGAAAAGATTCTGAGATGTTCTCATATTGCCTGGTATGATAATGCTAAATGGGATGTGAGAGGGATCATAGTGACCCGTTCTCTTTACAGGAAGACTGATAACTGAAGCAAAGCTATGTGGGAATATTTATAATTAAAGAGTTTATAAGATTATAATTAAAGAGTTTCCTGTAAAAAGTCCCCAAATTTAAACAACTCTTTGATGCAGTTTTAGTTCCCGACGTCTTGAAAAATGTTAAAAATTCTGTGAGATAATTTAATGCCTAGATTACGAGAATATCAGTTTAACAATGTAAAACACAAATATAGATTATTTACTTTGAATATATGAACTGATAAGTGACAGGCTTTAATGCTATCAAATTAACAAAATTGGGGACTAAATTTAGAAAGAGTATGCACATTATCTGTTAAAAGTTGACTGAATCTCAATTTCTGTTTTATTTGTCAAATCTTTAATAACATTTCTGCTATTTAAAAGCTGTACTTCTTTGGTTGTGCTTTTTTTCTTCAAAAATAACAGTTTATTTAACAGGAATAGGTGGATTAGTGAGTATCTAATTCACCTTGCAAGAAAAATAGGCATGTCTGTTTACATTTAGCCGACATTGTTTGGTGGTCACCGGAAAAAGTCATAGTGCTGATAGCAATAGCTCACCAAAGAGGGAATTGTCTAAATTGTACCAAACTACGACCTGGTGCATTTAATGAAACCAAGAAAGACAAACTTACATTTCATGCAAAAGAAATAAAGGAGAGTTTGTATTAGTAATGTGTGTACTATACAGATATTAATATATAATTAGGCAATGCAATTATAGCAACTCATGTTCATAAGCCAGACCCGTTTTGTATAAATATAAATAACATGCATTGCGAGCGATTTTCTATAAAAACAAAGTACTCATTAAATATGCACAATTTATAACGTGGTTTTGGCTATTTTGCCACAAACTTTCTTTGTATATTTTGTAATTTTGACATTTTAAGCCATAAAGACAAGTATGTTGCCCCACTAGCTCAATTAGCAGACCGTCTTCTGCAGTAATAAATGACATTTTGTAACCTACACATGCCAGCGCTTGGTACCTGCCTGATCAGCTGACTTAAAACATATGCCAGAAAACTCTACTGTGCATGCGACACTACGGAATCCTGCCCTAATACTTTTGAGTGCCAGGCTTCAAAGATGGCTGTTAGATAGTAGATATACCATTAGGGATTCCTTGAAGGGTTCCGGCAAGCTGCTAATATCCACAGCTCCATTGTCATCGATGCTGGATTACATTGCAATCTTCAAAGTCATTACCCGATTCATAGTCATTCTCTTCTAAATTTATATGAAATTGTCCAACATACATGAATTAATCCGTCTTTTCCCCAGTATATTTCTTCACACCCTTTACTTGTTTACAGGCAGTCTTCTAATTTTCTGGAGTAACTTTAAGTGCTCCATTGTAGAAGTTTCACGTACATCTCAGTCTTTGAATGTCACGTGTATCATCACATTTGATTTTATATGTGTCCATATAAGCTCGATAGCACTCACATCATAATAATATGAGGTAAGCGAACTACGGTATGTCCATTTACTGTAATTCAGCTATAGAGTCGGTCACATACCATTTGAACTTACCTTTGTTTCTGTTATTTATGTTGTACAACACCGATTTTGTAAATTAGCAAGCCTTCCACTAGAGCACCTGTCTTTGACTGACGGAGAATAGGCAGTCACGAATAGCAATGGCACCGAGTTTACGAAACTTGTCAGGCTTCTCTTATCACAGGGAGGGGTTATGTTTCAGGGTAAACCAGATGAACCTTAGTTGCTCTGAGGCACAACAATTTGTTCCATCCAAATATTATAGATTATACTACCTAAGTCAGTGCATTTCTTTAGATGTTGTTTCTTAGAATGTATTTTTTTTTTTTTTTTTTTGTAATTTATGTCCTCCAAAATTAAGTCATATCGGACGATGAATGAAATGGGTGAAATGCTGCTCAAATGAGTCTGAGGTCCATGGACCTTAGGGCTACCGACATTCATCTTTCAGGATAAGGGAAAACCCTGGAGAAAAGCCTTAACCAGGTAACTCACCCTAACCGAGATTCGAATTTGAGGCCTATTGAACGTAAGGCAAACACGCTACCATCTATGCTACCGAGGCGGGCTGGTATGATGATGAAGAAATAGATATCCGATGGTTGTGAAATGGATGAAGGTAAAGGTGATTGTGTAGCAATTAGTAGACTGAATGGCCTCAGGAAACTGGAGAAGGGCTGCCCAGATCTGCTTTGTCCACTACATACACATATTACCATATGTAGCCCTCGGGGATCGAACATGTACCACCAAGATAAGAGACCTGCCTTCTATTTTCCTTTTTTGGTACATAACGTTATGTCTGCAATTGATGAGGATGTTTAAGAAGTTGAACTACTGGGTGATTACTGCTCTATGCCTGCTATTGCTGACCTCATCGCCCTCAGAAATTTAGCCTACTTGTTATTATTATGGAATACAGCAAGGTTGTCAATCTCGTAAAACCACTTGTTTCATTATTATAAGTATTGACGTATAATAATTGTAATCATTTAGGTATTTTTCTGAATAATGAGTAGTTACAAATGACTTTATCGTCCATCCATCTATACCTATACTTTTTACGATATTGTGCATAGCTTTAAAATTGATATAAATGAAAACGTAGTTTACATACTTTTCTTGCCCCAACGTTGCTTAATTGCTTCTTCGAGTACATCCGAAAAGGTTTTCTGCATTAAATTCCTCTCCATTTCAGGTTTGTTTAGCTTATTGTTTCAAATTTAAGCTTCGCGGCACTATATGCAATGACCTATTCACGGAAGAATAATTTCAGCAACCAAAGGAAATAGAAAAGAAAAGGAGATAGTGTGACCAACATTTAACAGTAAAAGGAGGCTGCTTTAAAAATACAAAGCTTGCAGTTCTAAGCAAAGGTAAACTAAAACTGTCTTACAAGTTCAAATATTTAATTTTCATAATTTTAAAGATAAACTATTTCGTATGGAAATATCATATTTGTCACTTTTAATCACAATAAAACAAAGTTATAAGTTGATGTTCTGTGGGTAACATCAGATTGTCGGTAACAGTAAGCGCACGTGAGTTTGTTTTGGTTCTGAATGCGTATAGTGTAGTGGAAGTGCTATAATTTCTAACCTATATCGTATTTAATTACAATGATTTGTTGCTTTTCGTGCTCGACGTAGATATTTTAGCAACGTTAATTTATGCAGGAAATGTGGCATGATCAGGGTAAGTGCACTTTCAGAATAAATATGGTAATGATTTAAGTAAAAAGGATACACGAAACTGTTAATATTAACTACGGTTCTGCGACAGTTTGTTAAAATGGGGAATAAAGTTTAAATTCGGATAAAAATTGTTCCAAACCTTTAGTCACAGTGGAACCACTTCATCACTGCTTTACAAATATCTGGAGCATAATTTCTTCTGAAAACCCCTTGAGATCAAGATCAAGGTACTTAAAGGTAGGACCGTAGCTAATAACTAGTTCCTGCAACTCGCCAGCATTCTCGTAATTTATTTGGCCGTAATTATAGTCATGTAATAAGTTGGCACTAATCTTAAACTATATCAGGTTAAATATCAAAGTCATGGTTTCACTCTGAGCTTCTAATACCTTATGGCCAACGCTTGACTCTTAACTTAGTTCTGTCATGCAATGGTGATTGAACTCTTTACATGAAACATTTTTCAAAAATGTTTATTTTCTCAAAAATAAACATTTTTCAAAAATGTTTATTTTCTCAAAAATGGCTTAAATAATTTTGATTAAAATACCATATGTTTAGGATATTTTCATGAGAAATGAAATGTATATCCTGAATTTTCTGGTAATGTCCTCAGAAGTCCTCTTAATTCTGAATGACTTGCATAATTGGTAAATCATAAGAGAGAAGAACATGTAAATCTCATTAAAATATGCAATTTATGTCCAATACATTTTTTTATGGAATAAACTGTCTTCAAGTATTCTTTGGTATTTGTTTGGACTTTTTGATAGTTTTCTCTAGTGGGAAGTAATTCGTTTTTTATGTCTTGGACATATAAAGTGGAATGTGAAAGCCATCGCCTAGCAACCAGCTCTTATAATATTTGCCTGTTATTTAAGCTATTGTAGCCTCCAATTCAGCTGTGCCGTGGCCAAGCAGTTAGACAATTTGACTCTTACCAAAGTGGCCCGGGTTCAATCCCAGACGACTGCATGTGAGATTTGTAGTGGACAACACAGCGCTGGGGCAAGTTTCCTCCAGGATCTCTGGTTTCCCTTGCCATCATTCCACCAATTGCTTTTCCTTTCAACCACTTTGTCCTCATTCCATTGATCTACTTTTCTCACACTCATTCCAAGTATTGGGTTGATTAGTCATTCTGAGTTCTCTATCTGATCCAGAGTTGTGGTTCCTCAACCCTACTAATGGCATAAGCAGTAGAGGACCAAGAATCCCCTAACACCACTGTAGTGGTATAACTAGGAGACTTAAAGAAAGAAAAGTATTCTCCTATTCTAATTTTCTCTATCAAAATATGTAATAAGTACATTTCTAAAAATGTTGATCTTGACATTACAGAATTACAGAAAGTATTAAGCATTTTCATTGTTGTCATTGGGAGTGCTAGAAATGTTTGTAATGTTTATGATAAAGGATATTAAAGTCTTAATATTTTTAAATGACACAAAAAGAAATAATGTGTAATTTATCTGTTGCAGAGTTGCTGTGATGGGGAAAGGCAAACAATCTTTGCCAGGAAAAGCTGCATTTGAGCGCATCAATTTCCTGTTTCAAGCTGCAAATCTTACACTGTCATCAGCCAGAAGCGGTAGAACAGTTTCAGGTTATTACGCAGCACTTGCCACTGCTGTAGCTCGTAAAAGTGTACTACGTTTGGAACCACCAGTGAAACGGTGTATATGTAAAGGTTGTGGTGGTTTGCTGGAAACAGGGATCACAGCACGTGTGAGACTGCGCCGTGGTAATATTATAGTTTCTTGTTTGGTGTGCAGCACCATTCGTCGTTTCCCAGCAAGGAGGGATTATTGTCCCTGGTTTCTTCATCCAGACTCTGTGGCAGAAATTGTGGATTGTAATAAAAAGTCTCAAGAGAACTCTGCAGAAGCGTCATCTGTGAGTATCTTTATTAAGGAATCTGTGATGCTTCAATAAGCCTACCAAATAGTACTGCACACATGATTAATAATTAAGCTTACATTCAACATTTTCAGCAAATACAACATGACCGAACTACCAGTAAATCTGCTCAAAAGCTTCAAGAGTCTCTCCACTGAAACCAAAGGTATTGTCAAAAGAATTTTTGACTTAATTTTTAAGTCCAATAGATAATAATAATACCATATTGCTGTAGATGGTGCTTATTGTTCTATGTGTAATGAGAATATTGCCAACCTATGCATGGAAAAATGTATAAGGTTTGAAAGTAATGTGTTGGTAATTCAAACACAAACATCACTTAAATTATCCTTACTTGGACATGTTTTGGAGAATGGTTTGTCCCCATTGTCAGCAGTTATCCGACTGGTTGGATCCGTGGTTTCCTGAAGTGAGCTGGTTGTAGTGGCATCTGTTGACTGTGAGATGAACTCTCAAAGAGAGTTTTCAGGTGGCAGTTCAAAATTTAAAGTATACTGTTTGTTTTTTATAATTAGCAACTTTTCCCAAACATCAAGTTCGGCTGCATAACTGGCTGGCTTTAATAGTTTTATATTTGGTACAATTTCATGATTGGTAGACCAGAAATGGTGGGCTATTGCTGATTTTTCTATTTGTTTGTATTTCACACATCTCGTATGTTCCGGTAATCTAATTTGTAAACCTCTTTTGGTTTTTCCTATGTAGAATTTATTGCAGTCTGAGCAGTTGATTTTGTATATACCTGATTTCCTGTTTTCAGGTACTGGGTCTTTCAGGTTGTTGCATAATAAGTTTTTTAAACTGAATTTATTTATTGGGGTTAGGGTGATGTTCTTCTTGAATTTATGATGCACTCTGGGATGATATGTGAATTTCCTGAACTGTGTCTCGGCTTTTGATTCTGTTAATTCTGTGGTATCCAATATGTGTTTCTGTTTCTTGAATTTCCAAATTTTCTTATCTATTAATTGTTTACTGTATCCATATACAAATGATTAATTTGCATCAATTAACTTAAATCATTTGTACTACTCTTCTCCAACAGTTTCTCCACCTCCTCAAAATAATTATTTTTTCTCATTTTATATATCTTCATGCATAGACATTCCTTTAGTACATTATCAGTTTCAATTTTGAAACATGTGTACTAGCATTTCAAAATTTTAATTATTGCTTTTGTGCTTCTCCTAGTTCTGCCGAGCCAGCTACTCCCTTTAAATTTTGATACACCGAAAATATCTCTGCAAAACAATCTGCTATTACATCAATCTTTAGTCAGTTATCTCTTCAAGTTTCTACTCTGTAGCAAGCACACACACACATACATTTTTTTTTTTCAACCATTTCATTGACAACATGAAAGCTTTGTTCCTAGAAGTCCTAGCATATCAAGAAGACTAATGTAGTAATTTTCTGTTAATAGAACTGTATTTACGCCATGAAGTTGCAGAAATTGAGAAAGTTCCAACATCCCTGGAATTTCTAAGGGATTGGGTATCACCAAATATGCCAGTTCTGATAAAAGGTGGTGTATCCCACTGGCCTGCAGTGGTTAAATGGAATTTGTCATATATGAAGTAAGTATATGAGGTAATATACACATAAATCTTTTTTGAAAAATGGTTTTTTGGATTTAGGTGCTCAAAATAATTAGCTGTTTATATGCCCAAGCGAAAACAGTACAGTCCATGTGCAGCATATCTATGGAAAAATGCACACGCCTCTGGCCTTTAGTTATTTTTTTTACTAATTTAAAGAATAGACTAATCAATTTTACAATCAGCTTCCTTGTAATGCAATTGTTGGTTGAACAGGGAAACACTGGGAAGCAAATCTGTGATGGTGGCCGTAACACCAAATGGCTATGCAGATGCCATAACAAGTCACAATGGTACAGAATACTTCACAACACCAGCAGAGGTTCCAATGACAATGCTACAGCTGGTGGAAGCATTAGAAAATCCTGATCCAGGACGCGTGTGTTATTTACAGAGACAGAACTCCAATCTCACAAGTGATCTTCCGGAACTTCTGGATGATATTGACCCCGATATCCCTTGGGCCACAAGAGCATTTGGAAACCAACCAGATGCAGTAAATATATGGATTGGAGATAGTCGTGCAGTCACTTCCAGTAAGAACAGATAAGTGCATTCTCATAATTAAATCATGATTTCTATAAGCATATAGCTTCACATAGTACCTATAATACTATAGAAAGTCAGTGTATGTATATATGTTCCTTACACATTTGTACACTGTTGTACCGATTTCTATCAAATTTGGCGCAGATAACCTTTGATACAATTAGTCTGGCTTAGAATTTAAAATTTCATTCCATTTCACACAATTATATAATGTTATGAAAAGCATGCAAAATCTTGCAAGACCATGTACATCTTTGTCAGCGATAACACTGGGCAACAATGAAAATGTTTCGGGCTTAAAAATAGTGAATTTACATTTATTTCCATCTGCTGAATTCAAAAATCGCCATAAAAATGATGGATTAGTTTCTGAGATTAGCTCTTGTTTTGAAGATAAAGTGACATTTCATTTTTTAGAGTGAAGATTTTAAATTTGGGGGAATTTTTTTTTTGGGGGGGGGGGGGGGAGTTGGCACATCTGTCAAAATACCGTAGACAACTACAAGCATTTGGTGACAGTGCTCCTGCAAAAATACTGTAACCTTGGATGCAACATGTCCCTTAAGATCCATTTTCTCCACTCCCACCTAGACTTTTTCCCTCCTAGTTGTGGAGCTGTTAGTGATGAACATGGGGAGAGATTCCATCAGGACATTTCTGTTATGGAACAAAGATATCAGGGCCGTTGGAATGAAGTAATGCTTGTGGATTACTGTTGGTCTTTGTATAGGGATTCTGCGGAACTCCATCACAAGAGGCAAGCTAAAAGACGACAAAGTCAAAGGCCACCACATTATTCTCTTCAGACACGACTATCTGCAAAGTATTTTTCCAGCAATTTAGAACTCTTAGCATGTAATTACCAGTTAAAAATATCAAATGCACTTTCATTGTTGTTAGCATGTATGTAATTAAAATGTATCATTTTCTCTCAATCCGTTAATATGTAATAGTTCCACCTTGTGTATATCATAGAACTAGAGCTAATAAAAATGTTTCATTGTCATATTTGTTTTTTTCAACCCAAAATTAGCAGGAATTGCCTCATGAAGTGCCCGAAACTTTCAAAAATTATTTTTTTGTTGCCCAGTGTAATCATAGTAACTATCTAGCTTCTTTTTTTAAAAAAAATTACATCCGCCCCAACGTTGTTATATCGGATGGTAAATGAATTGGGTGAAATGATGCTCAAATGAGTCCAGGGTCCATGTAGCTTAGAGTTGCCCGACATTCGTCTTGAAGGATAAGGAAAAACCCTGGAAAAAACCTTATCTAGGTAACTCACCCTGACCGAGATTCGAACTCAGGACCTCTTGAACGTGAGGCAGACATGCTACCATCTACGCTATCGAGGCGGGCTTAACTATTTAGCTGTGTGTAGGCTAAGATTTGAATAGCTAGTCGTTCTTCCATGGCTAGTGTGGAAGAACGATTAAATTTCCAATAAATAACCAAATAGTGGTAACTATAAAGCCTGGGACATAAGTACTTACATAGTAAGCCACCACAAAAGGTGCATATCTCATTGTATATGAGTCAGTTGGAGAATTTAATGTTATGATGGCACGTTGGTCATGCTAGCTCAAAGGTTAAGAGCGACTGGACGGAAACCAGCAGATCTATGGTTCATATCCTGACCATGGCATTGAATTTTTCAGTGTAACTCTATGTACACAATTTTATATTCAGGTGGGCTGCTGATGTTAACAGGAACTGATGCCCAATTTTTTCACATTTCAGTGGTTAATGATTCAAGAAGTTCTTCTAATGCATATCTGTCACTATCGTGTACATTCATACTGTTATTCAATTATAGATTATGTCAGTACAGAAAGCTCCTAATAAGAAACTGAGAGTCTTATTGTGCTCACTCTTTCTAATATCCAATTGTTAATTGTTTCAGTGCATAAGGATCCATATGAGAATCTCTATTGTGTCATATCTGGATATAAGGATTTCATCTTGCATGCTCCAACTGATCGACCATGGCTACTTCACAAGGAGTTTCCTCAAGCTACATACAGAGAATTAGTATCAGGACATTTTACAGTTGAACCTTTAGAATCCACAGCAAAGATTCCCTGGATTTGTGTGGATCCCTTAAAACCACACAATTGCCCTGTATATCAGAATGCAACACCAGTAAAAGTTCGTGTTTGTGCAGGTGATATCCTCTATTTACCTTCATTGTGGTTTCACCATGTGCAACAATCACATGGTTGTATTGCTGTTAATTTCTGGTATGATATGACTTTTGATATCAAATATGCTTACTATCAGCTTTTGGAAGCACTCTTAGCTAACAGCACTTGAAATGTCAGCAAAAAAAATGCAGTAGGCAATTTTATATAAATATATATTGCAGCTCAGGAAACCATACCATTTTAAGTTATGATAGAAAATTATTAAAATTACAATTTTTGGCTGTAGCTGCACCTGTTTATGAAAACATTATCTTCTGAGCAGAATGCAGTCCTTCCAAATTCTATTTCCTGTATGTATCTTAAATGAAATAATTCTAAATCTCCACACCTACAGTATTTACTGAGAGTTACATTATTGTATACATAAATATCCTTGGTAGTTATTGGAAATGTAATGTTTTAATGCTGTTTTGTATCGTTTATTGATTTTAATAAATGTTTAACAGGTGCAAAAAAGGCCATTGTTATCTAACTGGATGATTGCCTAAGACCCCATCCCTATCCTTCCCAGACATTATGAACAAAAGGGAGGGGCTGTTCATCAATCAGCACTGGCCAGCTTGATGGGTTTTATGACCAAATCTGGTATATTTCCTTCCCTTATCAGATCCTCTCATTCAGCTCTACTAGCCTTCCTTGGCTAAATTCTTAATCCATTTTCAGACCCTAAGGTATTAGAGTATTCGCAGCCGAGGGATCTTTCCTTTCCTTTATTTTTATCTTATCCCTTTTACTTCATATATATGTTTTAAATGTTCTGTAATGAGCTATGGAACAATAGCTGACTTACATTTGGGAAATGTGGGAAAAAGCCAGTGAGGAGCATTCCTTTATGCTTAATAAAGGTTGAGAAAGGATATAGCAATTGCCATGTAACAAAATTTTAATTCAAAGTATAAACTTGAAAGAAGCGTAGAGACAGTGAAGCAGTGACAAAAATCATCATAGAGTCATGAATTTTGATACTCCACCACCGGCATCTTTGACAAGTACATCATGCCATCTATCGACAATACGGAGAAAGAGGAAACCACTACAATTTGCACCAGTCAAGTTCCAGCTGATGATAAGAGCAAATGTTACACTTTTTGCAGATGATACAAATATTTTTATCAAAGGGGTGAATAAGGAAGGGGCAGATGTACATATTGAAAATAATCTAAAATATATTCAAAAATGGTTTAGTGCCAATATGTTAATATTGAGTAAGGAGAAAACAGCAGCCCTAAGCTTCTATAATAAAATGAGTGGAAGTCAATTGTATCCAAAATTAATGCTGGGACAAGACCAAATACATTACGTACAAACTATCAAATTTCTGGGACTAATACTAGATGAAAATTTAAATTGGGAAACTCACATAGAGGCATTGACGAAAAAGCTTAGTAAAATGTGTTTCTTAATGAGGGCGATTACAGGCATGTCAAGCTTGAAAGTTCGGAGAATAGTGTACTTTTCATATATACACAGTTTGTTGGCATATGGTATAATTTTTTGGGGAAATTCTAAAGACAGTATAAAAGTATTCAGATACCAAAAGAAAATAATTAGAATCATAGCAGATGTCTCAAGCACAACTAGTTGTAAGCCATACTTCAGTAAATTAGGTATCTTACCACTGCCAAGTATATACATATATGAAACTCTTGTACATATGAAAGCAAGCCTAAGTTTATTCAAAACAAGTTCTGAAATTCATATACACAACACTAGAACAAAGAATAATTTATTTGTGAAGTCACACAAAACAAAGATGTATGAAAATAGTTTCACATATGCTGGCTTACATCTTTACAATAAGCTACCTGAATCTATAAAAAAGATTGAATCACAACATCAATTTAAGAAATTGTTATTAAACTTCCTTAGAGCCAATAGCTTCTACAGCGTGGATGAATTTTTAAATTTGTAAATATTTAGTTAGCTACCTTAATTATAAATATTGTACTTAGTTTTTAGTTCTTAGTTTTTAATTTGACGTGTCCTATAACATGTATATGTTTTAATGGATGAATCAATAAATTAAATCAAATCAAATCAAAGCTCTTGAAACATGTCCTGTGAAAAAACAGTGTGAGTGAAGCAGTGTGTCATTATCTTCTCAATTCACTTTTGTGCTAATATTCATGGTGTTTAATTTTGGCTTAATGATGTTTTATATGAACACATGGAAATCAAATGACAATTCCAAAATAACTGTAATTTAGGAAAGCTATTTTTGCAGTAATTTAAACTGGAAACTACTTACCTTACATGGACTGTTGTATATGACTCAGATATTTTGAATTTAAAACTTCTATCACAAAGCCAACAAATGTATCCAATCAACTGCCTAAAATAACTTTTCCTGAAAATATAGAACCTACTGGTCACAACATTCCTCAAAGATTTTGTTAATTTTCCGCTGATACTGAAATGAAACTCAAACTTTAAGAAACATCTGATGAGAAGACACAATAAATTGCTGTATAGATGAGAAAGAAAGCTTTGTTCTACATTAATAATGTTCCTGAAGATCACTGCACATCACCAAAACAAAAGTGCTACATAATCTAAAGAATTTAATTATAAATGAATATGTATGAAGGTATAATTCAGGTTAAGTGATAATATTAATTTTTGGTATTTAGCTACATGCTAACATCTTACTTACCGATAGGTCTTTGTGAAAGTCCATTCCTTTCCTTCTAGCTGCTCATATGCCATCGCAGGCCTTACAAGTCTTGCAAATTTTACAAACTGATGACCATTTGTCAGGTTTAATTTCGCTTTGGTTAGATACTGTTGACACAGACAAATTTTAAATGTTGTGTCATAGCCCGCTCACATCCCTTTAAGCCTCGACACTCGCCAGCTGGAGTGTTATGACTAAAAGTTACAGATTTCTCCACTACCCACCGTATGGCGCTGGCTGATGACCCCCTGCAACCCTGTTCCAGCATACAGCTGCAATGTGTTGATATTACAGACATAGAACTTTCCGATGCAGTGGTTTACAGTTTAGGAATTTAGGTTTTTCAAACACTTTCGCTATCGCAGAAGCAATGCACTTTAATATCACAGGAATATAATGTTTGCATATCAGTTCACTTAGCAGTTCTGAATGCTTTCAGTTCTCTGCACACACGAGTTGAGAACAATGTTGCACTGCTGGCATTATGTATTCCTCTAGGCTTTTTCTCACACATACTTTAGGTAGCTTTGGTACAGCAGTTGTTATAAATTTCTCTATGACTGCCAAGAGAGAAACAAACTCTGGAGATGGGAGCATTCATCCCTTTTGAATATTAGATTTACAAGGGATGCTGTACACTTGGCGGTAGACACTTTAGTAAGACAGGTGGCACAAGAGAATTCGGCCGCTATTTTTTAACTATAAAACCTCCTATATATGCCAGTGATAAGTGGACTGTTGCATGAAACGAGGCTGTCTAGGAAGAAAAGTGAGTGAGTGAGTGAGTGTGTGGTGTTTTAGGGCTCGTCGACAACAAAGTCATTTGGGCCCGAAGTCGACACTAAAACCTAAAAGCTACGAGAAGCAACTAAGTAAGTAAACAGTTAAAAGCAGTTTAAGAATATACGTTAGTAGGTCTTATAAGATGGAAATTTACATTACCTTTAATATTGTTCTATTTGCCCAATATTGCAATTATTGTGTCTGGAAGCTGTGGTACAGTGTCCAATGGTGTCTTTTATCAAAAATTGAATTGATTTATGAAAATTATTGGTTTCATAATAAACTAATCTTTCTTCATTTGCTTGCTGCTTGTTTACAAATTCTTTGTGCCTTTTATTTGCTTCCCATAATTTACATCTCAAGGTGTTATTCTCCCTTTACAATCTCTTTAATTTGGAAATCATGTCTTCCTCAGTCTGAATTGCAGCGCAGTTATAAGTACGTGCATCTGTGACATGATCCAGCACATTAACATCAGCAGCACTGTTAACGCTTTCTCTGCTAGAACTGCGTCTCCGTTTTCTGCTTTCTATGTGTAAGCGTATTTTTGAAATTTGTTGCCTTTGTGTTGCTTGTTTCACTAATTTATAATCTGGATAGTTTGGAAAAATGCTTGGAATACTTCCTGTTTTCAGCAGTATAATTTTACAGCCTGGCTTATAGTCGTCCTCAGTAAAATGCAAACTGCACACGACTGTTGAAATAAATTTATCATTTACCACGAAATTAGAGCGCGATATAGCTTTTAGCCATTTTTACGTAGTTCTTCTACTGGAAATTCATGGAAACTGATCCCTTTTGATTTTCCTTTCTTACTTTTACAGAAGGATACACAACAATACACTATCTGAAATACAAAGTATTGGGCTCATAATTGCTGCTATGCTGTTTGTTGTAATTATTCCTACTACTGCTGTTATAATGATGATGCTGATGATGATAATAAAAATACAAATAATTAATAATAAAAGTAATAATAAAAATAAAATAATATAATACATAATTCTTACATTTGGAGCATTGCTATGTATGGTTCGGAGACCTGGACTTTTGAAAACGGAGAGCTTCGAAATATAGTGCTGTCTATTGTAAATGTTTGTACTATAAAGCTGTCATGGAAAAATTTACCTTCTAGATAATGAACTGCCACCATTTATGGCACAACAGTAAAAGTAATAATAATAAACAATGACATGTTGTGCTCATGATTACTTATATTATCTCTTGTTTATACCCAGTTTTCTTACTGTCTCTTATTTATACCCAGTTTTCTTACTGTCTCTTATTTATGGCCAGTTTTCTTGTTCCCTTAGCTTAGAATGTTGTCAACAGTACTTCATGTAAAATTCACTTTCAATACTAATTTGAGATCATAAAATTGGTTCAACTGTCACCACAAAACTAAATGTTGGCAAGGCCACTGACGGCTACAAGGGGATACTTTAGGGGTCAGCTTTGAGAGCTCTAAGCGGCAGAAAAGGCAAACACCGCTCGGTCGCTTAAATGCGTAAGAATCCGACTGAGTGCCGAGGCTTTAAGGGATGTGAGCGGGCTATGTTTGTGTAAAGAGACACATCTGTTGACACTGACAGATTTTAAAGTTGATGTGCAGCGCTGCAATCTGTTGCACAGCCCTTTCGAGAAGCTTAATGTGGAATCAGTCTTTATCAAGCTATGCATTCCTTCACTTCAAATGTGATAAAATATAAGACAGGTGCTGAACCTAAAATAAAATCCCTTTATTTTTTTCATTGAATACAATGAACATATTCCTACAATATTTCCCTGAACTAAGATACTACTTGTGATGAATTAATAATTTAACACAATGATTTGTCTTGATAGGTGAGAACGACACTGTTAATAGGTGGGACTAATATAAGGAGTGTAAAGGCCTGTTTCCTGTTGATTATGGAAATTTGATTTATGAGTAAATAGTTTTATCAATCCATTCCTCAAAAGTAAACGTTGCTTTTTTGGTGCCTTCAGGGTCCTGTTCTTGAAAAGCATCTGCAACACAAATAAACTACTTTCACTCATTTTGGTAAATAAATTGAAAAGTGTTATATAGTTTTAGTTAATTGATGAAAATTAATCATTTCTTCTTACTAGCCTTATATAGGCTAAGGTGTTTGATAGAGTCAACATGAAAAATTCAATGTCATGGCCAGGATTTGAACCACGATCTCCTGGTTTGCATCCAATGGCTCTTACCCATTGAGCTACCATGGCCAACTTGCCGTCATGACATTAAATTCTACATTTGACTCGTATATTTCCCCGGTAAACCACTAGGGGCTCTCACATTTGAGATACACCATTTGTGGCGACTTACCCATGGCAGCTGAAGCTTCACATATAGCTGTAATACATTACTTACCAAACATGGCATGAAGTCTGACAGCACATTTCATATAATCATCAAATGTAATGATACCATCCTTTGTACCATATCGGTGGTTAAGATTGCAGAGGATGTTCTTATTCAGCTTATAGCCAGCAGAATTAAGTGCCTGTCGGAGCTCAAAGGGATTGAGATATCCTTTATCATCTTCGTCATACAACATGAAAGCAGCCTGAGAAACAGGTATCAAAGCAAAATAGCATTATTTATGTTTCATAATGATCTTTTACATGCTTTAATGTATGCTTATTTCAAAGGTTAAGCTGTCAGATTTATTTCCTTCAGTGATAAAATAAAGTTTTCCTAATTATATTAGATTAGCGTGGGTTCAATTAAGTTTTCTGACTTTTCTTCACTGCAACTATAATAAATCAATTTGTGAATGCCTTGCTGTATATGTAAGTCTCAGCTTAATATGACACTATTATATAACTTATAATTTTCTGGGTAATATTAAGACAGTTTGCCCTTTGGAAAATACACTCCTGAAGTTTTCATCTATTTGCTACAAAAGTGCCTAACAAGAAAGTCAGTAGAATTGAGACCCTCTATATAGTTATTGAACATTGCAGACATGTCTAAAAAAACTAATCACTTTCGCCTTGAACCAATAATAAATACTGATGTAGCACTTTATTTTGACAATTTCCATATGAAGATTTTGATTGCAGTTGTTGCTAGGTGGTGCATCAAATTTGAGTATGCTGAATACAATGGATTCAGTGCTGAATTGGTCAAAAAGAAAATTGATAAATTCAAAAGATGCAAACAAGTAACTACTCTTTCCCCAATCAGCAATGAAACTTCATACAGAAAATCTACACATCATCCCAGAGCTACACACCTTTTCCAAAAAATCTTCAAAAAGTACAGTATTACTTTGGCGCCACAGAACAAATTTAGTGTACAACACCTTTTTAAATCGCATAATACAAAGGAGATACCTACAGACAAAAAACCAGGTGAGTACCAGATAAGCTGCAAAGGCTGGACAAATTTTACATTGGAAAAACTAAAAGGAACATGAACATTAGGCTTAAAGAGCATTTTAGGAACATCAGGAACAAAGAAATAGATAAATCGGTAGTACCGTACCATTTTTGGAAAAAGAATCATGATATAGAACGAGAAATCCACTTATTAAAAAGTGTCCAAGATCCAGCTGCATTAACCACGTGGGAAAAGTTCTTCATAAAGAAATATGAAAGAAAATTGTTTAATTTTGACACTACCTTTGAAGAAAACCCAAACTTCAAGTTCATCAAGATACCCACAGAGATGCACCTATCGCCTCCAATGAGTTCACCAAACCAACATCCATTAGTCGACAACAGCTGATGATGTTAGGAAGATCCTAACGAAACGTGTTCTAGGTAAATACTAGCAATAAGTGGAGCATTGAGTATTATTTCAACTCAAAATTATATTAATGCTGCCTTTGTTTGTTGTACTGGACATCATACATCAAAGTGCCTATCAAATTTTCATATTTCAGGTTTTTAAAGTACTGAAAATATTAAAAAACAAGATTTTAGAATTGATTGAAAAAACTATTTGTACTCATTAAAATTCGTAAGCTTTCATGGCCGGTGTCAGTATAATATAAAGTATTAACTGGGCTTGTGGGCCATGGTCTACTGGGCTCCTTCATCTTCCCAGACTCTTGCTGTTGAGACCTCCGCCAGGACACTCCGATCGTACTGCCACTGAAGATTTCTGCCGCAGACGAAATGTCTGGGAAGATAAAGCAGGAGCCCAGTAGACCACAGCCCACAAGCCCGGTTAATACTTTATATTATATTTGTAGTCAGTTTTTCACATTTGGTCATAGTGCATCAAATTTGAAAATGCTCCCTTTGTTGTACTAGACATAAAACATTAAGATACCTATCAAAATCTCATATTTCAGGTTTTTAAGTACTGCAAATATTTAAAGAAAGGAGCTTTGATTGAAGAAACTTATTGTAATCAGCTTTATATTCCGTCAAATTTTTATTTTTTGAGGAACTAGTTTCAGGATCTGTTACTTCCATTTTCAACCTCAAAAGTCCATTGTTGTTGTCTGTTGTCTTCTCTCTGGTGGTGAAAATATGAACTTAACATTAGCAACCATGCAGGTTCAAAGTTCACTACTAGATTGATAGAGCCGACATGAAAAATTCAATGCCACGGCCAGGATTTGAACCACGGATCTCCTGGTTTCCGTCCAGTCGCTCTTACCCATTGAGCTACCATGGCCAATTTGCCGTCATGACATTAAATTCTCCTATTGACTCATATATTTCCCCAGTAAACCACTAGCGGTTCTCACATCCAAGATACACCATTTGTGGCAGCTTACTCTTGTAACTACTTGAGTCCCAGGCTTCATCATTTAACTTTTATTATTTAAGTTAATTGATGGAAATTATTCATTTCTTGGAAGTGTTGAAAACAGTGTTGTTATAATAAATTAAATTTAAAGGGAGTTGATTAATGACACTAAACAACACTTACTTTTAAATTTTTCCGGAACATGTTTCAGAGACTTTGCCTCCATCCTCAAACGGCCATCGACTGGTTCTCATTGGTATAGTTGAAGATATTTTGTCATAGGTCTCCTCTGGTGGCGATTCAAGGAACTTGCTGAACAAATCTTTCTGGGGGATGTCGAAATTGAATACTTTGTTCCTATTTTTTGAAATGTTCCTGATGTATGTTTTAGTATTTTGGTTCTGGATTTATGTTGTGGTATTTTTTTCCCCAAAAATGCGTGGCAACTGCTGATTTTTCTAATTGTTTATATTTTATGTTTCTAAAGTGTTCCTTTGCTCTTGTTTCTAAATTTCTTTTGGTTTTTCCAATATAAATTTAACTACAGTCACTGCATTCAATTTGATATATACCAGTTTTTTTGTTAGATGGAATGGCATCTTTGATGTTTGAGCAAATTAGGTTTTTTAAGGAGAAATGGTTGGCTAGTGCTAGTTTAATGTTTTGTTTTTTGAAGACTTTTTTGAATTTATCAAAGGCCCATGGATGGTAAGTGAATTTTTTGAAAATCATATTAGTTTCTGTAGCTGACAGGGTTGTAGTTTCCTTTATTAACTTTTTTTCCTTTTTTTTTTTCTTTCTTTTGCTAAAAGTGAACTTAGTGAACTATCCATCAAACATCTTAGCCTATATACGGCTAGTCTGGAGAAATGATTAATTTCCATCAATTAACTAAAATAATAAGAGTTAAATGATGAAACCTGGGATTTAAGTACTTACAATAGTAAGTCGCTACAAATGGTGTATCTCAGATGCGAGAGCCCCTAGTGGTCTACCGGGGAAATATACGAGTAAACTGGAGAATTTAATGTCAGGATAGCACGTTGGCCATGGTAGCTCAAAGGTTAAGAGCGACTGGACGGAAACCAGGAGATGCGTGGTTCAAATCTTGGCCATGGCATTGAATTTTTCATGTTGACTCTATCCATCAAATATCTTAGCCTATATACGGCTAGTGTGGAGAAATGATTAATTTCCATCAATTAACTAAAATATTAGGAATACACATTGATCAATATTTAAAGTGGAATATCCATATTGAACATATAACCAAGAATGATAGCCTGAAGAAAGATTTCCCACAGCCAAATAGATATCCAAAACAATGCAATAGTATGTATTTAACCCCAGTCACAGAAATGGAGCTGGAAAGCATAATCAAGGGTTTGAAATGTAAATCATCTTGTGGTATTGATGAAATTCCTGACAGGGTTATAAAGAACTGCTACCAAAATTTAATAAAACCCCTATGTTACATTATAAACCTCTCACTATCAACGGGTGAATTTCCAGAAAAATTGAAGGTGGCTAAGGTGAAACCTCTCTTTAAGAAGGGGGAAGAATTTGATGTAGGTAACTATAGACCTGTATCACTACTATCCATTTTTTCAAAATTAATAGAAAAAGTAATGTACGTCAGACTTACATCATTCCTCGATAAACACAGTATAATAACAAACAAACAACATGGATTTCGTAAAGACAAGTCAATAAACACAGCAATAGCAGATTTTGTTAAACGTATATATGAATCTATGGATAAAAAAGAAGAAAATATTGGTATATTTTTAGATTTGTCAAAGGCATTCGACTTAGTAGACCACAAAATTTTATTGGAAAAACTAGCTGTTATTGGTATACGTGGAACAGTGAACAAGTGGTTTAAAGAATATTTAACATCCCGACAACAGATGGTAGAAATCACTTATACACATGTAAATACAAATGAAATTACAACATATTTATCATCTATGGCAGTAATAAAATATGGTGTCCCCCAAGGTTCAATTCTTGGACCTGTTTTATTTCTGATATATATAAATGATCTAGAGTGTTCCTTAAAAAATAGTTATCCAACATTATTTGCTGATGATACAAACTTATATATTTCTGGTTACAACTTGAGATCCTTAAAATTTAAGATAGAACAGACAATGTCTGAATTGCTAAACTGGTTCAACATTAATAGATTATTAATAAATACAGAAAAAACAACAGCAATAGCTTTTCATCATAAACAAAATACACTTGCCAGTCATCCCTTTATAGAGTTCCAGGGCAAATATATCTCATACACAGATAGTACAAAATTTCTAGGGGTATGGGTGGATAATAATTTAAAGTGGTCGGCTCACATTCAAAAACTATCTCAAAAACTGAGTAAAATAACTTATGCCATCACAGTCATTTCAAAAATCATGGACTTGAAATCGGTCATATCTTTATATCATGCATATTTTCAATCTGTTCTTAGCTTTGGAATATTATTTTGGGGTAATTCAATAGGAGCAAAATCTATTTTTAAAATGCAAAAACGGGCAATTAGGATAATACTACATGTTAATAAAAGAACCAGTTGTAGGCCATTATTTAAGGAATTAAATATATTGCCCCTCCCCTGTATTTACATATATGAAACATTATGCTACATAAAAAATAATCTCAGTATGTACACAACAAACTCACAGATACATTCTCATGATACCAGAAGAAAAGATAACCTTCATGTAATCACACATAGCACTAGTTCTTTTGAAAAAAGTTTTGTATATACTGGCCTCCAGCTTTATAATAAATTACCCAATTATCTGAAGCAAATACCTGCACTGCATCGATTTAGAATTTGTCTCAAAAAACTTCTTTCACTCCATTGTTTTTATAGCATAAAAGAATATTATGATTACTTTGACAATTGATTTTGTTAATGTTAATGATGTTAATGTTTTATAGTATAGGTGAATTGTTTGAATATGTTAACTACAAGTGAAATATTATTATTATTATTATTATTATTATTATTATTATTATTATTATTATTATTATTATTATTATTATTATTATTATTATTATTATTATTATTATTATTATTATTATTATTATTATTATTATTATTATTATTATTATTATTATTATTATTATTATTATTATTATTATTATTATTATTATTATTATTATTATTATTATTATTATTATTATTATTATTATTATTATTATTATTATTATTATTATTATTATTATTATTATTATTATTATTATTATTATTATTATTATTATTATTATTATTATTATTATTATTATTATTATTATTATTATTATTATTATTATTATTATTATTATTATTATTATTATTATTATTATTATTATTATTATTATTATTATTATTATTATTATTATTATTATTATTATTATCGTTATCGTTATCGTTATCGTTATCATTACTATTATTATTATTATTATTATTATTATTATTATTATTATTATTATTATTATTATTATTATTATTACTATCATCATTATCATCATCATTATACTGTACATACAGTTGAATTTTCATTCCAAACTTGTGTTGTAGGTATATATGTATATTGTATAATTTTTAGTTATAAGTACTTGACGTGTCCTATATCATGTAATATGATCAAAAGGATGAATAAAAACTAACTAACTAACTAACTAAACTGAATTTGGCCTGCTATAATATGTTATGCCTGACACATATAATGAATATAGAAACCAATTAAAAATGGATATGGAAAAGACCTTGTAGATAAAAAACTAAAATTATTCAAACTTCAAAAGAAATTAAAACAGATCACAGCTCTCACACCAATAAAACAAGAAACTAGATTTGCTAAATTTACTTACCACCCCTGGGCCACAAAAAAGTTCCAAAAAATATTCAAGAAATACAATATAACATTGGCACCAAAAAACAATTACAACATTAAAAACCTACTTCACAGTAATAATACTGATAAGATAAAACCAGAGGAAAAGTCAGGCATTTACAAAATTAAGTGTAAAGACTGTGAAAAAATTTACATAGGAAGGACAAAAAGGAACATAGGCACTAGAAAGAAAGAACACTTCAGGCACTTAAGATACAAAAATATTGATAAGTCCGCAATAGCAGCTCATTTCTGGTCTGAAAATCATGAAATTGAAGATAGCACAGAATTACTAAAATACGTACAAAAACATAGTGAACTCGTCATATGGGAGAGGATATACATAGAAAAACATAAAAACCAACTAATGAACTTTGAAATCCCGCTAGAAGAGAATCCCACTTTTCAGTTCATCACTAAATCAACAGATGGCAGCAACAACCCCAGAATTACCCACACCGCTGGATCTAGCGTCAGTCGCACAAGAGCCGTAGATGCAAGCGAAGATTTGCGAAACATGTCCTCAAAATAGGTACGAAAGTGAAGTAGATGTGTTAAAAAATGCGACTCATCTAAAATTTAATAACCAAAAAAATTGTTTATTATAGCTATTTTCATTCCATCTTGGCCCATGGTATAATATTTACTAGATTTAAGGTAGGTATTACAAGTGACGAAGCCTATTGTAATTATTTGTAATTACTGAATGGTGAATAAATTATTATTATTGTTGTTGTTGTTGTTGTTGTTGGGAAGTGCATCTGGATGGGAAACAGTATTTAAAATTCAAAAAAAGATAGTACGCATAATGTTACATGCCAGCTTTAAAGATTCATGCAAACCATTATTTAAAAAATTAAATATTTTAACAATGCCTTCTGTATATATTTTAGAGTTACTTATGTATATAAAAATTATGACAAATTTATGCAAAAACAAAATCGTCATCATTACAGCACTCGTAAAGAACCCAGAATAAAATATCCTATGCATAGACTAACACTATATGAAAAAACACTCTATTTTATGGGTATACAAATATATAATAAGTTGCCTCAAAGATTCAAAGAAATAAAGACTTCAAAATTGTTCAGTAAAAGTATAAAAGAAATGTTATTAGATAAGACATATTACTCCATACAAGAATTCATGGATAACACAATATTATAATTACTCACAATTTATATTGCATAAATAATACCCTGTATACAATCTACACATTAGATTTAGTTTTCTCTTTTATGTTAATTCTTGTTTTATATATAACCTGACGAGTCACCAGATTACCAGCTTATGCTCACAATGTAATCCTTATGTGACAATAAAGATTCTGTTCTATTCTATAGGGCAAGACCTAGAGACTAACAAGCCCCCCCCCCCCCATCTGGTCCTATGGACACAAGATGGGATGGAAGTGGATACGCCACTTATGCGCGCCAACCCCAAAGGGGAAGGCTACAGATCAACCTTGGTAGGGCCACCTGGTGATCTAGCACACCATCTTCTAGCTATGCTGGCTAGTACGCGGGAATATATGGCTTCCCTCAACCCCGTCCGAAGACGTACTTGATCTCCCATGGGTTTCGGGAACCACTGCTCCCTCGAGTCCAACCCAATCCCAACAACTCCCAATCAGGGAGGGGCTCGAATGTTCGGTCCGAGGTTCCTCTAGTAACATAACAGGTACCACGAGTACTAGGGTCCGCAGTGCTCGCACCACAGCAGCTGAAGGGGACGGATCCCCTCCCCTATGGGGACCAACAGATTAATAAACCAAGCGGGATGGCTCAGGTGTTTTCGTCTGTGACTCGCATTCAGGAAGTCCAGGTTCGATTCCTGTGGCTAACCCCCTGATTCACAGGTTCTTTCGGCAGTTTTCCCAGGTCACCAGGCAAATGCTGGGTAGATTAATTACATCCCCCAAATTCCCTGTCCTTCCACGTCATCTCCATTATCATTTCAATCATCTCTCATTTGGTGGTCTCTTTCAGGGTAGAAGTGTTGGCGGGTGTCTCGGCACTGTCATGACTCCTTGACTCAGCCACCCTCCACTTCTTCTCACCTCATCCTTTCTCCTGGGGATGCCCCACTTGAGGCTTAGGTACAATAAACCACAGGTTTCAGTACTGAATCCCTTCCGTAGTAATCCTAATTCTAATACCAAAGATCAACTCCGATGCCAACTAAAGAAATGACTCCATCAAACTTCCATTCCTGAGTAAGGAATAGAAGACATAAAATTAACCAATTTGTGTATCACATAGAACAGCTTTAGTTTCAATCAGAAAATTTACCAACAACCAACAGATCTAACAATGAGAAATCCAATCTCACCCTTTCTTTCAGAATTATTTATGAGCTACCTGGAAAGACAGATAACTTCTTTCCCATATATTTTCAAAATTTGGTACCGATATATTGACAATATCTTTGCCATAGTCCCTTACAGGTTCATAGAAGACTCCATTAAGTTACTCAGCTTACAAAATAGCTCAGTAAAATTCACAATGGAAGTGGAAAAAGAGGGCAATCTGAGAAGAATAAAATATATAACCTTTGGTATATAGAGGAAACCTTTGCATTCAGATAATTACATAAAGAACAACAGTTTGAATCCCTTAACACACAGACTGATATACACTCCCCTGAACAAACAAAAATATCATCTAGAATATGAGCATATATAAACACAACCAAAAGCAACAGTTTCAACAGAGTAACATTCGACAAGAAAATTACTGGCTGGCCCCGTAGCTCAGTTGGTAGAGCACCTGCCTGCCGTGCTAGGGGTTCTGGGTTCGATTCCCAGCAACATAATTCCTCATCTTCCCCAGAGTCTGGAAGTATGAATGAGAGTGTGAATGTGTGCATGATCTAATGATTAAAATCCAACGAATACAAGTTAACACCTTCAAGATGTTCCAAAGGAGAATAGCCGCCGATATGATCATTGCAATTAAAGGTAGGGTGATATAAATGGAACAAGTAACAAAAAGAAAAAGAAAAAAAAAAAAGAGCCAGAAAGAAAAATAATTGAAATTTAAAACATTCACACATCCCCAAAAACATTTTACAGATTTAAAAACATTTTCATGAAGCACATCAACCTATCACCACAGGTGCCCGCCTCAGCAGCTTAGATGGTAGCGTGTCTGCCTCACGTTCATGAGGTCCCGAGTTCAAATCTTGGTTAGGGTGAGTTACCTGGATATGGTTTTTTCCGGGGGTTTCCCTTATCCTGAAAGACGAATTTTAGATAGCTCTAAGTTCCATGGACCCCGGACACATTTGAGCATCATTTCACCCATTTCATTCATCGTCTGATATGACTTAATGGGGGATGACGTAAATTAAAAAAATATATATATATCCCTGCAGAACAAATTTAGCATAGAGAAATTACTTTGTAATAGACTATACTGCAAGACAAAAAAGCTGGAATTTATGAAATCAATTGCTTTGATTGTAATAAAGTATATATAGCAAAAACAAAATGATATCTAGAAATGAGACTGAAGGAACAGATGAGATCTTAAAATACAATCAAGTGCAGTTTCACACCATTTCTGGGTGACATCAAAACAAGCATTAAACTAATCAAACTGACCAGTCATGCAGCAGGATTGGGCGCATGGGAAAAAGATCTTCATTTTGAAACTCAAATGACAGTTAATGAATTTTGATTTACTGCCACCAAGTACTTCTGGAAGCACACTTCACTGCAACATGTTGCCGCCAAAATAGACAGCCACCACAACAGAAACACCACAGAGGTCAGTCATACATGTTATGAAGATAGGAACACATGTTCCCAAAACATGTTAACAGGGAGTAAAAAGGATGATGTTAGTGTTATTAGTACAGACTCATCTTAAGTAAATTACATCTTAAAGGAGACATTAAAAGCAAAAATCCGAAGTGTTACTTCAATAGAACTTTTTCTACTCACTTTTCTATAAAAACTTATTCCTCTACTTCTAGTTAACTTAAACATATTTGGCTGTAATTACAAGGAACATAAAAGGTTGAAGTGATAATTAAATAGGTATTTAAAAAGCAGGTTGTTACATGATGACCTTGAAATTCCAATCTTTGCATGACCATTAGAAATCTGATATGTTTCACTGATATGATTTTCTCTACTGTTGTACAAACTATTCTTAAAAACACTTATCCCTGCATTTACTTTGATAAGAATTATTTTATTTTACGGAGTGCTTTTATAATGTGTGCATGTGCGTGTGCATGTGCATATGAGTCTGTGTGTGTATTTTTTTCAGCTTAACAAATAATGGTAATTTTAGTTAATTGATGGAAATTAATCATTTCTTCACACTAGCCATATATAGGCTAAGGTTTTATGGTTCAAATCCCGGCCATGGTACTGAATTTTTCATGTTGACTCTATCTGTCTACTAATGGTGGTAATTCTAATTCTGTTTGTAATTATTTTTCAAATTATGTATGAGTTTGAAATTAAGCATTCTCATTTTCAAAAGATGGTGTTCAGCCTACTCTGGTACTGAACCAGTCATATCATAGTTACTTCAGTGAAAATAGAGTTTTACCTTCCAGTTTATTATATCTTTCCATAAAGCCTCAAAGTCCTCATAATCAATTTTTCCACATTTCTTTCCATCCATTAAAGCAATCATACTCCTGCAGACATGCTTTGAGAATCCTGCATTCCTTGACTCTGCATAAAAATATTAAATTTAAGAAATTTATACTTCTGCCATATTTTATATACAGTTGTTAATCCAAAGCACCTCTAAGAATTAAAATTAAACATTCTAAAATGAAGTGTTTCCAATGCATCCAATCATAAATTTAGCATATCATAATTAACAGTATTAGCATTAAATGTTGTGTTTTGAATAAAACATTTCTAAAACATTTCTATGTATTATTTGCTCCCTTATTTTGTTCATATCAACCAGTCTGTCTGTTGACAGCCTGGCGTCTTATATTTACTTTATTCTTCTGCTACAATAATATTGTGGCTGGTCCCGTAGCTCAGTCAGTAGAGCACCTGCCTGCCATGCAAGGGATCCCATGTTCGATTCCCTGCTGGGGGTTGGGATTTGTATCCAACCAAGATGATTCCGCATCTTCCCCAGAGTCTGGAAATATGATTGAGAGTGCAAATGTGTGTGTGATATAATGATTAAAACCCAATGAATACGAATTAATACCTTCAATATGTTCCAAAGGAAAACGGTCACTGATATGACCATTACAGTTAAATGCAATGGAAAAATAAATAAACAAATAAATGGAACAAATAAAAATTATTATTTTCAGCTATCTTCTTGCTATACATTTACCAAATAATTTGTTGTCATTTTATCCCACAACCTCTTTTTATTGTAGATTAATCTCTTCTCTTTGTACATGGTTATACCCCCAACTTTTAATAAAACAAAAGTTATGTGCTCTGGCAAAAGAGAAAGCAGCAATGGCAGCTGTAAAAGAATGTTTGTATAAAACACCTGAAATGGAAATGAAATGGTATATAATTCGGTGGTTGAGGCACAAATGCTATATGGTATTGAGATATGGGGGCTGAAAAAGGGATGGGAAGTCTTAGATTATGTACATTATGTACAGAGGGTTTTGTAAGGAAGTTCTAGGACTGCCAATATCAACTGCAAATGAAGTAGCTCTAATTGAAATGGGGAGAACTCCAAGAAAAGGGTTAGTTATAGAAAGGGTACTAAAATATTGGTATAGAGTATTGAATTTAGAGGAGCGGAATATATTGAAACAATGCCTGAAGTATCAAGAACTAAGTTTACCAAATAATGGATGGGTAAGTAATTTATGAAATAATTTGGAGGATAATGGTATGGGTGATTTTTGGAGAAAGAGAGAATCTAATTATACAGGTTTTTGGAAAGGGGCTAGAGTAAGATTTGAGGACATGGAGATCCAGAAACTGTTTAGTCAGTTAGCAGAGAATAGATCACTTGTTTTCTATAATCCATTGAAAGATAGCTGGGGGAGGGAGAGGTATATAGATAGTACGAGTAATTGAAGAATTAAAGGGGTTAGCATGGTTAAGAGCAGGGATATGGAGATTAAGAGGTCAAAGAAATGGATACATGCAAGGCGAGTGCCCATTGTGTGGGGACACAGAGGATATAGAACATATACTGTTTGATTGTAAGGAAACAGAGTTGTGGAGGAAAGAATGTCAAATACCAAAGATGAATAGGAGAATCAGCTTAATCCAGGTTTTAAACAACAATTATAAAAACATAGGGCAGTTTTTAAGTAAGGTAAAATACAAGTGGTTATGGACTGTAAAAAGAGAGAAGGAATAATAGGGACTTTCTGTAATAATACATATTGTCACGGCAACAGGCATAAAAGTTTCGGCACAAATAAGAAAACAGTCGGCGGATAAAGTTTCATGGTAATAATGAGCTTTGCTAAGTAGTTAATGATAGCGCGTTTAGAGTAAACAAGCGCCGGCAAGCAAGATAACTGAGGTAAAGGCCTCGCCAGCATAGATTGTTACGCTTCTAGAATGTGATAGAATATTCGGATTACGTCATTAGATGCCTTGTTTTCCAGAAACATCTAGTGATTGACAGAACAGTCTGGTAATCATGAATGTGATATATAAGGGATTGTGACACGACAGCAGGACAGTTGTAAACAGCGTGAGTAAGCAGAGTAGTAGTTGTGTAACAAGAATGTTGTAACGAGAGCTAATGTAATCAGCTGTCACAGTTATTGTCATCGACCTTGGAAGATTGTGTTATTATGTGATGTAATGTTGTTACGTGAGAATTAAACAGTGTATCTCTATGGAAATAAAGGAGATTTTTAATTTCTGCAACCCGACCTTTTAATTCTACAAACCCACAAAGTCACAATATTGTAACACGTCTGTAAATATACTTAATGGAGTGTCCTGTGTAGCAGGACCTGGGCCAAAACAGAGGGCAGTCTAAAAAATTGCACAAGCTTAGTACCTCAATAAATATTATATTATTAATAAAAAATGTTTGTCTTTGTTATGTGCAACTTGTATATAAACTAACATATTTAGTATATAACTTCAGTACTGTATTAACATATATACCTGTTGCTCCTATTTTTGAAAGTATATATTATAAAATACATAAGTGATTTTGAAATACCACAGTAATTTGTGGTATTTATTATTCTAATGGGCTTCTTGTCTACACGCCGAAAACTTACCATAGGCCTGGGTGAGAGAGCTTTCACGGTGCACCATACCACACGTGAGGGAAAGTATTTTGTCAGCAATGGAATCATGTTGCTTGCTAGTACTACTGGCTGACTCTAATAACAATCAAAACAATTTGAACTATTATTTCATAATCACATCTCTCATTCATAAGCAGAATTCATGCAGAAACACCTTAGAAACACTTTAAAAAATCATGCTTCATTGTTCATTAAGAGGTGTTATAGTCATAGAATAACAGTACTTAAAATGCTGGCAATAAAGAAATAATTCATACACAACAAATTACTAACTTTTCTGGTGAAGGAAAAGTTTAAATTAGTGATGGGACGGTATCAGTATTTCTCTATACTCAAAACTGATATTGATTTTTAAGCACTCATACCTACTTCATTAAAATCTGCTCAGTAACCATTTTATTAAAATGGCCAGTAATGGCAGTAATGACTGTAATGGCAGTAGCCTGTTCACTGAATTATGTACCTTTTAGTAGAATTAACGGAAAAGATGCAAACGATAGATAAATAAACGGTTGCAGCCTTTAAGTAATGCTGAGAGGTAGTTCCACAGAGCTGCAATGATATGCTTTTGATTACTTTGATATGATTACTTTGTTCCAATATATTTTGCGTGAACAACAAGAGCATGTGTCCGCTCTCTACTGCTGATCAATTTATATTCTTCTTATTGTTAAGTTATGCTGTTCACACACACACACATGCATGCACACTGTTTTTCTAAAAACATTTGTTTTTTATTTAGGTACCTCAAAATATGTATTTTCAATAAAATGTCAGTATCAAATTTTTGGGTGGAGTGCAGTACCTTCTCTGTTAATTTTTAAGGCAACGAAAAACATGTAATACTCATGCAATTATATTTTATATGTGTATACTCTGAAAAAAATGCACTGCAATGTCATGACAAAACATTATAAAATATAAAATATTAAACAATTTCAATCATTTAATATAAAAAATGTTAATGCTTTCAAAACTTCCATGAATGAATTCTGAAGTGAGGTTTGTTCTCGGAATATTCATTTAAGTCTAAAAAAACAGAAATGTGTTTCAATATTATCCAAATTAATTGTAAAAGTCTTTTACTTTGTTTAGTTTCCATTTTTATGAAATGCTTGTACAAATACTTTTTTAATTAAAGAAAGTGAATGGCGCACCACAAACATTAAACTATTTTAAATGTAGCTTAAGCACAAGCATATTGTATAACATACCAAGTTTCATGGCATAATCAAGGATCTCCTTCAGCTGCACCCAATCAATTTCCATGTCTTCACCAGCAATCTTCCTGAAAAAGTCCTTCAGTACATCCTTATTTTTGTTTTCTTCTTTCTCTGTGTTCATAATCTGCATGAAATAAATATGCATACACTATAAATAATGCAAGTTTTACAACAGAAGAACATCCAAAATCAATATAAAACAGTTGTTTCAAAGAATTAATGCATACATAAGGGAATAAGGGACAAGAATGGAAATATAGAATACTACGTATTACTTTGTGCAAGATCCAGGAGAATATGCAATAGTATGTTGTACATTTGTTGGTGACTGAAATAGGAATACTGAAATCCAAGAAGTGAGTCATACCTTCATTCCATGGTCACTTTTACAGATGTGAGAGATATATGAAATGGATCACTATAAGGTATATTGACTAAATACATGGGTCATTCAAAAATGAGTGGCAACACTGCCTGCATTTGCCGCTATCTGCGGTAAAATATGTAAGCTGATAACAGTGAAATATAACAGCATCTAATGTTTGTTAGCTGTGACTCTGAAGACAATAATTTTATTTAATTAAGACATTTTTAGTAAGTTTAATTGTAGGCTATTATTTTTAGTGCTCTAAATATCTTTAGTAAATACGAACAAAGATGCTTCATTAAAATTCAAGTTGCAACAGGTATCAATGCTCGACAATGTCATACAGAATTATTGCAAGCTTGTGGTAGACAGACTTCACCATACCGTACCAAGGCTAGATGGGCAAATGCATTTCGTAGAGGAAGAGAAGATATTCATTAAAAACGTGGAGCTGGCAGCCGGTGTTCTTATCACTCATTCAGTTCCTCAAGAAAATCATGTGAATGTTGCATATTACAGTCACTTTACAGAACACCATTTATGACCAACTGTGCATCTTAAACGCCCAAATCTCCTGAATTCTCATCACATGTGTTACATAATGTTGCTTGCTCTCACACGTCTGCTCCTGTTGTTATTTACTTCGCAGATGGAACTGGGAGATTCTGGAGCATCCTCCATACTTCCCGGATATGAGCCCATGTGATTTCAACCTTTTTGCAAAAATGAAATTACCACTTAGAGGAGTTTGCTTTAGAACCAGACAGGCAATTCTAGCAGCAGTAGAGCATTCTGTCTGAATATTAGGACAAGACGCTGTGGGTGGCATCCGTCGGCTCCCTGATGTGTGGAACTGAGTTCTTCATGTTGGAGGAGATTGTTCTAAGGACTACAATAATGTGACTCCTCCAAAAATTTTTTATTTGTTGTTAATTCAAATGTTTCCACTAATTACTGAATGACCTATGTATTAACATTGCAGTACAAAAATACCTACAGCCCATGGGCAATTAGGACATACCTGCTCAGCTATCTGACATGATTTACTTAAATGTGACTAACGGTCAATCTCCCTGCAGAGCAATTGTGTGCCTGCTCCAGAAGATTATTTACAAATAGTGACTTGACAGTTGATTGAGTGGATTTCATTGGACAATGCCAAGTGCAATTCAGTTGTGACTTGATTCAACAGATCAGTTGTGTTTAAGACTGACTCTGTGTAATAGTGTCTTCACTCTAATGGCTGCATTACCTATGCTGAATGCCCAGATGATAAACAAAATGTGTTTAGCAGTAACAGGCATTTCCATTTGTTATGCTGGTGTCAAGTGGAATATAAAATATGAGGGCTGTTCAATAAAGGATGATCATAATTCTTTTACGGTCATAACTTTTCGCACTAAAATTCAATCTTATTATATTCTGTTAGCTTAATGTGAAACAAACATGCCGTAGTAGTTTCATTATTGGTACTCCTGGTTCCCGCCTGTGAGAACCAGGCAAGTTCAGTATCGCCTACCGCTGCAATGGGGGTAATATGCAGTTAAAGTTGATGTTAGAGGAAGATCCAGAGTTTCTTTCAAATGTAATCACTGCTGATGAAACTTGGCTACATCATTTTGATCCTGAGAGCAAACAGCAAAGCTCAGTGTGAAAATCTCCTTCATCACCAACCCCCAAGAAAGCAAAAGTGGTTGCTTCTGCTGGGAAAGTTATGCTCATCTCATTCTTTGATATTCATGGAATGGTTTATCAGCATGATGTACCTGCTCACACATCAGTAACTGGACAATACTACAGGGATGTCCTGGAAACATTGCAAATCCATATCAGGCGCAAAAGACCACATTTCCGTTAAGCAGGCTGGATGCTGCACCATGATAATGTGTGGCTGCATATTGCCAATTTTGTTGCTGAATATCTTGCAAAAGTCAACGTGAAGTGTATCCGTCACCCCCCCCTATAGTCCGGATTTAGCTGCATGTGACTTTTTTCTATTCCCTAACTTGAAGAAACGCCTTCATGGGAGGCATTATCCATCATCAGAAGCAGAAGCGAAGGCTGCGGATGCGATTTTGAAGGATCTCTCAAAAAATGGTTTCCAGCATGTCTTTGAAGACTGGCAGAAGCGCTGGTACAAGTACATCACATTCAGGGGAGACTATTTTGAGAAGGACCATCAAAATTATGAGGATGAGTAAAGGTACATTGTCAAAAAAAAGTTGTGAACATTCTTTATTGAACAGCCTTCGTACATGGGGACAATGCTTTAAAAATTATTGGCCAGAATGGAGAAGATGGAAGCAAAACTGTAATTTGGAATGGACATGAAAGTGAAATCCGAAAATGAGAAGATGCAAAATTAAATTAATCTAAATTCTGGACTGGACCAAATGGGAAATGAAATAACAGTGAATACATAAAAACGGAAGCTAACAACAGTGAAGCAATACAAATATTACAATAAAATATAATTGTTTGCCACAAATTACTGAACTATCCACAGAATTCAAGAGACTAGTTTCGCAAATCCTTAGACTGATGATGCAAATAAGCATTTGCAAAACTACTCTCTTGAATTCTGTGAATAATTCATCAATTTTCTTAAAAAGATAAGTGAAGTTTGCGGCAAATAATTATGTTTTATTGAAACAGGGAATTTTGCGATTCGAAGATGGAGACAGAAATGGGATTTGTGATGGAGAAGATAGGGAAGCAATGATTGGAGATGGACCTTCAATTCAATCTTTTGCTAGAATTTCTTCCATCATATCATCTGGTTCCTTGCCACTGCCTTCAGTTCTTCCTTCCAAGAAGCTAAGCAATTCTCCAAAGCCCTGCAGGATGCATTAACATGTTGACTAAAGTCTCTACCTTACAGTCAGCCATTTCATCTTAGGACTGACCACTGCGCCCTCACCTGGCTTTTGAAGTTCAAAATTCTAGTGGGTCTGACAGTGCGTTGGGTCCAGAGACTCCAAGGTTACAGCTTTACATTGGAATACCAAAAGAAAAGGAGACATTCTTATATGGAGGCCAGTCAAGAGACCCTTCCCAAAGGAGTATAGCCACTTAACTACGGCAAAAGAAAAGGTGCAAGCCATTACTGTCTGTGCGGTTTCTGCAGTATCTGCCAATGGATGGGAAAACTCAGGATTGAGGAAGAACCAGATAATGAACATTGACTTGGTGCTGTTCCTGAGAGAAGTGGAGGCAGAAGCTAAGCCAGAAACACATTGATCCAGAAGTAATGCGTATAAACACTACTCACAGAAGACCAAGAAGGATGTGTTGTTTGGGTTTGGGAGTGTCCTAATAAGACAGAGAGAGAGAGAACAGCTGATTCTTCTTCAGAGTAAGGTGGCAGATGGCCTCAAGGAAGTACATTCATATACTTCAGTTGGACACCTTGGATCCAACTACGCAGTCAACAAGCTCTGACAGAAATACTTCTGATTCAAGTTGAGGGGTAGTGCTGCCAATGTTATCTGTGTATGGAAAATTTTGGTCCACTGCTGCTTGCAGCAGCATGACATACAAACATCCTTTGAATGCATTGCCATCAACATAGCTGGATCGTTTCCTGTGACTAACAGATTAACAATTATCTTTGGTGGCCATGGATTACTTCAGCATGTGACTAGGGGTATAAGCCATTCTTAATCAGAAAGCTAAAATCACTGTGAACTATCTTATGGAAAAATTATTCTCCCACTTTGGAGTACTGCTGGAGCTATGCAGCAATGAGGACACAAATTTTGGGCCAAACCTGATGAGAGGAGTGTTAGATGGACTCGGAGTGAACAATATGTATCAATACGATCAAATGGCACATCAAAACTCTCCAAGAATACCTGAGGAAGGTCATGATTAATCACCAGAGATGAAGTTGCTCATAGTATGGCACATTTGGTCCATTGCAGCAGTGTTGATCGTGACAAGGAGGGAGCAGTGCCACTGCAGCCCAAAACTATCTAACTAGGCTGCATGGGATAAATAAATATCTGCCTGACTTCCTGGCCTTAATTGCAGCTAATGGTTAATATCGCACAGAACAATAATTCATACAGAACTAAACCTCTGCAGAATAACAGCCATTGTATGCCACTTTTCCTCTCCAGGTTTGCTTTGGCTATTTTGAGTAGGTTCACTTTCCAGAATGTTCACTTTGATTTAGCCTTATATAAGAAACTGGGAAGTGAATGGTAGACAGTTGTTTCATAGTGAGTTGACAGTGACAGTTGAGCTCAATGGACAATAATAATCTTTATTGTCTGTAAACTTGTGGGTTACAAGCATTAGACATTGTCACATTCTAAAGTATGTATATGAGAATTTAGCTTTGTTTGAGTTTCCATTTACATTAAACTTTACAATTACTGTGTTACATAGTACAACTACCTTATTGCATACAGAGTTATTTTAGCTTACAATGATGAGTGCAGTTCAGAGCAGAGTGCAGTCTGAATTACAACTCAGCAGTTTGCTTGCAATTTAAGTTAATGAATCCCTTGTGTTTTTTTCTGAGTATACGCAATAGGTCTTAAATATAACGTTTGCATTAACCACTTATCACTATTACCAACCAATGTATGAAATGATAATATTCCAAAAGAATGAACTAAATTCCCTGTCGTCTCCCAAAATGTTCCACTGTTTCAATTTAGGCAGTGCTTGAATTTAGGTAGTTCATTAACAGATACAATGTAGTACATTAAACGCTGTCACCACATTTTCTGGCAACATTATGCGAATTTGAAGCAAATTGTGGTCTAGCCTCAGTCTAGAGCAAGAGTGTTATCCTAGGGTGTGTGGGTATATAGGAGTAAGCATGACACTGGAATCCAAGCTTAAGACATGTTTAATTACTGCTTCTTTTTACGATATTCACAGAAATCACAAAGTTGCCAACCAATGTCCACCAATCTGTATTAATGTCCGGAGTTACCATATGTGAAATGCAGATTACACGATAACACATAATTCATTAATCATATAAACTATTTGTAGTTGATGTGTGTTTGGAGGAATTTAGTAACAGTGACGTCAAAATTAATATAAAAATTATTTGTGGTTGGTTTATTGACACTCGTCACTTACTTTTTCATATATTTATGAGAGACTAGTTTCAAAGGCCCTGGCCTCCATTTTCAATCTCTTCCCAACTGGCAACTGATGTTATCTGCTCTCTCTGGTGGTGGAACTATGAACTTTTTTGTCAAATTATCTGCTGGCGGGATTTCAAAGTTCATTACGCGATCCTTATTTTTCCAGATGAATATGTTCTCCCATGTTGTCAATCTATTTTGGTTTATCACTCCTTTTAATAATTTTGGATTTGGATCAATGTCATGGTTTTCATTCCAAAAATGAAATGCTACTGCTGACTTGTCTTCTTGTTTCAATCTGATGTTTCTAAAGTGTTCTTTGACTCTGGTTTTTAAATTTCTTTTTGTTTGACCTATGTAGCATTTTTCACAATTCTTGCAATTTATTTGGTATATTCCAGATTTGTTACCTGAAGGAATTTCATCTTTTGTTTTTGAATTTAGTAATTTTAAAATTGAGTATCTATTAGTAGGTGCCAAGATGATATTTTGTTCCTTGAATATCTTTTTAAATTTATTAAATGTTTTTGGATGATATGTGAATGAACTGAATATGCTGTTGCTTTCTTTTTCTTTAATAAATGTGGTTGTTTCCTTAATGGTTTTCTTTAGTTTAGATTTTCTAATTTTCTTCAACACCAAACTTTTGTTGTATCCGTTTTCTTCTGCTATGTGTATTATTGCTTTTTGTTCCTTGAAATATTCTTCTTTTTCCATGGGTATGTTGACTAGTCTGTGTGTAAGGCTGTTTATTATTGCATGTTTATGCGTAATTGGGTTGTGGCTATTATTTTTATATAATTTTCTGATGTGTTGGCTTCCTGTAAATTCCAAATTTTATTTTTGTATCATTCCTGATGATATTTAGATCCAAGAAAGGTAATTGTCCATTGATTTCCTTTTCTATTGTGAATTTGATAGTCCTTTCTTGCAGATTGAGTAATTTTAATGCATCATCTAAATGTTTACTTGGTACAATTGCAAAGATGTCGTCAACATATCTATACCAAACCTTGAAGATCAATGGGAAGGACTTTTTAATTTGTGTTTCAAATGCACTCATAAATAAGTTAGCCAAAAAAGGTGAAAGTGGATTGCCCATTGAAAGTCCTGATTTCTGCTTGTAGTGTTTTCCATTAAAGCTAAAGAAGTTTTGTTCAATGCATATTTTTGTTAGAGAAATATATTCTTCTGCTTCTATTGCTTCCATATCAATTGTAGCTAGCCATTTTTTTAACACAGTCTGCAATTTTTCTGTTGGTATGCTTGGAAATAAAGATGTGACATCAAATGAAACCAGTCTGTCATTTTTGTCCAAATTTATATCTTTGATTTTTTCTACTAAATCTAAAGAGTTTCTTAAATTTGCACTTTCAAATTTTGGAAAACTATTAAATTTACTTAGTAACCATTTGGCCAAATTATATGTGGGGGAATTTATGCTACTAGTAATAGGTCTCATGCCTTTCCCTGTTTTATGAATTTTTGGCAGCCCATATACTCTTGGTAATGTTGGATTATCTACTTTAATTTTGTGCAATTCTTTTTTGTTGATTATTTTGCTCTCTTTTAGCGTTTTATTTGTGGTTTCAATGCAGTACTTTAATGGATTAGTTTCTACTTTTTGGTAATTACTGTCTTCTAACAAATCTTCCATCCTCTTTGTGTATTCTTCTTTTTCCAGAATTACTAGTTTATTTCCCTTGTCTGCTTTAGTATAAATAACCGGTTTCTTTTTAAGAGCTTTTATGATTTGGTTACTAAAATTCTTTTTCTTTTCATTTTTAATCTCTTCTACTATTTTGGAGCATTTGTTTTTTACTGTGTTTTTACTTTCTTCATTAAGTGTTTGTGTAGCAATTTGGATGTCAGCAATGTAATCTTCAATTTGGTTGGAATAATCTACACATGTCTTTAAACCTAGATTCAGCATATTCAGTTCTGTTTTTGTAAAATTTTGGTTTGATAGGTTTACCACATTGTTTAGATGATCTTTTAGGTTATGTTTGTCTTTTTGATTTATCTTTTTAAAAGTGCCTGCTTTCTGGCATAAATTTTTTAATTTATTCTTTAACTTTGCTGTTTTTGTCTTCATTTTTCTATTAAGATATGCTAATAAATGGTTTTCAAAATTTTCCCAAAATATACTTCCTAATTGTTTGGTAAATAAAATTATATAAAAAATAATAGCCACAACCCAATTACGCATAAACATGCAATAATAAACAGCCTTACACACAGACTAGTCAACATACCCATGGAAAAAGAAGAATATTTCAAGGAACAAAAAGCAATAATACACATAGCAGAAGAAAACGGATACAACAAAAGTTTGGTGTTGAAGAAAATTAGAAAATCTAAACTAAAGAAAACCATTAAGGAAACAACCACATTTATTAAAGAAAAAGAAAGCAACAGCATATTCAGTTCATTCACATATCATCCAAAAACATTTAATAAATTTAAAAAGATATTCAAGGAACAAAATATCATCTTGGCACCTACTAATAGATACTCAATTTTAAAATTACTAAATTCAAAAACAAAAGATGAAATTCCTTCAGGTAACAAATCTGGAATATACCAAATAAATTGCAAGAATTGTGAAAAATGCTACATAGGTCAAACAAAAAGAAATTTAAAAACCAGAGTCAAAGAACACTTTAGAAACATCAGATTGAAACAAGAAGACAAGTCAGCAGTAGCATTTCATTTTTGGAATGAAAACCATGACATTGATCCAAATCCAAAATTATTAAAAGGAGTGATAAACCAAAATAGATTGACAACATGGGAGAACATATTCATCTGGAAAAATAAGGATCGCGTAATGAACTTTGAAATCCCGCCAGCAGATAATTTGACAAAAAAGTTCATAGTTCCACCACCAGAGAGAGCAGATAACATCAGTTGCCAGTTGGGAAGAGATTGAAAATGGAGGCCAGGGCCTTTGAAACTAGTCTCTCATAAATATATGAAAAAGTAAGTGACGAGTGTCAATAAACCAACCACAAATAATTTTTATATTATTTGTAGTTGGTTTATTGACAGCCGTCACTTACATTTTTATATTATTGAGAGACTAGTTTCAAAGGCATTCGCCTCCATTTTCAAACTCTTTTCAACTGGCATCTGTTGTTGTCTGCTCTCTCTCTCTCTCTCTCTCTCTCTCTCTCTCTCTCTCTCTCTCTCTCTCTCTCTCTCTCTCTCTCTCTCTGGTGGTGGAACTATGAACTTCTTTGTCAAATTATCTACTGGTGGGATTTCAAAGTTCATTATGTGGTCCTTATTTTTCCATATGAATATGTTCTCCCATGTTGTCAATTTATTTTGGTTTATCAGTCCTTTTAATAATTTTGGATTTGGATCAATGTCATGATTTGCATTCCAAAAATGAAATACTACTGCTGACTTTTCTTCTTGTTTCAATCTGATGTTTCTAAAGTGCTCTTTGACTCTGGTTTTTAGTCTTTTAGTTTGACCTATGTAGCATTTTTCAGAATTTTTACAACTTATTTGGTATGTTCCGGATCTTTTAATGATGGGATTTCATCTTTTGCTTTTGAATTTAGCAATTTTAAAATTGAATGTCTATTAGTAGGTGTCAAGATTATATTTTGTTCCTTGAAGATCTTTTTAAATTTATTAAATGTTTTTGGGTGATATGTGAATGAACTGAATATGCTGTTGCTTTCTTTTTCTTTAGTGAATTTGGTTGCTTCCTTAATGACTTTCTTTAGTTTAGCTTTTCTAATTTTCTTGAACACCAGGCTTTTCTTGTATCCATTTTCATCACAAAATCAACAGATGGCAGCAGCAACTCCAGAACTAATTTTTTTTTTTTATTTTTTTTTATTTTACCCACACCACTGGATCAACCTTTAGTCACAATAGAGCTGATGATGTGAACAATAGTTTGCGAAACATGTCCTCAATATAGGTATTCATATTCATATTTATTGAAACTTAATATAGTGTTTGAACACAGTTAAGTCATGTCATTTGTAATACATACTCTCTCTTAAAAGTAAACGATTAGAAATAACAAAATAATGGAGAGATCAAATTAAATATACAAGATAGTCATAAATTGCTTAATGGTATAGAATTTAAAAATAAATATAATATGCTAAGTGAAACTGATGTGTAAAAAGTACGACTCACCGATAATTTAATAAATGTGTTAGAATATCAGCAACAAGGGTTTAGCATCTAACGTCATGATAAACTCTCAAATCTAATTGTTGCTATGACAACTGTTATGAATACCCATCCCCTCCCATTTTTTAAAAGTTCCTCCACATGGTTAGTAAATGTCAATCACTTTCTAGACTGGCAACCATATTGCTCCACTTACAATAATTTAAGTGTTCTTTACTTGGTGTGTAAGAAAGTAACAAGTCAAATGCTACAAAAATCCAATCAATGTCAGTATTGCTGACTAATACTCACTCTTTTATCTATGTCACCAAACCCAACCTCTTCATCATTCTCTCTGTAAATTTAAAAACAATTGTTAATTAGGGCTTTTTTGTATGTTATCATAAAAGTAAAGATATAATAACTTAAAATTTAAGTTGAGGAAATTTTTTCTTTCCGTATCATGTTATAAAAATCAATAATGATGAGAACTGTTAGAAGGCTCATGACAAGCAGAAGCACGTGTTTCTGTGTATCAGAGAGAAATCTGGTTTGGAATGGACAGTAGCTTTATATATCTGGAGAGTAAACCACAACATCAGTTAAGATATGAACTTAATAATAAAGTATTCTTCATGCTTTCCCTTATCAAAAGCAAGTCTGTGTTTCTGGTTTCACTACAGAAAGCCTTTTCAGATGCATTGTTAATTAAAATGAAGGAAAATGAGATATTCCTTGTTTGAATCAGTTTCTCGAATGAGGTGAGATTACAAGTTTCAAGACAAGCACAATTGCCAGATATAGGGAACAAAATTACTGCATTACAGTTCATGATTACCAATATGATTCATCTAAAGTTAATGTGTAGAGCATACTAATTAAGAACAAACCTGGGGGAGGGAAGGATATATAGATATATGTAGTAAGTTAGGACGAGAAGGTTTTGCTTGGGCGAGAACAGGAGTGAGAAACTTGAAAGGTATAGGTCAAGAGAGGGAGCAAGATAAATGTCCATTGTGTGGAGAAGAGAATGAAGATTTCCACTGTATATTATATTGTAGTCAATATATTGTAGTCTAACAAGATATGGAGACTGCAGGCCTGGCTACGTAAATGGGACAATTTGGGGGGTGAAGTAGTAATTAGAAAAATGTTGTCAGTAAAAGGGGAAAAGAACAGGAGAAATATAGGGAATTATTTAGGGAAAGTTAAAGAGAGATGGCTAAGAACAATTAAGAGAAAAATGTAGAGTGGGATAGGTGAAATGGCAAAATCTGTAAAAAGGAGTAGAGGGCCTCCAATACACAAAAACCTAGGGTTAGGTGTATGGGGACTGAATTATTATTTAATGGTGGGCAACATGATAGGATTTCCAGGATTTAAGAATATATGGCATTTTTCAGTATGGATTTTATAATTGTAATCTTGATTTTGTATTTCCATTTGATGTCGTAAAATGAAAGATGAGAAATAAATTACAAATTAAGAACAAGGTCATATATCAGTTATTGACACAGGGCCTAACCTAACAGACTGTAGAACTATGATTTTGCAAGTTTGAACTGTCACTTATGCATACTTTAATAACAAGGTCCATAGTTGCCAACTGGTTACTCAATAATGTACAACAATAGAAAGTTTAGTTGATGGAAATTAATTGTTCTTTCATACTAGCTATGTATAGGCTAAGGATTTTGGATATATTAATTTTAGTTAGATTTTTGGTTATTTGAAGTAAAAGGTTAGAAACAGTGATGTATTTAACATTTGAAAGTAATGAGTCGGTAATTCAAACACAAACTTCACTTAAAACTTTAAGTGATGTTTGTGTTTGAATTATCGACTCATTACTTTCAAATAGATTTTGGTTACTTGCAGAACTTTTGGAATGCCCCTCATATATTGAAAAAGATAATGGACTACTCACACACTTTACCTTGAGCCCTCAGATGATGCTGGTATCAAAGAATGGCAACAAGATTTTGCATATCTTTTATGCAGTTGTACTTTATATCACAGAAAGCTTGAGTTGTAGTGCTGACAATGTTTTGTTTCAAGTTAGCCAATAGCTGAAGTAAAAGCCTATTGTGGGATTATGCTAATGCCGATGGTTCTGGATGTGCTTCAGTCATTTGCAGTTATTCTTTTAACTGGTTAAACCAAAAAGTAAACCAATATAATAATGCAAGAGATCAGCAGCATAAGTAATGTGCTACAATGAAATGCAAAAGAGTAACACTGAAGTAAGGACACAGATGCTCATTTGTTACTTTTGTAAATCATAAGTCTTCTTGATTAGGATCATTTCTAGCAACAGATTTCAGGTCTCAAGATAAAGTGTGCGTATAATATTCATTTATGCTTACTCCATGTTGCTTTTTTGTTCAGAGAATACTCTGATAAGAAATTTTCCTTCCCCATTTGGTTCAAATGTAGATGGGACAATGCAATAAACTCCAGGTAATAGTTTGAATCGCTTAACCACTTCACGTAAGTTGAGGAATGAAGATGACATTCCTGCTGTCACACTGCGCTTGAAGAAATTAAGGTGAAGAGGTTTTGGAAGTTTATCTGGATCTTTCAACTGTAAACAACACAAATTAAACATCTTTTATATATTGTTATTAATATGCAAAGATTGATCTCAAACCTACATATATCTCATTTTGTTGCTCGCCTAACTTAGTTATTTACAATGCAGCATGCATATGATTCAAAAATAGAGAAATATTTTGGCAAGACTGAAAGACTCAGACTCTGATCAGAAAACATTTTCTTTATAGTTACAATACTTTTACTTCTCAGCCACTTTTCCTCCATTCATCTGTACCTCTACATTCCCATATAATATGCTCTCCATCATCTTTGTCCCCACATATCGTACAGTGACCTTGCAGTACACTACCCCTTAGACCTCTGTTTCCAAACCCCTAATCTGTACCATGCTATCGCTTCTCTTTTCCATTTATTACAGATTTCTAAATACTCTTCTGACCTTGATTCTGTTCCAAACATCCTAGAAAGAACCAGTGACCTTTCCTCTTCCATCTCAGCCCATATAGTTTGATGATCCATATCCTCAAATCTAGATCTAACTTCCTTCCATACTCCCCATTCTAAGCTATGTCTGTGCTGCCATATATCACCTAATTCACCCTTTTCCAGCTGTTCTTTTACTCTTTTCAACCAAATTCCCTAATTGGGATGCTTTTCTTGAAAACTGAGACAGCACTTAATCAAGCTATCCTCTGGCAACTGCAGTATCCTGTACCAGTACTTAACCACTCTTTCCATCACCATTCCTTTTGCACTACTTTTTCCCATTTCTAAAAGTATCCCTACATTTGCTGAATTCTGGGGTACACCCAGTATAATTTTACATATTAATCACTAAATGGTTTGAAAAAAGCAAATTAACAGTTATGAAGAAAAAACAGGATGCTTCCATAGTGCCTAAAATGTTAATTTTGAGGATTTTTTCTGTATTCCATGGTGTAAGCACTATGATACAATGAAGCACAAAATTAATATAACGAGTCGACAACAGCTGATGATGTTAGGAAGATCCTAACGAAACGCGTTCTAGGTAAATACTAGCAATAAGTGGAGCATTGAGTATTAGTTTGACTCAAAATTATATTGATTGTTTCTGTGTTCAAATATGGCCCTGTTCAGTTTCTATGTAGGACAGGGAATTGTTTTTTTCTTCTTCTTCTTTTTGCTCATTTTGAACTGTTTCCTATTCTTTGTAGAGCTTAAAAGCATGACATTTAGGGTAAATGGACAATTTTGTAAAGCATAAATTGATAGCCAAAACACAACTGCAAGATAACATAAAGCTAGTGCTTTTAATATCAGAGCTTATCATATCCAAATAATGCAATCCAATAATCCAATTATTAAAATTCAAGATAAGATATTAAATATTTCAGATATCTAAAGCGCTTTGACATTTGGTTAGAATAAACCTGTAAGTAGTTAATATGTATAGTCTTAGTAAAAGTGTTATCTAAAATATATCTAGCATTTCATTTGGCTAAAAAATTGTTCTACATCAGAATTATAATGCTTATTCATTGTACAGAGTGCAGCACTTAAAACTGGCCCGTAAAATCCAATGCATAAAATGAACATAAAATGTAATGTAATGCACTGATTATAATCATTCACCTTCACAGTAGGTGCTGACAATGTAATTCAAGTGTATAGTCAGATGCTTCTGGGAGTATTTTGAACCAATCCTTTATGCCGGTGTTTTGCAATCAGTTCCTGTATGATGCTCTCTGCTGGCACAGAATGTACTGGAAATTTCTCAAAAAACAGATATGAAGGCTGATCAACAAAGACTGAGACTGATTTTTTTTTCTTCACAGATGTTTATTACTGCAATTCAATGTTTACATGATCTTTTTCAAAGTAGTCCCCTCCTACTTCAATTCACTTTTTATAACGTCTGTACAGTCCTTGAACATGAGCTGCACACCATTCTTTGTCAGGTCCGTGAGAATCGCCTCACTTTTCTTGAGCACTGCTTCAGAGTTCTCAAATCGAATACCCCTAAGCTTTGCCTTTAGTGATTGGAATAAAAAAGGTCACAGGGTGCAAGATTGGGGCTATAAGGTGGATGTGGTACACAGGTAATGTTGAATTGAGCCAGAAACTGCATGAATTGATTTGCGACGTGGGGTCATGCACTGTCATGATGAAGTCGCTACCCAGTCCAAGATAGCTCTGGTATTTCTCTGCAATGTGCTTCCTCAGTGTAGCCAGTACTGACGTGTAGTATGCTACTGTAACAGTAGTGAGAAGAGGAACTGCATGCTGCTAAATTATTCCATTAGTCAAAAAATGTGATTACCATCACTTTCCCTGCAGATGGAACAACTTTTGCCTTTTTTGGTGTTGGAGAACCTGGCGATTTCCACACTGTGCTGGCTTGTTCTCCTTCAGGATCACAATGATGAAGCCATGACTCATCACCAGTGATAATCAAAGCTTAGGGGTATTCCAAATGAGAACTCTGAAGCAGTGCTCAAGAAAAGTGAGGCAATTCTCAAGAACCTGACAAAGAATGCTCTGCAATACGTGTTCAAGGACTGGCAGAGACGCTATAAAAAGTACATTGAAGTAGGAGGAGAGTACTTTGAAAAAGATCATGTAAACATTGAATTGCAGTAATAAACATCTATGAAAAAAAATCAGTCTCAGTCTTTGTTGATCAGCTCTTGTACTTTGTTTTTTACAAAAGATCCAGTGTGAATGAATGCTTCAACAATGGCAAAACACTTGATGATCAAACACGTCACTATTACATACTCTGCTTCACACAACGATACCTTTTCTCAACTGGTTTCAACAGATTTCACTGGCTGCGTCTGCAGTTGCCTTACATGTAATGATCACATGTGTTGACCACCACCCCCCCTCCCCCCAGCTCGACCCATCATTTGGTAGGAAGGTGGATAATTTAATTGTTGCCAAAAATGCAATATATGAATAAAGCATCTAACAATTATAAACACTGCAATATCACAGTATTATGAGGGGCTGGTATTATGTGCCGCACCTGTATTTTAACTTTTGGAATAACAAGCTAGGGAAATCTAATAAATGCTACAGTAATTTTTAAATTGTAAAAGAGATATGCACCTTCTTAGAATTACTGTTCTCAAAATATTACTGCTTCCATACTTCAACATTCAGGAAACTTTGCTATCAGTTTTATGACTCTTGTACTATAATTTACTATAACACTAAAGTGTTTGGATTGCCACATTTTGCATAATAGAGCACTTACATGATATATAGCAAAACCAATGTAGAGCAATTCCATTCCATTTCTTCCTTTGGGTTGTTGATTTTTCTGCATAAGTCCCACTATTATAGTACATCTACTTTTGCCATCAAAATCTTCATCATCTTCATCAGGATTGTCAAGAGTTATCCGGTACTGTGGGTTGTGCCAGAAAGTTTCTGCAAGAATTGTGAATTTAAGAAAATGATTACCACTAGCAAATTATGAAGGCAATCTGCTATTTGCACTATCAACTATATGGTAGGTAAGCCATGTTTATCTATGCATATAAAATGCAAATCTAAATGCCAAGCCATTACATCAATACTTCATTCCTACAATCTGTAATGGCAGCCAATAATAATTTATTGCCAATAGACTCTTACAAGAGCATCTGACACTATCAATTATCTCTATACAGTCAAAATACAAAATGATCAAAATACATAAGTTATTTACAAAATATAGAGTTGTTTACAAAAGTATAAGTTATTTAAAAAGATCAAAATGCCTAAATTACGTACAAACCTTATTGTATACATAGGTATACAACTCATTTATACTACATACATACATATATATTACAGTTCATTTATACTATACAAACATTTTTGAATTAGGTATGATTTTAAGACCAGTTTAAATTTTGAGTCAGAAGTATTCTTAATTACAGATGGCAATTTATTATACAATATGGCTCCTATTTTAAATGGATCTTTATTAGTTTGAGTTTTATTCGTGCTCACCCTATGGTAATCAGTTGCTCTCCTTGTATCACATGTATGGCAATCTTTATTGAGGATGTTATGTTGCTTTCGGTCTTTTACAAGTATAATGGTTTTGAATACATAGAGTGATACTACTGTTTTTGTGATTTAAATGTATCCCGACATGTTTGTTGAAAACGAAGGTTGTACATGGTTCGTATGCATTTCTTTTGTACTTTTAATAGTCTGTCCATATTGGTTTTACTTGTTGCCCCCCAAATTTCAATACCATATGTTAAGTGTGGGAAGATAATGCCATAATACGCAGTTTTAAGAGTATTGATATTACCATATTTTGCTAGTTGTCGTAATAGGTAGAGTCCCGAGTTCATTTTATTACAAACCATGTCTACGTTTGTACTGTAGGTTAGAGTATCTTCTATGTGAACGCCCAAAAATTTAAAGTTTCTTACCCGTTCCAAAGGTATATTGTTAATGTTTATATTTAGATCATCGCTTTGAAATGTCATAAATTTTGTTTTTCCTATATTTAACTTTAGTCCATTGTTTAGAAAGTACCGAGATATTTCGCCAATTGCATTTGTTGTTTTTTCTTCTAAGCTTTCTTCTCCTTCACTCCAACATATTATAGATGTATCATCTGCATATGAGATGACCTTGCTGTTTACTGGTTCAGGTAAGTCATTAATATAAATCAAAAAAAGTATAGGTCCTAGTACTGATCCCTGTGGTACACCAGATTTCACTAAGTTATATTCTGATTTAATGTGGCTTATAACATCCCCTTTTTTCCAAGTTATTTCTGTACATTGCAAACAATTTTTAAGATATGATGTTAATAGTTTATTAATTTGTCCTCTGAAGCCATAGTACTCTAATTTTGAGATGAGATGATCATGGGATACAGAGTCAAAAGCTTTGGAGAGGTCTAAGTAAATTCCAGCTGTGTTTTTGTGTTTATCTTTTAGTTCCAATAATTTGTGAATATATTCCGCTATAGCTGTGATGGTCGATAATTTATTTCTGTATCCATGCTGAAAATGATTAAGAATTTTATTAGCAATTAAGAAACTATTTATTCTAGCTATTAAGACTTTCTCATACGTTTTGCTGAATACTGAAGTTAGAGTTATTGGTCTGAAATTGTTAACATCTGCATATGAACCTTTCTTATGAATTGGTCGTACCACGCTAATCTTTAATACCTCTGGAAATATGCCCTCGTTCATTGAGTAATTTATTAAGTGCACCAGTATAGTCAGCAATTCTTGTTTACAATGTTTTAGTATTATAGGTGATACGCCATCCCACCCAGAGGACTGTTGGTTTTTAAAGCTACTAATTACTTTGTCTATTTCTTCAGCATCCGTCTCATGCAAGTACATGCTGTTTATAATAGTTTTTTCTTTACTACCTATGTCAACTGTAGTATTGTCACCAACGTTTAGAAAGAAGCTGTTAAATAATTTACAGATTTCAGAGGGGTCATGTACTACTTGTCCATCCTTGTTCAGACTTAAATTGGAATGTTCTCCTATTTGGGATTTGAGTCGCTTGTTTATAATATCCCATACTGTTTTTGTGATATTATCAGAATTAATTATTTTTTCCTCTATTTGTTTTGCCTTTAATTTAATCAGCGCTTTCCTGTATTGTTTTTTATATTTATTATAGGCATCTGAGTAAGAATTTAATTTAGTCATTTGAAAAAATTCATACATTGCTTTCATTTTATTTTTTAAATGTGTAAGTTCAGGTGGCAGAGTTAATTTGTTAATTACTTCATGTTTAAGTGCTCTTTTGGACTGAGGGCAACTTTCATTGAAGTGGAGAGTAAATGCATTTATGAAAGCCTTCCATTTTTCATGTGTATCACTAGCATTGTACACCTCTGTCCATTCCTCTTTTGCCAGAATATCCTTTAGTTTTTCTAGGTTATGTTTTCTCGTATCTCTAACATACCTATATACACTTTCCTTAATTTGGCTGAAACAATTGTAGATATCAATAATTTGACCCCTATGGTCCGACACATGAAATTCATTATTTATACAATGACTGACATTGTAATAATTAAAGGAGTAGAATGGTAGGTCTAAATTTGTTTATAGCATGTAACTGTTGCTACTACTTTTTAAATTTCGCGATATATATACAGGTTGGTAGGTGAAAAAGTGCAAATAATTTTATATATAGTACAGAACAATGCATATAACATATATGTGTATCTTGGTTTGTCTGCTTGCTAATAGTCATAAATGATTCACAAAGTTAAGGATATCATGTTTTTTGAACGGACCTGCATGTTTTACTATTTACATACAGTGCGCACACGAGGACACATGTGTTTACATCACACACAAGTCTGGCCATCATTCAAGTGACTTAAGCGAAGGAATAACAATATTCAACAGCAGATTGTCGTTTACAAAGTATACAATATGAATGTTTTTACGTATGCTGAATTAGCAGTCATTCATTTAATTGATGGCGCTGCTGGAGAATCTGCCAATGCTGCAAGGGATTTGTATTGGCAATGATTTCCAAATCATTGTCTTCCTAACAGATGAACGTTCACTGCAGAGCATCAAAGACTCCAGGATATAAGTTCTCTTCATCCCCATTATGAAGGTAGATACAAGATACCCAAATCTATCAAGGCATTCTCTGTGTTACAGAATTGGGTCAGCATTCGCATTGCATATGCTGTACGGCTTAACTTTTAACATAAGGCTAAAACATGTTCATTCAGGTTAGAGTTTCATCAATAGTAATGCCTAGGAAATTAGTGCTATTTTGACTGCTTATTATTGAATTATCAATAATTACTTGGTACTGTTGATCAAGGTTTGAGTGCCCACTTTAAGTCTATGTAGCTAGTCTTATCAATATTTATAATCAATCTATTACCTTTTAGCCAGTGATTTAGTTTAAGCACTGAATTATTTATATTTAATTGTAATGAAGTTTTACTATTATTTTTAAAGATAAAGTTTGAGTTGTCAGCAAATAAAACAATATTTTCAGGTGCTACATGTAATGGAAGATCATTGATATTGTTGTGAACCCATTATTTATGATAGCACGGTGCGGAAGCGATAAGGGACAGATAGTGCCGGGTGGAGATAAAGAGCTTGCCTAAGCAGATAAATAACAACAACAATAACAATAGCAATAGCAATAAGAATGATGATGATGATGATGATGATGATGATGATGATGATGATGATGATGATGATGATGATGATGATGATGATGATGATGATGATGATGACGACGATGACGATGACGATGACGATGACGATGACGATGACGATGACGATGACGATGATGATGATGATGATGATGATGATGATGATGATGATGATGATGATGATGATGATGATGATGATGATGATGATGATGATGATGATGATGATGATGATAATCTTTATTGTCTGTAAACTTGTGAGTTACAAGCATTAGACATTGTCACATTCTAAAGTATGTACATGAGTATTTAGCTTTGTTTGATATAAAAGGAGATAAAAGGCATGCCAAAACAGATAAAGTGAGGTAAACGGAACATTCTAGCGACATCTAGACAGGTAGAGAACAGACGATTTCTTGTTTGTTACAGAATGTTCCAGAAATGTTTAGTGATATGAGTAGTGGTATATATAAGTGGCAACACGCCAGCGTAGAGTTGTAAAGATAGTCATAAACAGAGTAGTAGTCGAAAACAGAGTTGTAACGGGAGTAGTAAATAGAGTGTAAGCAGAACTGAGCAACTGTTTGTTTGTGGTCAATGACCTTGGAAGATTGTAATTGTGTATGTGATGTAATTCTGCTAATGTAAGGATTGTCCAAAGTGTATTTCTATGGAAATAAAGAACATTTTGAATTTCTGCAACTTGGACTTTTAATTCTACGAATCCAAAAAGTCACAATATACAACAAAAATAGCAGTGCCCTAATATTGAACCTTGTGGCAGGCACACAATACTTAGAAGTCTGCAGATCAGACCGCTTATTTTCAATTTCCACCATATGAAATATATTTTTAAGATATGAAATGATCCAATCATTTGCTGTGCCTCTAATACCATAATTGTCAAGTTTATTTAACTCTTCATTTGGCAAATGATTTTGCTACTTATGCCGATCTTGCTATCCTTGCTAAATCGGTTCTCATATGGCTTTCTGCTATCAATGCATCCGATTCGAATAGCCATGGTCGTTAAAGCGATATGCAATGGGTTGGCCACCCATTCAAAGCTAAACATGGTGAGTTAGAATCTTGGCAACTGCAGTCAAATGTGTCTGTGGTAAGGGCCCAAGTAAAATAGTCGGTGTGATGGCATGCTTGGATGTTGATGGGGTATCATTTGACTGCAGTTGCTTGGATTTTGCCTTTTAATACTAAGAAACAAAAACACTATAATGTAATTGTAAAAATAATATATTATTTACAATTGAAAGGACTCAAAATTTTGCTGCTATGACTGACAACGGCTAGTAGAATGTTATAATAACAAAAACACTGTATTAGAATATTTTAAAATCGAATATAGCGTAATGTTGCCCCAGAGCAACACCGCCAAATAAAGGGGTAAGAGAATATCATGGTCTATGGTGTAAATGCTTTGGACAAGTCGATGAATAACCCAATTGCATGTTCCTTTTGGTCTTTTGCACTGAATATTTCTTCTAGAAAGGAGAAAATAGCTGAGTTTATTGACTTTCCTTTTCGAATATTGAACTTATCTAAGAAATGTGTTAATCTATTATACATGATCTTTTCAGTGACCTGAGAGAAAGCAGGAAGTAAAGATATAAACCGATAGGCACCATGTTTTGGCAGCTTTGTGCAGTGATATGCAGACAATAATGTTCCATGGTTGGACTGGCCTGTACAGAGTCCTGACCTCAAATCCCACTGAGCACCTTTGGCTCAGTGAGTGCAATTTTGGGAGATGCAGCCAACTGACTGACATGTTGCACAAGGAATAGCAATGCATCTCAATGGAAGTCTTACACAAGCTATTGGTGAGCATTCCTGACATGGTAGCTGCTGTTATAGCAGCGACAGGTGGTTCTTTGAGATTCTAAAGGGGCAAAATTAGCCACACAAATGTTTCACACCAGTGCACAATTACTTTTTGGTAGACAGTGTATTTACAAGACAACTTCTTTGTAAGGCTTTCCAGTGTCATAAAAAATCAAATGAATAGTTTATATTGAGTTCTCAGAAAATTGGAAGGAAAAATTGTTTTTTGTGGGGAGGAACCCCCTTTGAGGGGGTGATGGCCGCTCCTAGTTTTCATTATCTGTGCTAGATTTCAATGTAAACCCTATTTTAAATGTAAACTGTTTACTTTTTACATAGAGAATCAGCAGAGGTAATATTTTGACAACAATGACCAAACTTGATACTTGCCAAGATAATTTAAGCAGCCACCAGCAGTAACGCCTTTCACCCATTTACCCTCAAACATACTCGTCTCCCACTTTTTGTTCCTGTCCTGAGTTCCCCCAGTGAGTGAGTCTGGAGGCAAATTGTAGATCTCTAGACGATTAAATCTACTTATGAAGTCTCTGAATGCCATCCAGAATTCTCCATCTGCATCAAATGTCAGACCAGTTTCTTTCTTTTCATCTTCTGGGATAGCTTTCCATTCTGATGATCTAAATGAAAAACATTGTACCTAAAATCAATTTTAATATAACAAAATGATTTAATCAACAATTAATATTATCTACAGTATATGAAAGTAAATGTTTCTTTACAAGTAAATTTTGCATCACTTTTTTAAAGTAATACATGGGTCTTCATGTAAAAATCAAAGCTCAACAATAACTCAACAATAAAGATATGTACGAAGCAAACATTATTTAGAAATTGGTTCTGCTTTAAACTATTAGTTAATTAGGCTTGTTTCAGTTTAATCGAAAAAACTATTTGTAGTCAGTTTATTGACACTTCGTCACTTAACTTTTTATATTATCGAGGGACTAGTTTTGGAAGCCTTTGCCTCCATTTTAAACCTCTCTCCAACTGAGTTGGAGAGATAATATAAAAACGTTAAGTGACAAAGTGTAAATAAACTGACTACAAATAGTTTTTCCAATTAATTTTGACGTTACTAAATTCCTCCAATCACGCATTGTTTCAGTTTTCTTTCATTAAATGCAAACAACCCATTTTGCAGAACATATTAATGAACTTAGAGCTTCTCACTACAACATTTATCACCGATGTAATGACTACACAGCCCGTATTCAAGAGGTCCTGAGTTTGAATCTAGGTCAGGATCAGTTATATGGATTAGTTTTTCTCCAGGATTGTCCATCACTGATAATGATACATAGTGCATATAAGCAATTCCTAAGTTGGAAGCAAATAAAGTTTTGGTTTTGTGTATATTAAGTGCCACCTCCCCTATGAATTTTACTTTTCATTTTAGCATATTACATTTCCTTTTTCTTTTCTCCATGGCTGGTTAAAAGAAACTAAGAACTGAAAGACAAAACCGATGTTCAATAGTAAACACCATATATAGAAAATTATTTTTCCTTATTGTTTGTTGCTACAACACTGTTATGTCAAAGTTGACGTTTTTGTCTTTTGTTTCAGTGGCCTGCTCAGCTTGCGATTTTGTCAACCGTGACAAATAAATGTGTTTTGAGATTAAGTTTATGCTGAATAACTCAATTGTATTTCAGTGAAATTTAATATTTATAACTGCAAATTATGTATAAATGAATTATGTATAAATAAGATTCTACTAACATATTTCTAAATCACATATTTTCTGGGAGGTGCAAATAATTATGTATAAGTGGGTTAGGTATAAAACAGCTTCAACTGAACATTTCCTTTGTCATGAAAATATATTAAACCTATGGTATTTTCATAAAATTGTTAGAGCTATTTTTGTGGGTAAAAAAATTAAAATGTTAAATGCAATGGATAGTTTCAGAAGAGCAGATTTCCTTGAAAAGCTCCATGTTGCATGTATTGAAGATACTGAACTTAAATGCCAATATTTAACAAACTTTTCATTTTGAGTTATGCTGTTCACATAATAATAAAAGACATTTTTCTAAAAATTCTTCTTATCTGGATACAGACATTTTTAGAACACTTAATTCCAGTGGTCTCTATATTAAATTTTTTAGTGCAATACAATACTATTTTCTACCTATTATAGATAAGCAATTGAAGGAGTAAAAGGATAAACTTGTTTACAAATTTTATCTATTAAGCTATTGCATACTTATATCTTTGGGTTCTTACCTTAAAGACGTGTGACGTGGCATTGAGAGCTGGCTCCCGATTGATGATTAGCATGGCTGCCCCATTCAAAGAACTATAATGGCATTCTCAATCTTATAGGGCTCTATGGTTTACGCCTATGAAGATGCTGACCAGCATGATGTACCTTGTGCCAAATAAGGCGAGCAACAACCAAAACTTATCAAGATTCAACTGTATTGGAATACCACAGTGAAGCGAAAAATTATTAAATTTTAGATGAGTCGCATTTTTTACACATCTGCTTCACTTTCGTACCTATTTTGAGGACATGTTTCGCAAATCTTCGTTTGCATCCGCTGGATCTAGCGTTAGTCGCACAAGAGCCGTAGATGCAAACGAAGATTTGCGAAACATGTCCTCAAAATAGGTACGAAAGTGAAGCAGATGTGTAATACAATATAACATTGGTACCAAAAAACAATTACAACATTAAAAACCTACTTCACAGTAATAATACTGATAAGATAAAACCAGAGGAAAAGTCAGGCATTTACAAAATTAAGTGTAAAGACTGTGAAAAAATTTACATAGGAAGGACAAAAAGGAACATAGGCACTAGAAAGAAAGAACACTTCAGGCACTTAAGATACAAAAATATTGATAAGTCCGCAATAGCAGCTCATTTCTGGTCTGAAAATCATGAAATTGAAGATAGCACAGAATTAACTTTAAAGAGAGTTGATTAAAGACACTAGACAACACTTACTTTTAAATTTTTCCGGAACTAGTTTCAGAGGCTTTGCCTCTATCATCGGCCGGCTCTCGACTGATTCTCATTGGTGTAGCTGACGATACCTTGTCACAGGTCTCCAACACTTCCAAGAAAGTAATTGTAATATTGGGCTAACAAGTCTTCAAGAAGTGAAAAACATAACACCTGATCGCACGAAGTAAATAAAGCAGCTGACAATATGGCGGACGAGGTAACCTCTTTAAAATTTAAAACCTATGATGGATTCAGTGACAAGGTATCGTCAGCTACACCAATGAGAATCAGTCGAGAGCCGGCCGATGATAGAGGCAAAGCCTCTGAAACTAGTTCCAGAAAAATTTAAAAGTAAGTGTTGTCTAGTGTCTTTAATCGACTCTCTTTAAAGTTAATTTATCATAACAACACTGTTTTCAACACTTCCAAGAAAGCACAGAATTACTAAAATACATACAAAAACATAGTGAACTCGTCATATGGGAGAGGATATACATAGAAAAACATAAAAACCAACTAATGAACTTTGAAATCCCGCTAGAAGAGAATCCCACATTTCAGTTCATCACTAAGTCAACAGATGGCAGCAACAACCCCAGAATTACCCACACCGCTGGATCTAGCGTCAGTCGCACAAGAGCCGTAGATGCAAACGAAGATTTGCGAAACATGTCCTCAAAATAGGTACGAAAGTGAAGCAGATGTGTAAAAAATGCGACTCATCTAAAATTTAATAACCAAAACTTAGTTACATCAGTCAGTCAGCATCACATATTCAAATTGTTCTAGAACATCCTGGCTGATGTACGAGGGTCAAAGAGCAGCTCAACACCATGCACATCTGCATGTAGGCAGCAGGAAGCTGATGTCATGGTAAATCCAATGGGATTGTCATGGGAAATGGTAACCCACATTAATCCTGTTACATATTAAATGCTGCTACCAGCCAAGAAAGAGGATTTACATAATTTAGAAAATGTATAAGCTAATCACAAGTTAAGGAATGGCCATCCAAATGAAGTTGCAAATTTGAACATATGTATTTCTGAGCACCCCTCAACAGTCCATGTGACATTATTATTGACTGGTATTCTTTCATAATTATTGTATCTTTTTTTTATTCTCTCTTTTAACACTTCCCATATCATGTACATGATCAGAGGATGAATAAATACAAATACAAATCCTAAAGCTGTATGTAACACTTTTTTTTTTTTTTTTTTTTTTTTGAATTTACATCTTCCAACATTAAGTCTTATCGAACAATACATTAAATGGGTGAAATGATGTTCAAATGAGTCTGGGGTCCATAGAGCTTGGAGCTACCTGGCATTTGTCTTTCAGGATAAGGGAAAATCCTAGCAAAAACCTTATTCATGTAACTCACCCTAACCAAGATTTGAGCCCAGGACCTCTTGAACGTGATCTCTTGCTACCATCTACACTACCGAGGCAGGCATGTAACACATTTAACCATTACCTTACAAATGTGATCAACCCACTGCAAAATATTCTAATTAACTATGAACATAAATGTTCTATAGAACATCCAATTATCTTACATCTACTACTAACCTTGAAATTATTATAATAATCAGAGAATTAAAAAGTCAGAGCTCCTATGGAAGGGATGGTATCTCCTCCAGAGTACAAAAATGTTGTAAAAATGAAGTGGTTATATAATTGTGCATTTAATAAATACCTCAATAGAATAAAATATTTTTTTCAGAGAACTCGAAACTAGCATAATAAGTTGCAAAAACTATTTTTAGTTGGTTTATTGATACTTGTCACTTACTTTTTTATATTATTGAGGGCCGTGCCGTGGCTCAGTGGTTAGACCGCTTGGCTCTCACCAAGGCGGCCTGGGTTCGATCCCAGGTGACCTCAAAGTGATATTTGTAGTGGACAACATGGCGCTGGGGCAAGTTTTCTCCAGGACCTCCGGTTTCCCCTGCCATCTCATTCCACCGGTGCTCCATCTTCATCTCATGTATCATCAGTGTCACCACCTGCGGTGCCGTATGTAGTAAAAGCAGGCATTAAACACTGCACATTACACACTATTGAGAGACTAGTTTCAAAGGCAATCACCTCCATTTTCAACCTCTCTCCAACTAGCATCTGTTGTTGTCTGCTCTCTCTCTGGTGGTGGAACTAGGAACTTTTTTGTCAAATTATCTACTGGTGGGATTTTAAAGTACATTACGCGATCCTTATTTTTCCATATGAATATCTTCTCCCATGTTGTCAATTTATTTTGGTTTATAACTCCTTTTAATAATTTTGGATTTGGATCAATGTCATGATTTTCATTCCAAAAATGAAATGCTACTGCTGACTTATCTTCTTGTTTCATGACATTGATCCAAATCCAAAATTATTAAAAGCAGTGATAAACCAAAATAAATTGACAACATATATTCATATGGAAAAACAAGGATCGCGTAATGAACTTTGAAATCCCACCAGTAGATAATTCAACAAAAAATTTCATAGTTTCACCACCAGAGAGAGAGAGAGCAGACAACAACAGATGCTAGTTGGAGAGAGGTTGAAAATGGAGGTGATTGCCTTTGAAACAAGTCTCTCAATAATATAAAAAAGTAAGTGACGAGTATCAATAAACCAACTAAAAATAGTTTTTGCGATTAATTTTGATGTCACTGTTACTAAATTCCTCCAAACACATATAGCATAATAAGATCAGTTTTCAAAAAGGGTGATGACTGTCACTTAGCAAATTATAGACCCAACTCTATTTCAGTGTTTAGCAAGATATTTGAAGAAGGTTTAACATTTAAAATTGGTTAGCTGTCTAAATAAATATATACATCACTCTAATTAAAACACAACATGGACTCAGGAAAAATTATTCAATTACCACTCCAATTGTATAGCTTCTACATGAAATACACTAGTGCCCAAAAGTTAAGCATAATTCAGAAAACAGAGAACTGAAAAGGAAAATGGTGAGCGAGTGCCATTGAATGTTATCAGAGTGTGTGCCTTCCCTTACTGATGGTCTCTGATATTTAAGCGGGTTCACTTTTCAAAGGTCAACAAAACCAGAGAAGCAAACCAATACTGGAGCATCAGACCCAGTGAATGGCTCATTCGCTATTGTTCTCCCATTGTGAAGAGAGTAGTTGTTTCGCAAAGTGTTTACTAGACAGCATCAACATGCCATGAAGATATCCATTGGAACCTGTTTTGAAGGGTAAAATCATTGGACGTCTAGAGGCAGGTCAGACACAAGCCACAGCTCCTCAGGCCCTGAATGTGCCATCAAGTGTCATTTCCAGGCTTTGGAAAGGTTCAAAGAAAGAGGAGGTGTTTGTTCAATCCCTGTATGTATTCACCCAGGGATCACCATGCTGCAACGGGACCAATACTTGGCCATATGACATTATCATTAGCAATGTTACCAAATGCAAATGTAAAATTGGGGTACCTTATACCCCAGTGCACACACTCTTGTGTTAAGGAATGTTTTTCTAGTGCAAGTTTTCCATTGTTCTCATTCCTAAACAGAATGCCATGCACCTCACTAACAAAATCATGATCATTGCTCACTTTTCACTCCAGGGTCCATTCCATTTAGCATCATTTGCCCAGACGTTGCGCACTCTGATGACTAGAACCTTTACTTTTATTTTTGTTGCTTTATTGACTACAAATTGAACTTTAGTTATACTGTAGTCATGTCCCTTGATTAAGCCTTCTGGAGTCTCTTTCTTCAGAACATTTGGATCAGGCTGTAACAGAACAAAACCTCAACAGAATCTCAAAATGAATAACTTCCAATTTCAGCTAACACTTCTATTGTATGCATAAATACAGTAAGCAATTTTTTTTTAGCTAAATTGTTAATTTGGGCAGTTAATTTTTGTGAGTTCAAAGATTAGATAGTCCTGACATTGACCATTGTAGCTCAATGGGTAAAAGTGACTGGACGGAAACCAGGAGATCCGTGGTTCAAATCCTGGCCATGGCACTGAATTTTTCAGGTTGATTCTATCTATGGTTAAACTCATATTTTATAATTTCTGCAGGTGAGCTAAGCACATACAAAGATAAACATACCTCTATTGAGCAGGCCATGAGTGATGACCGCTCATAGGCCTTGAGCATAATTTTATAAAGGTCTCCTGGAGCCCTATTCAGTTCATATTTTTCTGATAGTCCACCTGTTAAGTCCTCCATTACATTAGATGTTGTGCCTTTCTTCAGTGCTTCATAAGAACCATGCACCCTGAAAATATAATTTGTGGCATTTTACACTGTGAGAATTTGTATACTTTTAGATAAGTGAAGCAAAATTGTGTTCACTTCCTTTTTTTTACTAATGCCAAACACAGTTTGGAAGTGATACTGGTGGCACAAAATTATTCAGTAGACTGTAGTACTGCCCTAATTCATTTTGCGGTTAACATAGTTAGATGATGTTAGCATTTATTTATATTCAGACAAGAGACAAAAAGTACAAAAGCACAAATCCTAGATAAATTTGTAGTGCCAATGCTACTCTATGGGTGTCAAATGCGGTCCTTGGCAGAAAAACTGAAAAAGCAGCTGCAGTTGTGTCAAAGGAGAAGGGAGTGTAAAATCCTGCATGTTTCACTAAGGGACAGTAGTATGAATGAAGAATTAAGAAGTAGAACAAAAAAGCACAATGTGGTAGAAAGCATAAAATGCTTGCCTCGTTAGCGTAGATGGTAGCGTATGTGCCTTACGTTCAAAAGGTCCCGAGTTCGAATCTCGGTCAGAGTGAGTTACCTGGATAAGGTTTTTCTGGGGTTTTCCCTTATCCTGAAAGACGAATGTCGGGTAACTCTAAGCTCCATTGATCCCGGACACATCTGAGCATCATTTCACCCATTCCATTCATCATCCGATATGACTTAACATTGGAGGATGTAAATTACCAAAAAAAAAAAAAGAAAAGATATAAAATGGAAATGGGGTGGACATGTTTCATGTATGGATCACCAGAAATGGACACACCAGACCACAATGTGGGACCCAAGAGATGGATGAAGAAATGTGGGGTGCCAAAGAACCAGATGGGTGGACTACTTCAGAACCAAAGCGTGAAGCCAATAGATAAGAGTGGCAAGAAACAGAGAAGTATGAACACAGATGACACCAAGCAAGAATCAACAAGAACCAAATGGCACAAAAAGACAATAGCGAGTGCAATATGTGAAAAGTACAGTGCAGAAGTGTTTGGGGGACAAGTAGAGTGGAAATGAATACAAGAGTGGAAAATAGGAATAGAGAAAAGAAGCAGTAACAATATGATAAAGCTCCCAAAAGTTGCTTGCCTTTGTAGCTAGAGTATGAGCTCGTCCCTGTGTAAACAGAAGGCCTTTTCCTTATAGCATGTCTATGGGCTAAATTATAATAATAATCATCGTCACCATCACCATCACCATCACCATCATCACCATCATCATCATCATCATCATAATTATCATTATACTCATGGAGAGAATGTGTAGTGGAAACTTGCATTCTGCTGCATTAAAATCTATTTACTAATGGTAAATATGGAGCACTTGAAACACTTATAGGACAATATGTTCTGTGTTCTCTCACCCTTAGGGAAAGTTTTAAGTTATAGGGTGCTACTCATGAAGAAGAGAAGAAATTCTCCTTACTTGGCATATGCTTTTTCCAAAAGGGCACTCCAGAACTCATTGTGGGTTGAAGAGTGAAGGAACACCAATGTGCCATCATACGTGGGAAGTCTGTCATCTACCACAACATCAATCCATTGCCCATACTGCCAAAACCTGCAATCACAAGAAAGTATCTAAATGAATGCAACTTCAGAGATACAATTATTTAACAGTGGAGCATTTATAAATTTGAATTAAATTTAATGTAATATCAGATAAGAAAAAACTTGGTGCACTCCGCATAAAGGAAAATTTCTGATCTGTAAGTTTTTTTTTTTTTTTTTTTTTTTTTCAGTTTTGGATTGAAAGCCATAAAAATTAAGCCAGTAAGCTTTTTATTAAAAATATTATTTTGAGATCTCTAAACTATATTTCATCAAGCTTTATTAGATGAGAAACAACCATTACACAAACTGGGACAAACACGTTCCAGGAACCATGGAAATAAAGAAGGTGTGATTATGGTCTGTACAGTGAAATAGTTACTTTATATCAATTTTAGAAGTATTTCATTCATAGGTAGAGTCAACATGAAATATTCAATGCCATGGCCGGGATATGAACCACGGATCTCCTGATTTCCATCCAGTCGCTCTAACCCATTGAGCTACCATGGCCAACTTGCCGTCATGACATTAAATTCTCCATTTGACTCGTATATTTCCCTGGTAGACCACTAGGGGCATCTCTAGTCGCATTAGAGCCGATGATGCAAACGATGGTTCGTGAAACATGTCCTTAATATAGGTATGTAAGTGAAGCTGATGTGTAATAAATACGACTCATATATAATTAAATAAAAAAAATACTTGTTTTAATAAAAACTTTTTTAAACCACTTCTCGAACTGTAAAAACACTTAAGCTCCACCTACTTTTGAAATTAGGACATGTTTCAAGAACTCTGCATTCCCATCATCAGCTGATTTTCAACTGGTTCTTCAGGTGACCGCCTCCCTCTCCTGGCGCTGTTCAATGAGTTGAAAGATGCCATCTACTATTGGAATTTCAAAGTTCATGGCTCTCTTTTTATTCTTCAAAATGTGTATATTTTCCCAAACTGTCAATTCCCAATACTTTTTTGTCGGTACCAAAAGTTTTATGTTTTTGGAAATATTATCATTTTTTGACCAGAAATGATGGGCTATGGCTGATTTATCTGTCTGTTTGTATTTTATACATCTCATGTGTTCTTTCATCCTTGTTTCTAGGTTTCTCTTTGTTTTTCCAATATATATTTCGTGGCAATCCTCACATTTTACACTATAAATTCCGGATAGTTTGTTGGTTGGACTAGTGTTTATGTATTTATCTGGAATTTATAGTGTAAGATGTGAGGATTGCCACTAAATATATATTGGAAAAACAAAAAGAAACCTAGAAACAAGGATGAAAGAACACATGAGATGTATAAAATACAAACAGACAGATAAATCAACCATAGCCCATAATTTCTGGTCAAAAAATCATAATATTTCCAAAGACATAAAACTTTTGGTACCAGCAAAATATTGGGAATTAACAGTTTGGGAAAATATACACATTATGAAGAATAAAAAGAGAGCCATGAACTTTGAAATTCCAATAGTAGATGACGTCATTCAACTCATGAACAGCGCCAGGAGAGGGAGGCGGTCACCTGAAGAACTAGTCAAACATCAGCTGACGATGGGGATGCGGAGTCCTTGAAACATGTCCTAATTTCAAAAGTAAGTGGAGCTTAAGTGTTTTTACAATTCGAGAAGTGGTTTAAAAAGTTTTTATTGATGAAGCTCCACTGTTTATAAATACTTCTATTTATAGTTTTATTACTTGTTTTAATATCTGAAATATTTCCTGATAGATAAATAGTATTATTTTTTTTAAACTGCTGTAACTCTGTTTGATGGACCTGTACTTATTCAGCATTGTTATAGTAATTAGAGTCCTTATAAAATGTATAAAAATTCATGGTTCAAAATGTAGGAGCAGGCGAAGCAAAAACAAATATCCAGAAATGAACAAGTAACTAGATAATATAATATTCATCCACAATTTAACTCTTCAGTTGGCATATTCATTTTTTATACATAAACTTCCATGTTGTACAAGGAAATCTGTGTTTCGATCACATTCCTCTAATGTTTCAGAAATAAATGAAAATGAGCATACCCCAAAAGCTTCACTATATAGTGATCTGCAAATAAACCATCATCAAGTATATACACTTTTTTCTATAAAAGCAAATGTACAGATATTTCTACTTTCTATCTATTAGAGCAGGTCTTATAAATGCTATCCAAGCATTGATCTCAAATCTTTATAATTGAGACATCAACCAGCTTTGTAAAGTAGTGGATCCCATTGGGAATCTATTTCATAAATAGTTAATTGTTCTGGGATGATTGCTCTTGAAAGCTATGATTGCTTTACGTTTTATAAATTAACTGAAGTTGCTAGCTATTTTAGTGAATTAATACTTAATATTTTGCACACCCTAACCCCCAAAAAATTGTTACACAATCTTTTAATTTCTTGCTTACTGTATGTTTCCTTTTCTCTTTGTTATTGAATTGTATATGATTAATTATGGAGGGGATTCGGCACTGCGACCAGTCTTTATCTATTGTACCTATACTCCAAGTGGGGCATTCCCGGGAGGAAGGATGAGGTGAGAGGATACAGGACGGCTGTCCCAAGGATTAACGACAGTGCAGAGGGCAGCGCCCCTACATTTTACTAGTTTGAAACTCCCCGGCAGGCCAGCACAAGCGGCATCCCACCCACCATGGTCCTGAAATGGCCCACCATGTTGGACCGGAGACCAGAGATCATCCTACTGGAAGAGGAAGGTTCACTCAGGGCATATCATCCTGCCATGCACAGCCGAGACTCCTGCCAACACTTCTACCCTGAAAGAGACCATCAGAGAAGAGATGATGTAAAATGATAATGGAGATGAAATGGAGGGAAAGGAAATTTGGGGGTTGCAATTAACCTACCCAGCATTGAGCTGGCGATCTGTGAAAATCCCCAAGAAAACCCATGTGTCAGGTAAGTTAGCACGGGAATTGAACCTCGGTCTGCTGGGTACGGACCACAGACGGAAACACCAAAGTCATCCCACTCAGTTTCTCTTCATTATTACTTCTCATCCCTACATTTTGGAGCAAAAAAAAAAAAAAAAAAAAAAAAAACACATATTTTGTTTGTTAACAATAATGTCAATTGCCAGGAACTTATCAGCGCTACCAGTGGGCTGATATTTTATCCTGCAGAAATTCTATATCATGCCAGTAAATGTACTGACATAGGGCTGTCATTTTTAAGCAGATTTAAAAGACATCAGTTTCGGCCAGGTTTGAATTCTGTACATTTTAAATCATCAGTTTTGAAATAATATTATTTATGGTAATTAATTTTTCTTTCATACCAGCCATACATAGGCAAACTTTGGAAAGGTAGAGCCAGACTGAAAAATTCAATGGCATAGCCGGGATTTGAACCACGGAGTCCAGGAGATCCGCAGCTTAACCAGTGAACTATTATTATTTACCTTTAACTATACATGTTAAGAAGTAGTTTATACTGATAAATCGGAAGAAAACTTGAATATTATAAAATGTGTAACAGTATGAAAACTTAGGACAATAAAGTAAAATGAAAATGAATAACTATATTCAAAATTAAATGTGTTTACGGAGTTAGGCAAATTCTACTGAATGAAGACTTGGAACCAAATGCTCCAGTTATTGTGCACATATAGTATAGAATCAGAATTTTACTCCAGAAAGCTGCAAAGTAGCTTTTAGGTTCCAGAAAACAATTATATACTTTAATATTTTTAAAGAATTTCAGCTTATTTTCAATTAAAAAAAAGTATATACATAATGGAAAGTATTATGTATCTTGTGATATAGAAGGCTGAAAGATCAACAGTTCATTAAGAGATGATGTTAAAATGTTTCACTTTCTTTGGATATCTTCTTATGCTATTCAAAAAAATCAGTTCAATTCAATTCAATTTAGTTATCTCTTGTCTCTTTATATCCTGTATATGATATTAGATATGTCAATATAATTACACGTAATAAACTTCATTTAAGATTAATTGCCTTTTCTACTCTACACACACACACACACACACACACACACACACACACACACACACACACACACACACACACACACACACACACACACACACACACACACACACACACACACACACACACACACACACACACACACACACACACACACACACACACACACACACACACACACACACACACACACACACACACACACACACACACACACACACACACACACACACACACACACACACACACACACACACACACACACACACACACACACACACACACACACACACACACACACACACACACACACACACACACACACACACACACACACACACACACACACACACACACACACACACACACACACACACACACACACACACACACACACACACACACACACACACACACACACACACACACACACACACACACACACACACACACACACACACACACACACACACACACACACACACACACACACACACACACACACACACACACACACACACACACACACACACACACACACACACACACACACACACACACACACACACACACACACACACACACACACACACACACACACACACACACACACACACACACACACACACACACACACACACACACACACACACACACACACACACACACACACACACACACACACACACACACACACACACACACACACACACACACACACACACACACACACACACACACACACACACACACACACACACACACACACACACACACACACACACACACACACACACACACACACACACACACACACACACACACACACACACACACACACACACACACACACACACACACACACACACACACACACACACACACACACACACACACACACACACACACACACACACACACACACACACACACACACACACACACACACACACACACACACACACACACACACACACACACACACACACACACACACACACACACACACACACACACACACACACACACACACACACACACACACACACACACACACACACACACACACACACACACACACACACACACACACACACACACACACACACACACACACACACACACACACACACACACACACACACACACACACACACACACACACACACACACACACACACACACACACACACACACACACACACACACACACACACACACACACACACACACACACACACACACACACACACACACACACACACACACACACACACACACACACACACACACACACACACACACACACACACACACACACACACACACACACACACACACACACACACACACACACACACACACACACACACACACACACACACACACACACACACACACACACACACACACACACACACACACACACACACACACACACACACACACACACACACACACACACACACACACACACACACACACACACACACACACACACACACACACACACACACACACACACACACACACACACACACACACACACACACACACACACACACACACACACACACACACACACACACACACACACACACACACACACACACACACACACACACACACACACACACACACACACACACACACACACACACACACACACACACACACACACACACACACACACACACACACACACACACACACACACACACACACACACACACACACACACACACACACACACACACACACACACACACACACACACACACACACACACACACACACACACACACACACACACACACACACACACACACACACACACACACACACACACACACACACACACACACACACACACACCACACACACACACACACACACACACACACACACACACACACACACACACACACACACACACACACACACACACACACACACACACACACACACACACACACACACACACACACACACACACACACACACACACACACACACACACACACACACACACACACACACACACACACACACACACACACACACACACACACACACACACACACACACACACACACACACACACACACACACACACACACACACACACACACACACACACACACACACACACACACACACACACACACACACACACACACACACACACACACACACACACACACACACACACACACACACACACACACACACACACACACACACACACACACACACACACACACACACACACACACACACACACACACACACACACACACACACACACACACACACACACACACACACACACACACACACACACACACACACACACACACACACACACACACACACACACACACACACACACACACACACACACACACACACACAACACACACACACACACACACACACACACACACACACACACACACACACACACACACACACACACACACACACACACACACACACACACACACACACACACACACACACACACACACACACACACACACACACACACACACACACACACACACACACACACACACACACACACACACACACACACACACACACACACACACACACACACACACACACACACACACACACACACACACACACACACACACACACACACACACACACACACACACACACACACACACACACACACACACACACACACACACACACACACACACACACACACACACACACACACACACACACACACACACACACACACACACACACACACACACACACACACACACACACACACACACACACACACACACACACACACACACACACACACACACACACACACACACACACACACACACACACACACACACACACACACACACACACACACACACACACACACACACACACACACACACACACACACACACACACACACACACACACACACACACACACACACACACACACACACACACACACACACACACACACACACACACACACACACACACACACACACACACACACACACACACACACACACACACACACACACACACACACACACACACACACACACACACACACACACACACACACACACACACACACACACACACACACACACACACACACACACACACACACACACACACACACACACACACACACACACACACACACACACACACACACACACACACACACACACACACACACACACACACACACACACACACACACACACACACACACACACACACACACACACACACACACACACACACACACACACACACACACACACACACACACACACACACACACACACACACACACACACACACACACACACACACACACACACACACACACACACACACACACACACACACACACACACACACACACACACACACACACACACACACACACACACACACACACACACACACACACACACACACACACACACACACACACACACACACACACACACACACACACACACACACACACACACACACACACACACACACACACACACACACACACACACACACACACACACACACACACACACACACACACACACACACACACACACACACACACACACACACACACACACACACACACACACACACACACACACACACACACACACACACACACACACACACACACACACACACACACACACACACACACACACACACACACACACACACACACACACACACACACACACACACACACACACACACACACACACACACACACACACACACACACACACACACACACACACACACACACACACACACACACACACACACACACACACACACACACACACACACACACACACACACACACACACACACACACACACACACACACACACACACACACACACACACACACACACACACACACACACACACACACACACACACACACACACACACACACACACACACACACACACACACACACACACACACACACACACACACACACACACACACACACACACACACACACACACACACACACACACACACACACACACACACACACACACACACACACACACACACACACACACACACACACACACACACACACACACACACACACACACACACACACACACACACACACACACACACACACACACACACACACACACACACACACACACACACACACACACACACACACACACACACACACACACACACACACACACACACACACACACACACACACACACACACACACACACACACACACACACACACACACACACACACACACACACACACACACACACACACACACACACACACACACACACACACACACACACACACACACACACACACACACACACACACACACACACACACACACACACACACACACACACACACACACACACACACACACACACACACACACACACACACACACACACACACACACACACACACACACACACACACACACACACACACACACACACACACACACACACACACACACACACACACACACACACACACACACACACACACACACACACACACACACACACACACACACACACACACACACACACACACACACACACACACACACACACACACACACACACACACACACACACACACACACACACACACACACACACACACACACACACACACACACACACACACACACACACACACACACACACACACACACACACACACACACACACACACACACACACACACACACACACACACACACACACACACACACACACACACACACACACACACACACACACACACACACACACACACACACACACACACACACACACACACACACACACACACACACACACACACACACACACACACACACACACACACACACACACACACACACACACACACACACACACACACACACACACACACACACACACACACACACACACACACACACACACACACACACACACACACACACACACACACACACACACACACACACACACACACACACACACACACACACACACACACACACACACACACACACACACACACACACACACACACACACACACACACACACACACACACACACACACACACACACACACACACACACACACACACACACACACACACACACACACACACACACACACACACACACACACACACACACACACACACACACACACACACACACACACACACACACACACACACACACACACACACACACACACACACACACACACACACACACACACACACACACACACACACACACACACACACACACACACACACACACACACACACACACACACACACACACACACACACACACACACACACACACACACACACACACACACACACACACACACACACACACACACACACACACAAAGTGAAACATTTTAATAAGGATTAAATTAAACATTTTTATCGTTTAAGTACTCCTTTAATGGAGTAACATCCTTTATTCAGCAAATACATCTTTACATTTATTTTAAATTCTCCAAATGATGTGATATTTTACTTTTGAGAGGAGTTGGATATATTATACTTTAAGTAATATAACTTTTCTATGATATAATTTTTCCTTATATTATGATTAAGTATGTAATAATATTTATTAAATTTTTCTATACTTTTGTTTTATCATATACTATATATTGTATTGCATATTGTTAGTTAATAATTGTAATTGTAAATAATTTGCTGATGATGAACACTGAGTGGTATAAATACCTGAAATGAAAAATGCCTGCATATTTATCATAAAAACCCTGATCATTGGGCACAACTTTGTAAAGCAGCTCAGAGTTTAGTGTCAAATGTGCTGCTGCTGCTAGCAGACAACAGTCTCCTGCAACAAAAATTTTTTACATTCAGAAATAAAATTCTACTAGCCAGTAAATTACCAAATTACCGTTTCCAACTATTGCCATAATGTAGTGGTTTGTAGGTAATTATCTGAACATAACTCAGTATAGCTTATTGCATGTCAAGAGTATCTTCATCAGTAATAGCACATTTAACAAATACACACATATTGTCCTATCAATAGTAGAAGCCTGAAATATGCAGTTGTTGGTGGATATTCTTTACCCCTGCATTATAACCTTACTGCAGTATATAGTGGTATAGCACTAGAAGGGATCAAAATCAGTCCTGCTCCAGTTGGAGGAGGGAAATATACATGTGATAATAAATTACAGTACAGTATTAAACTTTTGTACATTAGGTAAATATATTACAATATTCTTGGAAAGAAACCAAACCTTTATGTTGCCTCAACCACTGGAAAAAGTACTGGCACAGGTGAATTATATTTAATTATATTACATAACTACATTTAATACCATAGCATTGAATTTTTTATATTGACTCTATCAAAAACCTTGGCCTATATACGACTAGTAGGATGAAATGATTAATTTCTATAAATTAACTAAAATAATAATAATAGTTAAATGAGGAAGCCTGGGACTCAAGTACTTATGATAGTAAGTCGCCACAAATGGTGTATCTCAAATGAGAGAGCCCCTAGTGGTTTACCGGGAAAATATATGAGGCAAATGGAGAATTAAATGTCATGACAGCAAGTTGGCCATGGTAGCTCAATGGGTAAGAGTGACTGGACGGAAACCAGGTGAACTGTGGTTCAAATCCCGGCCATGGCACTGAATTTTTCATGTTGACTCTATCTATCAAAAACCTTAGCCTATATACAACTAGTATGATGAAATGATTAAATTCCATCAATTAACTAAAATAATAAGAGTTTAATGATGAAACCTGGGACTCAAGTACTTACAACATTAAGTCGCCACAAACGGTGTATCTCGAATTCGAGAGGCCCTAGTGGTTTACCGGAGTGGAGAATTTAATGTCATGACGGCAAGTTGGTCATGGTAGGTCAATGGGTAAGAGCGACTGGACGGAAACCAAGAGATCTGTGGTTCAAATCCCGGCCATGACATTGAATTTTTCATGTTGACTCTATCTACCAATTTTTGTATCTAACCAACTTATCACTTTTGGAGTTAATCTGTTCATAGACAGAGCAAATTCAAGAGACCTTAACATATATATTTCCAGTGAAATCTTGATGTAAAACTTTTGGGTGGAATGCCATACCTGTAACACCTATATGAATGTGGTAGAGAAAATAATAAACAAAGCATATGCACTGGAAGATCTAAAAGAAACACTAGGCAAGATATTATGACATTTGGACCACTGAACTATTGAGTGTGAATGCTAATTTCCTGAGATGTAGAAATGTGTGGATTAAGGAGGACATTATTTCCAGCATCCCTTATGTTACAGTATATGCTTAGTTACAGGTAATTGTACAGTAATTTTGAGGATATTGTCACGGATCTATCATTTACGATAGGCGGCCTACATGCTAAAAGGGTTTGCATGGAGCGATAATGCGGCTTGTTTAAACAAAGGAACTGATAGGCAGCACAGTGTGGAAATAAAGAGCCTGCAAAGTCAGATAAAGAGAGCCCAGAGATAAAAGAATTACCGACACAGATAAGTGAGGTAAATGGAACATTCTGGTGACATCTTGATTGTTTTACAGAACATCAACCATCAACAGTCTGACACACAGATTAGTAAATCTACCTCTCAGCCAGCAAGAAAATCAAAACGAATACCATCAAATCTTAAAAACTGCAATTAAAAATGGATATTGAAAAAACCTTGTAGATAAAAAAACTAAAATTATTCAAACTTCAAAAGAGATTAAAACAGATCACAGCTCTCACACCAATAAAACAAGAAATTAGATTTGCTAAATTTACTTACCACCCCTGGTCCACAAAAACGTTCCAAAAAATATTCAAGAAATACAATATAATATTGGCACCAAAAACAATTACAACATTAAAAACCTATCGAGATTTAACTGTATTGGAACACCACAGTGAAGCGAAAAATTATTAAATTTTAGATGAGTCGTATTTCTTACACATCTGCTTCACTTTCGAAAGTGAAGCAGATGTGTAAGAAATACGACTCATCTAAAATTTAATAATTAAAAACCTACTTCACAGTAATAATACTGATAAGATAAAACCAGAGGAAAAGTCAGGCATTTACAAGATTAAGTGTAAAGACTGTGAAAAAATTTACATAGGGAGGACAAAAAGAAACATAGGCACTAGAAAGAAAGAACACTTCAGGCACTTAAGATACAAAAATATTGATAAGTCCGCAATAGCAGCTCATTTCTGGTCTGAAAATCATGAAATTGAAGATAGCACCGAATTACTAAAATACGTACAAAAACATAGTGAACTCGTCATATGGGAGAGAATATACATAGAAAAGCATAAAAACCAACTAATGAACTTTGAAATCCCGCCAGAAGAGAATCCCACATTTAAGTTCATCACTAAATCAACAGATGGCAGCAAAAACCCCAGAATTACCCACACCACTGGATCAAGCTTTAGTCGCATAAGAGCCGTAGATGCAAACGATGATTTGCGAAACATGTCCTCAAAATAGGTACGAAAGTGAAGCAGATATGTAAAAAATATGACTCATCTAAAAATTAATAATTCGATTTCTTGTTTGTTCCAGAAATATCTAGAATTATCAATACAGGTATTTAAGGAGGCGGCGACTCGCCAAGAGTCAGTCGTAAACAGTGTAAACAGAGGAGTAAACAGCTGTAGAGTGTTGTAACGAGAGTTGATGTTGTAAGGTGATGTAATCAGAATGCTGTTTGTGTAGTCATCGACCTTGGTAGATTGTGTGGTGTATGCGATGTAATTCAACTTTTGTTACGTCAGGATTGAACAGAGTGTATTTCTATGGAAATAAAGAACATTTAGAATTTCTGCAAATTGGAATTTTAACTCTACAAACCCACAAAGTTACAATATGTAACTGTTTGGCATGAGTGTGAGCCTCAGCAGTCAGCATGTGAGCAATAATATGAAAGCCACAGTCCAAAGGGAAATCACTATATTTTGTAGTTTGTGATTTCCTTTTTCTTCAGATATAATGCTTTCCTTCCTATATAATCAATCCTATTTGCTTCTTTCTAGCTACAAATGTACATTTTACTACGTTACAAATCCATCATATTACATATATTTATTTGTACAATTTATTTGCAGTGCATTTACATTCCTGCTTTTCATAATTGCATGAATTACCACTAGAGATTTTGAATGATGCATTTGAATACATTTTATATATAATAATAATAATAACCCGTGGCTCGACATTCCTTAGAGGGCCAAGACCTACCAACCCGACTGCTGGCCTCACGCCCATTTACGCATGGCAGAGGTGGACGATCATCCAACCGATACGGGGAGGAGATGTGGTCAGCATCTCGGCATCCTCCAGCCGGAATGTTGGTTTCCGTGACCAGGGCCGCTTACCTAGCGTAAGCTCCTCACTTTCCTCACGATGCTGAGTGGGCACCGGTCCTATACCCGGGACCTAAAATCCCCAGCACATGGGTGGGATCGAACCCGGGCCGCTTTCTGTGGCCAGGAACCAAGGCATGCTGCCTTAGCCCGCTACGCCACGGCGCAGGACGAATACATTTTATAGCATTATATATATTGTTGCAAATGCATTGTTGAGACGAGGCGGCGCGGCCGACGAGTTCAAAGAGACGGGCAGTGCAGTGCGGAGATAAAAGCATGCCGAAACAGTGGGGGGAAGGAGACGGATTTCTGGAGAGTTTGTCTTTCTTCTAGCCCCGTCTTGATTGACAACATTCCGGAATAGTGAGTAAACTATAAAAGGAGCACTGGGGGAAAGTTGTTAATTGGACTCATGTGCACGAACAGCTGGTGAACTTTGTTTGTGGTTGATGACCTTGCAAGCTGTATTGTGTATGTGACGTAATTCCGCTACTTTAGGGGTCAACCAAAGTGTGTTTCTACGGAAATAAGGAGCAATTTTTAGTGTTTGTAACCTGAACTTTTAATTTCATGAACCCACAAAGTCACAATATCATCCTTATAGCCTCAACTGCAGACCTCATACCTTTTATATAATTTGTTCTGGCATGAATTTTGGTTATTTTGCACACATTCACTGTGGGTTTGCATTACATTTTACAATTAACTTATTTTTATATCCTGAGGCCATGCATATGCTCTCACTTTACTTAAATTTTAATAGGAGAATTTAAAATGGTTTTGTTCTTGAAAAGAGCAAAGAGGAACAAAAATTACAAATGTTTAAATGAAAGCCACTTTGTGAAATCTGATATTACAAAATTGTATGTGCACAGTGTCTGCCTTATATTATTGTTGTGAGGCATTGTTGCAATGGGTAGAAGAGGCTTGTACTCCATGCTTAACAGCACAAAGGAGTTAGAGAAAGAAGAAGAAGAAGGCATTGTTGCAACAGACACGGCTGGCACGCACAAAGAGACAGATAATGCAGAGCAGAGATTAAAGCTTGCCGAAACAGAGAAAGAAAGAGACAAATGTCTGGAAGGTTCGTCTTTCTGGTGCCGTCTTGATTGTTACAGAACGTTCCATTAATTTCTAGAACAATGAGTGGAGGTATAAAAGAAGCCACGGCTAATTGTCAGAGGATAGTCGTAATTGGACTCGATAATTGTGTGCATACAGCTGTGATTTGAAGTGAACTCTTTTGTTTGTGGTCGTGTGGCAGAGGGCCTTAAAGGTTGTATTTGTGTATGTTACGTAATTCTGCTGCTGCCAAGGGCTGTAGAAACTTTCTATGGAAATAAAGAGCAGTTTGAATTTCTGCAAACTTGACTTTTAATTTTACAAACCCACAAAGTCACATTATAGAAGTCCCAAGCTTGGATCCTAGTTAGAATGAGTTACCTGAATAAGATTTTCCTAGAGTCTTCCCTTATTCTGAAAGATAAATGTTAGGGGATTTTAAGCTTTATGGATCCTGGGCACATTTGAACATCATTTCACCATATCTTTCATTAAAAATGCTGTATATGAAATTGTAATCACTTAAACTAGAAATATAGCATCCAAACAAAAGGTACTGACCTAATTCTCCTTGTTCGACATCAAATCTTGAAGAATCACTTGCAAACAAACTTGGTTTACTTACTATTTCCTGAAAGCAACAAATTGCACATTTTTATTTAGTTTTAATACAAACCTAATTGGTTTGCAAGATTACTTTAACATTCAGAATTACTTGCACTACAAAAGCTCTTTCTATAAAACAGATTTGCTTTAGAACGCCACAGAATATCCTAAAGTATCCATCCTGCATTAGGATAGTTTTACTGTTATATAAATAACTGACAAGCCATTTTTCAAAAGCATATGAATACAAAAATGTACATGTGTCAGCAAACATGTGAAGTGTCCCCTATGCCCAACGTGGTTCAGTGTCCATGGTATAAGCTGTGGACTCTCGCCTCACCGACATCTTCACTATCACCCTACCATTGGAGGTAATAGACACCACCCTCTGGGTGCCTCCATCTGAGAAATGGGTCCGTCATCACGTGGTGGGGCAAGGTTGCCCCAAAGGCTAAGGTTGCCAGGTGGGGGAGATTTGGAACACGCACATACACACATTTGTCAGCAATTGAACTTTTTAAGTTCCATACTGAAATACTAATTATAGGTGCAAAATAACTTAACATTTACTTCATGCTCTTAAGCATACATTTGTTTATGTGTATCAGTCTTCAAATTTTTGCTCCTAATATCAAAATTAAGGGATAAAATATCTAAGTTCCCCCCTTCCAAAAGTCTAGGAATGCAAAAGTGAATCGAGAAGATATTGACACACTGCTTCACTCACACTGTCTTTCACAGGGCATGTTTCAAGAGCTTTTGCTCTTATCATCAGGTGGAACTCAACTAGTGCAAATTGTAGTGGTTTCCTCTTTCTCCATATCGTCAATAGATGGCATGATGTACTTGTCAAAGATGTCCGGTGGTGGAGTTTCAAAATTCATGACTCTATGATGATTTTTGTTAATGAAGATTTTTTCCCATACGGAAAGGTCTATGGGGTGATTAACGTATTTTATTAAAGATGTTTCCAAGTTGATGTCATGTCTAGTATTCAAAAAATGAAAATCCACTGCTGATTTGGTAGTGGGGGTAGTGCCCTTGGCACTCAAAAAACGGATCATTGCACACAACTCGCACTTGGCGGCAGAAGTGATAGGAAGCTTTATCGCAAACAGCTGCCCAGCCAAGACTAATGGTTGCAATGCATTCGTTGTGGTGGGGATTTGAAGGGGTGAAACCAAGCTACACGCCAGTATTGCCAGATCTCACGTGATAGCATTCCTCACGGCTCCAGTGCCTTGGAGACCTTATTTTACGGACACGCCTCATATATATAAATTCTTTGTTATTAATCAAGCTTCTAAGAGCTGCTTATTCATGTGGAAGAGGATTGTAACTATTGTGTTTTATGTAATTATATGTGCGAGCAGGTTTTCTGGAGATTCCAAATTTTAAATCACTTTGTTGTATAATTTAAAAAAGATAATTGATTCTCTTCCTCAATTTCCATTATGAACTTTATGTGATGATCTTGTATATTCAGCAGTTTTAAAGAATCCATTACAAATAGATAGAGTCAACATGAAAAATTCAATACCACGGCCAGGATTTAAATCACGGACCTCCTGGTTTCCGTCCAGTTGCTCTTACCCATTGAGCTACCATGGCTAACTATAATAAGAGTTAAATGATGAAACCTGGGACTCAAGTACTTACGATAGTAAGTCACCACAAATGGCGTATCTCAAATACGAGAGCCCCTAGTGGTCTACTGGGGAAATATACGAGTCTAAGCCATGGTAGCTCAATTGGTTAGAGTGACTGGATGGAAACCAGGAGATCCGTGGTTTAAATCCTGGCCATGCATTGAATTTTTCATGTTGAGTCTATCTATCAAAAAACCTTAGTCTATATACGGCTAGTGTGAAGAAATGATTAATTTCCATCAATTAACTAAAATCCATTACAAACTTTTGAGAGACTACTTATGAGCATTTCAACAAATAAAAATTAATTTAATTTAATATTTTAATGAAAATCATTTATGACAAAATAAAAAATAATAAACTTGTTTTCATGACCTTAAACAGTATTTAGGTGTGATGAGATTTTCTTGAATGTCTTTGTGTTGCATTGTTGATAAAATTAATACTAAGTCATATAACTATCATTACAAATAAATGTATCTGTTTATGCATGTTTCTGCTTGAGAAACCATCCAGTTTTACTTGAAAATCCTTAATTTACAAACAGATAGACTATGAGTATGAATTGACTTACCTTTGGTCTTTTCCATTGAAATGGTTTGTGTGAACTCTTGCTGAATATTATGGAAGAATCTTCAGCAGGAAACTTTGGATCTTCCCATAAAGTACCCTGGGCAAGGCACTCATCTCTAATTTTATAGAAATCCTGGATTTCATCTTGGGTTTGTAAACCTGACTTTTCGGGTTTTAACTCTTCTGACTGCAAGAAGAAAACAAGTTTCACTTAAGCTATAAATGTCCTTACATTCAGCTATCCTTCTTTTTAAACCATTATAGATGGTTTAGCTATTTCGTTTTGCATTCAAAACTTAACGGTTATAAAATTAATCACAAACAAGTTGTTCGAGCATGCCTGATAATATAACATGCAAAAAGTTGACTTAAAAACAGTTTTGAAATAAATAAATGAATTACGCCAAAACATTTAAAATAATATTGCTGTCATATGAATATAGTTTTACAAAAAATTCTTTAACACATTTCTAAATTTGTTCTTTATCTCTTATTCGTTTAATGTCTTTGGATACATTGTTGAACAACTTTAAGCCTAGGATTATGGGTGATTTGCCATATATGGACAAATCATATTTAGGAGTTACATACGGGTTACTATTTGTTGTGCCAAAATTTGATATTGCCCACTGGAACTAAAACCAGTGATATTGCTAAAGACACTTTTAACTAAACTAATAAAATGCACACCATACACAGTAAAAATTTTAAATACCTCACATAAACTCCTCAGTGCTAAATTAACTTTAAAGAGAGTCGATTAAAGACACTTACTTTTAAATTTTTCCGGAACTAGTTTCAGAGGCTTTGCCTCTATCATCGGCCGGCTCTCGACTGATTCTCGTTGGTGTAGCTGACGATACCTTGTCACAGGTCTCCTCTGGTGGCGGCTCAAGGAACTTGCTGAACAAATCTTTCTGGGGGATGTCGAAATTGAATACTTTGTTCCTATTTTTTGAAATGAAGATTTGTTCCCATGTGGATAGTTCTTGTTTTCCTGATGTATGTTTCAGTAGTTTTGGTTCTGGATTTATGTTGTGGTTTTTTTCCCAAAAATGTGTGGCAACTGCTGATTTTTATAATTGTTTATATTTTATGTTTCTAAAGTGTTCCTTTGTTCTTGTTTCTAAATTTCTTTTTGTTTTTCCAATATAAATTTAACTACAGTCATTGCATTCAATTTGATATATACCAGATTTTTTGTTTGATGGAATAGCATCTTTGATGTTTGAGCAAATTAGGTTTTTTAAGGAGAAATGGTTGACTGGTGCTAGTTGAATATTTTGTTTTTTGAAGACTTTTCTGAATTTATCATAGGCCCATGGATGGTAAGTGAATTTTTTGAAAATCATATTAGTTTCTGTAGATGAGAGAGTTGTGGTTTCCTTTAGTAACTTCTTCTTTTTTGCTAAGCTCACTTTTTTGTCCACTAATGATTTGGGAAAGTTATTTTTTTGTGCTATTTCAATTATTTTGTTGTATTCTGTTTTGTATTCTTCTGCTGTGAGAGGGATGTTTACCAGTCTGTGTGCTAAACTATTGAAGATTGCCTGTTTGTGGGATCTTGGGTTGTAGCCATTAGCTTTTATGTAGTTGTCTGTCTGTGTTGGTTTTCTGTAAATGCCAAAGTTTAGTCTGTTTTTATTCCTCATTATTTTTAGATCCAAAAATGGTAAATGCTCGTCTTTTTCTATTTCTACAGTGAATTTGATGCTTTTTTCTTGGATATTTAAAAGTTTTAGTGCATCACTGATGTGTTTTTTTGGTACATTTGCAAAGATGTCATCTACATATCGTTGCCAGAGTTTGAACATTCAAGGGAAACCTTTGTTGATCCTTATTTCTAATGCACTCATGTACAGATCGGCCAGGAAGGGTGATAGTGGGTTGCCCATTGCTAACCCTGAAGTTTGGTGATAATATTTTGTTTGAAACTGGAAGAAATTTTGTTCTATGCATAATTTGGTTAGTTCAATGTAGTCTGAAATTTCAGATGATGCCATTCCAAGTGATTTGAGCCATTTTTCTATCAACGGTGGGAGTTGATTAACTGGTATGCTGGGAAACAGTGATTTAACATCAAATGAGACTAGTGTGTCCTCTTCTTTTAGTTCCGTATCCTTAATGTGTTCTATAAGTTCATAGGTGTTTTTGATGCTTAGGCTGTCGAATTTTGGAAATGAATTGAATTTGTTTGTTAGCCACTTTGCAAGTTTATATGTTGGTGAATTTATACTGCTAACTATAGGTCTCATTGTTATGGATGGTTTGTGTATTTTGGGTAAGCCATAAAGTCTAGGTAAGGTTGGGTTATCCGGTTTAACTGCATATTTGTTTGGTATTATGCTTGATTTTGCTATTGTTTTTTCATATGACTTTATGCAAGTTTTTAGAGGATTTTTGTTAATGGTTTCATATTCATTGTCAGTTAGCAATTGTCAGTTGTCAATGAATATGAAACCATTAACAAAAATCCTCTAAAAACTTGCATACAGTCATATGAAAAAACAATAGCAAAATCAAGCATAATACCAAACAAATATGCAGTTAAACCGGATAACCCAACCTTACCTAGACTTTATGGCTTACCCAAAATACACAAACCATCCATAACAATGAGACCTATAGTTAGCAGTATAAATTCACCAACATACAAACTTGCAAAGTGGCTAACAAACAAATTCAATTCATTTCCAAAATTCGACAGCCTAAGCATCAAAAACACCTATGAACTTATAGAACACATTAAGGATACAGAACTAAAAGAAGAGGACATACTAGTCTCATTTGATGTTAAATCACTGTTTCCCAGCATACCAGTTAATCAACTCCCACCGTTGATAGAAAAATGGCTCAAATCACTTGGAATGGCATCATCTGAAATTTCAGACTACATTGAACTAACCAAATTATGCATAGAACAAAATTTCTTCCAGTTTCAAACAAAATATTATCACCAAACTTCAGGGTTAGCAATGGGCAACCCACTATCACCCTTCCTGGCCGATCTGTACATGAGTGCATTAGAAATAAGGATCAACAAAGGTTTCCCTTGGATGTTCAAACTCTGGCAACGATATGTAGATGACATCTTTGCAATAGTACCAAAAAAACACATCAGTGATGCACTAAAACTTTTAAATATCCAAGAAAAAAGCATCAAATTCACTGTAGAAATAGAAAAAGACGAGCATTTACCATTTTTGGATCTAAAAATAATGAGGAATAAAAACAGACTAAACTTTGGCATTTACAGAAAACCAACACAGACAGACAACTACATAAAAGCTAATGGCTACAACCCAAGATCCCACAAACAGGCAATCTTCAATAGTTTAGCACACAGACTGGTAAACATCCCTCTCACAGCAGAAGAATACAAAACAGAATACAACAAAATAATTGAAATAGCACAAAAAAATAACTTTCCCAAATCATTAGTGGACAAAAAAGTGAGCTTAGCAAAAAAGAAGAAGTTACTAAAGGAAACCATGACTCTCTCATCTACAGAAACTAATATGATTTTCAAAAAATTCACTTACCATCCATGGGCCTATGATAAATTCAAAAAAGTCTTCAAAAAACAAAATATTCAACTAGCACCAGTCAACCATTTCTCCTTAAAAAACCTAATTTGCTCAAACATCAAAGATGCTATTCCATCTAACAAAAAATCTGGTATATATCAAATTGAATGCAATGACTGTAGTCAAATTTATATTGGAAAAACCAAAAGATATTTAGAAACAAGAGCAAAGGAACACTTTAGAAACATAAAATATAAACAATTAGAAAAATCAGCAGTTGCCACACATTTTTGGAAAAAAAACCACAACATAAATCCAGAACCAAAACTACTGAAACATACATCAGGAAAACAAGAACTATCCACATGGGAACAAATCTTCATTTCAAAAAATAGGAACAAAGTATTCAATTTCGACATCCCCCAGAAGGATTTGTTCAGCAAGTTCCTTGAGCCGCCACCAGAGGAGACCTGTGACAAGGTATCGTCAGCTACACCAACGAGAATCAGTCGAGAGCCGGCCGATGATAGAGGCAAAGCCTCTGAAACTAGTTCCGGAAAAAAAAAATTTAAAAGTAAGTGTTGTCTAGTGTCTTTAATCGACTCTCTTTAAAGTTAATTTATCATAACAACACTGTTTTCAACACTTCCAAGAAAGTAATCCTCAGTGCTATTTTAAAAATGCAGTGCAATACGCACTTTTGAATTAAAAATTGTTTTGTATTTGGGGACAGACTCCCAAAAACAAATACAGCTTAAACTAGATTCAATATTCATAATACGAGGGCTGTTCAATAAAGAATGATCACAGTTTTTTTTTGACAACGTACCTATACTCATCCTCATAATTTTGATGGTCCTTTTCAAAATAGTCTCCCCTGAAAGCGATGCACTTGTCCTAGGGTTTCTGCCAGTCTTCAAAGACATGCTGGAAACCATTTTTGACAGAACCATCAAAATTGCCTCCGCAGCCTTCACCACTGCTTCTGATGATGGATAATGCCTCCCACGAAGGCGTTTCTTCAAGTTAGAGAATAGAAAAAAGTCACATGGGGCTAAATCCTGATTATAGGGAGGGTGAGGGATACACTTCACGTTGATTTTTGCAAGATACTCAGCAACAACATTGGCAATATGCAGGCGCGCATTATCGTGGTGCGGCATCCAGCTTGCTTCATGGAAATGTGGTCTTTTGCGCCTGATATGGACTTGCAATGTTTTTAGGACATCCCTGTAGTATTGTCCAGTTACTGATCTGTGTGCAGGTACAACATGCTGATAAACCATTCCATGAATATCAAAGAATGAGATGACCATCACTTTCCCAGCAGAAGCAACCACTTTTGCTTTTTTCGGGGGTTGGTGATGAAGGAGATTTCAACACTGAGCTTTGCTGTTTGCTCTCAGGATCAAAATGATGTAGCCAAGTTTCATCTGCAGTGATTACGTTTGAAAGAAACTCCAGAGCTTCCTCTAAGATCAACTTTAACTGCATGTTACCTCCATTGCAGTGGTAGGCGATACTGAACATGTCTGAACTTGCCTGCTTCTCACAGACGGGAACCAGGAGTACCAACAATGAAACTACTACGGCGTGTTTGTTTCACATTAAGCTTACCGAATATAATAAGATTACATTTTAGTGTGAAAAATTATGACCATAAAAAAGTTATGATCATTCTTTATTGAACAGCCCTCGAAAAACAGTAATAATATTTCAACACTGTTGGATGACGCAAAGCTCTATGGATCCTGGGCACATTTGAGCATCATTTCACCTATTAAATTTAAAGAGAGGTGATTAATGACACTAAACAACACTTACTTGTAAATTTTCCCAGAACATGTTTCAGAGACTTTGCCTCCATCGTCAACCAGACATCGACTCACGACTCGACTCATGACAATGGAGGCACAGTCTCTGAAACACATTACAGGAAAATTTAAAAGTGTTTTTTAGTGTCATTAATCGACTCCCTTTAAATTTAATTTATTACAATAACACTGTTTTCAACACTTCCAAGAAAGGAATTATTTCACCTATTTCATTCATTGTCTGATATGACTTAACATTGGAGGATGTAAATAAAAAAAAATTTCAGCACTCACCATGCTATAAATAGAATCAAACTGAAAAATTCAATGCCACGGCTGGGATTTGAACCACGGATCTCCTGGTTTCCATCTGGTGCTCTTACCCACTGAGCTACCATGGCCAACATGCTGTCATGACTCTATATTATTCAACTGACTCATATATTTTCCTGGTAAACCATAGGCGCTCTCGTATTTGAGATACACCTTGTATTTTTGTATTTGAGAGAGAATATTTGGATATCTATCCAAAACCTTAGCCTGTACATGGCTAGTGTGAAGGAACGAGTAATTTCCATCAATTAACTTAAATAATAAGAGTTAAATGATGAAGCCTGAGACTCAAGTACTTATAATAGTAATGTAGAGTCAGACTGAAAAATTGAATGCCATAGCCGGGATTTGAACCATGGATATTCTGGTCTGCATCCAGCCACTCTAGCTACTCCGGCCAACGTGCCGATATGACATCAAATTCTCCAACTGACTTGTATTTTTCCCGGTAAACCACTTAGCAGTTCTCATAAATAGAACAGCTGGACGGAGACCAGAAGATCCGTGGTTCAAATCCAGGTTATGGTATTGAATTTTTCAGTCTGACTCTACATTTCCACAATTTAGCCTACACACGGCCAGTGTGAAAGAACAATTAATTTCCATTACAATAGTAAGTCGCCATAAACAGTGTATGTCAAATACGACAGCCTCTAGTGGTTTACCGAGAAAATATATGAGTCAATTGGAGAATTTAATGTCATGACAGCATTTTGGCCATGGTAGCTCAATGGATAAGAGCAACTGGACAAAAGCTAGGAGATCTGTGGTTCAAATCCTGGCCATGGCATTGAATTTTTCAGTTTGACTCTGACCATACAAAGCCTTAGTCTGTACATGGCTAGTGTGAAGGAACGATTAATTTCTATCAATTAACCTACCATGCTACTCGATATTCTTAATTGATCACCCGCCACATTTAATTTAGCAATTAGGTAAATACAGTTTTTTAGTTAATTGATGGAAATTAGTCATTTCTTCACACTAGCCATATATAGGCTAAGGTTTTTGATAGATAGTCAACATGAAAAATTCAATGCCATGGCCGGGATTTGAACCACGGATCTCCTGGTTTCTGTCCAGTCGCTCTAACCCATTGAGCTACCATGGCTAACATGCCGTCCTGACATTAAATTCTCCATTTGACTTGTATATTTCCCCGGTAGACCATTAGGGGCTCTCGCATCCGAGATACACCGTTTGTGGCGACTTACTATCGTAAGTACTTGAGTTCCAGGCTTCATCATTTAACTCTTATTATTTTAGTTAATTGATGGAAATTAATCATTTCTTCACACTAGCCATATATAGGCCAAGGTTTTTGATAGAGTCAACATGGAAAATTCAATGCCATGGCTGGCATTTGAACCACGGATCTCCTGATTTCCATCCAGTCACTCTAAAATTAAAATTATGGTGTATCTCAGATACAAGAGCCCCTAGTGGTCTACTTGGGAAATATATGAGTCAAATGGAGAATTTAATGTCAGGACGGCACGTTAGCCATGGTAGCTCAATGAGTTAGAGCAACTGGATGGAAACCAGGAGATCAGTGGTTCAAATCCCAGTCATGGAATTGAATTTTTCATGTTGACTCTATCTAGGTAAATACAGTGTTTATTTCAACTGAAACATTCATCAACAGTTATTCCCAAGAATCTTATTTCTTTTATTTTTAAATGTATATTTGGATTTTTTTATTGTGCACTATGTGAAAATTGTCTAGGAATTGTTCCCAAAGATCATAACAAAAGTATCAACATGCGTAGTAATAGGCCACTGTTTTATGTTTAAAGTAAATCATTCACATATGCAAGTTATAAGTGGCTGACCCCGTAGCTTGGTTGGTAGAGCACCTGCCTGCCATGCTGCGGATCCCAGGTTATATTCCTGGCAGGGGGGTGGGGATTTTTCTCCGACCAAGATAATTTCCCATCTTCCCCAAAGTCTGAAAGTATAAATGAGAGTGCAAATGTGTGCGTGATCTAATGATTAAAACCCAACGAATATGAATTAACACCTTCAATATGTTCCAAAGGAGAACGGCCACTGATATGACCATTGGAGTTAAAGGTGGTGTATAAATGAAAAAAAAAAAGGTGAGGTCTGAGGTCCTAAGATGGAATGTTGAGGTACTCCAAGGTTAATACAGACTTATAAGTGTTTTGTAAAAGTTTCTTCTATCTCCGGATACATGAGAAATTTCAACATACTATTTACGTCCACAAAAGTAGAATCTAAATCATTGTAGTGAAATTCCTCATGCTCTAAATGCTTCAAATTTTGTTGAATAGCTAGTTGTGATTTATGCAGTCAAGTGCTCAAACTACGTTGCAAAATATTCAAATGGAGTTTTGTTAAGAATCAAGAGCAAACATGTGAATATATGGCAGAAAAAGCAGACTAATTCAAAAGGAAGCCATGTTGACATGGATGTAAAACTGTATATGAACCAGATAATTTAAAAACCTTATTAGTACACAATACCTACAGATTTTAGCAAAAGTATTACCTATATATACAGAGCTGTAAGTTTCATTTTAACTACCTTTTAAAAATTGGAATAAAAACTAAATATTTCAGAAAAAATATTAAATTAATTAGATAAATTTGGTTTGACAATAACTTCTGCATATTATTTAAAAATATATGCTGAGATTTCATCAGATCATGAGATTATTTTTCACTTTTTTTCTTGTATCCCTTACTCATCAATGCTGATGCTAGGAGTTGCTCGGGTTCCCTCAGAGCGAGGGAGCCAAAGCATTTGATCTCAGATCCATGGTTGAGGGGTCAGCCCAATGCCTGGGATGACGAAGAGATGAATCATGGAGCAATTAGAGAATGGTGGGGGAAACCCAGAGGAAACCCACCCCAGCGCCATATTGTCCACCACAAATCCCACATTTTTCACTTTTGCTTTAACAATATTTTAATACCTCTTCTTCAGCAAAATCAAATATATATACTCTGTATGTATATTGTGCAACTAATGTTACAAAGTGTGAGCTTATACTGGACATTATTTTTATAGGAAAGATTTGATGAATTCATTAGAGATTGAATAGATAGTCAACATGAAAAATTCAATGGCATTGCTGGGATTTGAACCACGGATCTCCTGGTTTCCCAGTTGCTCTTAAGAATTTTTCATGTTGACTCTATCCAAAACCTTAGTCTATATATAGCTAGTGTCAAGAAATTATTAATTTCCACCAATTAAGTTAATCATTAGAGATTACTTTGGAATCAGTTGTAGGACAGTCAAATTTTAGAACAATGTTACAAACATAAAATTATACTTTTAAGTGCAGTTAATCATACAGCAGATTTGTAACTATGTATTACTGAAATGTTGACAGAATATTTAGTAAGTAACAAATTTTACTCTAAAATCTTTTGATTTTACCTGATTAGTTAATGAGACTAGAAAAACTTAAAAAAGACAACTACCATTTTCTTAGAATGATGTTTATAAACACTTGCAGAAGATGATTTAAAAGTACACTGTTAACTAACTCTGAAACTATTTAATAAAAGTGTAAAAGATCTGTTATTACATAAGACATATTACTCCATACAGGAATTCATGGATGACACAATATCATAACTACTTGTAATTGATAATTATTTATTTATTTATATATTATTTGTTATTTATTATTATTTAATATTATTATTTATTATTATTACTTGTAATTGATAATTTATGTACATATACATTAGAATTAGTTTTTCTTTTTCTTTCTTTTAAATTTCTTTTATGTATAACTTGACGACTCACCGGTTTATCAGCTAGGCTGACAATGTAAACGTTATGTGACAATAAAGATTCTATTCTATTCTATCAATGAGTTCCACTTTCCTCCAATAGGACTGTCTTTTTAGGAATGTTCTGGATTACATTTTCTGGAGCCAGATGCTCTCTGGTGCATAACACTGTGAATATACTATCAGGTTTTAGTTAATTGATGGAAATTAATAATTTCCTCATACTAGCCATATATAGGCTAAAATAATAAGAGTTAAATGATGAAGCCTGGGGCTCAAGTACTTAAGATAGTAAGTCACCACAAACAGTGTACCTCGAATGGTGCGCTCTTCCGCGTGCCTGGGAGGCATCTGAGCACAGTCCGCTTAACAGGCTAGAGGGAAAGGAACAAATGTTTAGGTAGTGGACTTACCAAGCCCATTTCTTCTGGGCTTGGGGGTTTGAAGTTCGACAGGAAACCTACAAGCGCCCTATGTTTGTTCTGGATCCTCCCTCAGTAAACCCACCCATGAAATATAAGGCACGAGCGATTTATCCTGATCACCACTATTCTCTTTGAATTATGATTAATATAATATCTTTATTTGTGGAGCTGTCCTAGACTACTTGGCTGTAATACGAATTTTAAGTTTGATTTCTGCAAGTCCTATCATGATTACTTTTCATTGAATTAAGGAGTGTCAGTGAAGAACAATGTGGAAAGATCTCACCAGGACTTGAAGTTGAACTTCATAGATACTGTCTCGTATGTAATCTTGCTGTAGAAGTCATATTTTGTTTTACAATTATCTTTTTCTATAACGGCCGCGCCGTGGCTCAGTGATTAGACCGCTTGGCTCTCACCAAAGCGGCCCGGGTTCGATCCCAGGCGACCTCAAAGTGATATTTGTAGTGGACAACATGGCGCTGGGGCAAGTTTTCTCCAGGACCCCCGGTTTCCCCTGCCATCTCATTCCACTGCTGCTCCATCTTCATCTCACATATCATCAGTCTCACCACCTGCGGTGCCGTATGTAGTAAAAGCGGGCGTTAAACACTACATATTTCACATTTCTTTTTCTATAAGGGCGGGTTACCGGCATTTCAGCCGATGGGCTATTGCGTGTCATCCCCAGGGAGAATGGATGTCTTGATGGACTAACATTGTGTCTAAAAATTGGTTATGTCTGAAACAGTAAGAGGGGGCACTTGCAATTACTGTACGAATCTTGGAACCGACCCTGCCTGCACAGTTATCAAAATATGGTGCATAACCTTCACGATACATACGCGATACTTAAGCACAAACACTTAGATTTTAAACTTACGGTACTCATTTATTCAGTTTACAGTAGAAATAGCAACCAACAATTCCATAGTTTTCCTGGATTCAAATTAACGAAAATTGTAGGCTACATAGAATTCACTATACACATAATACTAGCACACTATTAATTACATAAAGCATACAAGTTACAATTCCTAGACACACAAAAAAGTAGTATTCAACTTATCCTCCGTAACAAAATTGAATATAACAGAGAATATTAACACAGAAAAATCTAGAAAACAGAATGAATTCAGCCGCGAATTTCTAAAGACAAATTCGCATCAGAAGCGTTGCAACACTATCAAACACAACAGAAAAGTCAGACTTCAAAAATGCACATACTACCATACAAAGTATCTATTTTGTTTAAATTTATTACTGATCGATCAGCAGTACAATGCTTTTGTAAAAGTTTCAAAATAAGATATCCCGTGAACTACTAGCACTAGAGTCCTGCGAAAAAAAAAAAACAAAAAAAAACCACCATTAACATTTTAATTTAGATACCGTATATATGATCTTTTGACGCAATTAGGCATTGTTCCATTTAAAAAGAGTATGTTTGTTCCAAAAATACCCCTTCTATATGTTATTAAAATATATTTATAGACTAAAACTACGAGCCCCTAACGAACAAATAGTGCTGTGAAAACCGCAAATGAATAGCACTTTCCATTTCGGAAATATTGTTAGTGCAAGTTTTAGGTGATTCAACGTGTATACAGGAATATATACAAATATAATAATTTGTAACTTAAAACTTGACTTAAAAGAAATGATGATAATTTTCTTATAAATTGTCCGGGATTATATGTTAAATTATTAAAACAATTAATGGTCCGATAGATTTAATGGTTTGGGAAAAGAAATTTATTTAAAAAAACAAACATCGCGTAATGAATTTTGAAATACTGGCAGTTTATTCTGTTCTTAAATTTGTTTTATTTTCAGATTTTGGTAGTACTAACAAGAACATATTAACATCTAATCTCTGTTTCATATAACCTTGCCCCGCTGACATGTATCACTCCACCGGCAACTACCTTCCCCCTCACCCTAATTGGCTAATGCTTTCGCGCCATAGGCCATAGGTGGTGCCTTCCCGTCACGTTGAAACTTGCAGTAAACGTCATAATAATTGCCAGGAAGATAGATAAAATCATACAAATAAGAATATGAAGGCATGCAAAAATAATGAAGTTTATAATGAAACTGAGCAAGTTGAAACTGAATGAAAGAGCAATGAAACTGGAGCAAGTTTATAATGAAAGGCCTTCGGCCTTTTCCACTGGAATTTTTTAAACCAGCACACATACCTTGCAAAAATGCTTGTCTTTCAGTCTTAAAAGGTCGTGTCACGCCACACTTGTGTGCTCTTATTTCACCCAAGTCTCGTCAAGGTAGTATATTTTGCGATTTGTATCCCGTTACAGTCTGATTGTCCTTAAATAACGTTTTCGCCACACAGCAATATCGCCCCTGGAGTGGTAAGTTTTCCTGTTGTCTCAATTCCATGTCGCGATGTTCCTACGCATCTAACACTCACACCTGTAAGTTCAGGGCACAGCTGTTCGACTTTCTCACTGACAAAGACGGATTCTTCTCTGTGAGTGCATTAAACACATGCACCACAATTCTTTTTTCGCCGCTTTATAAAGGTTTTCCCTTGCGATGCATCAGCGAAAAACTGGCGCTAGACTCTGCCATTATACATATAATAAGTACACGCGCAATAAACGATCAATAAAATAATTTAGCTCTCGCACTAGGCATAGCACACCGTCGAATGGCGATGTATGACTAATCCAGTTCAAAACAACGTCAGTGATAAAAGTCACATAAACAAATATGTCATCACTACCGCTAAAGCACGTGCTATCGTGCCATGTGCTTGAGAGCAAAGGAACCTCCTCTTTACTTCGTTTAAGAATTAACACGCATTTCAGATAAATCAACTCTGTTGCGTAATATATTTAATTAAAACTGTTACGAAAATATAAATTTGATAATTGTCTTCCAACATATAAAGATATATCACCATGTTAAATAACGAACTAATTTTTACCGCACAACAGTATGCACCACAACAGCAGCCAATGAGATGTGATAAGGTCACGTGATCGTTAAGAGATACGGGGCAAGCTTATGTGAAAAAAGGATTAGCGTTCGTAAGGATAGCGACAGCTTTTTTGTTTCCGGCTGAAGATGTGTCAAAGTTTCACATTTAACCGCGATACCGGACAATTTATAAGAAAATTATCGTCATTTCTTGTAAGTGAAGTTTTAAGTTACAAATTGTTACATTTTATATATTTGTTTGCTTCACTGTTAATAGCTTCATATGTCACGTATTTACTGTATACAGGACCTTAAAATAGAAATATCTGCATCCTATATAAAGAGATCTACTCGTAAGTACTTCAGATGTTTTCAGTCAACGACCGCTAGAAGTCGGATTGATAAATGTCACTTGTATATACAATAATTATGTAGCGAGCTTTGTATAACCTTTTAACTCTCGAGTAGTCACGTGGGCATGTAGCCCAGCCATTTTGTGTTTGCAAGTACGCGTCTTCTTATGCTATTATGATGGTAAGGTCTTTGGTAGCTTCTTGACTCAATGTGTTCTGTGGTCAGTTAGCTATAATACATTTTAGCGAGACAGTATTTTTGTTATTTGCGATTAAACTCATTTGTGCATAGCTGGGCTACATATGTAGCCCACGCGACCACTAATGTAACAGTTGTTAAAATGACTACTAAGAGAAAGGTTTGTCGTGCGGGAGTTCCTGAGGACGATTTGCTAATTACAAAATGGCCTAATGAAGCTCTAAATAAAAGTAGTGAAAGTGACATTGAACTTGACGACAATGATGGGGGAGAAGAGGAAAAATTTCCCCAGATGTGCATTACTCAGACATAGAGGAAACCAGTGATGAAAATGAAGTGACGGATGGTGAACCAGGTAATTATCATTATTATGTGGCTAAAGATAACTTTAAATGGAGAAAGGAACAATCTTCGCAAAATGTTAGGACACGTTCGCGCACCATCGTTCTCCATCTTCCCGGACCGAGAGGCCGAGCTAAATCTGTTGCATCTGAAATTAAGGCTTCAGAACATTTTCTGGATACCGATGTGATAAAATTGATAACCACATGCACAAATATTTATATTAATGAAATAAAAGAGCAATTTCAACATGATCGTGATGCGAAAACGACGGATGAGACAGAGATTCGGGTGCTCAGTGGTGTACTGTTTCTAACTGGTGTCCGGGAAATAATAGAGAAAACAGTAAACAAACATGGGATAACTCCAAAATGCTCTGCAGTCGAGGCAAGCTACTCAGCAATGAGTCATTACAGGTATTTGTTGTCAATGTGCTGCCTTCGATTTGATGAAGTTGACATAGTTGACATATTAGTGCCAAGTATGATGTTACTCGTAACACATGACCTTGCCCTGCGGTCATTTTCTTTGACTCATTCAACATCAGTGCGATCACTGTAATGTGTATTTTTCTGCGAATCAGAAGTATATGGAAATCAAACGACGTTTGTTTCTTGAGACAATATCCATTAAGCCCCAAATAGCAAGAAGAGCAGAACTGAACACTATATCAGTCTCACTAAGAAAGCATGCTAATTCTTCTCGGAATTGAAGACGTTCGCAGAACACAAGTAACACAGCTTGAAAACAAGGTAGGGAGGTGCTACTTGCGTGGAAAAAGCAGGAAACGTTGCAGCATTTGTCAAAGAAAGATTTGCAATAATTATTCCACGGCGGTGTGTAAAGAGTGTGTACAAGAGAAATAATTTGCAAGCCAAATAGTATTTTGGTCTTGTGCCATATTTTGAGACTACTACTAGACATTCATATGGTGATTGTTGTAACATTTAATACATTCTGTTGTTTTCAATGTTATTAACTTGACTAATATGATTCATGAATGTAAATGGACGCTTTAAACGTGTTTGCCGTATATTTTAGAGGGCACATAGTATAATTTAATTTAATACCAAATTATCTTGAAACAGTTCATAAAACTTAATGTGAATGTAAGTAAACACTATAAAGAAACAAAGGAATATATAAACAATATATAAAGTAAATTTTATATGGGTTTATGTAGCCCACGCGACCACTCACGTCACAAAGCATCATGCGACCACTCGAGGGTTAATGTGGAAATTTCGCCTCCACAAAGAATTTAAATATTGTGATTTTGTGGGTTCGTAGAATTAAAAGTCCAATTTGCAGAAATTCTAAATGTTCTTTATTTCCGTAGAAATACACTCTGGTCAATTCTTACAGTAGCAGAATTACGTCACATACACAATTAGAATCTACCAAGGTCGTTAACCACAAACAATAGTGTTCACTTTCATCACACACCAGCATCAATTACAACTCTCGTTACAACTATGTTTACGTCTGACTTGGCAAGTCGCGGCTTCCTTATATATACCACTACTCATATTACTAGACATTTCTGCAATATTCTGTAACAAACAAGATGTCACTAGAATTTTCCTTTTATTTGTTTCGGCATACCTTTATCTCCGTGCTATCTTTATCTGTTCCAGTATGCTCTTTATCTCTGTGTTGCCTCTCAGTTCCTTTGTATACACAAGCCGCGATATCGCAGATTTGCGGTGGACAACACGGCGATGGGGCGGGTTTTCTCCGGGATCTCCGGTTTCCCCCACCATCTCATTCCACTGGTGCTCCATCTTCATCTCATGTATCATCAGTGTCACCACCTGCGGTGCCGTATGTAGTAAAAGCGGGCGTTAAACACTACACATCGCGATTGGATTCGCGACAATATACACATTTCCTCAACGCTGATTTATTTAATGACAGTATCGCCCTTTCTTTTCAAAACATGTAACGTGTCTCAGATTTGGACCTGGAAAAATTAATGTAGAATCTCCTTCTCCAAAGAAGTGTCTTACGTGTATAATTCTCCTGAAATACGTTTTTGAGATAATTGGAAAGAGAGGCTTATGGAGTACCTGTCATGATCATGGATGTACATTGCTTTCATAACGCCAACTCACGGAACGCTTGAATGTTAGGTACTGACCCACGAAAAGTGAAAAATTATTTTTTGAAAGACAGTACTTACATCTGCCCAAGCAGGGTAGTCCACCCCGAAAATATGGATATTTCCAGAATGAAAGAAAAAAAAACAGCTATAAGATTCATTTTATGAATTTATTGTGAATATATGTTTTTCAATGTCGGTCGTCAAGGTTTTCTGACATCCATGAGGGGCATTCTTTATATTACCATAAATGGGGATAAAAGGGAGGGGGCAAAATTAGAATTAAAATGTATACAGATCTGGAAGCAAAATCCCTCCCCACTGGTTATTTATTTACTGAAGTTTAAAGTAGTCTCTACTTTATTCCTCCCTCTGGGAGTTGTTAGGATTGGGTTGGACTCGAGGGGGCAGTGTGTTCCCGCCACCCACGGGAAATTGGGTACCTCCGGCCAGGCCTCGGCCGCCCGGAGGGAGTAGAGGGTTGCCTCATAAGTCCCGGGTACTAGCCTGCAGAGCTAGTAGTTGGTGTGCTAGATCACCGGCGCGTAAGTGGCGTATCCACTTCCGTCCTGTCCGCCGTGTGCAGGCGGGGGTGCAGTTTATAAAACAGGTACTGTCCTACGGTAAATATACCCGAGAGACCCGGGTTCTGGTCCTACGGGTCCAGGACTAATGGGAGTAGATCCTCGCATTTAATTAATCTACTTTATTGATAGTGTAGATTTATACTGCCTTTACTGAGTTTTAAACCAGTTTTTGTTTCGTTTAAATAACTTTAAAAATACGGAAGATACGGAATTGTATTTATGATGCATTTTTACAGCATTTAACAATTTAAATGTCTTGTTCTGTTTATTGGGTATCCGTTTTCGGTCCCTGAAGGGTTTAAATGGCCATCGGCGAAGCGGTTAAGTTCATTCATATTACTGGGAATAAATAAAGTTAGTAATTAATTTGAGGACAAACAGCCCATAGTATTTTATATATTTTATTTCCAGTGTCCCAAAACTTAATTTTCAGTTTCAAATCCTTGAATCTTTTGCCGATGATGTCCTCCACCATGGCGTTCAGGGACTTGGTGTTTGTCAGACTTTCCCTCTAGGTCGTTAACGCGGTTCACGAAGTCTTCGACGCGCTCGTCTACTTGACCCATCCGATTCCCCAGCTCCGTGACGTTCTCCTTCACGCCGGCCAACTGCTCTTCAAATTTAGCGACCAGAGCCTCGTTCGCAGCCTTCATTTCTGTTAATTCGGCTTTCATTTCTGTAGCCAGGCTCTCATTTGCCGCTTTCTTTTCCGTGGTTAATTCGGCCTTCATTGCAATCATTGTCGTGGCCAGGCTGTAATTTGCCACTTCCGTCTTCGCAGCGAGGGTGTCATTCGCTGTCTTCATTTCTTTCCTTCTTCTCTAAAATCTTTCCATCGCCGTGTTCCACCGCTGACACCAATTGTGACTTTGTGGGTTCGTAAAATCAAAAGTCTAGTTTGCAGAAATTCAAACTGCTCTTTATTTACGTAGAAAAGCAGTTTGTACAGCCCTTTGCAGCAGGATGACGTAACATACACCAACACGGACTACACGATTATCATCAGTTCTCATCTTGCAACTCGGTACACTTCAAATGTCCACACAACTCACAAGTCCAATTACAACTGACAAGCAACTCCATTCACTCCTGGCAGCTCCCTGCACGACTGACTGGCAAGTCCAAGTCCAAGTCGAATACTGACAGGCTGTTAACAGCCAGAAGGTTTTTGCTGCGTACCCACCCATGTTTTGGGTCTGACCGCAGGTTGTTAGATGGTTACAGGATGATGTGGGATTTTTGTTGAGGAAATTTATTGAGGTAGCTTTTTGCTCCTCTTTAATTTTGTACAGGATGCCAAACCGCTTTTTTGTTTACACCCTGGTGTTTTATTTGGTAAAGTGGGGTCAATTTTTGTAGCCAAACAGCTCATTTGGAGATTTTGAAATTTAGCTTATGCTGCTGTATGGATTAACTCCTTTGTTACCTCGGGTGCCTGCATGCCATACGGGGTACCCGGTAAAGCCTGAAGCGGCGTCTCGTAGCGTCGTAATCTCCTAGAGATCGAATCAGGACGCTTCTGTGAGCTGGAATTTGAGCGTAAAATTTTGTCGCCCGGCGCCTAATTTCGTCCTCCACGTATGGGAGAAGAGAAGCTTCGTGAAGCAACCTCACGGGGAAAGAACGACCCACAGAATAGATGGATCGGAGTCCTCTATTCTGTGCACGCTGAAGGTATGCTATCCAGCTATCTGCAGCCATGCCCCAGATTTCACAGGCGTACAACATGAGTTGGATTATCAGCGCTCGAAAGAGCTGTAGCTTTACGCGGACTGGCATCGAGCGCGAACTCAGCATTGGGTACAGAGAGGCAATAGCCCCCTGTACCCGTGCCGATAGTTCCCTGATGTGTCCGCGGAAAGTTAGGCCTCTATCAAGTTGAACGCACAGATACTTGATGGCTGACTGGCAAGAGCTCCCACCACCGCATTTATACACGAGCCACTGTTTCTCGAAAGTTACCGAAGCCACACGATATTTTGTGAAGTAGCGAGAACACCATGGAACTGTCTGTCTCTTTCTCCCTCTGTTGCTCTCTCTCTCTCTCTCTCGGCAAGTGCCAAGCACTCATCGCTCCACGGGCGTGGCTTGGGCGCTATCTGTCTATTTCATTCCCAGCTTCTATCTCTCTCGGCGCTCGTCTACGCAGCAGCAAAACAATTCCTCGCGACACTATGAAAATTTTTTGACTCGCTGTAAATGGCATGTCGTAAACTGACATAGTTTTCCCTATGATTATCACACCCAAGACTCAGATGCACTGTTAATACCTGTCTTGAATGCTCCATACACAGATCTGTCAAGTGGCTGTGTTTATGGTATTGTGAAGTAAGACTGAAGCCGTTACAACCCTGTTATGTTTTGCTAGATCTAATGCTTCAAAGTCAAGATGAGAATTATTATTATCCAGTATTAGCAAAACCAGTCTATTATTTGTAATTCCTAAGTGAGTTTTATAAAACATCTCATGAACAGACTAAATTCTTACTTGGTCCTCCAAACCGACTTGTTAACAAACCTTGCACATACTTATGGTGCATTATGAAGAAAACAATTCCTGAAATTTTGAAACACAGAAAATGTGGGATTGAATCCTTCAGTAGGATAGTCTCCGGTATCTAGGCCGTCCTGATGTACCATTTTAGGATCATGGTGAGTGGGATGCTGGCTATACTGGCCTGCTGGGGAGTTTCCCAATGGTCAGTTTTAGGAATCTGCCCTCTGCACTGTCGTGACTCCTTGGGACAGATGCCGTCTCTCTCCTCTCACCTTATCCTTTCTCCTGTGAATGCTCCACTTGGGGCATAGGTACAATAGACCAAGACTAGATCTCTATGCTGAGTCCGCTCCGTAGCATAATCCAATCCAAATGACACTAGGTTTTTATTTTTAAACAACAAATGGGAAAGGAAACACTGAATATTGATGAAGTACACAAAAACTTATCTGAAGAATGTCAAAGAAAAGAAAAAGTATGGAAGGTGCAAAGGTTGGAGATGCGAAGGAAGTGTGTGACGTCATCACAACTACTGTTGCAGATAGATTTGCTTATAATGGACATCTAGGAGGAGCATCTTTGCTATGTAACGAATTATTTAAGGATTTCTGTGAACATTTTCCAGAAGAAATTTTCCCACGAGTGGCGCAATCTGTCCTTTTCTGCAGCAAGAAAAACTGCACACAGAGTTGAAGCAAATTTACAGATGAAATGACCTTAACATTCAAGCAGTATTGAAACTTTTTCAGTTCATATACAAAATAACCTTTTGTCAGTGTTCAGTGAAGTCACAAAACTTTTGAAAATTGTCACAACAATGCCAATGATGACTGCAAAATTGAACGTTGCTTTTGCATTCTGAAAAGGATAAAAACGCTTTTAATAAATATGACAAATGACAGTCTCAACGGTTTAGCAATGCTATCAATAAATAAAGACCTTATCAGTAACATACAGGATTTTGATGAAAGAGTGATAGAAAACGTCATTAAATTAAAGAATAGAATACTTGATTTTGTACATAAATAGGCCAAAAGTGTAATTCATGATAAACAGAACAAATGTAGAATATGAGTATTAATGTATGTACATACAGGGATGTGCACGTAAATATGTGAAAAAAAATTACAGTAGTGAGGTGACAGCTTATGTAGCGAACATTACTTCTGTATTTGGGTGATTTTGAATGATATTTTATTAGCCTCCTCTTATAAGTATGTTGCATGCATATTGATATAGCAGCTTTGAGCAAATATTGTGCAGGCTTCTTGTATTTACTTCAACTTGAGAGCCACTATTTTTGTGGGTTATAGCGGAAGAATTTGAAAAAAGGAAAAGATTCTTAAAATTTACAGGTGTAATAATTTATTATTCTCAATACTTAGCAAGCAAAGCTGTTTCTGCGCCCCCCAAACATTTCAGCCACGAGCAGCCACTGTTGAATATACTCTGTGCAAACACAGCTTGCTGATTCCCATTTATAACTTTCATACACAATGCATTGCTTTAGAATCAAGCACTGGTTTATGTTGATGGCCGGAACAATATTGCCGAGTGGAGTACACACCACTAGCCCCCACACACAATGGCACCCGATAGTGGGGGATTCATGCAATGTTGTGGGAGAGGCAAAATGCTGAATATATTAGGTTTTATATGAAGGACCCTGTATATAGCATCTATAACATTTTCCATTATAAGATTAACTATTTTAGAGATATTTGCTTATGTATCTTTCAATTTTGGTTATAAAGCTCTCAGAATGTCTATCTGAAGAATAAATAATTTGTTTTCCATATCATTATTATACTTACTATCTAATGAGAAACAGTAACTAAGTCATCTGATGCAGTGATTTTTTATATGTATTGATTGATATAAGGCAGATGAAAAATTCTGTCCGATATGACTTAACGTAAATTAAAAAAAAAAAAAAATGAAAACCTGACCATTTGTTCAGTCTACTAATTCATTTAACATTCAAAGGTAATATGGAATAGTATGGTTAATCTACTAACTTTGATATGCAAGTAGCCAAAAGTACCTGCATGTGTTTCTATGCTTATTGGAACTGTAAAGTTTAATAGTTTAAAATGACCTTTCTATAATGAACTGAAATCCCTGAAGCATATAAGTACACAATAGAATGTGATACCTTTTTTTAGCCCACCCTTATAGCGTAGATGATAGTGTGTCTGCCTCACATTCAAGAGGTCCCAAGTTTGAATCTCGGTTAGGGTGAGTTATCTGGATAAAGTTTATCCTGGGGTTTTCCCTTATCCTGAAAGTTCAATGTCGGGTAACTAAGCTCTATGGACCCTGGTCTCATTTTAGTATTATTTTATTCAATGCATTCATTGTCTGATATGACTTAATGTTAGAGGATGTAAAATTTAAAAAAAAAAAAAAAAAAAAAAAAAAAACTTTTAATGTGCTATAACGCTTGAATTTCAGCTTCATCAATTAAGACCTACTGGGATTCCACCATTTATGTAGAATCCTAATGGCAAGATTGTACTTTGCAACCATAATAGCCAATAAAAGCTGACTTGGCAGTAGCCACACTGTGGTCAATAAAGCAGCTGTAATTACCAGTGGTGCTGCCCAGTTGCTGTGAGTCGGACACACTCACTCTGGGCTGGTAAAAAGTGAGAGAAAAATTATAAGCAGAGTTTTCCAATGATCCAATGAATATGATACATCCATCTTAGACCCTGCGCTATAGGAAGTTGTCAGGTGTGTAGTGGTGTGAGTATAGTGACAGACTGCTATTTATGTCCTTTTCCATCACCAATTAGAAGTTTATATTACATGGCAAACCATGGAAGCATATTGGAAAATATGTGTAATGATGGAGTTATTTACACAAGCTTATATGTACATTTTCTTTAGATGCAATAATGTTTTCTGGACAGCAATGTGTCATACATCGGCAGGCAAGAGAAATCATATATAATGTGATTGCACCTTTTTTTTTTAACACTTGTTCAATTTAACCTTTAACTACAGTGGTCATATCGGCGGCCGTCCTCCTTTGGAACATATCAAAGGTGTTAATTCGTATTCGTTGGGTTTTGTTTTAAACATTAGATCACACACACATTCACACTCTCATTCACACTTCCAGACTCTGGGGAAGATGGGTAATTATCTTGGTCAGAGAAAACTCCCCATCCCCACTGCCGGGAATCGAACCCAGAACCTCTAGCATGGCAGGCAGGTGCTCTACCAACTGAGCTATGGGGCCAGCCGATTGCACATTGTGATAAGAAGAAACAAGAGTAAATCAAAATCCCTTTAGGTGAAGCAACAAAATGATAATTCACATTTTCATAGAATAATTGGCTAACATTTCATATCAGACACACAGTTTCGAAGTGCTCTATTTGTATTTTAACACTAACTGTAGGCCCGGTTACTAATATTTCACTCTTCTAGTAAACAAGATAACAAGCAAATGCAGCACTGTATCACTGAAGGTCAATATGCCTCAATGATTTGCCAGAACACACAGGAGGCCGTGACAAGCAAACGTTTTTAATTTGTCAGCGTTCTCCAATGTTTATCAATATTCTGAAGTGAAAAGACGTTCTCAATATATAACAGATAAGTAGATTGTATCTACTAAATGTACTTTCTCGTATGCTAAAAATTAGGTGGGTATAATAAGTGGATTAATAAGACATTATTAAAAATCCTTTGCTAACCTCAAACTCGCCATTTTGTAAATAGTACACCGTCTGCATTGGTCATACAAAGTTAACCCACTCATATCTCCTTAGCAGAGTCGTGTACCGACAGTCGCGGCAGACAGACGTGTTTTGTGCGCGCTGCTTCCGTGAGTGTTTACAGTGTAACTGTGTTTAACTGTGGAATACGATATCTTCTAGTGAATTGTATTTTCACAATCAGTGCAAACAGTGTTCTTTTACTGACGTGTACTAGTGCCCTTTGGGTACAGGTGTGTTTCTTTCTCTTTCTCTATTTTTTTTTCTTTTCTTTCCTCACCTATTATGTCTCTCACGCCGGAAACTACCGGCCATCTAGTACGCTCAGCTATCGATATGGTTTATAATACCACTAGTGAATTCCCACAGTTACCAGTGCCTCTACAGCAAGCTCAACCAGTGTCTACGCAGCCAACCCAGGTTTCTCGCACCAATACTTTTAATCCTAATTCACCAGTGCGTCAATCACCCTTACGCCCGTCACAATTACATCTTACCACGTCAACTGATGCTATAGTTACCGCTAAAACTACGAGTGACGTTATCATGCATGAGACTGCCCCATCTAACAGTTCACCTGCAACCAGCTCTAGTCGCGCTGCTACACACGCTGCTGCTGCCACAGCTGGCCCGAGTAAGCGTCGCTGTACAGCTCCCCCATCAGAACAAACAAGTGCCTCGCGCTATGCTTACTCTGTTTCCACGCACAACCGCTTCGCACTACTAGAAAACAACACAGCCATGGACGAGACAAGCAACTCCGAGACACCTAAGGAAAAAGTTCCACCAATTTGCTTGCGCAACATTGGTAACTATCAACTTCTATTACAAGATCTAAAAAATAATGTTACCTCTGAATTTCACACAGAGCTTCGCGGGTCTATCCTTAAGGTTCATCCCTCTACTTCTGACGATTTCCGTAAACTTACTACATACTTCAGCTCTATACAACAGGAATACTACACTTACAGAAATCCGACAGATAAGCTTTTCTCGGTAATTATCCGAGACATCCCTCCTTCGCTCACTGATAAGAAAATCTATGACGAACTGTGCTTACAGAACTACCCAGTGCGGAAGGTCACTCGACTTATGAATCGGTCGAAACAACCCATTCCTCTCTGTGCGGTGGAATTGTTAAATAGCGATTATGGTAAAGCTATACTTAACCTAACTCGCCTGTTCTACAGTGTTGTTAAGGTGGAACATCGCCGTCGTAACACTGACATACCGCAATGCACCCGCTGTCAGAATTACGGTCACACAAAGAACTATTGTCAGCTGACCCCGAGGTGTGTTCGCTGTCTAGAGAATCATCACTTCTCACAGTGCACTAAACCGAGAGACACTCCAGCTCAGTGTGTTCATTGTCATGAAAACCATCCAGCTAACTACCGAGGTTGTCGGCATTATTTAGAACTGAAATTCAGAACACAAAATAGCAACACAAGGCAACAGCCTGGGAATTCTCATCGCTCTCGTCCCCTACAACAATCAGACAATCCTGCACAGCAACCATTACAACCCCCAGCTGCATCACCAGTACCTCCAACTTCTTCACCAGCAACTTATGCCAGTGTAACTTCTGCTTCCTCGACGAGGCGTACTACTGCACAAGATCCCTCTGACTCTTCATCTCTCTCGGCTCTGCTAATTAGCCTGTTCACTCAACTTCTAAGTTCTTTATCCACGTTCCTCACTCCTCTCTTACCGCAATTTACACAATGTTTCCAAAAACGCTCTTCTAACTATTTTCCGAAATGGTGGCGTGTAATAGGCCATCTCTTTCATCACTCACTCTCCTGAACTGGAACGCTAATGGCATACGCACTAAACGTGCCTCCTTCGCTGCCTTTCTCAGCTTGCACAGTATAGATGCTGCCTGTATCACCGAGACTCATCTTCTACCGAATGAACATTTCTCTGTTCCAGGCTACAAGATTTATAGATTTGATCGGAATGCACCTACCGCCTCTGGGGGAGTAGCTGTGCTAGTTAAACGTTCTCTGACTCATCATGAAATATTCCTACTTGTGATTCCCGGTTTTGAGGTAGTGGGCGTTAAACTCTCTCTTCGCGATAGCAACGATCTCGTTCTAATGAGTGCTTACAAGCCCCCAAATAGTAAGCTTAATACTCACTATTTCTCTTTCCTTTTCCCAGCAGAAAGCTGCACTCTCTTGCTAGGGGATTTGAACTCGAAGCACACTTCTTGGGGCTGTAGAGTCACAAACCCGAATGGACGGCGTCTGTTTGACACTATTAATGCCACTGGTCTTCACATACTGACTCCCACAGAACCGACTTACTATTCTGGCAACCCACAGGTAGCTCCTGACATTTTGGACATTGGGGTACATCGCAATATACGATTACCTGCATCGATTTCTGCACTGCCAGCGCTCGATTCCGATCACTGTCCAGTGTTGGTCACATTTAACCTCACTCCTAATATTTTGCCACAAATCCCGCGACTCATCGATGGTTTTGTCAACTGGGACATCTTTCGCACACACCTGGATGCTGCACTCCACACATCTTATCAACTGGGTACTGCGGATGCCATAGACACTGCCGTTCACCATTTTACCTCTGCGCTCTCTTCCAGTGTACGATCCTCTACTATCCGCAGTCCTCAACCTCGCCATTTCCCCTCCTTGCCTATCCATATTACTCAACTCATCCAAGAGAAACATCGCATCCGTCGATTGTGGCAACGTCAGCGTCTACCCTGGCTGCGCCAAAGATTAAATAGTCTCATTCGACAAGTACGGACCGCACTAGAGCAACACCGATTTCAGGAGTACCAGCGACAATTAGCCACTATCCGTCCCGGAGATCATACCTTATGGAACATCACTAAGAGGATTCTCCGAGAGCCGACAGTGATTCCACCTCTTCAGGTTGATGGGACCCTTTTGAGTGACTCTGCTGCCAAGTGTGACGCTCTAGCTACTCACTACGAGCGTACATTCACGCCTAACACCTATCTTGACTCTAATATTCCCTCTTCCGTGGACAGGGAACTCCTTGAGTACCAACTTCGTCCTACAGCGCACAACAGAATTTCGTTCACTACTCCACGTGAATTGTCCCGCTTTATCCATCGTCTTCCCGTTAAAAAGTCTCCCGGTCATGACCTTATCCCTAACGTTGTGCTGAAGAATTTGACAAACAAAGCCCTAGCTTATTTATCATCAATCTTCAATGCTGCTCTGCGCATTGGTCATTTTCCATCTACATGGAAACATGCGGAAATTATAGTCTTCCACAAACCCAACAAGCCAAAAAATCTTCCCTCAAGTTACAGACCAATCAGCTTATTACCTACACTTTCTAAGCTTTTTGAAAAGATTATTCATCAACGTATTTCTCATTTTTTGATCCATAATCAGATAATTCCGTCTTTTCAGTTTGGCTTTCGCCCGAAGCATGCTACCACTCACCAATTGCTCAGAATCACGCAGTCTATTATTCAAGGTTTCGAAAACAGGCAATACACCGTAGCAGCATTCCTAGATATCGCCCAGGCATTCGACAAGGTGTGGCACAGTGGACTACTACTTAAAACATATCGCATTGGTCTCCCTTATTATCTGATACAAATCATAGCAAGTTTTCTCACCAATAGAACCTTTGTGGTGTGCATTGCTGGTTTCACATCCACCCGACGGCCTATTTTAGCAGGTATACCTCAAGGTTCAGTACTTGCACCACTCCTCTTTAATATATTCACTTATGATCTTCCTGATATAGCTCCAGTTTGTACGGCGTTATACGCAGATGATACTGCTCTCTATTATTCTCACGCCAATATTCTTCATGCCATTCAGAAACTGCAAATTGCCCTAGATCAATTAGCTCATTGGTTCTCTCACTGGCGCATTTCCCTCAATACTAACAAGACAGAGGTTAAGATCTTCTCTTTACGACCTTATAGGGATCCTCCATCACTACGGCTGCTGGGGGAACCGCTCTCATGGTTACCAAGCAATGTGCCAGTGAAATACCTTGGGGTGTTACTGGACACTCGACTTACTTGGAACGCCCACATCTGTCGGTCTGTTACGCTTGCATTTGCCTGGATATCAAAACTGTACCCTCTACTCAACAGGCGCACTTCACTTGGTTATGAATCCTCCCTGCTTCTTTACACATCTCTAGTCCGTCCCATTTTTACCTATGCAGCTCCAGTCTGGGGTGGCACCAGTAAGACTAATCTCCGCCGACTGCAGGTACTACAAAACAGGATGCTTCGTACAGTTACAAACGCTCCATGGTTCATCCGAAACCAGCAGCTTCATCATGAGTTTGGTCTTCTACCCGTTCACCAATACATCCGACGCCTGGCACGTCCATTCTTTTACCATCTCCAGGAGGTCCCTGGAGCTGTTATCTACCGTCTCGGCTGTCGCACTCGCCAGCCAACTCGCCTGAAGCTCAGACTGCCCCAAGATCTTCTCCTGAGTGACGTCTCCAGCACAGACGACTCAGACACGTGATTACTACCATCAGACTAAGTTCTCAATTTGTGTTACAGTTATCCTCCACATTTAGTTAGAGGAGTCATTCATGGCTACCTCCATCGCTATGTGTCCTGTTCCTGTGTATCTTATAACAAACATCTGTAAAGCATAATTGCTGATCGATGGATAAAATAAAAAAAATAAAAAAAAAATGATTTGCCATGTAGTAACCTCTTCATGACATCTTGTACTTTTTCTGTCCTTGAACTAGTTAACTTACTTTCCTGCTATATCTTAACTTTTATTTGTTTCAAGAAATCTAATGGTTATAATATTATTGATCTACGTCATTCAGCTTATGATGAACAGTGTATCTGGGAAAAGGTAAGAAAAAAGACTTTTGCAGTTTATTTCCCATTAATTATATTTATTATAATGGAAAGGATAATGGAGTAAAAAAAGTAATTTTCAAATTAGGATGTCTGTATATTTTCTTACAAAAGGAGTTTATCAGTGAATAGATAGGCTTTACTTGTTTCCTGAAGATATTCTAAGGCATTCAAAAATCGCACAGCCTGTTGAAACGGGCACTTTATGTATATATGTATGTATACATCATAAAGAATAATTACTCTGTAACAATTATAATTGTTCATTTAACAACAATTATTTAACAATAGCTCTTAATGAACTTGGCATTAGATTAACATGTAGAGAGAGAGAGCTATAAGTTTAGGGACATATAGGCACTGTAAAATGTATGTCCTTTTTTGGAGGGGGTGACCAATTTTCTGCAGCTGCAGCTGCTCTCATTTTCAATGTGCAAAATAACTGAGCAAAATTGCTTACTGTATGTATACTTTAATCTTCAGAGTGCATTTTAACAATTTCTAAAATAATACTGGTTATGTTAACAACAAAAGTTTGTTGTTGCTGTCAAAAGAGCATCAGGTGTTCTGCAAGCCTCTTTCTTTGAAAGCTTTTGCTACTGCTTCTTACATTCAGGTAAATCTCAAAATAAAGTGGACATAATAAAAGTTCTAATTGATTATAAATTCTTTCTGTAGTGCACTTTACAAAATTGATCAATTATTTCAACAAATAAAGGTGCAAGTATTATCTACAGTACAAAGCTCAGAAAACATATAAAAATTATATATTTAACATGCAAAAATTTATAACCATAATACTTCATTTATTAAACAGTAAATTAGCTTCGAAATTACTAATTTGTACTGATTATACATATTCAGACACTGGTAGAACTTGCCTCCCTATTGCCAGCTTCATCTGCTATTTATAACAAAGAAGTGATTCAATAATTCATAAAATCACTTAAAACAAAGAAACTAGGGAAGAACAGATTAAAGTTATCTAGAGTGGCATTTTTTATAATTAGATTAATGACACTTTTACAGGAAAACAGCAGTATTGAAAATATTGTCGCGAGCACTGTTGAGGACGGGTGCAGAAAGGGTGTGGCACCGATAGATAAGGGATAAATAGTGCAGCATGGAGATAAAGAGCTTGTCGAAACAGATAAAGATAGTGCAGAGGTAAAAGGCTTGCCGAAACAAATAAAGTTAGATAACTGAAAAATTCTCGTGACATTTTGATTGATAGAGAACATTCCACAGACGTCTGGAATCACGAGTGAGCTATAAAAGGAGCCACGATTGCTAGTTAGAGTCAGAGTCGTAATGAGAGAGTTGTCGTACAGCTGTGTTTTGAAAGTGAACTCCTTTGTTTGTGGTCAACGACCTTGAGCATTGTACCAGTGTATGTTACATGATTCTGCTACTGTAAGGGTTGACCAAAGTGTGTGAAATAAAGAGCAATTTGAATTTCTGCAAATTGGACTTTTAATCTTATGAACCCACAAAGTCACAATATGCACTAGGCCTCCTTTACACCATTTTCTGCAAAAAGAAATTCTGTATTCCACATAAAACTCTAATTCTCTCCTTAATTCAATGAAAAATTCAGAAAGGCAAATGTTAAATTTTATGTCAATCAGTTAATGAATAACTGATTGCTCTAAATACAAAAGTCACATGTAGGCAACGTTTAAAAGGTAGAAGATCCATAATTGAAATTTCAGCTACGGCACTGAATTCCTCAGCTCTAATACCATCTTTCATATTTATTCATGTTATCAAAAACTTGTTGATACAGAATTGAATTGTAAGTTCTGAATTATCTATTCGATGCCATGAATAGTCATGTGTAGGTATAATGTATTTAAATCCAAAATTAACAATTTTTGCAAGATCGCAACTTTTAACAATAAATGATGAATATTCAAGGTAATAATATCCATTTATATGAGTACTGTAATGTATATTTTAAATTACTGTTCTAATATTGTATACCTGCATTATCATTTATGTATTAATTACACTGTCCTGCAAACTAAAATTTTTGTTCCCCGGTTTGGGATCTGAAGTTTCGCCAACCTTCATGATACAGTGAATGATTGTATGAAAGGATGGACTGGACTAGACAGTTAAGTTCAGCAAGGAACCGAGTCAGTGAGTTGCAGTGTGGACCTGTGGCACACGGACTGCGTACGTGTGTATTACGTAATTCTGCTGTTATCAGAGGTGTACAAAGTGTATTTCTATGGAAATAAAGAACGTTTTGAATTTCTGCAACTTGGACTTTAAATCTTACGAACCCACAAAGTCACAATATGCACTCTGTACAAAAGAATTTTACTGAATCAATAAATTATCATCATCATGTTATTCAAAACTTGGCCATCTTTCTACTATAAAAACTAAGTCACTAAAATTATTGAGGGGCACTGTCGATAAAGCAATTGACCACATCAATAAGAAAAGTGTTAGATTTTGCCCAACAGTTAAAAAGGGATGTGCTAAAAAGATACCAAATATCCTCACCCATCCTAAAGGAATTGCTGGGTTGACTTTCTTGAAAACAGTAAAAATATTCCTGATTTCTTCACAAACATAATTATCTGCACCAAAACTTAGATTTTGTAATATAATCTAAATACTAAGCTAAAATCCAATGCATTGAAAGTGTTTTCACTCCTCCAGGAAATCAAAATTCAAAAAAATGTTTTTTTTTTTAAATAATTAATTTATCTATCTGGGGGTTATCTATATTAATTGTATGCCTGTTGTGAGTCTCTCAATCAGGTTTATTATAAATATGTTTTGAGGACCCTCTGAACTTCTGCAATGAATGAAACAGACTTATGGAAGGATGCTTTATGGATACTCAAACAAGACAATGCCCCAATAACTTACTATCTGTTAAGAATTATTTGGCAAAAAAGAAATGTTACAAAATAAAACATGCAATTTATTTTCTTGACCTAGCACTGTCTAACATTTCTCTGTCCAAAAGTTAAGTCCATTCTTAAAGGAACCAGGTTCAATTCTATGAATGTATTAAAAGTAAAAGCGATGTGACCATTGAACAGAAGCTGACTTCCGCACTCGTTCAGCAATAACAATTTGAATGGAGCAATGTAGGGACTGTGGAAGAGACTACACTGAAACAGATATTGTCACCATTTGATTTTATGATTGTTTTTCTTTTCCTTTAGTTAAAGTCCTGGTTTCTTTATTGCCCCCTCATATATCAAAATGAATTTGAGAGTGCTTATATTTTAACAGAAGTAGTTGAGGAATTTAATGCCATACTAGCAGCTACCATGGTAGCTCAATTGGTTAGAGCAGCGGCACAGTAAACCAACGATTTGTGATTTAAATTCTGGCTATGGCATTACATTTGTCAAATTGATTCCACCTCTTAATGTTACTTATTTTCTTTGTTAATGGCAAGTGTCACATTTCCTTTGTTTTAATAAATGTTCAAAATATGTAATAATCAATCAAAATTACTATTACTTTGCTCAACTAGCTGCCATTGGTCACCCCATTTTGCTCTCACTTTTTAAGCGGAGGACAAGATACACATTTCTAAAAAAAAGCCCAGCATATGAAAATGGACAACAGTTATAACAGCTATAACTGCACTAATTCAGCACCACTGCAGAAACACTTATACAAAAATAATGATCATAATATGTACAAATGAAAATACTGAAGTGAAACATATGCATTCCTTCACTTCAAATGTGATAAAATGTAACACAGGTGCTAACCCAAAAAGAGAATTCTTTTCTTTAATTTGTTTTGTACATTTTTGTTGTTGAATACAATGAACACATTCCTGCAATAGTTCCTTGAACTCAGACCCTACTTGTGAGGAATCAGTATTTTAACACAATGAATTGTCTTGACAGGTGAAAAAATGACTGCAATGGGTTGGAATAATGTAAAGGAATGCAAAGGCATGTTTCCTGTTCATCATGGAAACTTGATTTATGAATAGAGAGTTTTCTCAATCCATTCTTCAAGAGTAAACGTTGCTGTGTTAGTGCCATCAGGGTCCCGTTCCTTGAAAATATCTGAAACACAAAATGAATATTTTTATTTATTTGGTAAAAAACTTTATTTAAGTTAAAATATTATTACATGTACATTTATTTCTCATCATCAAGTACATTAATTATACAGAGTGTCCCAGATTGATGTATACACTCTTTGAACTATTATTTCTCTGCAACAAAATGAGAGAGAAATACAATTTTTGTTGTTTTATTTCTTAAGCCCATACATGTTCAAAATGCCACAGTATAATTTTTGTTATGTTCCTGTACACGTTCAAAATGCCCACCTTCTGCTACAGTACACTACCAACAATGACGGTGTACAGAGTGACACACGTTTTGGATTATTGCTATTGAGATGTCATTGATGGTTATGTTCAATTTGATCTCTCAGTTTGAATATGGCTTCATCTAACCAAACAAATGAGTCTAGAAAATCTTCCCTTTCATAACACTTCTGCATGAACTCCCAAAATTGCAGTCAGTTATCTGGATAATCCTCATTTAGAGCGTGGAAAAGTCTCAGAATGTAAGGCTTCCATTTTTGGTCCTGCAAAATTCGATGAACACTGCTTTTCTTGATACCAATCTCACAAGAACATTGCCTCACTGACTTCTGACTGTGTGACTGTAACAGTACTCTTGTTACCAATGGAACTTCTCTTTCTTCCACAACGAACTTTCAACACATCTTGCACCGTTCCATTGTTTTCAAACTTGTCTAAATTCTTGTTATCATTACCCTGTTGGTGATGGTGTCTTAAATTCAACCATCCAACGTCGTTGCACTTCAACAACATTCTCCACTTTCCAATAACACTTCAGTCTCCACTTACCTTCCTCAAATGATAATCTCGCTGACATTGTTTATAAAGTCGTGAAGATCTATGAACGTGTCCCAAATGCTTTTCCAGTGCCTTGTGGATCATACATAACATAAACTGTATTTCTATCTTATTTTGTTGTGGAGAAATAACCGTTCAAAGAGTGTATACATCAATTTAGGACTCTGTATAATTTGATATTGCTTATACTCTAGTATAATGTAAAATATAAAATAAGATGCTGTAGATTTTACTTGTCTCCCTTAAATTATAAAAAGCTGACATTTTGTAAACATCTCTGTAAGACTGATATAGATACTAATTGGTTGTAGAGAAAAATGTGTCAACACTTGTAAATACTTCTTTCTCCAACTTATGAATTGTTAAACTAAGTCTGGCAACTTCTTCCCATCTTCAGTTCAGTGGTTGACTAAAACTGCAACAGGTTTTACAGTTCAGCTTAGTGGCATGCTAATACCCATTTTTCTCATTAGTTGGATGACATGATCAACAAGCAGGAATTTCAAAATTCTTGAGGAGGTTCTGTTTTTAGTGATGATGTTTTCCTGAATTTGTAGTTCCAGTGGTTTCTTTAGATATTTAATTAACTTTCTTTCTACTGTGACTAACCAAAAGTATGTACTAATACACATTTGTCCATTTGCTGGACTCTGATGTTTCAAAAGTGTTCTTCTATCCTGATTTTTAAATTTCTCTTCATATAAAGAAAGATAGGGAAGAAGTTCCCAGAAGCTAGTATTTGTTTCACAACTTAAAAGTTTGAATAGATGGAGTCAGACTGAAAAATTCAATGCCTTGACTGGGATTTGAGCCATGGATCTGCCGGTCTCCATTCGGTTGCTCTTAACCATTGAGCTACCATGGTCAACGTGCCACTATTAGGTTAATTGATGGAAATTTAATCATTCTTCCACACCAAAATTTGAATAGATATACTGAAAAATTTAATGCCATTGCCAGGATTTGATATCTATTCAAATCTTAGTCTACAAACAGCTAGTGTGCAAGAATGATTAAATTTCTATCAATTAACCTAATAGTGGTAACTATAAAGCCTGAGCCCGCTCGGTAGTGTAGATGGTAACGTATCTGCCTCGTATTCAAGAGGTCCCGAGTTCGAATCTTGGTCAGGGCGAGTTACCTGGATAAGGTTTTTTCCAGGGTTTTCCCTTATCCTTCAAGATGAATGTTAGGTAACTCTAAGCTGTATGGACCTTGGGCTCATTTGAGCATCATTCCATTCATTGTCCAATATGACTTAACATTGGAGGAAGTAAATAAAAAAAAAAACTATAAAGCCTGGGATTTAAGTAATTACAGAATTAGCAAGAGGCTTACAAAAGATGCATATCTCATTGTATATGAGAGGCCCTAGTTGTTTATCAGGAAACATACGACTCAGTTATAGAATTTAATGTCATGTCAGCACGTTGGCCATGGTAGCTCAATGGTTAAGTGTAACCAGACGGAGACCGAGAGATCTGTGGTTCAAATCCCGGCCATGACATTGAATTTTTCAGTCTAACTATCTATTCTAATCTTAGCCTACATACGGCTAGTGTGGAAGAATGATTAAATATTCAACTTGAAAGCTGAAGAAAGAAGTGTTTGCAAATGTTGTCACATTTTGCTCTTAAGCCAAGCACTCTATTACCTAAAATACTTTGTATTGTTATACATACTAGCTAGTTAATTTACTGATACTTCCAGAAATGATAAAGGTATACGGTCAGATATTCAAAGTAAGGTTTTTAAAAGGTTTGTTTATGAAACATTATCTTACATACCTTGTGTTAGCAGGACTGCTTCAATGAATCACAGATAAAGCAGCAGATTATAATATTTATAATAATTAAACAGCAAACAGTAATATTTACCTATCATGGCACGAAGTCTGACAGCACACATCATATAATCATCAAATGTTATGATACCTTCCTTTGTACCATATCGGTGGGCAAGAATGTTGAGGATGTGGTTATTGAGCCTATAGCCAGCAGAATTAAGTGCCTGTCGCAGCTCAAAGGCATTCAGGTATCCATTACCGTCCTTGTCATATAGCTTGAAAACAGCCTAAAAAGAGAAATAATAGTATCAGAGTGCAGTAGCACTATTTGTATTCATAATACTTTTTATGTGATTTACCATATGTATATTTAAAGGGTAAGCTGTCAGATTTATTTCCTTTAATGAAAAACTAAAGCTCTCCTAAAGTTATCAATATTTGCTATGAGAGTACCTTGTAAGTATGTAGGATTAAGATACTGTAAATACTTCTTAAACTTTTCAAACATATTTAGAAAACTAATAATTTTCACCGTCAACCAATAGCAAATACTGATGTAGCACTTCCATTTGACAGATTTTCTGAGAACTTTTGAATGAGGTGATTGCTACGTATTTACCAAAATTGAAAATGCTATTTTAGTTTGTTTACAATCAACAGAAAATGTTAAGGTATCAAAATTTCAATTTCAGGTATTTGAAAAGGTACCTACTAAAAACATTCAATTAAAAACAATCTTAGAAATGGAAGTGAAAATTTTGGTGTCAGTCACATGACATCATTTATTTTTATATGCAGGGTCTCAAAAAAAAAATGTATCCATGCTTCAAGAATCGAACATACTTTATTACGTATTTGTTTTGCATTTAAATACTGATCATGCATGTAGTAAGTAACTTCTTTATTCAAATGTAACAGAATGATGAGTGGTTGCCGCAGATACTGTGTCAACTTGAACATGTCCTCCCCACAGGTTACCCCATAAGATTATCATTTAAGATCTACATGGACATGTTAGTGGACATCACAGCAGTAATTATGTCATTATAACCCAATAGATGGATACTGTTTCTGATTGGACAGTCTGTACCTGATAATGGACGAGTGCTCCTGGCGGCGATAGTTGGACCATGTGTCAGAACATGAACTTGGGGTTGTGAACTGCAGAACGAGTGTATGCAAGACAACAACCACCAAAGGTTGGTTGGCTTTGCTAAAAAGGTTGACAGAGGTGGTAGGAGGCGGTGTACCATGATATAGAACAATTTTGTCCTATTCAAAAATTGCTCAATATTCTACAATATCTATTCTAAATTAATATATGCGTGATTGGAGGAATTTACAGTGATGTCAAAATTAATTGGAAAAACTATTTATAGTCAGTTTATTGACACTTCGTCACTTACATTTTTATATTATTGAAGGACTAGTTTCGGAAGCCATTGCCTCCATTTTCAACCTCTGGGAAAGAAAATGGAGACGTTTTCTCCAATGACTGATGGCCGACTTGAAAGTACTACAAAAGGACCTATAGGAAAAGGGAGGCTGCTTTATTATTGGTCATGTTGATACTTGCATGGTTTTGTTAATGATGCACTCCTGCTCTTCAGATAAAAAGAACTGGGGACTACCATGAAGACATGGACCATAACTGTGAAATCCTGTGGGTCAAAATTCTGGCATTCCGATGACGCTGATATGATCATCTCAGTTGACTGAGTCATTAATTATTTAACAAATACTCATACCTGTAAAGACACTACAATGCAGTGAATGTGTAATGAGAACTTATTCTCCTTCTTAAATAGACTAATACAGATTAAATATGCATGTTTTCGTTGAGGTATGATAAACTTTAACGCTCGTGTATGTTTCGAGTATCGAGAGGGTAAAGAGGGAATGTGCATAACTTGCTGTCTGCTTCTCTGCAACATTACATCTTTCCATGTGGAGAAACAGATGACCTTCACATATCTTCTTTCAAAAATCAGACTGTAAGCATCTCAATTTCATATGGAAGTGTTAGACAGTTTTGGTAACCGAACTAGTCATATGATACTCAGTTATATGCAAGAAAATTCAATATTACCTTCCAGTGTCTGATGTCTATCCATAATGCCTTGAACTCCTCGAAACCAAGTTTTCCAGATCTGTCTACATCCATCATAGCAATCATACTCCTGCAGACATCCTTCGAGAACCCTGCATTCTTGGTCTCTGCAGGAAAATATTACATTTAAGGTATTCATACTTCTTCCATATTTTAATATATAACTGTTAACTCAGGTTTAAAATTACACACATTAAAATCAAGTATTTCCAAATCATCCAATCATTAATTCAACAACATCATTAAGGTTAGAAGCACTGACATTGAAATGTTATGTCCTGAGATAACAATATTTTAGTACAACAATACACACGAGAAACAGAATGGAATGTTATGTATGAGTAATTGCTAGAAACTAGAACATGGAAACAACATATAATGTTATGTAATCACTAGCATCTAGAACACAAAAACAACATGAAGTGTTATGTAATTGGTTGCATATGAAACACTTAATTCTTTCTGCTGCCAAGTAAACTGCATAAGCTTGCTTAAAATTAGGTATCTATGCAACATATGTTAGAATAAGGTAATGTGAGATTTAGGCCTTTGAATTCAAGAATTAAATAACTATCATTAAAAATCTTAAACCATTTTATATAAGAAAATTTCCCCTTAGTTATATTTGGTTCAATTTTTTCTTTCTATATTAGCTGCTGGAAATGCTCAAGATGTTAGGGATAAATAGAGTATAAGGTACATCACAAAAGAGGGCATCTCACACATTGTAACAAATGTGGGATCTACTGTAGCTACCACTCTTCATGAGGAATGGGTGAAGCAAAAGAACCACAGTAGGCTACCCTACAGAGGGAGACATGCCTTGCTCAAAGACCTATCTCACTATTGGAGCAGCCCAGAGATGCAATGAATGACTCATCAAGGCAGCCTTTTAGTGTCCATACAGAATACTCTTTCCTCAAAGCAAGCCTTTCCATCAGCAGTTAATGAGCTCCCCTCTAGTAGGAGACCCTTGCCCTTAATGGGACATCTCAGGCTTATCCCTCCCTCCAACTGTCCGCCCCTCCCTGTAGGGGAGGGGATTCCTCCCCTTCAGTTGCTGTGGTGCGGGCGCTGCAAATCCTGAGCACTCATGGTATCTGATTTTACTAGAGGAACCTTGGGCCGAACATTCCAGCCCCTCCCATATGGGAGCAGTTCGGATTGGGTAGGCCTCGAGGAGGCAGTGGTTCCCGATACTCATGGGAGATTGGGTGCCTCTGACCAGGCTTCGGCCGCCCGGAGGGGGCAGAGGGTTGCCTATGAAGTCCAGGGTGCTTGCCTGCAGAGCGAGTAGTTGGTGTGCTAGATCACCAGCAGTCCCATCGAGGTTATTCGGTTGTCTTCCCTGTGGGGATGACGTGCATCAGTGCCATATTCACTACCACCCTGTGGAGTCACAGGGTGGGCTTGACCTACATGTATTGTCCTTTAAACAAACTGACTGTGGAAGACTAATAAGAGAGTACAATCTGATATTAATTATTAGGCACCAGGTTACAAATTAAGAAGCCAGGACGGCTGTTATGTCCGTCCCTCCATCTATCCATCCATTGTCAGAGTGTCAAAATATGTAATTTTAAGATGAACATATATCTACCAAATTGCTTTTAAATGTCTGTTGACTACACTTTCTATACCACTTGCATCTGCAACAAAACATGCAATTAAAGTAGATAGAAAAATAGACTTTTGTAAGAACTGTGTGTAGAACAAATATAACAGTAAATAATGGATAGAGAAAGTCATGTGAATGTAATGTAAGTAACCAATGTTCAATTAATAATGTTTATTAATTTTTATTACTGAATTACTGAATACTGTTTTATTACTGAATCTTTTGTGCGCTTGACCATTGATCTCATTTGCTCAGTTTTGATCAAGGATACTTTCTGTCGATGAAAAAGAACTCAAAGCATGTATTTCTGGTGGAATTTGAATATTGAAGTTTTGGGTGAAATACTACACTTTCTCTATTTAGCATGTGGGAATGGTATTGAAATTAAAAGCCATCAGAATGTACAAAGAACATATGGATGAATCCTCCAGATATGGAACTGCATGCCTCAAACCAAGTAGGAATAAGAATTAAGAAGATCTCTAGGTTGAAACCTAGTAAGAGATAGGAGGATTATTAGGTCAGAATGGTCCAATAAGCCCAATTCTTGCAAATAACTTATTTTAAATGATAACTTACTCTGGCAAATTATCTTCCCTGCACTCCCAAAATGCAGAAAACACAGTCATCTAAACAGAGTCTACTTGCATTGACTTTGTGGAATTTAAGTGGCAGCAAAGAAGAAATTCATGATACAGCAGTATAATAAAAACATAGAACACATATGTGCTCTCAAGAATGCTGCCAAAACAAAATTGTAAGCATCACTGCTGTTAATTGATGGAAATTAATCATTTCTTCATACTGGCCGTATATAGGCTAAGGTTTTTGATAGATAACCAGGAGATCCGCGGTTCAAATCCCGGCCATAGAATTGAATTTTTCATGTTGACTGCTGTTTTCAACTGCTACAATGTATCATAGTGAATCATCAGCTTTTTTCAAATAACTGTGTGATGTAACAATTTCATCAATATTTCCCACTAGAAAATAAGAATCTTCTGCAGCACCAATGTACAAAACATTTCCACTAGCGATAGGACAACACTATTTGTCAATGCTCGATACCAATACTGATTTTTAAGCACCAATGTATGATCCTCATATATGAGCCATGTCAAAGTATCCAACCTATGACCAGGAAAAATAGATTATTTACCTGATGAAATTAGGTAAATAGTAGTCAAAGTAGTCCACCTGCGCATTCACACACTTAGCTCACTACTCCTTTATTTCTGAAAAAAATTCCACCGTCTCCATCTCATTTCTCATTATCTCTTCTTTGTCCTTAAAACAGGATCCTTTCAATGGTGCCTTCAACCAGAAGTTGCAAGGAGTCATGTCCAGAGAGTAGGGAGGTTGGCAAACAACAGGAAGTTCATGTTTCGCTAAAACAGTCTGCATCAATTGCAATGAATGTGCTGGAGCATTGTCATGATGCAACTGTCAGGTTTTCGCCCTCTTGAAGTCTGGTCTTTTCTGCCAAACTGCATCACGGAGACGACAGAGTACATTTTGACAGTACTCCTTTGTCACTGTTTGTCCTTCTGGTACATATTCATGTTGCATAAATCTACAGATATCAAAGAACACTGTTAGCATCACCTTGATTTTGTTTCTCACTTCTCATGCTTGGAGTCTTGGATTACCCCTAAGCATCATCTCCAAATGCCCGCTGAATTTTATAAATTGTTTCTTTTTTAGAATCACCTAGTTTTTGGCAAAATTTGATGCAAATTATGTGCTCAATTTGTTCATTCATCTTGTGAAAAAACTAAATCCATGAATACTTATAACAGCACCCCACTTTGCGAACTGCAGCCAGCAACTGACATAAGCGAATGTGGTGAGAAAATTCAAGCATGCACATTAAGGTTCCTTCTGCCAATGTGTACAGTGGTGCCACCATAGCATCATTACTTTGCACAAAATAATTAATGTCAGATACTTTTTAGACAGGCCTCGTATATGACCTGAGTTTGACCTGTGAAACACAAACAGATGGAAGAAAGAACAAACATTTCTATGTGCTGTATAATCTCAAGTTTGGATTTGTTTATGCTATGATCACAGTTTTTCATCACCAGAGTAGATAAATGTAATGGTCAAGAGTAAGCAACCAAGCTAAGCTATTGCAGAAACATGATGTAGTGCTTCATTCACTATTTCATAAATCAGTTAGTACTGTATCTTACATAGGTATCCCTACTTCTTCTATTGTTTTACAGTTTTAATTTAGATACAAGGGTCTATGTAATGTTGCATTCATTCACTCCCAAGAAATGCAGGAAAGGTTTATCAAGAACTATAGTCCAGCAGCTCTTTGGGACATGTGCAAGGCAATAATGTTAAGTCTTGATTCCTTTGATTCACTATCAAGTCAAATACAACAATTTTCAATTACAAAAAACTCCAAACTATCCAAAAAGTATTGATTATCTCAAAGTATTAGACATACTTTGATACTAATGAGTATTGAGGTATCGATGGTATCAAGGTCCCATCCCTATTTTCCACCAAGATAACCTTGAAAAGAAATGATAATGCACTATACACAAAGATTAAACATTATGTCATTTCATATCAGTTTTGAATAATTTTAATTACCTTCAAAGTCATTTATTGATAATTTTTAAAATATTTCTACCATTGATATTCAGGCTGTCTTATTATTAATGGTACGATATACATTACTGTCAACATTGTCAAAATTGTAAATACATTAAATGGAAAGTTGGACATTTCCAAATTGCTATACATTATATAGCCAAGCAATGAACATTTTCTTTTACTTGCTGCATAACACTGGAACTACTACCATGCTTACTGATAGCAGTTAAATTACCTTGTCTTTTCTAGCTTAAGCTAAGCAGCTACTCTTCTTAAGCCAAATTTACAGCATGTATTATGCAAGGAGCAAATAAAGCAAATGCTAAAGCATTTTGCTATTTGCTATTAAACTGCATTTAAAGGTTTCCTGTCCAATTAACCTGTAATCCACCTGGTTTCTGCAAACATTTATGCATATTGAGTCATTGTTGTAAGAGAGATTAAAATGCTGATAATTTACAAATGAAGTAAGAAAGGATAAGAAGTTTAAAAATAGAACATCTCTAACTTCAGCATGCTTTTATACAAGGGAGCTTACAAAAATAGTTGATAGAAGTAAAAAATAATAACTTTAAACTTGGTAATTGTCAAGTATACTCAATTAGATATTCAATTGGATATTGTTGATTGATGAGGGACCCTGTAACAGCAAACATATTTTGGTATGTGAAATCGACTACAGCAAACATTCAACTTTTTTTATTTCTGTCCTGTCTCCTTATTCTCTTCTTTTTGTGTTCCTTTGCTCACTTCCTGCTTGAAGTCTCAAATGTTCTTTCTCCTTTCTTTCTCTCATTCCAACACACACACACGCGCACGCACGCACGCACGCACACACACACACGCGCACACACACACACGCACACACACACACACACACACACACACATACAACCCTAATAAACAAACATGCTTTCAATCACTTAACATACAGCTTTATTATTAAGGCGGTTTGCCTCAAAAAAAATTTGAAGGCACTTTTCACACCAATATTGACTTTGAACAGCATTTCTGTGCTTGAAATTCCTTAATTTTAATTTGCCTCTGTCTGCAGTTGTACATATACAAGTTAATGACGTTTCATTCACTACTATAAAAAAATCATGTCTACTTCAGTAGACAGTCATAAAGCTTGTACTGTAAGCAGTTAATCCTCACCTCTACCACACATTCCAAGAATCATTGTATGGTTATAACAGTATTAACTACCAAAGACGCAAATTCCCATTGTTATTTTACTGTTGGTGTCTGTCAGTCTTGGTGATTTATTTTTGTTTAAGCTGTCAGTGTAAATAAAGCATGTTCTAATAAGCAATGAACCAAAAATCCAAGCCAATTAGCAAGGGGGACAGGTGATATAAGATCCAAATCCTTCCATGGTCTAGGAATAACATGCTAGCTTCTAGTTCCTGATGTACAGACTGCCCACTGGAGGATGATGGCTTTTTCAGGTATAAAAATCTTCAGAAATCTATGGAAAGGGAAGTGATGATGACACTGATGGGTATTTTGATTTGTAGATCCTATATTGAGAATAGACCAAAGAAGTCTAACTCAAGGATATGATCATGTCAAAGTTATAGTTTTTGTCACATATATTTATATACATATTTACAAAATGATTATTCTGATGTAATTTGAGATATGTCTAACAATACACCGTGATGTGTCTACTGCTATAAGGAGTGTTCAAAAATAAATGAGCTGGAGTCTGGTATGCGCAAACTGGTGACAGGATGGTAATATCGTGGCATGTGTAACAAAGTGTTGCACTGACCAGAGTGTGGAAGTTCACAGCCTGTCGCTAGAAAGCACGTGTGCATGTCACATGACTATACAAAGCTAGCAGCAGCATGCATCAATCGTCCAACACTGCCAGTCGCATTGCAAACAGTGAAATGGAGGCGTCAAAAGAAGAGCAAAGAGGTGTGATTTGTTTTCTGACAGCGGAAGGAGTAGGGGAATGAACATTTGTCGACGAATGTCACAAGTGTATGATGGACAGTGCATGTCCCTTGCAAGGGTCAAGGCGTGTCACAAGCACTTCAGGGGAGAAAGGCTGTTGTTAGCCGATGATGCACAGTCTGGAGCACCACATTGCATTACCGATGACATTGTCCAGCTGGTTGATGTACTCATTACTCAGGACCGCCAGGTGACAGTGAACACCATAGCCACCAAGGTCGGATTGAGTGTCGGAAGTGTGCACACCATCATGAAGAAACGACTGCTCTTGTGTAAAGTGTGTGCCCAATGGATGCCCCACAGTCTTCAACCACACCAGGAAGCGTGTCAAATGGCCCACTGTCTTGGTCTCTGCAGCGCTCTATGTTAGGAAAGGCAATGAGTTCCTGGCACAAGTGGTGGCTGGAGTTGAGTCAAGGTCTCCAGTGGAAGCATCCAGGGTCACCACCACCAAAAAAAAGCCAAGGCCATCCACACAAGTGCAGGAAAAGTTATGCTGACATTATTCTTTGACCAAGATGGCCCCCTTGTGATACACTTCCTACAGCACGGGACAACAGTGAATGCCCAGTGTTACTTACAATCCTCGACCAACCTTCACCAAGCGATCAAATCAAAATGACCAGACAATCTCACCCGTGGATCATTCTGCTCCATGACAGTGCAAAGCCTCATACGGCCAACACAGTCATGGCACTCTTGCAGAAATTCAAATGGGAGGTTCTCGGCCACCCTCGATACAGTCCAGACCTCTCTCCCTATGATTACGTCATTTTTGGTCTCCTTAAAAGGGCTCTGAGAGGCAAACAATTCACCTTGGACGACGTCCAGCTGTACGTGTGGGACTGGCTTACATCACAGTCCTGGGACTTTTATGAGACAGCCATTCGACACCTTGTGTCACAGTAGGACGTCTCAACAGCCAGGGCCAATACTTCTAACATACAGTTACTGGTTTCTGTAATTATGTCTCCGGCTTGCTTCTTTTTGAACACACCTTATATATATTTACTACACAGTATTTGTGTTTGTCATATTTACAACAGTATCTTAGCTATTACAAGTGTGCTTTGCAAGAATGAAATCCTCTGGTGTGAGTAATAGGGTACCTTTTTAGAACTGTCCTAAACTGGTGTTTACTCATATGCAAATTCTTTATTGAAGTTGGAAGTGAATTAAATAATACTACACCATTGTAGTACACCCCCTTTTGGAATTATTGTAAATTATCAGTTGGTCAGTATAAGTCTTTTCTGCGTCTAGTCCCTTTATTGTGAATATCTGCATTTTTAATGGATTTTCCTTTGTTATCTATTACAAATAATAATTAAAATTAGGTCGATGGTGCCATATCATAAATTTATGGTATGTAAAAGAACTTTAAGCCTGATGAGGCCTCTGAGCAAAATGAAGCAGTCTTATGCTCAGTATAAAATGGGATGCTGGAAACCACAGCAGTTAAAGAGTGTCCATAAAAAAGAACTCAATTTAATTTTACAAATAAGAAAGACTAAAAATTTGTATAAAAATATTAACAGTTAATATTAAATTGTGATGCTATCAGAAGCACAAAGTAATTACGAAAATTATTACAATTTTATGAAATAGTCTTTCTACTCACTGTAATACATATTTCAGTGTTGGATATGGAATAGGCTTTTATTAAACATTATTACATGCATTTGGAGTAAATTATTTTCTTCCTTTTATAGCTTAGAATTATTACTGTTCGAAAAAGATCTGTTATCTGAAATGGCTCTGCACCTAATAGTTTAAGCGGGCTTTTACTGCAATACAAACTCAAAGAAATTTGAATAGATGGAATCAGACTGAAAAATTCAATGCTATGCCCAGGATTTGAACCACAGATCTCCCAGTCTCTGTCCGGTTGCTCTTAACCATTGAGCTACCATGACCAACGTGCCGTCATGACATTAAATTCTCCAACTGACTCGTATGTTTCTCAGTAAACCACAAGGGCCTCTCATATACAATGAAATATGCACCTTTTGTGGCGACTTACTAACTCTGTAAGTACTTAAGTCCCAGGCTTCATATTCTCCAGTTAAGGAATTTAATGTCATGACAGCACGTTGGACATGGTAGCTCAAAGATTAAGAGCGACTGGATGGAGACAGAGATCTGTGGTTCAAATCCCGGCTATGACATTGAATTTTTCAGTCTGACCTATTTATTCAAATCTTTACCTACACAAGGCTAGTGTAGAAAAAATGATTAAATTTTTCATAAAGAAATTACTGATATTTGAAGGAATTTAGTAACGACATCCAAATTAATTCATAAAATTATTTGTAGTTGGGTTTTCACACTATGTCACTTAATTTTTAGAGGGACTAGTTTCGGGAGCTGTTGCTTCTATTTTCAACCTGAAAGGTCTGACCTTCGAGGTTGAAAATGTAAGCAACAGCTCCCAAATCTAGTCCCTCTAAAAATTAAAATATAAGTGACGTAGTGTGAAAAACTGACTACAAATAGTTTTGTGAATTTATAAGAAATTGTTTAATATACTAATAAATAGAGGTGTAACTTATGGTTAACATACTGCACATATTCATTTCTATCATTTAAACCTACAGTAAGATTAGTAAAACTCTTTAAAAATTTGAATATGCATTGCTTGGCAGAACTATTTCGTACATAATGTGTGGAAGGTAGCACAAACTTGTAAAACTGTTCCATCAATAATGAAGGGGTTAATAGTATAATGGTATGTTATTGACCAAAACTGCATTTGTTTATTAGTTTCACATTTTAGTATGCTTTGAAAATTAGCCATGATGAGCTACTATATTCTTACATTCAGCCTCTGTATCTTCTTGTTAAGCAGCGTTGGGTGTGTACAGCACTTCTTATCATAAGCTATTAATTGCAAGAATTAGGGTTGTGTAGGTAATATAGTACAACAGTTGCAGATTATTTATTAAGTACACATATAAGAAGAAACATTTTTATAACTTTTGTTAAAAACAAAAGTACTAAAAAAATTATTTATAAATACAGAATGCAGTAGAAACAATAAGTAGGTTTTGAAGTGATAAATATTTTAATTCATAATAATTATTTATATTTTTGTTACAGAATCTCAAAGTACAGTATTTGGAGATCGGAGAACATTTCTCATTTTTTGAATATGATGATGTCTTTTAGATGCTAACCATCACTTTCAATACATTACTCTACTTGACATTCAAAGTCTCTTATAATTTTCCGTAGTATATCTGCCTGTACCGCAGCTATCTCCTCTCAGATTTGTTATCTTAACTCTACTATGCTTGCTGGTCTGCTCTCAAACACTTTATGTTTAAGATAGCCTCACAAGAAATGGCCTGGTGATGTCAGATCTGGGGAACATCACAGAGTTAAGACATCAAATCCGAGAGGAGATAGACACGGTACAGGCAGATCTGCTATGGAAAGTTATGAGAGACTTCAAACACAGAGTACAGCAATTTATTGAAAGTGGTGGTGAACAGCTAAACGACATCATATTCAAAAAATGAGAAGTTTTTTTCAATGGTATACTATTTTGGGGTAATTCAAGCTCAGCAAAAGCAATATTTACCATACAAAAAAGAGCCATTCGTTTAATTGTAAATATAAATTCTAGAACCAGTTGCAGGCAATACTTCAAGCAGATAAGGATTGTACCGTTGTCTTGTGTATATGTGTTTGTATATTAAACTATATAAAAACTAACTTAAATCAGTTTAACATGGTATCCCAGGTACATTCACACAATATGCATAGTAAAAATAATCTTGTCAGGCAGACACATAGATCTAAACTTTTTGAGGTCAGCTTTGTATACACTGGACTAATTATTTATAATAAATTACCCCTTACATTCAGAAACAATAATGCCAAAAATTTTAAATTTAAACTTAAAAATTTTTTACTACAGAATTGTTTTTACATACTAGATGAATTTATAGAAAACCGTAACAAATTGTAAATATTAATTGTTCTAATTTTTTCACATTTACAAATTTACATTTACATCAAAACACTTTAAAACCAATTCTCGAACTGTACATGTCTGTATTTATATCTAAGTATCTTAAGTAGCTTCATAAACTGCAAGCAACAACTGCTGTATTTATGTAATTTATGTATATATACCATATAATTTTATGTATATATACATCATGCTGATGTGTCCAATAAAAATGTACATTGTTCTTAAAGGATGAAAATAAAATAACGATAACAACAACGATAACGATAATAATGATAATGATAATAATGATGATAATAATGATAATAATAATGATGATAATAATTATAATAACTATACTTTAGATTCTGTAACAAAAATATAAATAATTATCATGAATTAAAATATTGTTCACTTTGAAACCCGCTTATTTCTTCTGCCGCACCCAGTACAACTATGACATAGGTTTAAGGTAGGTACAAAAGTGAATTGAGAATAAATTGACACATTGCTTCACTCACACTGTTTATTCACAGGACATGTTTCAAGAGCTCTTGCTCCTATCCTCAGCTGATACTCGACTAGTGCAAGTTGTAGTGGTTTCTTCTTTCTCCGTATTGTCAATAGATGGCGTGATGTACTTGTCAAAGATGTCCGGTGGTGGAGTTTCAAAATTCATGACTCTATGACGATTTTTGTTAATGAAGATTTTTTCCCATACGGAAAGGTCTATGGGGTGATTAACGTATTTTATTAGAGATGTTTCCAAATTGATGTCATGTCTAGTATTCAAAAAATGAAAAGCCACTGCTGATTTTTCTGTTTCACCATTTCTAATGTTTCTCATATGTTCTTTAGTTCTGATGTTAATATTTCTTTTTGTTTTTCCTATATAAATTTTAGGGCAAGTTTCACATTTGATCTCATAGATTCCTGGTTTTTCTTTGGTAGTGATTGAATTTTTGGGAGGGCCTTTTAACAAATTTCTGATATTAAACCTATTTTGAGGTGCAAGAGTTATGTTGGGGAGGTCCGATGCTACAGGGTTATATAGACTGATGTCAGTCCTTACTCCATAAGTTCTGTAGACTCCGTAACTATAGCGGAATATATTCACAAATTGTTGGAACTAAAAGATAAACACAAAAACACAGCTGGAATTTACTTAGACCTCTCCAAAGCTTTTGACTCTGTATCCCATGATCATCTCATCTCAAAATTAGAGTACTATGGCTTCAGAGGACAAATTAATAAACTATTAACATCATATCTTAAAAATCGTTTGCAATGTACAGAAATAACTTGGAAAAAAGGGAATGTTATAAGCCACATTAAATCAGAATATAACTTAGTGAAATCTGGTGTACCACAGGGATCAGTACTAGGACCTATACTTTTTTTGATTTATATTAATGACTTACCTGAACCAGTAAACAGCAAGGTCATCTCATATGCAGATGATACATCTATAATATGTTGGAGTGAAGGAGAAGAAAGCTTAGAAGAAAAAACAACAAATGCAATTGGCGAAATATCTCGGTACTTTCTAAACAATGGACTAAAGTTAAATATAGGAAAAACAAAATTTATGACATTTCAAAGCGATGATCTAAATATAAACATTAATAATATACCTTTGGAACGGGTAAGAAACTTTAAATTTTTGGGCGTTCACATAGAAGATGCTCTAACCTACAGTACAAACGTAGACATGGTTTGTAATAAAATGAACTCGGGACTCTACCTATTACGACAACTAGCAAAATATGGGAATATCAATACTCTTAAAACTGCGTATTATGGCATTATCTTCCCACACTTAACATATGGTATTGAAATTTGGGGGGCAACAAGTAAAACCAATATGGACAGGCTATTAAAAGTACAAAAGAAATGCATACGAACCATGTACAACCTTCGTTTTCAACAAACATGTCGGGATACATTTAAATCACAAAACATCCTAACAGTAGTATCACTCTATGTATTCAAAACCATTATACTTGTAAAAGACCGAAAACAACATAACATCCTCAATAAAGATTGCCATACATATGATACGAGGAGAGCAACTGATTACCATAGGGTGAGCACGAATAAAACTCAAACTAATAAAGATCCATTTAAAATAGGAGCCATATTGTATAATAAATTGCCATCTGTAATTAAGAATACTACTGACTCAAAATTTAAACTGGTCTTAAAATCATACCTAATTCAAAAATGTTTGTATAGTATAGATGAACTGTAATATATATGTATGTATGTAGTATAAATGAGTTGTATACCTATGTATACAATAGGGTTTGTACGTAAGTTAGGCATTTTGATCTTTTTAAATAACTTATACTTTTGTAAACAACTCTATATTTTGTAAATGACTTATGTATTTTGATCATTTTGTATTTTGACTGTATAGAGATAATTGACAGTGTCAGATGCTCTTGTAAGAGTCTATTGACCGCAATAAATATAACATTGTGTTTTGAGAAGATTTTTTGGAATTTGTTATAGGCTGATGGGTGGAAGGTGAATTTTTTAAAAAGTTTTTTCTCTTTTCCTCCTGTAGGTTCTAGGGTGGTGGTTTCTTTTATTTTCTTAGCTTTGTTGAGTCTGTTAACAGTTTTGTCTACTAAATTTGGGTTGAAACCGTTGGATATAGCTACTTTTTATGTGTAGGTATTCTTCTTGATAATCTTCTCTGTTTAGTGGAAAGTTGATCATCCGAAAGATTAAACTGTTGAAAATGGCATGTTGGTGAAAAACCGGTAGTCTACACAAAAGCAGACAAGGGTAACAAAATAGTAATATTGGACGAAGAAGACTATCGCAAAAAAAATGGAAAACCTTTTAAACGGAAAAGAATTTGTTAAACTAGAAAACAATCCATTAAAGAAAGCATGCAAATCTGTGGAATTAGCAATTAAAAACAGTAAAATCATGACTAAAATAGATAAATTGAACAATAAAATAGACAGTCCAAAAACACCATACATATATGGTTTACCCAAAATACATAAACCTGAAATTACCCTCAGACCAATAATTAATAACATTGATGCACCCACTTACCAACTATCAAAATGGCTGGTTCAAATCTTCAGATCCTTCACAAAATTTGAAAATTTAAGTATCAAAAACTCGTTTGAATTGTTAAATCTCCTGAAGGACACAAAGATCAACTCTACAGATGCTTTAGTTTCCTTTGACGTCATTTCTTTATATCCAAGTATACCTACCAATGAGCTTATTCCACTTCTCAAAAAATGACTGGAATCAATACAAATAACACCTGAAGAAATAGAAGAACTTTCACAACTTACAGAAATTTGTATCAATCAAAATTTTTTCAGCTTTAATGGACAGATCTATAAACAAAAAACGGGCCTAGCTATGGGCAACCCATTGTCTCCCTTCTTGGTAGATTTATTCATGAGTGCTTTTGAAACACATATCACAAAAGCTTTTCCAAATTATTTCAAAGTGTGGTATCGCTATGTTGACGACATTTTTGCAATAGTACCTAAAAAACTCATACAAGATGGTCTTAAACTTTTGAATATACAAAATCCAGCTATAAAATTTACATTGGAAACAGAAGAGGATGGTGTGCTCCCCTTTTTGGACATCAAGATCAAAAAAATGAACAACAAACTCACTTATGGTATCTACAGGAAACCGAGACACACAGATAATTACATTAAGAACAACAGTTTCAACCCAAAACAACACCAACATGCCATTTTCAACAGTTTAATCTTTCGGATGATCAACTTTCCACTAAACAGAGAAGATTATCAAGAAGAATACCTACACATAAAAAAAGTAGCTATATCCAACGGTTTCAACCCAAATTTAGTAGACAAAACTGTTAACAGACTCAACAAAGCTAAGAAAATAAAAGAAACCACCACCCTAGAACCTACAGGAGGAAAAGAGAAAAAACTTTTTAAAAAATTCACCTTCCACCCATCAGCCTATAACAAATTCCAAAAAATCTTCTCAAAACACAACATAACTCTTGCACCTCAAAATAGGTTTAATATCAGAAATTTGTTAAAAGGCCCTCCCAAAAATTCAATCACTACCAAAGAAAAACCAGGAATCTATGAGATCAAATGTGAAACTTGCCCTAAAATTTATATAGGAAAAACAAAAAGAAATATTAACATCAGAACTAAAGAACATATGAGAAACATTAGAAATGGTGAAACAGAAAAATCAGCAGTGGCTTTTCATTTTTTGAATACTAGACATGACATCAATTTGGAAACATCTCTAATAAAATACGTTAATCACCCCATAGACCTTTCCGTATGGGAAAAAATCTTCATTAACAAAAATCGTCATAGAGTCATGAATTTTGAAACTCCACCACCGGACATCTTTGACAAGTACATCACGCCATCTATTGACAATACGGAGAAAGAAGAAACCACTACAACTTGCACTAGTCGAGTATCAGCTGAGGATAGGAGCAAGAGCTCTTGAAACATGTCCTGTGAATAAACAGTGTGAGTGAAGCAATGTGTCAATATCTTCTCGATTCACTTTTGTACTAATTTGTGCTTCACTGTCCCTACGCTTCTTTCAAGTTTATACTTTAAGGTAGGTGTTGATATTACTTTTAGTTTGCACAAAAAATCAACCATCAGTTATATCAGTTTTATATTTACTTAATATATGGATCTTTGAATGTAAAGAATGAAATGTAGTTTTAGGATAGTACTCCCCTAGTCTAAAATAAGTCCAGTACCCTATAGACTTTTTATAATGAACTCATCCAAAGGTGATCTGCAAGCAAACAGGTTGACTGCAGGTCTCTTCCTTTGTCAACCTTCAACAAACATTTAATTTCAACTCCCCAGGCAACAAAAAACTGTATACGCAACTTTCATAGGCACAAGTTGTGTAGAAGATGAAAGCATGTTGTAAAGAACATAGGTCCAGAAATGCTTCATTCTTCTATTAGATCCCTCTATGCATACATTCTGCAGGTAATTCACAAAATATTCTGTTTTTGTGAGTGATAGCATCATAACAGTTGTGTAGTAAACCTATGAAATATTAGGAAATATTAGGTTAGGGATGCTTTTGTTTACCTCTGGTGTGAAAGTTTACAAACAGAAAAAGATGGGATAGCAAACTTTTAATTTTTAGATCCCCTGTTAACCTTTAAATTTTCCACTGTGCTATACTACTTAACTCATTTCTTTTCTTTACATGTATTGTACACTTATGATTCAATGTGTCTGATTATATGAGTTAATGAGGACTATTGTGAACAGTTTATTTAAGTTAAATCAGCCTGGGAAGCAGTACTCCCAAGATATCAAGCCGTTTCCCTACTTTCCCTTCCCTTCCTGGTCACCAAAGTGGATTAACTGGTAAGGAAAACCAGTTGTTCCACTTACTGTGTGTATATGTAGCATGCTAGAGGGAGGGACTAGTCCATTCATATCTTAGTAGTATTCTTCCTCAGGCATGAAATAGATTTTCAAGATGAAGGTTTGTACTATTTCATATTTATAAGTGGCATGCCATTTTTAATATAATTTTGAGTCGAACTAATACTCAATGCTCCACTTATTGCTAGTAGTTACCTAGAACGAGTTTTGTCAGGATTTTCCTAACATCATCAGCTGTTGTTGACTAATAGTTGTTGGTTTGGTGAACTTCTTGGAGGTGATAGGTGCATCTCTGTCGGTATCTTGATGAACTTGAAGTTTGGGCTTTCTTCAAAGGTAATGTCCAAATTAAACAATTTTCTTTCATATTTCTTTATGAAGATTTTTTCCCACGTGGTTAATGCAACTGGACCTTGGACACTTTTTAATAAGTGGAAAATTATACAGAAAACTTGCATATCATCCCAGAGCTACATACCTTTTCCAAAAAGTCTTCAAAGAGCACAATATTACTTTGACCCCACAGAACAAATTTAGTGTACAACACCTTTTGAAATCACATAATACAAAGGAGATACCCACAGACAAAAAATCAGGTGTGTACCGGATAAACTGCAAAGGCTGGACAACTTTTACATTGGAAAAACTAAAAGGAACTTGAGCATTAGGCTTAAAGAGCATTTTAGGAACATCAGGAACAAAGAAATAGATAAATCAGTGGTAGCATACCATTTTTGGAAGGAGAATCATGATATAGAACGAGAAATCCACTTATTAATAAGTGTCCAAGGTCCAACTGCATTAACCATGTGGGAAAAAATCTTCATAAAGAAATAAGAAAGAAAATTATTTGAAGCAAAAGGTTAGAAACAGTGATGTATTTAACATTTGAAAGTAATGAGTTGGTATTCAAACACAAACATCACTTAAATTATCCTTATTTGGACATGTTTCGGAGAACGTTTTGTCCCCATCGAACGTTCTCCAAAACATGTCCAAGTACGGATAATTTAAGTGAGGTTTGTGTTTGAATACCGACTCATTACTTTCAAATGAAAGAAAATTGTTTAATTTCGACACTACCTTTGAAGAAAACCCAAACTTCAAGTTCATCAAGGTACACAAACCAACATCATTTAGTCGACAACAGCTGATGGTAGGAAGATCCTAACGAAATGCGTTCTAGGTAAATACTAGCAATAAGTGGAGCATTGAGTACTAGTTCGACTCAAAATTATCTTGTGCTTCACTGTATCATAGTCCTTACACATTGGAATGCCATTTTTATCTCATCTGGTCTTGAAATGCTTCTGTATGTTTATGTATATATTGTTGTAATTTTTGTGGCCAATAAAGATGTTATCCTATCTTCTTATTACTTTTCAAAATTCTTAATTGAAGAATGTTTTTATTCTGTACAAGAGTTTTTTTAGTTAAGTTTTCTCTTCTGCTGTATGATATATTATGTTCTTATACATTTTTGTTTTTTAAATTATTATATTATCTATTTCTTGTAATCACATATTCTTTTGTATATTTTTTACATGTTACTATATTAATGTTATTCTTTATATTGTGCTTGACGTGTCCAATATCTTGTACCAGATATCAAGGATGAATAAAGATGAATATGAATATGAATCATAAATTTATTATAGAGTTAAGCAGAACTAAAATAAGAGAACAAAGCTTTTCCTGAACCATGTTCACATAATTGGCTTCATTCCATACAGAAACATTCAGGCAGACTTTTTTGTTGTGCTCTATAACTAGGCAATTCAGAACAATATTATAAATATAAATTCACCTGAAGGAGATGTAAAGAAGTATTAGAAAACAAGAATGATTAAACATTATCAATAATTATAGCCTTTGGGATTACTGTTTTTGCTATTTGTCCAATTAATATATTTTTGGCTCTTTCAGGAAGTTAGTGCAGCTAGTTTATAAACATAGTAAATATTTTAACTCAATTTCATACCAACATATACATCTTAATTGCTCCATTTTATAACAGTAAAGTATATATTATTAAAATCATAAGTGATTTTTAAATACCGTGATAATTCCTGGTATTAACTGTTCTAGTGGGCCTACTGTACACACCCCAAAAACTTACCAAAGGCCTGGGCGAGAGGGGTGTCACGACACACCACACCACACAAGAGGGAAAGTAGCGTGGTGACGATAGAGGAGTCCTGCGAGCTAGTACTACTGGGCAGCTCTAATAACAATCAAAACAATTAGTTTGAACATGTTGTTAACTCATAATCACATCCATCTTTCCATAAGCAGAATTCACACAGAAGTGAACACTTTAGAAATACTTAGAAAAATCATGTTTCACTGTTCAGTAACACTGCCAATTCAGACAGTAAAGAAATTAATTCATACACACACAGTTAAAAGGTGCTGTATACTAATTTTTTGTGGTGAAGGAAATGTTAAAATTATTGAGCTAGTCTTTGTAATGTTAAAAATAAATTGCCTAATCCAACTTTATCCTCATGTAGCACACATTCTACCAATAAGTTCATTTTATTAATTATTATTGTAGCTTCAAAGTATTTATGAAAATGTTGCAAATGTAATCCATATCCCCATCACCTATGAACCGGGAGAGGCAATGAACTAAGAACTATCTGTGCTGTATTTTTCCTGTTTGCATTATTAGTGCTCGTTGCCATCTGCAATTATCATAGAATAATATGGATACAACCATACATTTAGAACTACTTTTAAAAGCTATACTTACCTCTTTATGAAACTGGTCACCATCACTGTCCATACATTTTTGGCAGCTCTTTAGGAAAGTTCCATCACTCACTGCTTTTTACATCGAGAAATATTGACAATCTCCTAGCAGATATTTTGGTTTAATTCTTCCAGGGTATGTGGATTTGTCTTGTAAATTTTATGTATTATAAAAGAAATTATAGAGACAGAAATCATAGAGGGTTAGGTTGGGGGACTGAAGGTGTCATAAATATCTATTAATTAAATATGAGCTGAATTTTTCCTGGTGGTGTATATGTTCTAGACGTTCTCGGGCTTCGAGCCAGGTAAGAAGATGTTGTTACATCGACGTTTCGGGAGCATGCATCTTTCCCATCTTCAGGATGCTGAATGACTTTAGGGATGGGGGCGACCCATATATGTACCGGTCGCCGAGGTAAATGACGCGGACCAATCAGCGAACAGGCTTGCGATGGTGTAATGTGGCAGACCTCTCAGAAAACACTTCTACTCTGGTCGCTGCTCAGTAAGCCAAATCTGTGTTTCCTGAGTCTCTCTTTTTCAAGTTTTAATGCAGGATTCCATGCAGCACTAAATTGTAGCCCAGCATCTCGGTTAAGAGTGACTCTCTCTGCCGAGATATCCAACGCCCCCTTAACTCTGCACTCCCAGTAGCCACTGCATTTTGCCACAATAGTGGTGAGACCAAAGCTAGCCCTATGGTCTTGCTGGAAGCAATGTTCTGCCAGCCCAGACTTTTCAGGCTGCAACAGTCTGATGCTTCTATCATGTTCTTTAATTCTGGTAGCTATGGTCCTGCTAGTTTGTCCGATGTATGGCACTCCACATTCACATGGAATGCGGTACACCCCTGGAACGTTTAGTTGCAATTGGTCTTTGACCGGTCTCATCAAGTGTCTGATTTTTGCAGGCGGTTTATGAATGGATTTTATGTTGTGTCTTGCCAGTATTCTGCCGATTTTTCCAGAGAGGTTGCCGGTAAATGGGATGCAGGCTATAGCAGTGGGCTTTTCAGTGGAGCTATGTATGTGTGGTCCGGCTCTTTTGGCTTTTGCGAGGGCCCTCTTGAAATCGGATTGAGAGTAGCTGTTCTGACGAAAAGTTTGTCGCAGATGTTGTAGTTCCTGAGATAAGTGCTGAGGGTCCGAGATGATGTCATTTACCTCGGCGACCGGTATATATATGGGTCGCCCCTATCCCTAAAGTCATTCAGCATCCTGAAGATGCACGCTCCCGAAACGTTGATGTCACATCTTTTTACCTGGCTTGAAGCCCGAGAACGTCTAGAACAAATCTATTAATTATTTAATTATTTATCTTGTTCTCATGAAAATTATGGCTATAGAGTTGTGGGGAGTTTTGCTGAAGAAAAGAAACCATGGTAAAAAGATAAAAAGGGGGAAAAAAATCTATTCATGTTGACTCCAAAAGAATTATTCCTATAACTCTTTCCACTCATGGTGCACCATGCAATATGAAGGAGTACATCATGGACAATATTAGTCTGTCGGAGCTCCAATAACAATATTTTTGTGATCAGAGACTTGAAGCTTTCCCAGAGTAGATTATGAATGATTTCTTCTTGGAGATCAGCCAGGTAAGTGTTAAATCACTGTCCAAGCTTTCGATGACGCTCTCTGTTGCCATCATCAGGGAACTGTCTGAGTTCCCTGATGATGGCGACAGAGTGCATCATCTAAAGCTTGGACAGTGATTTAGCACTTACCTGGCTGATCTCCTGAGAAGAAATCATTAATAAATTTGTGTACTATATGTATCCATTATGGTAGATCAAGCCTCATCAGAGAAAAATAGCAAACATGGGTTCTTTTTGCAATTGTACACACTACTGAGAGTCCATGTACAAAATATATGCCTAATTACAGGATTACCTGGTTTGAAGAGCATGTGTCTCAAGTTATTTTATAGTTTTTAACTTCAAAAGTTATTTAGTATCTCTTGATGAGAAGTCTCCAAATGGTGATCAATCTATTATTTCTTTGGTAAGAACTCATGCTTTCAAGAGAATTATGTAGCCAATTCTAAAATGATAAAAATTTAAAGATTTAAGAAGAAGAAAAAAGATCAAGCTGAATTTTTAGTTCTGAAGATTGAATTAGAACATCTTTAGTTAACATCTTACTGAAAAAGTATTTCTACGTGGTATAATATGAGAAAAGAATAATTAGGTACTGAAGTTTTGAAACTGCAACAAACAACAAAAACTATGACACTACATTTGGCTTCTTTTTATTCCTTATTCACAAGTAATAAATGGTCGGTCAGCATAATATCAAACTCTAGAGCATATTAACTGAATGTTGTGAACTATTACTTCAGCAAAAATTGGCAAACGAATGAAACATTTTTTTCTAAGTATATTCTGTATTCACTCTGATTTTGTGAATTTACTTGTGAAATGATATCCATACATTTAACAAACAGAATCTCTGAGTAAACATTTGTTGAGTTCTTGTTTCCAGCAATAGCCTGTAATTCAGAAATGTCCAATCATTTTCATCATGGTTGTGTGTGGAAGACATGCTATAATTCTTTAAAAAAGCAGTTACTATTTGTGGTTTAAACACAGGAAACTTGGGCTAATTTAAATAAAAAAAAGTTTTAGCAGCAATTCCTAAATGTAGTTGCTTGAAAAGATACCAAAAGTCAGCAAAACATCATTAATTCAGACATTATTATACAAATTATCACTTAATTATCAGTGCTTATGTTAAATTTAAAATTGCAGCAGAAATTCTGGAAGCACAAAATGAAATTAAAAAAATAAAAAAATAAAAGATCATCCTCTTTATAATAGATGATAGTCCTAGGAGGACTGCTCCAGTTTGCATAAAATTCTCCTCCAATCTCTTCACAGGACAACCCAGCGACAGGATCACCCAGACCCTGATGGTTTGTAGTTCAAGATCACGCAAATCCTGCTTCTGGGCATATGCTTGAACTATGAAACCAATTTTCTTGATAGGATGTCTTCATTCTCTTGATGGTCCATTTAGTATAGCTTGGTGTAAGGCATATAAACTTCATTTTATGACAGTCATTCTATTTTCTTCAACTGTACGGTCCAAGCTTCGCTGCCATAATAGAGGACAAGTACTGCCAAGGATTTATAAAGGCAAGTGTACATATGATTTTGGACTAAGGAAGATTTCATTACACTTAATAACCCCAGCAAAGTTATCAAAATTAAGAATCTTTTGTCATATGTCTAAATGAGACACAAGGTAAAAAAGGAAAGTTTAAAACAGAGATAACTTAATTCATTAATCCTTTCTAAACTTTTGTCACTTACACAAATTTTATTTTTCAAAGGTTCTTTGTCAGAGAATGCATTACTTTTGTTTTCACTGTGGATATTTGTGTTCCCTGTGATATTTATGAATTATTAATGTTAAATTATAGATTGTCATAAATAATCTTCTGAAATGGCAAGCAAGACCAAAACATCTACAAAAATCTGGACGTCCAGATGTAAATATTAATTTATATTTAAATGACCATCCCTTATGTTTCCAAATATTTACATTACTGTATTAAATACTGAACTAAAGAAGTTCATTAAGATACTGACAGAGATGCACCTATCGCCTCCAAGGAGTTCACATCAAAATTTAACAGTCGAACTAGCTGAGGGTGTTAGGAAGGTCTAATGAAATGCATTCTAGGTAAACACTAGTAATTTATGGAGCATGGAGTACTAGTTCGACTCAAATTATATTAATTTTCTCATTGGCTTAAACAGAAATTAAAGTTTCTTTGTATAATTCTGAAATAGTCAATTGTTTTGTGTAAGATATCACATACTAATATTTCTATTAATTTTATTGCAGTTTATGCAGTCAAAAGCTCTTAAAATCAATAACTGCTGTATGTATTTCTGCATTAAGTTATCAATCTATCTCTATGAAAAACTTCATTATGAAACATTCATCACAGAAAAACTCCCTTTCCTAAATTCAATTTTCTTCTCTCAGAATGTGTTCATATCTGTTTAATTGTTACAACCTGTATTTAGTAAATTAAATCTTCTATAATTATTTCAGTCATTTTATTTCCTTTCTTATAGATTGGTATCACAATTGAATTTAACCAAATCCTTGGAGGTTATGTACCATTTAATACATTTAAGTATTAATAAGAATGATTGAGTTGCAGGTATGGTGAGTCCAATGTTTATATTGTCATCACCTGGGGCTTTATTGCTTTTCTTATTTTTAAGGACTTTTAGAAAATCTTTAAATGAGATGGAGTCTTATTGTGAGTATTGCAATACAAAAGAAGTACCATATATGTTGATAATATTTTAACCAATATTTTGAGGAATTATACTGAGTCTAGTTGCATTTTTTATTTTCTTATCTGTAAACTTTAAGATTTTATACACTTGTGGTTGAGGTCTTGTAATTTCATTTTCCTTGAGAGATGCAAGACTATCCAAATTTTTCCTGTATATTTTCTGACTTCACATTTAGCAATTTTAATTTTTAAGTAATATTTTGTTTTGTCCTTTTCCTTTCATTTGCTGATATATTTATATGATTTCTGCTTGTCTTGAATAATCATTTGAATACTTTCATCCCATTTAAGTAATGTTTTGTCATGTTTTATTTACTCCAGGCTTTCAAATGCTGCTGCTTTGACAGTTGTGATATTATTCCATTTTTCTTCAATTTCTATTCTCGCTACCGTGATGTTATTGATTTCATCTAAGGGTTTCTGATAAGGCTATTTCAATTATTGGACAGTGAATAATCGAAAGAGTGAAATGATATTCTAAAGAACCTGTGGTCCAATCATAAATATTGTACCTTTTTATTTAACAGTTAATGTGTCTTTGTTCTTTAGCATTTCTTTTTACCCATAATTCTGCTAATCTAGAAAACTATCTGTTCAAGTCAGTCTACATTAATGAGGTTTTTCTGTATGAAAAAAACAAAACCAGTCTGTTAAAGTTTTTATTATTTTTACATTTTTTAATTTGAATCTATACAGTAATATGAAGGTGAATTTGAAAAGTAAATTATACGTCATTGGAGGAATTTAGTAACAGTGACATCAAAATTAATTGGAAAAACTATTTGTAGTCGGTTTATTGACACTTCGTCACTTACGTTTTTGTATTATCGAGGGACTAGTTTTGGAAGCCATTGCCTCCATTTTCAAAAGAGGCTGAAAATGGAGGCAATGGCTTCTGCAACTAGTCCCTCAATAATATAAAAACGTAAATGACGAAAATTCAATAAACCGACTACAAATAGTTTTTTCCAATTGAAAAGTAAATTTCGAATTTTGCCTTCAAGTGGCAGTAAAACACATTCAAAGAAAATTTTTGGTATGTGAAATACAGAGTATCTCAATTGAGTCATAGATAATTTTAATTGATGAAAATGAATGTTTTTTATTCATGTATGTTAATATTTTCGAATACATTGCTGGTTCAAGAGCTCATAAATTTTATTGGAATAAAATTTTGAAGTTTGTTATTCATAAAATATATACTCAAAGATTCCTTTCAAACACTCCTCCTTCACATTCATATGTGCAGGATATGTATGGCATACATGCTTACATTCATGTAAATGTAACAAGACATATACAAACATTAACAAAAACAAACCTAAGGGTAGCTATATGCTAATGTCCTACTCATTTTGTGCTAAATTAAAAGAGTATATTTTACAAAGACATTGGCATTCTGAAGAACGATATATGGATGGAAGCCCTGCTCTCACTGTTCAGTTAAGTAACTATGGGTGAGATAAAACCGCCCACTTTCCTTTCCACTACTCACCTCCAACTATTCACTGTTTGAAAAACAAAAGAGGAAAAAAATGTAGATGTACTTAGGTACTCCGATTTTGCTCAGTTTTGCAATGTATCTGGAATCCTACCTACATTATAGATACTGAAAATATATCTTAGTACACAAATTTAGGTTTAATAAAAGGAGAACAAGAATGGCATAATAAAATAATGAGGTATACCTACTTCTCTGACTTCATTCTACTTGCATCAGGTTAATTTTGTGTATTGTCTTTTTATTACGCCATGCTGTGGTAGAGTGGTTAGACTGCTCAACTATCACCAAAGCAGCCAATTGCAAAGTGAGATTTGTGGGGGACAACATGGTGCTGGGGAGGATTTTCTCCAGGATCTCCAGTTTCCCCCACCAGCATTCCACCAATTGCTCCATCATTACTTTTCCTATCATTCATCTCGCCCTCATACTCTACTTCTCTCACCCTCACACCAGACATTGGGCTGATCACCCATCATGGTTCTCTTAAGGAATAGAGGAACAAGAATCCTCTAACACCACAATAAGTGGTATACTAGGGATCGGGTAAACAAGAAGTCTTTTTATTATTCTGGTTTTGAATCAAAACTTCTGCTTATTGCAAATTGTTATTATTTAGCCTAAATCAGTCTTATTTTCCTTTGTGTTCCTTTAACCTATATGCATAATTTACTTCATGCATTTTTATTTCACTATTAACTCTTTACAAGTACAATTTTAATTTTACATTAACTTTATGGCAAAATTATAAATGTGCAAACTTTCTGATTTCAAAATGCTAAGCATCACCAACCAGATAATAGCACATAAAAAATTGTAAAATGACTGTTAGTTTGTTGAAATATAACATATTCATCAAAAAATGAAGTAGGACAAGAGCACATTTAAGATTCACAGAAAATAATACTAAACTAATTTGGTTTGTCATTCCCTCATGCCATGCTTCATGAAACAGTGCCAGTAACAATTTGTTTTCATACATTATGCTTCTAGTTTCAAATAAGTTTCCATCATTCCCATGCATCAAACAGAGCCTACCTGGATTATTTAGTGATCTTCAAGCACACTAAATTTCTTAAGATATATGTTGTTGTAGTTGTTTCAAATAGCTTTAATAAAATTTTCACTAAAATAATGGCTAACTACATGCAGAGCCTACTTATAGATTTAAGCTGTTCATTAAAAAAGAGTACTTATTTCTTAATTTAGTGGAAAAGAAAGAAAGACTGAGAGAAGGCCTAGAATGTTCAATCTTAAAAATATTTGGGGAACTATTTCTTCCTTAAGCTGAAAAAACTTATGGTTACTTCCAAAATATTAATCACAAAGATATATAAATATACTAGATAAAAATAACAATTTTTACACGCTAACCAAACAAGATTTGCATCTAATATCCATTTTCAAGGCAACAAAATAATGTGATACTATGATATTTTTATGTGTACATTCTGAAGAAAAGTGGACAATTCCCCATTTATACTTGGAGCTATATTTAACTAACTTAAGCATAATCCTTTGGAAATATAAAAACCAATTTTCCAACTCCCTAACAGCTGAAAGTTCCTTTAACAAAAAGACTTGAGGTTTCATTACAAATTGTATGTTTTACCATACACAATACACCTACAAATGACATAGAAAACCAACAGATTAATTAAATAACTGCGAGAAACACATCAAGATGGAAACTTTAGTTAAAGCTTTTGATTAAAAGGGAGGCTTTCCTACAAACAGAAACATATATATGTGCTGAAGATATAAGTTGAATAATTGATGATATGATGATGATGATGATGATGATGATGATGATGATAATGATGATGATGATGATAACCAATGCCGTAACAGCCTGCAAGCAGACCAGAGCCTGCCAACTCGATTGCTGGCCTCATGTCCACATATGCAAGGCAATCATTTAATCAATGTGGTCAGCATCATGGCATCACCAGCCAGAAAATAGGCTTTCTAATCTTTTCAAATAACCTTGCCCTATTGACATATATTGACACATATCCTTCCCTTTACCCTAATTAGCTAATGTTTTTCGCACCGTAGGCAGTGCAATATATGACAAATCTATTTCAAAGCAAGGTCAGTGATAGAAGTCATATAAACAAATATGTCACCAATATCGATAGCGAGCGGGATGGCTCATCTGTGGCCCGCATTTGGGAGGCCCGGGTTCAATTCCCATAGCCGACCTACCTGACCCATGGTTTTTTTTGGAGTTTTTTCCCGGGTCGCTAGACAAATGCTGGTTAGGTTAATTACATCCCCGGAATTTCCTGTCCCTCCATTTCATCTCCATTAACATTTCATATCATTTCTCATCTGGTGGTCTCTTTAATGGTAGAAGTGTCGGCGAGTGTCTCGGCGGTGGATGGCAGCATGATACGCTCTGAGGAAAACTACTTCCTCCTCCGGTAGGTCGGTTGCCGGCCTCAGCTCCTCTGCTGGGACCATTTCGGGACCACCAGCCAGGGACCTTTGGGGCTCGGAACACCTGCCTGGGACCATTAGGGCTCGGCTGCTGGGCTCGTTGCTGCCCCGCTGCAGGGGAGCATGTTCATTGTTATGGCCTGTTGGGGGAGGTCTCTATCCAAGTAAATTGTAGGAACCCTGCCCTCTGTACTTTCGTGGCTCCTTAGGTCTGCCGCCCTCTGTCTCCTTCGTCTCATCATTCCTCCCGGGGGTGCCCCCACTTGGGGATATAGGAACAATGGACCCAGCATGGTGGCCTACATACCAAATTCCCTCTGTAATGAAATCTCAAATCCCACCAATATCGATAAATGTACCTGCTATCGTCTGTCATCCTGAGAGGCAGGTTTGAAGCAAAGGATCCTCCTCTTTATTTTGTTTAAGAATTAACTCTGTTGCATAATATATTTAATTCATGTGGTTATGAACATATAAATTTGACAATTATCTTTGAACATATTAATATATATCATCATGCTAAATAACAAACTCATTTTTCCTGCACAACAGCCTATACCATGAGAGCAGCCAATGAGAGGTGATTAGGTCACATGAGCATTAAGAAATATGGCGAAAGCTTATTTGAAACAAACCTGAGACCTAGGTTCGCTACCTAGTGTTGCTCCTCAGTTTCCTCAGAATGCTGAGTGGCACCAGTCCTATACCCGGAACTTAAAATCTGGAGGGGTAGCAACAATGCTGGTCAAATTCTGTGCTAGGAAACCAAAGCATAATGCTCCAGGCCACTACACCATGGCGCAGGATGAAGATATGCATTACTGCTCCAAAATATATCATGCCAGAGGGAAACAGACCTTACGGCACAAAATACATTATCACGTTGAACAGAACAGCAGTAACTGTACATTCCTTTCTTTGTTATGAAAGGAAAAGTTTAGGAGAAATAGAACTCAGAGAAGACACAAATTACTTTAATAAATACCAGGGATATGACTAAGCAATACCTGACAGGCAGTTTTAGATGAACTGTATACTGGTTGCAATTCAGACAGAAAGGGTATGACCAGAGTGGTAATGAATGAAAAATTAATTACATAATAGTTTAGCTGCATCGTGGCTCAGTGGTTAGACCACTTGGCTCTCACCAGGTGGCTCGGGTTTGATTCCAGGTGACCGCAAAGTGAGATTTGTGGTGGACAACATGGCACTGGGACAGGTTTTCACCAGATCCTCCAGTTTCCCCCACCAGCATTCCACCAATTGCTCCATCTTTCCTATCATTTCACTTCGCCCTCACTCCATCATCCACTTCTCTCACTCTCATACCAGGCATCAGGCTGATCACCCATCCTGGAGACACTCTCTTACTGATCTAGAGATTCCGTTCCTTAACCCGCCTAAGGGTTAAGAGGAACAAGAATACCCTGACATCACGTAGTGGTATAAGAGGGCAGTAGAAGAAAAAGAAGATTAAGTAAAAGCAAATCATACTTAAACACCAGATTGTATAGATAGTCAACATGAAAAATTCAATGCCATGGCCAGGATTTGAACTTAGGATCTCCTGGTTTCCGTCCAGTTATTCTAGCCCATTGAGCTACCATGGCCAACTTGTCGTCATGATGCCCACCTCGGTAGCATAGTGGTAGCATGTAAGCCTCACATTCCAGAGGTCCTGAGTTTGAATCTCGGTCAGGGCGAGTTACCTGGATAAGGTTTTTTCCGGGGTTTTCCCGTATCCTGCATAGACGAATGTCAGGTAACTCTAAGCTCTATGGACCCTGGGCTCATTTGAGCATCATTTCAACCATTCTACTCATTGTCCAATATGACAACGTTGCAGGACGCAAAATACAAAACCTTGCCGTCATGACATTAAATTCTCCATTTGACTCGTATTTTTCCCTGGTAGACCACTAGGGTCTCTTGCATTCGAGATATACCATTTGTGGCGACTTACTATCGTAAGTACTTGAATCCCAGGCTTCATCAGGCCACGACAGTTACATAACAACTGAGTGTCCAAAATGGCTGAAACTTTGGTGAGTAACTGTGAACAGATGGACAACAAAATTCACTAGGTTTTATTTATGAGTGCTGCCATCTTCATGTTGAGGTTGGAAACTTTTCAGAACACACTTGTATAATACCCTCGTATAATTCACATTGCAGAATACAATGGATTCAATGCAGAACAGTCAAAAAGAAAATTGATAAATTCATAAGACAACAGAGATACTCTTTGCCCTGATCAGTAATAAAACTTCATACAGAAAATTTACGCACCATCCCACAGCCAGATACCTTTTCCAAAAAGTCTTCAAATAACACATTTCTTTAGCCCCACAGAACAATTAAGTGTGCAACACCTTTTGAAATCACATAATAAAAAAGAGAAAAACCACAGACAAAAAAATGGTGTACCGGATAAATTGCAAAGGCTGTGACAACTGTTAGATTGGAAAAACTGAAAGGAATTTGATCACTAGGCTTACAGAGAATTTTAGAAACATCAAGAACAGAGAAGTGGCTAGTGTGAAGAAATGATTAATTTCCATCGATTAACTAAAATAACCAGATTGTATGCTTAAATTTGGACCACCATCAATCTGTCTGCCTTCTAAATTTGTAGAAAGTTTGATTATTGACTAGTCACACATCTAATAAAACTGCATAATTTATTCAATAACATCAAGATGACTAAAGAGTTAACCACAGAGGTCTCTCTTTGAAGATACATAAATTAAGCTGAAAACCTCATTGCATAACAGGCTGTGAGATATAAGCCTGTTACATCCAGCAAGACTGTTACATTCTCTACCTCATACTTATGGCAGAGAACAATATGATGGTTAAAGTGTGATCAGCATAGTGATTTCTCCCAATGCTAGAGCAGTACGCAGCTTCTCCACTGCTTCCTGGCAACCTTCCAAATATTGTGCTGGAACTTGATATCAAACCTGTCACATCTAACTGCAAGTAGCAACACTGTCATGAGACTTCAGATGTAGAGGATTTAAAGAAGTTTATTTTATTTTATTTAGCACAACATAAATAACTCTGCCTATTTTCCCCAGTCCACAACATTAGTACATTAGAATCAATATATATATTTTAAATTTTGAAAACAGAAGTGGAATGCATGTTCTATGAAGTTCTACATTTTATTACTTTGTTCAGAATATGAGCACCAAGGTTCTAAATTTGTTCTAATAGAAACTATTACTCTGGTTCTGGCTGTTAAAAATATTAAATACCTGTTATCACATAATTGTTATTTAAAGTATTCTGCTAACATATTTTTAATATTGCTTATCCATATGTATGAGGGCTCTTCAATAAAGAATGATCGTAATTTTTTTACAGTCATAATTTTTTGCACTAAAATTCAATCTTATTATATTCTGTCAGCTTAATGTGAAACAAACACACCATAGTAGTTTCATTGGTGGTACTCCTGGTTCCCGCCTGTGAGTGCAATGGAGGTAACACGCGAGGAATAATATGTGGCTCTAAAATTCTACTTTCATGTCAACAAATCTTCAGTTGAGGCCTATACAATGTTACAGGAGGCCTATGGAGAGTTCGTTCTTCCCCACAGTACAGCACGAAGGTGGTTTAAAATGTTTAAAGAGGGAAGACAATCAATTTCAAAGGAAGCTGGATCCGGTGCTCCAGTTACTGATCTTATGGAAGAAAACATCAACACGGCTGCTGCCATTGTGAGAGAGGATCGACAAATTACCTTAAGATCACTTTCTGAAATACTGAACATTTCCTTGGGTGCCACCGACACGTTGGGGACAGAAACATTACACATGAGACATGTTTGTGCGCGATGGGTTCCAACACTGTTGATTCCCAAACAAAAGGACATTTGCATGCAGGTCTGCATGCAGTTAAAGTTGATGTTAGAGGAAGATCCGGAGTTTCTTTCAAATGTAATCACTGCTGATGAAACTTGGCTACATCATTTTGATCCTGAGAGCTAACAGCAAAACTCAGTGTGGAAATCTCCATCACCAATCCCCAAAAAAGCAAAAGTGGTTGTTTCTGCTGGGAAAGTTATGGTCATCTCATTCTTTGATATTCATGGAATGGTTCATCAGCATGTTGTACCTGCACGCACATCAGTAACTGGACAATACTACAGGGTTGTCCTGAAAACATTGCAAGTTCATATCAGGCGCAAAAGACCACATTTCCGTGAAGCAGACTAGATGCTGCAACATGATAATGCGCAGCCGCATGTTGCCAATGTTGTTGCTGAATATCTTGCGAAAATCAAACTGAAATGCATCCCCCACCCTCCCTATAGTCCGGATTTAGCCCCATGTGACCCTTTTCTATTCCCTAACTTGAAGAAACGCCTTCGTGGGAGGCATTATCCATCATCAGAAGCAGTGGTGAAGGCTGCAGAGGCGATTTTGAAGGATCTCTCAAAAAATGGTTTCCAGCATGTCTTTGAAGATTAGCAGAAATGCTGGGACAAGTGCATCACATTCAAGGGAGACTATTTTGATAAGGACCATCAAAATTATGAGGATGAGTAAAGGTATGTTGTCAAAAATAAAAAAATTGTGATCGTTTTTTATTGAACAGCCCTCGTAGTTTATGGTCATAGAAAGGAGGGCAATTTCTGGATCTATTATTGCAGCCAGCAGAAAAAGAGTTAAAAATATGTGAAATAGCTACTCAAATGTACTGGAATTAGAACAGGAATTGGCAAGAAACCTTCTGGATTTCAAGACCATTCTGGTTAAAATGCATATGGAAGTTAAGCCCCTATATACAGAGGGAACAATATGTGTTGGGAAGCAAGCAAGAAGAATGAGGAGTGGAAACATTGTGTTGAATGTGTAACCCGCATAGTGAAGTATTTCAGAAGGCAAATTAGCCAAGTACGAAGACAGTAATATGCTTAAGAATGTTATTTTTTAACATGCTGCTTTACGTCCATGCTGCCCACGTAAAAGTTTCCACAGCAGTACACACTATTGATACATGAAATGAAATAATTGGGAAAGGATATTTTGGAAGACATTCCATGCCTAAACTCATTTACCTTCCCAGTATTTGCAAATTTGGGACTGAGGAAACCTTGGAAAAAACCTCAGTCAGTAAGGTTGGTCTTGGCAGGATTTGAACTGCAGATTTTCCCATTCATGAGTGTTTGATTTAACCACTCAGCTGTCTATATTGTAAAAGCATTTGTTCAAAGCAATTCTATGGTGTATATATGGGATCATGGAATTTTTTTTCTGCTTTCTTAACTGTAAACCTTACAAGTGAAATTCACCAACTGTGATCGATTTGAATGAAAGTTTAATTTTATTCATTTAATTAAAGTTGCTATTTTCAATATTTTTTCAGCATATTCTCACATATACTATGTTGACTGACAAGAGACACCTTTGACCTCGAACACTGAAAACCACATGAAAACATGCTTAGAATAACAAATGACAACTAAAATAACAGTGGTCATATCATTTCCATGCAAAACTCTGTGCTTGTCTACTGGCATCATCATAAGCTTTAAGTAATATCAGAACTACATCAGCAGCGTTGCTAATTTTGTAGACTGTCATGTGCTGAACTACAAATGAAGATACACAATCGTTACTTCATCATCAAACTTCACTCTGTAATTTACAATCAATTTTTTGCACCAAAGCCTAAGCCTACGTTGCAGTATGCTTGGCGAAACGCAGGTTATGACATCGACATACCCTTATCATTTGCAAATGTAATTAGTGCGGCCTTTCATATTGGACTGTATGAATGTGAAAGTGATTTGGAATGTGATGACGTAACTTTAGTGAGATGTGAATATTACACTCTTACTATTTGTTTTAACCGCTTCATCCAAAGTGGTGCATCTGAACTATGAGGACTAATTAACCACTGTCAGGTGTTTAGTATATGCATGTTTTGCACTATTACAAGTACTTTAAGCAAATGGTTTTTAGTACTGTTCACTGAAAATGTAATTACACCCTGACATCATTAAATTATGTATAATTTCCCTGCTATGGTATTGATATCTTATGACTTTGTTTCTCTCTATTAAATGTTACTAAAGAAGGATGCAACGTTTTGCATGGAAATGACAAAGAACATTTCTTTTTATGATTGTTATTATAATCATTATTAAATTATAGATGAGTCGTATTTATTACACATCAGCTACACATTGAGGACATATTTTGCAAATTGTCGTTCGCATCATCGGCTCTAATGTGATCTAGGTCGCATTAGAGCCGATGATGAGAATGACGATTCACGAAACATGTCCTCAATATAGGTACATAAGTGAAGCTGATGTGTAACAAATATGACTGATCTATAATTTAATAATTATTATGCTTCACTGTGGTTTTCCAATACAGTTAAATTTCGATATATTATAATTATATTTTCATGTAGTTCTTCGGAGTGTTCAAGGTCAGAGGTGTCCCTTGTGAGAGGATTTCTCATACTATTTCCAGCTTTATTAGAATTTATGCAAGGCATTTTGTACACAGCAAATTAAATCTTACTAAGGGTTGAAAACGTTATAATTCTATTTTAAGTATGATAAAGATTTATTTTCAATTACCAAGATCTATTCACTGTGTTTGAATCTGTCTAAATTGGTAACCTACTTTATGATAAAAGCACAAGACCTGAATTTCACTTTTTTGCTAAGATTGTGACTAACATGAAACAACAAATTCAACATCGAAAGATCTCTTAATTTCTCTTATTGTTCTTGTAAAATCCAAATTAGTATGTAAATGCAGAAACTGAACAACTTATTATATTATCACACACATTATGCTGAATGAATGCAAAAAGTATGACACATTAACTTCTTTTAATTAATTAGAGCCAACTGAAAAATTCAATGCCGGGAAATATAATGAGTCAATTGGAGAATTTAATGTCAGGAAGGCACGTTGGCCATGGTAGCTCAAGGGGCTAGAGCGACTGGACGGAAACCAGGAGATCCATGGTTCAAATCCCAGCCATGGCATTGAATTTTTCAGTTGGCTCTAATTAATTAAAAATCACCCATATACCGGAGTAATGTATTTAGAAGGATTAATTCTTTAAGGATTAATTCCTCAATATAAATTTACATTAAAACATTAACTTTTTGATTACGTATTCATCAATTTTTTTCTTGTATTTAGCAATTTGATTGTTTAGAGTTAATCGGGTTTACATTGGTAAGACAAAACGTAATTTGGAAATCAGAACGAAAGAACATTAAGTATAAACAAATTGATAAATCAGCCTTAGCAGATCATTTTTGGTCATTTTTGGTCATTTGAAGTTAAATTATTAAAACAATTAAATATCCCGATAGATTTAATGGTTTGGAAAAAGATATTTATTTTAAAAAATAAACATCGCGTAATGAATTTTGAAATACCAGCAGTTGATTCTGTTCTTAAGTTTGTTTCCTTTTCAGATTTCGGTATTACTAATAAAACATAAGAATATAGTAACTTCCTTAACAACGAATTTGTTTTCTCCTCTAGTTTTCTTTGACTGAAGATGCGGGCAAGAGTTTGTGAAATAAATATCAATTATAAAGAAGAATTAACACCATTTTCTTAAGTTAAGTGAAGCTTTTGCTACAAATTGTTATATTTGTGTAACATTAACCTTTTTTTTCAAATTGTTGCAATATAAAATGGAAGATCTTCCACAAACAACTAATACTGCTATCATCAACATTTGGAAACAACAAATCACAGTTGCAGAACTTCCCTGTTAGCTTTATAGAGAATTAGGTTTACAATTAGGAAGAGGAATTTGAGGTATAGGTTTTAACCATCAAGTGAAGCAATTCGAAAAGTTAGTAGCATTGAAGATGTGCAGTAATTACGTGATTATATGCTATGCCAAAGTGATAGAGAAGAAAATTAGTATTGTAACACATGAAAATCTGAATATAGCCAACCTTCACTTAAGCAGCAAGCAAACTGAACTGGTTACAGAAAACTGTTCATCTAATCTGTTTCTAAAATATGAATTTTAAACATATACTCAAGTTTATTTGACTTGCAACAAAGCTTTGTGATAAATATGAAATAAATGAGGTATTTTTTATGTTAACAGAAAAATGCACATATAAATGCACACCCAATACAGCTGTAAGCATTAGCAAATGTCTCTCACATTTTGTATAAGGACATGTCAATGTTTTTTGAATGCTCAGTTTTCTGAAAATCTGAGTAATGTTACTAATGTATATTCAAATTGTAAACACTAACTAGTAATTTTATATAAAAGCAATAAATACTTTCTAAAATTCTCATGAACAAATTTTGAAAAGAGTTACCATCTCTGAACTTTTACGTCCATTTAAGAAAATATAAAATGTAAATAAATGTTAAAGTGTATGTAGAATACCTGGATACATAACACCAATAGTTCTGCAGATCTTCTGCTTCCAAGTGCCATTTTACCTGAAGATGCCATGAAAATCCTTTTTACGAAACTTTTCAAGAAAGCGAAAAGCAGCACCACAAAAATTAACTAGCTTTAAACTATGCTAAATGCAGCCAAAGCACATGCATGTTGTATAAGTTACCAGCTCTCATGGCATAATCAAGAATCTCCTTCAGCTCCATCCAATCAACTTCCATGTCATCTCCGGCAATCTTCCTAAAGAACTCCTTAACTTTATCATCTTTTTTGTCTTCTTCTGGCTCTGGCTGGTTCACAACCTGATAGAAAATGAACATGCATACATTATATTCACTATATAGACTACAATTTTTAGAATAGAAGTTGTTTCAAACAATTTTCTGGGAAAAGAATGAGAGTACAGGTTAAGGGTGGAATACAGACATCACTCATAAGATGGAGGAAGAGTATGGGTGCCAAAATCAGTGACATGGTAAGAAATGATGAATTGAGAAGGAAGAGTGGAATGGAAGATGCGGCAAACAGAATAAGATAAAGCAAATGATGCTGGGGAGAACACATAGCAAAGATGAACCAAATCAGATGCTGTAACAATGTGGGACCTACAGATAGGAAACAGTAGCAGAGGATGCAATGGCACAGATGGTCACAAAACTTCTAGAAGATTGATGGTGTCCAGTGGGCCAGGACTGCAAGAGATAGAGAAAAATGAAATATCACCAGATGTAGGGGAGTACTCAGTGAAACATACAAAGACAATAACAAAGTGCAAAAGTTGATATGGGCAGAAGTAATTAGTTATTGATAAAATAACTTAGACCATGGTTACGTAGATTTCCATGGCTTTGTCCATTACTTCTTTTCTTGGCTTCTGGTGTGAGCTGCATTGCCCAGTGAAGAAGCCTAACATATTATTAAATTTTAGATGAGTCGCATTTTTTACACATCTGCTTCACTTTCGTACCTATTTTGAGGACATGTTTCGCAAATCTTCGTTTGCATCTACGGCTCTTGTGCGACAGTTGAATCTCGATATATTGAAGTGACGTTAAGTCAAGAGGAACACGCGAAAGTTAGATCCAACCAACTTTAAAAACCGGAGTCGCACAAGAGCCGTAGATGCAAACGAAGATTTGCGAAACATGTCCTCAAAATAGGTACGAAAGTGAAGCAGATGTGTAAAAAATGCGACTCATCTAAAATTTAATAATTTTTCGCTTCACTGTGGTGTTCTAATACAGTTGAATCTCGATATAAGCCTAACATAGTTTATGGTGCAATGTTGGCAAGATCAAACAGTGAAAGATGGCGGCGGTTGGCATAATGACGCGAAACAGCAAACTACAAATATCTGCAAAAAAAGATAAAAGTGAAACTAGAAGGGCATCGGGTGATAAATTAATATCCAATAGAAGTCAAATAAGTAGTGGTAGTAAAGGTAACAAAGGGGAGAAAGCGAACACGGAAAACTTAAAGGTGGATGATTTGCATGTGACGCTAAACGAGGGATCAACATTGAAGCAGTCTAACAAACGAATTACATCAGATACATGCAATAACGTAATTGCAGGAGTTACAAATTCTGAATTAGTGTCTAATTCAAGTGAGGCAATTGGCGGAAAGAACGTCGATGAGGATGAAATTTCTGGATTGCAAATTATAAATGCAACTCGGGACGCCGAAATAATAGCGTCTCTACACGTGGTAATAAATATGCTAAACAGAGAATTGCAAAACAGTCAAAGAGAAATATGTGCATTAAAAAAGGAAAATGCAGAATTTAAACGAGAAAATGATGAACTAAAGAAGAAGCTAAATGAAGATGCATCATATTCAACTGTAACGAAAAAAAGGAGAGCCGCAACTGAAACGAAGCATAACCTCAACCGAAAAAGTGGAAATATGAATAAGCATGAGGTTTTGGAAATAGAAGAGGAGAAAAACATAATGAAAAGTGAAGTGATAAGTGCCAATCAGTGTAATTCAAAAGATAGTGTAAGTGCTAGTAAAAAAAGAGTTCTAGTAATTGGTGATTCATTATTGAAATTTGCTGGTGAAGCATGTAGGGATGAAGGTTATGAAGTAAGATGTTTTCCAGGCATAAAGTTAGAGGAACTTCAACACAAAGTGAGTGAACTGAACTTGGAGAAACATAATCCTGAGGTGGTACTAATCCACGCTGGTACAAATAACATTAGACGGGGAGTGAGCGCTGAAGAAATAATGGGGGAAACAATGGACTTGATAAACTGCATCAGATGCATAGTGCCTGAAACTAAAATAGTAGTAAGTGGGGTATTAAGAAGGCGTGATGTAGGCTTAGGAAGAATCAGAAGAATAAATGAAAACTTGGACTGGTTGTGCAGAACAAAACAGTGCTTAATGGTAGATGGTAATTTTTGGGTAAGCAATTATGATTTTGGTATAGATGGAGTCCATCTAAATAGAAGGGGATCCTCAGTATTTGGCAATTTATTGTGTAATGTAGTTTCATCGGTGTTGAAGGGAAACTAAATGGCAAGGAGGTGGATGCTAATAGTTACTTAAACCCAGGAAGGGCTCATAAGCCACCAGTTGAAACATGCATGATAAAGAATATAAATTTGGGAGTGAGTAATATTTGTAACAATATAGGCACAAATCTACGTTTAATACATCAAAATGTACAATATGCTTCAAATAAATTAGTGGAAATAGAAGGTATATTAAATGAATGTAAACCTGATGTTTTGATACTGACAGAACATGGTCTTAATGAAATGCAGATTAAATATTACAACATAGAAAATTACAAATTAGTTACTAGTTATTGCAGACAATATCATAAAGGTGGGGGTGTTGCTATTTATGTAAAGAATGGGATACATTTTACTATATATGATTGGGATATATGTCATGAACTGGAAATGACCTTTGAAGTAGCAATAGCAAAGATACAAACAAAATTTGAAAATTATATAATCATTGGTCTATATAGATCCCCATGTTCCAAAGTAGATGACTTTTTGAACAATCTTGAGGATCTTTTAAATAAATTACATAATAAGAACAAAAATATAATAATTATGGGTGATCTGAATATAAATTCTCTTTCAAATACTAGTGATTACAAAAAATTATGCGACCTTCTCAATAGTTTCAATTTATATAACACTATTAATGGACCAACCAGAATCACACCAAACACATCTTCTGCTATTGATCATGTGATAACCAATTTAGAATGTGGTAAATATGCTGTAACGGTAGAGGAATTCTGTATATCAGATCACTGTGCGCAGATTTTGGATATATTAAACAATGATAAAATTCTTGAACAATATAAGTATAAAACTATACGACAGACAACAATAAATCATTTAAATCTGATGTATGAAAGCTTAATGCAAGAAAATTGGGAAATAGTTTATAAAACACAAGACAGTAATTTAAAATGGGAACACTTCTTTAAAATATTAACAAGACACTTTAATAAGCACTGCCCCATTAAAAAAATTAAGGTCACAAATAAGGGACATCAACATATAAAAATACCAGTGCAATTAAAAGAATTAAGAAAAAAAATGAAAGATTACTATACCTTATTTAAGTATACAAACTTAGAGCTATTTAAATGTAAATACAAAAATCTAAAAAAACAATATTCATTAACTCTAAATAGCTTAAAGAGACAGCAATATGGTAACAAAATAATAGAATCAAATAATAAAGCTAAGACAATTTGGGGGATAATAAAAGGAAATGATACAAGCAAAAATAAGCAAGAAAACATAAAAATAGTTGAAAACGGTCAAACTATAAACGAGCCACACGCAATATGTCAGTATTTTAATAAATATTTTATTCACACAACAAGGGGAGAACAGTACATGATAGACAACATTCCTTACGAAATGCCAGAATGTGCAAACACTATATATCTGGAGGAAACTACAGCAAATGAAGTTGAAAAAATAATAAATAAATTAAAAAGTAAGGTGTCAGCAGGTTGGGATGGAATATCACCTAAAATATTAAAGCACTGTAAAAATGCATTGATCACTATTCTAGTACACCTTATAAATGCTTCGTTAAATAGTGAAAGCTTTCCAAATTCTTTAAAAACCAGTATAGTTAGACCAATTTTTAAAAAAGGGGATAAAACACAAATAGTTAATTATAGGCCAATAACTCTAATTTCTGTTTTCGCAAAAGTATTTGAAACCATATTAAGCTCCAGACTGATAGGTTTCCTAAATAAATATAATTTGCTTAGCTCTTCTCAGCATGGCTTTAGACACAATTTATCCACTACCACTGCAATAGCTGAACTCTATCATGAAATACTGGAAGGACTCGATAAGGATAATAAAGCTGTGGGAGTTTTCTTGGATTTATCCAAGGCTTTCGATAGTGTAGTTCATGACAAATTACTGAATAAGATACAAAAATATGGCATTAGAGGAAAATTTTTAAATGTCATTGAATCTTATCTGTCAAATCGTAAACAATGCACAGAAATATATTATCAAGAGCAATGCATGACAAAAGTTACAAGGTCTAACTACGAATTAGTAAGGATTGGTGTGCCTCAAGGATCTGTACTCGGGCCACTCCTGTTTTTATTATATGTAAATGATCTTCCTAAATCCTCAGAATACAAAATAATATCATACGCAGATGACACATCAGTTATTTTTACAAATAAAAATATAAACGGTTTGGAGAATTTAATAACTAAAAAAACACAGGATATATATGATTACTTACAAACTAATAACTTAAAGGTAAATATACAAAAGACTAATATGATCAGGTTCCAGCATCAAAACAACAGGTCTAGTCAAAAACTAAATGTAAAAATACATGATGAAACCATTGAACAAATAGAGAAAATAAAATTTTTAGGAGTAATTATAGATGAAAACATGTCTTTCAAACATCACATTGATCATGTAAGTAATAAAATTAGTTCTTATTTATATCTTTTAAGACGCCTAAAAGAGTTCCTAGATATAGAGCATTTAAAGTCAGTTTATTATGGATTAATATACACACATTTACAATATGGGATTGAAATATGGGGTAGCACATGTAAGGTAAACATTAACAGGTTATTAATAATACAAAAAAAGTGTATAAGATGTATTTATAATCTAAACAACAGAGAATCCTGTAGACAAACCTTTATAGAAGCCAATATATTAACTGTTATATCGTTATTTGTATATAAAGTAATCATGTTTGTAGTAAGTAAATCACACTCTGTATATATTAAAGACAGTCATATGTATAATACTAGATTGCTAAATAATTACTATAGAGATAATATTAGTAAACGAGCCACAGAAAAGGATCCCCTTACTATGGGCAGAATACTTTATAACAGGTTACCAAGTGATATTAAAGCTCTAAGAGGCAATAAATTTCAAAAAAGACTAAAAATGTACCTAATACAGAAGTGCCTATATAGTATTGATGAAATGTAAATATTTTATGATTCTTGACGATGCTTGAAACTTGTATGAGTCTATAAGCAAATAAATTGAAATTGAAATTGAAATCTTCAGCCAACATGATGCAGCCCACACCAGAAGCCAAGAAAAGAAATATAGACCATAATCAAAGACAAACATTTTATAATAAAGATAGACATTAATATAATTGTAGTTCATAGAAGCAAGCTTACAGGGGTACGAGGCCCTTGTCCTTCACAGGGAAACTATAGACTATCTTTATCTTTATAGGTGTCAGCCATCACATTTTCTTTCGTTTCATCAGTAGACACTAGTCTTTATTTTGATTCATAGTGACTTCAACTAACTGAGCAGAAGCATGCACTTCAAGGAAGCATTGCTTCCGCTTTGATTGTTAGTAATTCATTAAAGTCATCGTTGTGGAAAATTTAGCAATACAATTTTCAAAGAGTCACAGGAACTTGCAAGTATTTCCAAGTATTTGTTCATGACTGATACTTATAGACACTGTTCATATAACCTTGTACTGCGGAAGCAAGGTATTTCTGACTTATTAGTTCCCCAAGAGTAATTCAGATTACTGCTTGTTATAGGTTAGTAAAGAAAATCAAGTCAATTTATATTTGCTTTATAAAAAATAATAGTTTAGTATTATGCAATATGACAGATGTTTCTCATGGAATGTTTGTTTTCCAAGTTTCACTTCTAAAGACAGAAGACAGAGGATTGATAGAGTCGACATGAAAAACTCAATGCCACGGCCGGGATCTGAACCACAGATCTACCATGGTAGCTCAATGGTTAAAGAGCGACTGGACGGAAAACAGTAGATCAGTGGTTCAGATCCCAGCCATGGCATTGAGTTCTTCATGTCGACTATCAATCAAATACCTTAGCCTGTATGCGGGTAGTGTGAAGAAATGATGAATTTTCATCAATTAACTTAAACAGATGACAGTATTTGATAATTAGGAATAGTACTTACTGGAAGCAATTTTAAAACTGCAAATTGCTTGTGCAAGAGCGTGAATGCACCAGACAGTAGTGAATCAGTGTAAGTGTGTTAAAAAATTGAAATTTTGAATCAAGGTTTCTTTTAAATTAAATTTAAAGGGAGTTGATTAATGATACTAAACACTTACTTTTAAATTTTTCCAGTATTTTTCTTACTTTTAAATTTAATTTATCATAACACTGTTTTCAACACTTCCAAGAAAGCAATTGAAAGGTTTCTCTTCATTTGCCTATCCAATGAAAAAAGAAAATAGAAATGTAGGGCATGTCCAACATTAGAGAATTTGAAAATCAGAATCAAAACCATTAGTGAAGACATTTATGGTCTAGAATGTCATACAGTTGTAAAAGTAGAGTCAATTTATTGTTGCTCATGTCTAACCTCTCAAATTTATTTGTTTGATACCATAGATTGTCAACAACTAAGTTATGGAACTAGTCTATAACATTTATTTTGAAGTTACATTAAAACCCTGCTTAACTGAACTATACTAAAATGAAACCCAGAGAAAGGGCATAGAAAGAATGAAGTAAAAAGTATGAGATGTTTAAAACTGTGCTGGAAATGTAACTGTGACAATTAGCAATATTACTTTGTTCTAACCCTAAATTTCAAAGTAGCTACTTAGTAATGCATGCAGCTAATTCTTATGTCCTACCACACATTCAAGAACATCATAATGTTAGTTAGTTAGTTAGTTACTAACACTCCCCACATGGCAACCTTGGCCTTCGGGGTAACCTCACCCCACCAAGTGATGACCGGACCCATTTCTCAGGTGGAGGCACCCAGAGGGCGGTGTCCATTACCTCCGATGATAGGGTGATAGTGAAGATGGCGGTGAGGTGAGAGGACCTACAGTTTTTACCGTGGACTCCGAACCACGTTGGGCATAGGGGATACTTCACGTGTGCTAGACAGAGGTGAAGGCGTGGATAGGGCCGACTTAAAATCGCCAACCCCAGAGCCGGGAATCGAACTCGGGACCCTAGAACATCATAATGTTATAACAAGTATTCATATTGCACATGAATTCAAAGCAGAGGCCCACTGTTATTTTTAAGTTACTTGGTCTGTGTGGTTTATTTAAGATGTTTTTTAAAAAGGAAGCAATCATGTTGTGATAAGCATCGAACAGAAACTTGAAGTGACAGAGGGATTTAAAGGATTAGAGGTACGTAAGACTACACATTTACATTCAATTCTTACAGAACATATTGAATTATGGCACTATCAATAACAAAAAAACTTTGTTTTTAGGTTGTCCTTGTTTTATAACCAAAACAATAAATCCACACAACTTTATGCATACCAAAAAGTGACTCAAAATAGCTGCAAGAAAAAAGTTCAGAAAAGACTTGCTGATTTTATGAAATAATCTTTGTAAATAGAATAATGCATATTTTATAACTATGTACAGTAGTAGTTTTAAACAACTGTATTGCCTTTGGTTTGATTAAGCAAAATACTATTGTAAAGCAGCATGTATGCTACAAAACTTGGCCAGTAGGTGCACAGCCTAACTCCCAACAACTTGGCTGAGGTTTGCATGGCCTGTCTCATGGTTCAATTAACAATTATCAAAATAAATACAAGACACACCTTATCACAAGAGATGTTAGAGAATTTCTATTCACAAGCATTAGTTCAGCATCTGGAATAGCATTAATTTCTGTCCTGATATTTTACATGAGTTTACATAAAATGGTGGTCTTCTGGTCTTGAAATGCTTCTGTATGTTTATGTATATATTGTTGTAATTCTTGCGGCTAATAAAGATCTTATCTTATTACTTTACAAAATTCTTAATTGAAGAATGTTTTTATTCTGTACAAGAGTTTTTAGTTAGTTTTCTCTTCTGCTGTATGATATATTATGTTCTTATACACTTTTGTTTTTTAAATTATTATATTATCTATTTCTTGTAATCACATATTCTTTTGTATATTTTTTACCTGTTACTATGTTAATGCTATTCTTTATATTGTGCTAGACGTGTCCATTATCTCGCACAAGATATCAAGGATGAATAAAGATGAAGATGAATATGAATATTCTTCTGATATGTAGGGATTAGTTTTGTATACTTTCTTTTTCAAGTTTCCTCTTAAATAAAAACTGCATGCCATATGATTAGAAGAAATAACGAATCATAAATCCTTACTAATGATTTCATTCACAAAAGTATGTATCTGCAATAAATCGCAATGGCTCATTAGATGCATGTGCGGTGGCAGTGTGCTGTTGGAAATATCTGGACTGATATTCTATCACCTGTTCTAAACTTGGTGCCAGTATATTATGGTGCCAGTATTCCTGTATCACTCTTTATGCTATACTCATAAAAATAGGTCTTATTAATCTATGGACATTTATTGCAAACAATATTCCAATTATTGAGGGAGACATAGGAAGGACAAAAAGGAACATAGGCACTAGAAAGAAAGAACACTTCAGGCACTTAAGATACAAAAATATTGATAAGTCCACAATAGCAGCTCATTTCTGGTCTGAAAATCATGAAATTGAAGATAGCACAGAATTACTAAAATACGTACAAAAACATAGTGAACTCGTCATATGGGAGAGAATATACATAGAAAAACATAAAAACCAACTAATGAACTTTGAAATCCCGCCAGAAGAGAATCCCACATTTAAGTTCATCACTAAATCAACAGATGGCAGCAGCAACTCCAGAATTACCCACACCACTGGATCAAGCTTTAGTCGCATAAGAGCTGAAGATGCAAACGATGATTTGCGAAACATATCCTCAAAATAGGTACGAAAGTGAAGCAGATGTGTAATAAATACGACTCACCTAAAAATTAATAAATATTCCAACTTTTTAATCATACAAGGGAGTGTCATGAACGAAATCAGATTTGGCTGTAGTATAATATCGGTTGTGTTGAGGTGACACATGATCACATAAATGAAAACATACTTCAGCACTGAACAGTATTGATCATGGATCAATTGTTCCACTATTAACATTCTCAGAATCCAGTTACAGAAATTGAACTAGTTCTTGTGATAATGTGGTAGCAATTCCTGGACAATAGTAACCTGTATGACTTTAACTTTAAACGTTTTGTTGCTTTCTATGCTAAAGCTTTCAAAATGCCAGTTCCTTGTGCAAGAACCTAAGAGATTTCTGACATGACCATTCTAATCTTTCTCCGATTTCATTTCATTTCTGCTCTGTAAGCACATGCCTTAAAACCTTTCTTTTCCTATCACAAATTGATCCCATCTCCCTAAATTTATTTACAAGCAAACAAACAGCCTCTACTTGGAACACATGCCAGAAAGTTTAGTTTCAAATTGTCTTACAACTTTTATACAAAATGATTAAAAATATGTATCATACATAAGCACTCTTTGTTGTATGATGATCAAGGCATTATGAAAATACTTCAAGCAAAACTATACACTTCTAAACACTCCTAATTCTGAAACAACTTAGGCTTTCATGGCCGGTGTCAATCCAGTAAGATGTACAGTTTTCCAGGCTTACTGGCCGTGGTCTAGTAGGAAAAACTGAAGTTCCTGACATTTCGCTCATACGTGCATCGAGCATCTTCAGAGGACTCAAGGCAAACATGAGCCAAACATACTGTGACATAGGCCTAGCAGCCATCTTGTGACTGGTGAACATGCAGCCAATAGGAGGGAAGTAGGCAGTCTCTCTCTTCCAATGTGTAAGAACTATGATACAATGAAGCAAAAAATTAATATAATTTTTGAGGCAAACTAATACTCAATGCTCCATTTATTGCTAGTATTTACCTAGAACCCATTTCGTTAGGATCTTCCTAACATCATCAGCTGTTGTCGACTAATAGATGTTGGTTTGGTGAACTCATTGGAGGCGACAGGTATCTTGATGAACTTGAACTTTGGGTTTTCTTCAAAGGTAATGTCGAAATTAAAAAATTTTCTTTCATATTTCTTTATGAAGAATTTTTCCCACATGGTTAATGCAGCTGGACCTTGGACACTTTTTAATAAGTGGATTTCTCGTTCTATATCATGATTCTCCTTCCAAAAATGGTACGCTACCGCCAATTTATCTATTTCTTTGTTCCTGATGTTCCTAAAATGCTCTTTAAGCCTAATGTTCAAGTTCCTTTTGTTTTTCCAATGTAAAAGTTGTCACAGCCTTTGCAGTTTATCCGGTACACACCTGATTTTTTGTCTATGGGTATTTCCCTTGTATTATGTGATTTCAAAAAGTGTAGTACACTAAATTTGTTTTGTGGGGCCAAAGTAATATTGTGCTCTTTGAAGACTTTTTGGAAGAGATGTGTAGCTCTGGGATGGTATGTAAATTTTCTGTATGAAGTTTCATTGCTGATTGGGGAAAGAGTAGTTACTTGTTTGCATCTTTGTTGTCTTTTGAATTTATCAATTTTCTTTTTCACCAATTTAGCACTGAATCATTGTATTCTGCAATGTGAATGATATTATTGTACTCTTTGATATATTCCATCTTGTTTAAAGGTACATTAACGAGCCTGTAAGTTAAACTGTTGATAACAGCATGCTTGTGTTGTCTTCGGCTATATCCATCTGCATTTATGAAATTTCATCATCCATTAGTCGACAACAGCTGATGATGTTAGGAAGCTCCTATCGAAATGCATTCTAGGTAAATACTAGCAATAAATGGAGCATTAAGTATTAGTTTGACTCAAAAATTATATTAGCCTCTCTCTTGCCTATATATAATTGGTGCACTATGCCGGAGCCACTCTAGTGAGCCACTCTATGAGCGAAACGTCAGGAACTTCAGTTTTTCCTACTAGACCACAGCCAGTAAGCCTGGAAAACTCCACATCTTAGTCTTAATTTTATTTACTTGTGAACTGGACTGAAACAAGTAAGACTGACACACATGTAGTGACAAGAATGGATGTAGGACATGTGCACAGGAAAATGCAGCGAACGTCACATAGGCCATGTGCTTGCTTGCCAAGTTTTGTAGTATACATATTGCATGTATTTATATTGCCCCAGTTGCTTATATCTTGAAAGTGCCTTGAACCAAAATTTTGCAGAATTCCAATCAATAATAGCACAGTAACTAATACTTACCCTTTCATCTACTTCACCAAGTCCAACCTCTTCATCATTTTCCCTGAAAATTTAAAAATTTATAGAATTAACATTTTTATATGCATGCATAAATCAAAGTAAAGATACAGTAACAGTAAAGCTGTACAGTAGAATACTAACTTCCCATTTAAAAATTCTATAATCAATTAAATCTATTATCTGCATTATACATTTAATATTATTTAACTTCATAACTATAACATAAGAGATTATATGATAATCTTATAAAATTTTATTTTGGTAGCTTTCACATTCCTTTCATATGTTTTTTCTAAAACAGATGTGAAGCCTAATGTAAATGGTCCACATAAAATTAAAATGAATTTATCTCAGTTATGTATATTGAAAAAGATGTTCATTTATGCTTACTCCATGTTGTTTTTGTGTTCAGAGAATACTCTGATAAGGAATTCTCCCTCCTCATTTGCTTCAAATGTAGATGGAACAATACAGTAAACTCCAGGTGGTAGCTTGAATCGGCAACTCACTTCACGTAAGTTGATAAATGAAGGTGATCTTGCTACAGATGCATTGTACTTGAAGAAATTAAGGTCAAGAGGTTTGGGAAGATTATCCGGATCTTGTAACTGCAAGAAATACAAATTAAATAGCTTTCATATATTTTAATAATTAGCAAAGATTGTTCTTAAAACCTCTATCTTCATTTTCCAGCTCTTCAAACTTAAACTGTATTTATACAGTATTGTCAATTTGATAAAATATTAGAGGAAGATTTTGGTAAGACACTGAAAAGACAGAAAATATTTTAAAACTAGTCACCTTAAATAACTTTCTGTAGAAAAAGTATTTTTATCTGTTCTCAAGGCATTGAGAGAAATAAAAAGAATTGTACATAGCATTTCTGTATTATAACAGCCAGTTCAACGATGCATTCTGATTTGTATCTGTACAAGATTTGAAAAGTCTTACATTATTTTCTTCCAAAACTGATAGAGAAACGCATAGAATGCATTGATTGTCAATAAATAAGCCATCTCAACAACAAAAAACCTTAATGAATATGATTTCATAAAAACTATTCATATTGTGTCAAATATGCAAAGTTAACCTTAAAATTCCTTTATTTTTGCCAAAATTATTAGCACATACTAACTTAAAATCACATCCTTGTAATTTATTTGGTACATTCCGGATTTACTAATTCTGGTATTTCATAGATACTTGATATTAAAATTGTTAAATTCAAAAACAAAAGATGAAATCCTATCAATTAACAGATCCGGAATATGCCAAATAAATTGTAAGGATCGTGAAAAATACTACATAGGTCAAACTAAACGAAACTTGAAAACCAGAAACAAAAAGCACTTTAGAAACATCAAATTGAAACAAGAAGATAAATCAGCAGTACCATTTCACTTTTGGAACAAAAACTATGACATTGACCCAAATCCAAAATTACTCAAAGGGATGATAAACCAAAACAAACTGACAACATGGGAGAACATATTCATATGGAAAAATAAGGACAGAATAATGAACTTAGAAGTCCCACCAGTAGATAATTTGACAAAGAAGTTTCTAGTTGCACCACCAGAGTGAAGAAAGCAGATGACAGCAACAGATGATAGTCGGACCTTCAAGGTTGATAATGGACACAGCAGCTTCCAAAACTAATCCCTCAATAATATAAAAAAATAAGTGACGAAGTGTTAAAAACCAACTGCAAATAGTTTTTTCAATTAACTTACTAGGAGATTTAACTGTATATCGAGAAAGTGAAGCAGATGTGTAAAAGATACGACTCATCTAAAATTTAATAACAACTTACTAGGAGTTTAAAGCACCACCAATTTTCCTGTCAAACTGGTAAATTTTCAGAAAGAAAATCAAGTAGTTTCCCCTACTGAAAATATGCCGGCTTTTAAGGAGGCTGCCTATGAGACAGTTATTGATGTGGAAGGTGCTTTTCATAAAAGTTCTCATAAAGAGGTCCTGAAAGGCCTTCAAGAGTATGAAGCTCCATAATTTATATGTGAATACACTTTGTGTTAAAAACATGGAGATGACCAAGAGTCCTTTTGGCAAGTCACTGTGGAGACTACTGACAGGAGCCATTTGTAGATGATTCTCTCTCCCACATATTATAATACCCCTTAATACTTTTTGTTTGTTATATTATACACAACAGAGCACTTACATGATACATAGCAAAACCAATGGTGAGACATTCCATTCCCATTCTTCTTTGGGAACGACGATTCTTCTGCATGAGCGCCACTATTACTGTACACTTATTTTTGTCTTCATCTTCGTCATCTTCATCTTCATCAGGATCCTCAAGCGTTATCCGGTACTGTGGATTGTGCCAGAATGTTTCTGCAAAAGAATAATATAGTATTACAATATATAAGTTTAAGAAAATGATTACTAGAAGCAAGTTATGAAGCCAATATTCTTAATATAAAAATTATTTGTGGTTGGTTTATTGACACTCGTCACTTACTTTTTCATATATTTATGAGAGACTAGTTTCAAAGGCCCTGGCCTCCATTTTCAATCTCTTTCCAACTGGCATCTGTTGTTGTCTGCTCTCTCTGGTGGTGGAACTATGAACTTTTTTGTCAAATTATAGTTCCACCACCAGAGAGAGCAGACAACAACAGATGCCAGTTGGAAAGAGATTGAAAATGGAGGCCAGGGCCTTTGAAACTAGTCTCTCATAAATATATGAAAAAGTAAGTGACGAGTGTCAATAAACCAACCACAAATAATTTTTATATTAAGTTTGACGTCACTGTTACTAAATTTCTCCAAACACACATCAAGCCAATATTCTATTTACAAAATTAACTGCATAATAAAATATAAAGTTGTATGCTCATAAAACCCTAATGGCTGTGCCATGGCTAAGTGGTTAGACTGCTTGGCTCTCATCTAGGCGGCCTGGGTTCAATCCTAGGCTACCGTAAAGTGGGATTTGTGGTGGACAACATGGCACTGGAGTGGTTTTCCTCCGGGTGATCCGATTTTCCCCACCATCATTCCACCAATTACTCCATCAATCAGTCATCTCAGGTCAGATGCTTCGGCTCCCTCGTTCTGAGGGGACCCAAGCGCCTCCTAACGTCAGCATTGACGAGAAGGCAGAAAAAAAATAAAACCCTATCTGTCCAATGCATCAATACAGTAGAAACAAAAACAACGCATTTAGTGGGGGATAACCTTTACCCTTGCATTATAACCTTACCATGATGTAACACTAGAAGGGACAAAAGATCAATCCAGCACAACTGGAGAAGGGAAATATCCATGTAATAATAAATTAAAGAATAGTTAAACTGTCATAATTAAGGTAAATATATTACGGTACTTTTAAAATTACTCACCAGTTATCCTGGGAGAAATATTCCAGCCCATAACCGATCATGATTTATATTCCACTGTACATATTTTACACCAACCTAATTTTTCCTTGTTTTTAAAAAAATCAATTAGTTTTACTTGAAGTCTGATACACTACATTTTTTCTCCATGTAGTGTTTGATGGTGGTAAGATGGAGGAAATAAATGCTGTTTGATTTATTTAGCCTTGCCATCCACAGAACCACATTGTTTAAATGAGCTATCACTTCATTAACACTCAGAATTTCTTTTGCCTCAACATCATTTTCACCACTATCACCTTCACCATTATCTTCTTCTTCACTGTCATTCTTGCTGTGGACAGCATTAAGCAAATTATTGCGTCAGCTTCATATGCTACTCAGATAATGCACTTGTTAGGAAAGTGGTACAGTCCTTGCAGAAAAATGTCCACACAATTTATTAATCATTTTGGAAGGCTGTGCTTTTTACCTGGAGTTCCAAAGATGTGCTCTGATTTATATTTTGTTTGCATTCTTTAACAATTTTATACAACTCAAAATATGTAGATCCCGTTAAAACAAAATTTATGTGAAATAGATTTTTTTTTAATGAATTTAAACCATTTCTGAGATATACTTCTTATTGGTATAAATTTTCCAATACTTATAGCTTTTTCAAATGGAAAGGTTATATTTTTTCTCCTGGTCAGGCAAAGAGAATGGAATGTGAAAGCTGTCATATAGCAACCAGGTTTTAAAATATTTCATTACTTCTTAAGGCTACTGTATTAACCCATTTCCTTTGTATGTATGAGGAAATATGTAAAAAACCATTTCTACAAATGTTTACCTTGATTAACAGAAGTAAATAGAATAAGCATTAGTGGAAATAGTTTGTAAATGAAAGTAATATGAGTGCACACAACTTTTTTAAACAAATAATATTTGTCTCATAGAAAACAGACAATTTAAGTTGCATGAAGGATTGTTTCAAACAAATATTAGCATCTGTTTAAAAATGAAAATTGGAATTAACACTGTGAAGTGATGCAATAATTAAAAATTATAAAATGAGTCCACCAAGGCACTTTGTGCTTCACATACCTCAATTTTCTTTCAGTGCGTTTTGTCTCCATTTGAAGGCATTATCAAGAAGTTGTTGATTGGCTGGAACTTTGTTGTTCATGTAGATGATGGTTCTCCAGAGACGAGATATCTGGCAGCAATGAAGACAATCCAGGGAAGAAAATGTTTTACTAAGTCTCACTGAATCACTGCCAGATGTCTCATCTCTGGAGAACCATCATCCACATAAGCACCAAAGCTCCAGCCACTTGACAACTTCTTGATAATGCCTTCAGGACACTGGGTAGTTGTTCGAGTCCAAAAAATTGATTTTTGGGTTTCTTTTTCTTAAAAAAACTAAAAACATTGAGCTTTCAAAATATATATGGCATGAGTAGAACCAGACTGAAAAGTTCAATGCCATAGCTGGGATTTGAACCAAAGATCTCCCGCTCTTCGTGCAGTTGCTTTAAACCACTGAGCTGCTATGAACAACATGCCGAACATGCTGACATGTTGGCCATAGTAGCTCAGTGGTTTAGAGCAACCACACGGAGAGCAGGAGATCTGTGGTTCAAATCCTGGTTATGGCATTGAATTTTTCAGTCTGGTTCTACTCATCCAAACCTTAGCCTACACACAGCTAGTGTGAAAGAAATGATTATTTCCATCAATTTACCTAAAATATAACCGCATGTTGGGGTTTTCAGTAGATGAGGGTTTTAATTTGGATGTTCTAACTTGATGAATGAATGCTGTTATGTACACATTTATTTTTAATTGTAGTCTAATGTAACTTGTATTCTTCATACTTCAGACATACTTTTCCATGCAATTAAGCTACATGGGTGAAATTTTTACTGGTCATTTCTCAGTCAAAGAGCTAGTGATTTCACCTAAAATTATTCCTCAACTTTATAATCATAATTTATTACTAACTTATATGCTTGTAAAATTTTGCATGAACTCTTGTGTTCATAATGTACACATTTTTTAGGGGCAGATATTTTCAAATGTGTGAAGCAAATTTAGGTAGAAATTGTCAAGTAATACAAGTATTAAAGCATATTGTTGCGGCTGCAGCGATGCACACAAAAGGTTCGGCGCAGAGAGACAAGGGACAGATAGTGCGGGCAGAGATAAACAGCTTGCCTAGGCAGATAAAGAAAGATAGCGCAGAGATAAAAGGCATGCCAAAACAGATAAAATGAGGTAAATGGAACTTCTAGTCATATTTTAATTGATAGAGAATAGTCGATTTCTTGTTTGTTATAGAATATTCCAGAAATGTCTAGTGATATGAGTAGTGGTATATATAAGAGGCGACATGCCAGCGGAGTAGGAGAAAACAAAGTCGTAAACGGAGTTGTAACGAGAGTTGTTGTAAACAGAGTGTAACTGTGAATGGAGTTTGTTTGTGGTCAACAACCTTGGAAGATTGTATGTGTATGTGACAATTCTGCTACTGTAAGTCCTCTTCTACGGAAATAAAGCACATTTTGAATTTCTGCAACTTGGACTTTTAATTCTACAAACCCACAAAGTCACAATATAAAAATTCAATAAAAATAATGTACATTTTAGAGAAAATGTACCTGAATGCTCCTATAACACTGACAATTTTGACATTTTTAACTTTTTTTATAACAAATTTGTAGCATTGCCTATCAGCATAAGGAATAATGACTAATAAAGGAAAAGAACTGTAAAAAGCTCAACTGATAAGGATGTTTTTATAATGGGTCAAATATTTTATAATAAATTACCAACATCTATTAAATTATTAAATTTTAGATGAGTCGTATTTCTTACACATCTGCTTCACTTTCGTACCTATTTTGAGGACATGTTTCGCAAATCTTCGTTTGCATCTACGGCTCTTGTGCGACTGACGCTAGATCCAGCGGTGTGGGTAATTCTGGGGTTGTTGCTGCCATCTGTTGATTTAGCAGTTAAATCTCGATCTATTAAATTGTTTAATGGTACTAAACAATTTCAAAACAAATTGAAATACTTTTTAATTGAAAAATGTTTATATAAACTTAGACTTGTAATTACAATCTATGATTAATTGATGAGTATTTAATGCAACTTATGTACCTTTCATTTGTAAATATTTTAAAATGTAAACTAATTGTATATTCCTGACATTGTCAGAAACTTGTTACAAGTATATTGATAGAAAATAAATAAAGAATGAATGAATGGGCATACAAAGGCCATTTTACATGGATTACGTTCAGGAAATATTGCTATATTCAGGGTTAAAGTTTCATTTCATTATGTTAAATAGTTGTTGAAAAACTGAAAATCAAAGTTGGCACTAAAATAGCAGTCAGAAGCGATTCACAACTGTTTGGTGTCCTTCAAGTGGAGGCGAAAAGCATTGAAAGAAAATTTGAGGTATATAAAGTACAGAGTTTCAGTTGACTCGTATGATTTTCTATGCTCTGTTAATTCTTCAAGAGGCCACTTAAAATATATTTTCATAAGTTTCATCTTTTGTTTAGCACATTTTGTATCAACTATACTGGAGTTTAGTGATAGAATTTGGTAATCTTACTTTAATTAATGTAAATTGTTTTATTTGTTAAATGCAGAATCAGGACAGGAAATATTTTGATAACAGCTTACACAAGTTCATTGAACTTTATACTTACCAAGATAATTTCGGCAGCCACCAGCAGTAACACCTCGCACCCATTCCCCCTCAAACATGCTCATCTCCCACTTCTTATTTCCATCAAGAATTTCTTCTTCAGTGAGCGAGTCTGGATTCAAATTGCAGATTTCTAGACGGTGAAACCTACTTTGGAAGTCTCTGTATGACATCCAGAACTCCCCATCTTCATCAAACGTGAGACCAATTTCTTCCTTTTCATTTTCTGGGATAAACCTCCACTCTGGTGACCTAAATGAAAAAAATAATAGCTAAAAGAAGTTTAAGATAGTAAAGTGGTTCATTCGGCAATTAATATTTACAGAATGTTCAAAGCAAGCTTCTGGGCCTCAAGAGATATTAAACTTTACAATTCAAGTAAATAAGCACTCTGATGTTAATTGCTTTCATTTACGATGCATTCACTTCTGTAGTTTACCCTGTAAAGGTATAATTCATAACAGTAATATAACATGAATATAGATATATAATTATTATTACTAACAAGGGAACGTGCTTGAGTTTGATGGCATCATCTCTGCTCTATATGCCCAAAATCGGGTGTGGAGTATAGCTGGAAGTACCCAAAAATGAGTCCAGAACAGTGGTGGCTCGTAGAATAAAAATGTGGGTGTTCACAAGACCTACACTTAAAATACACACTAAGCACTATCTGCTACTGCTACCACCACTACTACTAATGAGTGCTAGCTCAAACGCCCCACAAAATTTTATACAATCTATTAGCCTAGAAAGAACCTATCTATTCCTATCAACTTGCTCATTGTGTCACTTTATTGACAGTCTGTAAGCGCTGTCCAGCTGAGCACTAATATTCACACGACCGAACATGGCGAACTGAATACTTGCATTTTTATGTGAGTGTGAATTCCCATGCTTCTTTATCTTTCCACTAAGATGTACCAAGTTGGCACGGAAAGCAAAAAGCGCATTTCTAATACTTCAACCGCATAGCCATTTATAGGTTATGTATACATTGTTCTTAAATTTGTGCCTGTAGCCCCACTTCTGATTTTTGTAACATGCACACCTGTCAAATTGGGCTGCATATGTCCTAGTCGCTTTATTACAACCTTTTCTTTATAAGTCAGTTAATCTATTTTACTTCTTAAAATGGAATCCACCGAGTTCATAGCTACCTCTTGAGAGAAGTTCAACAGTCATGAAGATTTGAAAACCTTGTGATCGGTCGCTGCACACAGCAAAGAATAATTTTGTGCTAAAGCACTAGTTTACTTGATGTACTAGGAAACTCATAATTGCCTTACCTGCTAATCACCTTGTGCAGGCCAACCCAGGGTCATGAGATTAAATTGAAAACATACGCCTTTAAATGAACCTTAACATGTATTTATTTTCTCGTTTGTTCTTTGCTACACTTTGCTTAAACCAACCAGACAGATAAAGATAACTATATACTTCTGGCCCCGAATCTGGGAGAAAGAGCTCCACCAAAACACACGGCTCACCAAAAGACCAATTATAAAAAAAAACTAAGAGAAAAATCGGGGAACCCGAATTGGAGCACTCACCCTAAGAAACGCCCACACGACACCAACCAGGCACACACTCTCACTGCTCTCCCGGCTCGAAGGAGCCACCCAAGAAGTCTCGGGCACCGCAGCGCCCCCAGAGAGAAACGGCGGAAAGCCCAAACCAACAAGACGTCAGCGCCCCCGAGCCGGAAGGGCAACAAAAATGTGCCGGGGAAGAAAAACAAACGGCACAAACACCCCCTCCCCATCGGAAACACAGGGTGGAGAAGCCAAACGGAAAGAAAGGAAAGGCTGGAAGAAACCAAGGAAAGGAAGAAAGCCATTCCAGACCCCGGGGTAATGAAGCCCGAAGAAGGAAACCCTAGGAGAGTCGGACGCGCACCAAACTTCATAGAAAGTCTGCCCTGAGTAGCAATGAGTATGAGTATTGCGTACACTTGTTGAGTCTTTCTTTCTTCACAGCTGTGACATACCATACGTCACACTTACACGGAGAACACTGTCTCTATTTTGCACACACAGTCGTCACGTAGAGAGCAGATGTGAAACTGAGTTTCCCCCTTTTTTTTTTACACTCAGTACCGTGACATACCATACGTCACTCTTACACGGAGAACACTGTCTCTATTTTGCACACACAGGCGTGACGTAGAGAGCAGAACACTGCCGGCAAGTCTTTCAGGAGCAGAAGTGAACAGAGGCAAAACGTTACCAAAGGGCAGCAGGTTAGTCCCTTGAACGCCTAACAACAGCCAGGTAGGTCACGGAAGGGTGACCAAGGTAAAGACGGATGACGTGGCTTGAAGTCGAAGAAGAAGAAGCGAAGCTAGCTCCCACGTGGCGACTCTCCCGAGGTTGAGAAAAAGCGTGGCGCACGTGAAGGTCACTGTCACACCGGGACCCCCGGGTGGCGCTGGCACAAGGCGGAAAAATCCAGGATGACAGAACAAGCAAGGATCACGGTAGGAGATGGGGCGGCTGAAACATAAAACAAAAGCCAGAAACGGAACCAGAAGCAGAAGTGGTAACCTAAGAATATTAACCAGCCAAATTTGTAAAATATTTTTTTTAGATCATAAGGGGCAGAAATATCTTTGAAGGACAAGTAATAAATATTTTCAAACGAGTAACAGCAATAAATCTCTATAAATAAATACAATAAGGATAAATACCATTGAAGTGATCAATACTAATAAACACTTTCCAAGTAATAAATATTTTCAAATGAGTAACAGCAATAAATCTCTTTAAATAAATACAATAAGGATAAATACCATTGAAGTGACCATTACTAATAAATACCTTTCAAGTAATAAATATTTTCAAACAAGTAACAGTAATAAATATCTTTAAATAAATAACAATAAGGATAAATACCATTGAAGTGACTAATACTAATAAATACCTTTCAAGTAATAAATATTTTCAGCAAACAATTATCCAAATTTTAACAATAAAGAAAGAAATACCTTAGACAATATTGAGCACATCAACATAATTGGACACATTGTATATATACACATACACCCATACATATATAAGCCAGTAAATAACACACAATCATGGTTACCCAACAATTTTTTAAATAACACTCACACACAGGAAAAACACACACAGAAAGAAAGAGAAAGAGAGAGATATGCCGGCATAGAGAGAGAGAGAGAGAGAGGAAAGTGAAAGTGAGTACATGCCTTGGCAGCACGGCACGCGAGCTACACACAACACAACACAACACAACCGTGCCCCGAAGATGGTAACAGGGGCGGTTCCTCAGAAAACATACGTGTAAGAGCGTCAGCAACTACATTATCAGAACCACGAATGTGCCTCGGTGTAAACTTAAACGCCCCAATCCGCACGCCCCAACGGGCGAGCCTACCGGTTTTACGTGGTGTCCCTAACGCCCACGTGAGAGCCTGGTTATCACACTCCAATATGAAAGATACATGTTCCAGGTAGGGTTTATACTTCTCGAGACCAAACAAAACTGCCAAGGTTTCGAGCTCATAGATAGAAAACTTGCGTTCAGCTTCAGATAGAGTTCGCGAAGCATAGCAAATGGGACGGCGCCCCTCCGGAAAATCCTGGAGAAGAACCGCCGCCAGGGAATAACTAGAAGCGTCAGTCTGGAGAATAAAAGTTCTATTGAAATCTGGAAACGCCAAAACAGGAGGAGAGGAAATGGCGGACTTAAGGTCTTCGAACGCACGCTGTTGTTCGTCACCCCAGACGTACTTAATACCCTTCCGTCGAAGGCGATTCAAAGGTTCAACCCGGGCAGCGAAGGAAGGAATAAACTTGGAAAAGAAATTCACCATACCAACAAAACGAGCCAATGCACGTAAGTTCTTAGGGGGTGGAAAATTGCGCACGGCTTTGGTGCGTTCTAAATCAATAGTAATGCCGGCGGGCGACACCCAATGGCCCAAGAAGGAAATCTCTGTGGTAGCAAACTTCACTTTAGACTTTTTAACCGTGAGGCCAGCCTTCTGTAAGCGATCAAACACCTCACGTAAATGTAAGATATGGGAATCAAAATCAGGAGAGTACACTACTAGGTCGTCTAAATAGTGGTAAAGAAATTTAAATTTAATGTCAGAAAACAAATTGTCCAAGAGACGGGAAAGTACCTGCGCGCCGGTAGCAATCCCAAAGGGAATCCTATTAAACTCATACAATCGCCACGGAGATGAAAAGGCAGTCACGTGTTTACATTCATCCGACAAAGGAATCTGATGATAGGCGCTGTTTAAATCCAGAGTCGTAAACACGCGTGCACCAGCAAAATGATGGGCGGCAGTATGGAGGTCTGGCATGGGAGTAGATTCAATAAGTATTTTTTTATTGAGTTGGCGATAATCCACGACAGGACGGAAATCATTGTCACCCTTAGGAACTAAGAAAACCGGGCTACTATAAGACGAAGTGGAAGGTCTAATGATACCCTTATCCAACATATCATTGATTTTAGCCTTCAAAATGGCCATTTTGGGTGGTGTCAGACGGTACGGAGAAAGCTTAACAGGGGACGGGTCAGTCAGCTGAATATCGTAGGTAATAAGATGAGTAACACCCAATCGGTCGGAAAACAAGGAGGAAAATTCCTGAACCAAACCTTCCACCACTGCGGCTTGTTGATGAGTCAAATGAGACAAGGAAATATCTGCCTCACGCTCGTCTAATAGCGTGACGTTACCTAGACGAGGGCGAGGTGGAACGTCATATAGTTTCTCCTGAAAAGTACACTACTTCCAGTCGCGAACCCGAAAGTGGCTTGTTTCTTCGCAAAATCTAAACACAAACGGGAGCGTGACATAAAATCGGCCCCCAAGATTACAGAATAGGGTAGGTCAGGGACCAAATAGCACTCATGTTTCCAAGTGAACTTAGGAAAGCGGATAGTACACCTAACCTTGCTAGACACATTAAAGGACTGACCATTAACTGCCAAACATTGCACCTGACAGCTCACCTCCTTGGGACACGAAGGCGCCAAAGTATTGCGAAAATATACTTGATTAATGAGAGAAAATGAGCTACCGGAATCAAGGAGGGCTAAAACGCTCACCTTACCGACAACAACCTGCACAAGAGGTTTAATAGAATGGGGTAAAGCCAAAATGCGCCGCGATGGGGCCAAACTCGCGCTCATGGCAGGCAACTTCTGGCGTCAAATGGGGCGCTGCCGGAACTGACTATCACGTCCAGATTTCGAAGGGTCCATGCCCGTTGGGCGAGGAAAACTACAGTTCTTAACCATATGCCCTACCTCCTGACAACGGTAGCATCTTACCCGGGGCCCGTGAGTTGATGACCCAGGTCGGACGCCGGGCGTTAAACCATCTCCACGATTCGCTCGTGGTGGGGGAGGTGAATTCAACACTTCACCTAAGCGAGATCGATCTACAGAAGAACATTCATTAAGCAAGGGCACTAAAGATTCCAAAGCCGTGAACGTATTAGGACGTGTCGCGAAAACAAGACTGGAGCGAGCTTCGGGATTCAAACCCGAAATGATGACGTCACAAACCGCCTGCTCCGTATCTGGGAGACGTAAGGCCAAGGCCACGTCTCTGACCCGTTCCATATACTGGACAAACGGTTCGGCCAGACCTTGAGGTCGTAAATAATGGTCTTGCAATAATTTTAACGATTCACGACGCGGGATAAAGAATTCCAAAACCAAAGCATGAAAAGTACTTAAAGGGTCAGCTGATTGCCTTGCTCTAAGCAAAAGATTCAAAACTACACCTTTGACCTTGGTCGCAACTGCCTGCATGGTTAAATCGGAAGAAACCGAGTGCACCATGGCTACCTTTTTAAGCTTTACTAGGAATTTCAAAAACGTGAAAGCCGACAGCACATCCGACACCTCGAACATATCCACTGCCTCCACCAACTGTTGTAAAGGGTGAATGATTTTTAAGGCACGAAATGGCGTCGAAAGAGAAGCTACGGGACTCACAGCCGGGGAAGACGAGGTCTCCGGAAAATGCAGCTTAGCGTCTTCTCCCCCTTGACGAGTCATGGCGTTAAATTTCTCGAGGAGCGCCTCAAAATTTTGTTTGAGTGTCTTAACACGAGGTAAAACCTCGGAACGCGGAAAATAGGTAATGAGATAATCTAACCTGTTGATATAATGCTGGATGCGCGCCAATAAACGAACCTGCTGTCCTCTTGAAGGGGTCCCCTCACGCTCCAAATCTTGGATAACCTCACCCAACTCTAAAAGCGCTTCAGAACACACTTGAGGGGAATTGGCAACTAAATCATGCTTATCAGGTAAAGCAATAAACGGTTTGTCCTTGACCAGCCGCAATGCGTCTAATATGGCCGACCAGTCGGCCGCAGGAGAGACCTGCCCACCACGAATTAACAACTCAAACATCAGCTCACCTTTACGCAAGCGGTCAACATTTACTAAGGAAGTCGCCATTCCTCACTGCCAAAGAATGCAGTAGTAGGCACCGAGAACGTCAAAAGCAACAAACACGAACGCGCGGAAACCAAGCCGAGAGCCAAGCGTCAAATTAACTACGCTCTGCTACCAAATTGTGCAGGCCAACCCAGGGTCATGAGATTAAATTGAAAACATACGCCTTTAAATGAACCTTAACATGTATTTATTTTCTCGTTTGTTCTTTGCTACACTTTGCTTAAACCAACCAGACAGATAAAGATAACTATATACTTCTGGCCCCGAATCTGGGAGAAAGAGCTCCACCAAAACACACGGCTCACCAAAAGACCAATTATAAAAAAAAACTAAGAGAAAAATCGGGGAACCCGAATTGGAGCACTCACCCTAAGAAACGCCCACACGACACCAACCAGGCACACACTCTCACTGCTCTCCCGGCTCGAAGGAGCCACCCAAGAAGTCTCGGGCACCGCAGCGCCCCCAGAGAGAAACGGCGGAAAGCCCAAACCAACAAGACGTCAGCGCCCCCGAGCCGGAAGGGCAACAAAAATGTGCCGGGGAAAAAAAACAAACGGCACAACCTACAAATTCCAAGTTTATCACAGTGTTTAAAACAAAACATCGTTTAGAAACTGGAGCGTAATAACACACTGTTTTCAAAGCAACAATAGCTGATAGTGCCAGGAGTGGTAAACATTATTTGTATTTGGAGATAGTTGTAGTTAAACTGTATAGATAGTAGCACTTCCCAGAGATGACCAACAACTCTGGCATTGCCAATGTGAATTATCGTGCACATTGTAATTGTGCTATGATCTGTGCGTACCCAACCAATGCCTGTCTGTAGCATTTGTCGTGCAATTATTTTATTTATTTATCTGCCATAGGAGTCAACCAAACTCATGGCATCGTCTACACATGTGCAGAGCTTTAAATGTTACATGATGTGCTAGCACAAGGGATGTGTGCTAGCTGCAACGTTGTCACATACTCATGCTATTGCCGTCTACTTACTACACATTCTAAAGGAGTGAGCGCGATAAATACAAATGACGAATGAAAAGAGGAAAAGGCTTCTACAAGACAAATATTGGGGGTTCACGTCCTCTTGTGCTACTGAACAGCAGCCGCCCCTTGTCCAGAATATGTAGGAACATTAGCACAGTATTGTATAGGAGGGAGAGCCTGCCTCGGTGGCATAGATGCCTCACATTCAAGAGGCCCCAAGTTTGAATCTCGGTCAGGGTAAGTTACCTGGATAAGGTTTTTTCCAGAGTTTTTCCTTATCAAGACAGACAAATATTGGGTAGCTCTAAGCTCTATGAAACCTAGGCTCATTTGAGCATCATTTCAGCCATTTCATTCATCGTTTGATATGACTTAACGTTGGAGGATGTAAATTAAAAAAAAAAAATTGTACAGGAGAAATTAAAAAAAAATTGTACAGGAGGAATTGTTTACCCCAGATAGGCAGTGGTCTACACATGGCATACATAAGGAGTGCTACACCCACAACTGAGCTGATGGGAGATGTCCAACAGCTACTTGCAAGTGGTCACCTGTGGCACTTTCGCAGCACATTTTTGGTTCATGTGGTTTATATACCATCAAATTTTCAGGTGTGTAGCAGTGTGAATATAGTGATAGTTCCCTGGTAAGAAAAAGTTAACTTTGTTTGCAAACTTCATTTATGAAGCTATGTGATATTTTGGGAACCAATGTTCCCAACCTGAACTGTTTATATGCTCTTTGGGTAATAACAATTACTTTATTTTAAAACAAAACAAAAGAATATCATGAAACCTGTAAATTTAAAAATCATCTACTAGGAGTCATCACAGAGAATATGGTATTTATTCCTGAAACTTGCTTGTTCTAATTTTTAACTCTAAATAGTAGTTCTACCAAGTTTTCACTCTAAGTAGCTTCTGAATAAACATATTAAAATCTAAATACACTTAAGATTCTGAAGATGAAATACCAAAAATCTGGAAAATTCTAAATATGTACTGCAGGTTAACTTCTGTCCAGCATCTGGGAAGAATTTTAAGAATTTTTTATATTTTTTATAAATTCATAATTTGTTCAAAGTATAAACTTGAAAGAAGCGTAGGGACAGTGAAGCACAAATTAGTACAAAAGTGAATCGAGAATATATTGACACATTGCTTCACTCACAGTCACTCGATTTACTTTTGTACTCATAATTTGTTACTTTTAAGTACATATATCAACAAATCAAAAAATATAAAATTAACTAAATTTTATCATAGCAACTTGTATATTACCAAAGTTTACTGATTGCCCAGGACAAGAAGACAAGCTAAAGAAATGTACAACATAGTCACTTTGTCTGCTCGTGGTGTATGCTCGCCTTCCCAGTATGACAAGGATGGACGGCTCGTTTAAAATACACAAGTGTTGTCACATAGTTCACCTACACATAATACCTATCATTGCAACAAACATTAGATCTGGCAGAATGGGTGACTCAAATGCACTCTCATTGACTCATTTCCTAGAAAACAGATCTGCTACCAGAACAGATCAACAATTCAAGCTCCTCTGCCCTTCATACCCCTCTGGCCTTCTTGTCGTGGGCATACATTATATATAACTACATTGTCTTTGACATCTAGGTAATGTTGCAAAAGTGCAGTGGACTAAAGCTTATTGGACTCAGCAAGAAGCAAGACAAATGAAGCTTGGTGTGGTCATTATTAAGTTACATTGTTAAGATCTTGTGTAGATATTTTCAAACAAAACAAAATGTTCACACTATACTCACTATATGTATATAAAACAATTATTTTTGTTGTAAGTAAGGTAAATTTGAAGACTGCTGATATACACAATTATAATACCAGACGCAACAATGACTATTTTAGAGACTGTACTTCTAAACGATCTACTGATAGAGATGTTTTTATAATGGGACAGATTTTATTTAATAGACTGCCAACATCAATTAAAGCATTAAATGGTATGAAGCAATTTCAAAACAAATTAAAATACTTTTTAATGGATAAATGTTTGTACAAAGTTGATGATCTGTACATATGTTTTTATACTATTTATATTTTGCTCTATATCCTATAATTGTAAACTTTTAGATTGTAATTGGCAATGTCAGAAACTGCTTTGCAGTCTATTGACAAATAAATAATAAATAAATCTTAGATATATTTAGGAACTATATGTTCTAATAAATACATAAAATATAAAATTTGTTTCACTTTTAATGGTGATTTTTTTCAACAAACTTCTGGCTTAGCAATGGGTAATCCTCTTTCATCTTTTCTTGCTGATCATTTTATCAATTTTTTTTAAATGCAACTCACTAAAGCATTCCCTTTAATTTTTAAAGCCTGGTATAGATATGTTGATGATAGTTTTGCTATTGTTCCAGATAAACACATAAATGATGCTTTAAAAGTACTAAATTTGCAAGATAAAGATAAAAGATTAAGATTAAAAAGATTAAAGATAAAGATAATTTACATTAGAGACTAAAATTAATGGATTTATTCCTTTACTAGATCTAAAGATAATAAGAAATAATAAATTAAACTTTGGTATTTATAGAAAGTCTACTCATATCAATAATTACATAAAAAATAAAAGTTTTAATCCTTTTTCATATAAATTTGCTGTTTTTAATAGTTTGATTTACAGATTAATAAATATACTAATGAATAAACATGAATTTAATAAAGAATATAAACATATTATTAATACTGCTTTAATTAATGGTTTTAATAAAGACTTTATACATTAAAAAATTGAAAAATTTAAATATAAAAAAAAACTGTTAATGATATTTCTACCCTTAAAAACATAAAAGACGATTATAATTTTTTAAAAGATTAACTTACCATCCTTGGGTTAATAAACATTTTCAAAATTTTTTTTTAAAGAGTTTGGTATAACTTAAGTTCCTCAAAATAAATAGAGTATTAAAAATTCATTGCATTTCTCTAAAAAAAGATAAAATTTCTAATAATAAAAAATCTGGTACTTATCAGTTCAATTGTTTCAATTGTGATAAAGTTTATATTGGAAAGACAAAACATAATTTGGACACCAGAACGAAAGAACATTTTCGTAACATTAAGTATAAACAGACTGATAAATTGGCCGTAGCAGATCATTTTTGGTCATTTAACCATGAAGTTAAATTATTAAAACAATTAAATAGTCCAAGAAATTTAATGGTTTGGGAAAAGCTATTTATTTAAAAAAATAAACATCACGTAATGAATTTTGAAATACTGGCAGTCGATTCTGTTTTTAAATTTGTTTCATTTTCAGATTTTGGTAGTACTAACAAAAACATAGTGACATTTAGCGATTGTAACATTTACGATGAGGTTGTTTATGACTCTGGCTGAGGATGTGAAAAAAGTTTTCACGAAATCACGATCCTGATCAACTTATAAGAAAAGTATCATCATTTCTTATAAGATAAGTGAAGTATTAAGTTACAAATTATTATATTTGTGTAAATATGTTCTACATTTCAAAAACATAATCCTATAACTCTAAGATGATCACAATTATTGAAATTAAGTAATAATTATGTTTTAATAATAGTTACAACCAGGGGCGGCCGGTGAGGTATTGTATTGATGGTGCCATAAATAAATAAGGGCTATTAAAATATGAATATGTGCACCAATTACGAACGATTTAGGTAATCTTATCAATAATCTATCCCATTTTATAATATACTGTACCATACAGAACGTACAGGGAAACGGATATAGATATTTATGACATCAGTACTCTTGTTACGCACAGGTGTAACGAGTGCAGTAACAGTTTGATAATACAGTTCATGAAGAATGTGATACGAAGCGTTCGTGTACGATTTCGTGATAGAGAGACAGTTATTGTTATTGCTTTAGCCATAATTTTGCTCGCGCTGAAATCAAACGAAACAAACTCGAGAAATCTTTGTCTCACACTCACAAACACATACGAGCGAGCACACACGCACACACACACACAAGACGCAATTTTTGACTGCAAAATGAGTAATCTGAATTTTTAAAAATTGTTTAATGAAATTACTAACTTTTAAAAATTAAAAGCGTTGTACTCACCGAAAGCAGCAACTCCATGACTTTATGAAGAGAGCTTCAAATGAATTAGTAGGAACGGTATTGAAAATCCATTCGTCGCTCCTTCTTGTTGGCAAATAAATCTATCACCTTTGAATTGAAATTGTCAATTTTGCACACGAACAGCTTTTAACAGGACAGCATTCCTAAGGTACTCAATCGCTCTTCTTTCATTGTGTTTCGTAGAAAAGTTTTAATCCTCTTGAGCATTGAAAAGCACCGCTCAGCTTCTGATGTCGAGATAGGCATAGTAATTAAAAGTTTCAAAACTTTAACAGTCTGTTCAAAAGTAGCACAGAGTTTATCCTCTAGAATCAGCGAAAGAAACGGAACCGCACCGGAAACTGCTCTCAACTCAGGCCTAGCTTAGAACACTTGAAGCTTTCCCTTCAACTTTCTTTTCTCCAGAAATGTATATGTGTCCGTAATTTCAAGATATTTTTCTAGGAAATGTGTTACATAATTGTCAAACTGGCTTACATCAAATAAGTTGGTTGCAATTAGGTGCCCAGTGAACTGAGAACGTGATTTTATTTCACAAAGATGGCATCCCACACCTCCAAAGCAGTTTGCTTTTTGTTATTGTCATCAACCCTTGCTCTCTTGTAAGGCATTGTTTCGTCATTTTCAAAACTAACCTGACTGATGATGGAGTCAATGTCATCTCTGATGTTTTGCATTATTGTTTCAAAGTTATGAATGTCTTGTTTTAACTTGGTTGGTTCAGTTGTCTTCTTTTGAAATTGATTAAAAAGTATGTCCACATGAGGCATTATCTTATAGAAAAACGATAGCCAGAAAATGAAGTCTCTATCTTGCAGTCTTTGTTTGTATGAACTAGCTTTTTCAATAGTAGAGGGTAATTTTATGTTCTCACTCGTTTCAATTGTTTCCATGACAGTAATAAGCTCCTTCCTGTTTTCATAAATATCCTTTACTACTCGCGAATGGCATTTCCATCTTGTGAGAGACACACGGGGTAAGCTTTTCTGAATTATGCTATGCAACACTTTCGATCTTTTTGGCGAATTTGAAAAGAAAGAAGAAATGCCTGAAAGATGTGCAAAGAAGATGCGGGCTTTGCGATTAATTGAGGCTGCAGTAGACTTTATAAGGTTTAACTGGTGCGCATAGCAATGAATGTAGTGCGCATTTGGGTATTTGTCTTTTATTAATTTCTGTACTCCGTTTGACTCGCCGCTCATAACGTTTGCACCATCGTAACTCTGAGCTATTAGTTTTGCTCGGTCATCTCCAATTAAGGATTCGATTTCTATCAGAATACACTCCGAGATAGACTGAGCATTCTGACCTTCTGAATTAACAAAATTCCAAAATCTTTCAACGGGGTTTCCATAAACAATGTAACGCAAAACAATAACCAACTGAAATTCGCAAGACACATCAGTAGTTTCATCCGCGATTATTGCAACATAATCCGCACGCTTTATTTCTTTGCGCACTTCCTCGTGATACACTTCCAACATGCACTGCAGGAGTTCATTTTGAACAGTCTTAGAAATGCCTTTGAAAACTGATGACTGACTGAGATGCACTTGAAGTTCTTTATCCAACTCCGCACTAAACTGAATGAGCTCATGAAAAACCCCCTTATTTTGAGAGGCGTCAGATTCATCGTGTCCCCTAAGAGCCAGCTCCAAAGCACCACAGAACCGAATACAATTTATAATTAAGTTCAATATATACCTGTTCCTGTCTACTTGTTTGTTATGGCTGTTGACTGTTTGCCTATACTGCGAATCTAATTTGTCCTGAATATTGGTTTTGCCTAGAAATGAAAGACTCAGAACATTGTCCATGTGTCGCTTCGATGTTTCATGCACTTTCATTTTAGACCATAAATGCCCAATATCAGTTATTCCAGTCTTACACCAATGGACATCTCCCCCAAATAACACACAAGGAAAACAAAAAACTGCATTTTTTTTCATCACAGCGGCAAATCCATTTGTTCTTTTGATAAATATCGGGATTAATCTTACGGCATCGATTTTTTGTTTGCTGCTGCAGATTCAGATTCGGGAGTGGCCTACCCATTGTTTTTATCTGAATTTTTTCACTTAGAGTCCTGTTACTAAATGAAGTTTTCAGTAATTCACTCACCTTGTTCATGTTCGTAACCTTACTGTGAATTTTAACTTAAAGGAAAAACACTGAACACTGTTTTAAAAATCCGTACTCACGATGAACTACAGCACTACAGGAGCACATACAGAACTACTCTACCATTGCTTTGAAAACATGTGTCCAACACATGCTGGACGCGCGGGTTTTATGTTCTACCAACAAAACTGCTGCTGTAAAATATGCACATGTTGTAATTCTGTCTCTAAATTTTAAAATCTAATACTATATTCACATTAAAAACCCAATTAATTTTATTTATATTTACGTGTTGTGTTTCTGCAACTGATTTCATTAAGCATTAATTTGCGTTTTGAAGTTCCTCAGCATTAACTTCAGTAGGATGGTGACACTGCATTAAAGGAAGGTATATCGCGAAATGTATTCTTACCATTGTCTTTCGCTAGATGGCAGGATCGTGGTTCTCTGAAGTCCCGTGTTTGACTGCACTCTAACGGGCAAAGCGTAAGTTATGCGCCAGAGAAATCCCGGCACTACCTTATTTGACCTTCTTCCATAAGAAGCCGTGTATAAGCAGAGATCTTAGCCCCTAGCCCTAACACAGGCGTTTATGGGCGTAGACGGTGCCGTTCAGGAATCGGCACCAAGCTACGGAAAACAACCAAGAGAGAGCGCTGGCGTTCATCGCGCCTATTCAAACGAGGGAGCAACTACTCATAAACAATTCCTTTTGCGCAATTCTTATACACTTCTCTTTCTTTCGCTTTCATACAGATGGTGCCATGGCACAGCGGCACTACCTCAGAAGCCGCCCCTGGTTACAACTATATTTCCATTATTCCTATTCATAAACAGAAAGTTGGTACATCACTACATACAAAACAAGTCATGGCTATCACTCACTTGTCACTCCAGGGCCCATTCCATTCAGCTTCATTACCCCAGGGGTTGCGCAGTCTGATGAGAGGAATCTTTCCTGTTGCATTTGGTGTCTGAATATCTACATATTTAACTTTAGTTATGCTGTAGGCGTGCCCTTTGACAAGACCTTCTGGGGTCTGAGCCTCCAGAATATTTGGATCAGGCTGTAATAGAAAGAAATCTCAGCAAAGTTTTAACATGAAAATCTGCCATTTCAGCTAACACTCCCATTCTACATGGTGTCCCAATAGTCTCACTGCGGCTAGCACACTTTATTCATATATGTTCATATTTGATGCCTATTTTCTCATAAATAATGTTAGCTACACTATGTTTTTTTTTTTTTTTTTTGACAGGCCCCTCCCCGCCTGCCCGGTGGCGATCAACCGTCATTCTCCGGCAAGCATTCTACATCGCCTCCCGCATGCTGTTAATACTAACATGCAGGGGTGCGGAGTTACGTGAGAGATTAGTGGTGTTAGTTAGCAGATCCCGCAATAAGCACTCTGGGGAGTGTCGTGTATGATATGCCCAGCATGAGTCATGCTGGGTGGCATGGTGTAAGAGGCCAGTGTGGCAAACATGGCTAGGTGCCCTGAGTGCCAGACTGGGGAGTCGCGTAGTGTAGTGTATGTTATTTGGGCATGCGTGAAGTGTCTATTGCGGTGCATGCGTCTATGCTTAGTGGAGGGTTAGTGTTAGATTATGATCATGCGTGTTATTCCTGGTATGTTAGTAGTACTGAGGTGGTGTTAGTACACGGGATTAATAGTACAAGGCATGCATATAATATTAGTTGTGGTTTGGAATGCTGAGGGAATTCTGTAGGCAGATGTGATGGTAGTCTTGAGGGCTGTGTTGAGTTCTAGACAGGGATGAGCTGATTTAGGAAGTCTTGTACGTCTTGTTCGCTAACGTCATTGTCCGAGTATCGGTGAAAGAGGTATAGGGGTCCTTTATGTTTATTGGTGAGTGGGTCATAGCTACCAATGCTTTGGATGAGTGGGTTTGGATTTAGTTCTGCATTATTGTAGAGGTCAAAGGCGAGCTTGCGGATAAATTCGTTAATGGTATGTATTCTTAGTTCCTTATGTAGAGGTGCTGCTGGGGTTGTACGCGGGAGTTTGCATATCAGCCGAAGGATTTTATTCTGGAAAGTTTGTAGTCGTTTGATGTGCGTTTTGGCTGCATATCCCCAGACTGGGGCGGCGTAGGTGATTAGTGGTCTGAGGAGGGTTTTGTAGAGGACCAAGGCAGTTTCGATGGGGAGAAGGCTGGAGTGGTTTAATAGCGGATAGAGTTCCCTGAGTCGGCCGCATGCTTTGCCTCTGATTTTATTGATATCAGAGGCAAAGCATGCGGCCGACTCAGGGAACTCTATCTGACCCATTGTGACCCATTGTTGGAGTTTTATATCTTAGCTTGACAGCAATTGTCATGAATATTGTGGAATATTGATAGAGAAATGGTGCAGTTCTCAATTGAAAAATGAATTGATGTAGTAGAATTTTACATAAGAACAGGCTCCATTAAGGAGTCTGAAGAAATGCTATAAATATCCTCTGGACAAGATACCTACAACCAGTGCAATTCAAGATTTGTGCAAGAAGTGGAGGTCTAAAGGTAGGTGTGTGTGCATGTGTGTGTGTGTGTGTGCATGTGTGCGTGTGTGTGCGCATGTGTGTGTGTGTGTGTGTGTGTGTGTGTGTGTGTGTGTGTGTGTGTGTGTGTGTGTGTGTGTGTGTGTGTGTGTGTGTGTGTGTGTGTGTGTGTGTGTGTGTCTCTAATGCACAGGAATTGACTACCAAGTCATTCTACTTCTAGCCTCCCAGTATTTGGTGACTATATCAGGATACGTCTTCAAAGCTTGGCACGATTCTAATTGTTCCATATTCATAATTTCTTCTTTGGTACACAGTAGGCAGTATGGTTAGCTTGAAAGTCCATCCTATAAAGATAGTTATTCAATCATGTTCAGTTATGAGACGGAAAATAGCAACACCTGATTTTTTATGGATATAGCCAACATGAAAAATTCAATGCCATGGCCGGGATTTGAACCACGGATCTCCTGGTTTCCATCCAGTCGCTCTAACCCATTGAGCTACCATAGTCAACGTGCCGTCCTGACATTAAATTCTCCATTTGAGTCGTATATTTCCCCTAGGACCACTAGGGGCTCTCTCATCCGAGATACACTGTGAATATCAGAAAAATAAAATATGCAGTGAAGAAATGTGAAACATGGTGAGATAACTTAGTTCTGGAAATTATACTTTTAAAAATATTTGCAAATGGTAAGAAAACTTTTCTGAAAACTTTTGGCAAGTAATATAGAGAAGATTGGTGGACATGCTAATGAGCAGACAAGTAAGGCTATAGTCTCCGAGGTTAAGGGAACAGTCATAACAATATCCCCATAGGGGAGGGAATCCGTCCCCTTCAGCTGCCGTGGTGCGAGCGCTGCGGACCCCTAGCGCTCGTGGTACCTCTGACGTTACTAGAGGAACCTCGGGCCGAACATTCGAGCCCCTCTCTGAATGGGAGTTGTTCGGATTGGGTTAGACTTGAGAGAGCAGTGGTTCCCGATACCCGTGGGACAGCTTGGGCGCTGGGCGCTGGGCGCCCTTTTGGGACAGCTTGGTAACTCCCTGGTCATCAGAGGGGAGGTCAGTCTTCACGTTGTGTATATTTCCCTGGTAGCTACCCTCGAGGTTATATATATATATAGAGATTCATAACAAGATGTATAATTATGTTGATTTTGTTTTCTTGTTTTTTGTTACAAGTTCAAAAATTACACATGTATTGATAAATTTAGATATTCCAACAGGCTACCTGCATAAACCAAGTGATAGTTACATAGTTTAGTTTCACACATGTTCATTGATATACCGAGGTACTCATCTGTACTGTATGGCGCATGCACCATGCTACATAAATTGTTCCAGACTTTCCTAAAACTGATCTACAACGTTCCACACATGGACACTTCCACTACAACACTAATTGCATAATATTGTGTGTAGTATTAATGCTTAAACTGCTTTCCCCTTTTATTCAAATGTTACAGATATATGTTTGGTGGTGGTGATATTTAAATAAAAAAGAAAGAAACAAAGAAAGAAAAATAAAATAAAAAAAAGAATTAAATAAAGGCATGTTTTGATGCATGGTGATGGTAGTTAAAATGATTAATGTTTATTTAGTGAGGTTTTCTGTATGACATATTCTATGTCCTAGAGAACTGCTCAGTGATGGAACCAAACTAACAAAACACACAAAACAGAAAAAAAGGAAAACACCTATTTTACAACTTCTGTAACGGAGCTGTTCACATACGGTAGATAAACATACCTCTATTGAGCAGCCCATGAGTGATGATCGCTCATAGGCCTTGAGCATAATTTTGTAGAGATTTGGTGGAGCCTGGTTTAGTTCATACATTTCTGTTACTCCACCTGTGAAGTCTTCCATTGCTTCACATGTTGTGCCTCCCTTCAGTGCTTCGTATGAACCATGCAACCTATAAATATAACATAGATCAGTCTTATTTTAAAACATTCATAGATCAATGAAGAAAAATTATCTGGAAACACAATTTTATAATGATTAATGCAGTTTGGCGGTTGTGGTGGAAGAGGTGATGATAGCACTAGTGGGATTGACGATTATTTATTAGATACCGAGAGATCCAAAAACATAGGAACCGGCTGCTCGGTGTTTTGTCTGTCCATGCCCTTGGCACTCATTGTCATCTGCCACATCTTAGAAAGGCGTGGATGAAACCATGCAACATTTTTAAAACCACTTTTAAAGGCTTTACTTAACCATGTTATTAAAGGAGATACTGAAACTGGCCACCGCCGTTCATACAAGTTGACACCTCTTTAAGAAACTATCCATGACTTGCTGTAATTCACATTGAGAAATGCTAAAAATTTCCTAGCAGATATCTTTCCAGGGTGTGTGGGTTTGGTTTGTACACTTTAAGTTACCACAGATATACAAATTGCAAGGGGCTAGATTGAGGGACCGAGGGGTCTAATCCATCATCTTCATAGTTACAGATTTAGTTGTTTATAAATTTTCTGAGAAGAAAATTTGGTATTTATTTTTCACAGTTTCATTCATCCATGCCTAAAATAAAGCCATCTAAATCTTGTCATTTAAGACAAACTGAATCTGAATTTGGAGAAGTTTCCTCTATAGGCAATTGAAGTGCTATTTTGTGAAATGTGCAAAACAAAGATGACAGCTGAAAGGAAATTTGCTGTTTGGCACTGTAGGTTGCAATAAGCATATATGTGCAGTGAAACTCATAAATAACAAGAAATTCAAACAGCTTTTAGTGCAACAAAGTACATTTATGAAGGGGAATAAATCATCAGATTTTTACAGACTTTTATGAAGCTTTAGTTTCTGCACACATTCCATTTTGGACACTGAACAATGCTAAACAGAAGAGTTTTCTAGAATTACAATTCTGAAATCCTATCCCAGATGAATCAGCTCTGGAAGAACTATCTGTGAAAATATAATGACAACACTATTATGGGTAAACCGCGAACAAATTGCAGCCGGAGGCGTGATTTACCAAAACTGAAGCTCTCAAGCTTTACCCCTCTACCGGCATTTTAGGCTGTCTCTCCTCTCCTCCAAAGCGCAAGCTGCCCTGCACTGGTCAACGTATGGAGGGGAGGGAGTCATGTAATGCTTGGATGTTGAGGAGGGGAGATGACTGTGCTCGGGCATGCGCACACCAACCACACTTTGTTTGCGGTGTATCTGTAGCAAGATACGGAGAAAAATACATGGAAAGAAGACTTTTGTGTCCGTAGACAAAATGAGTGATGCAGAAAATTTTTACACAAATAATGTAATCACTGGTGTATTGGAGACTACTAAACCAGCTGAAGCATTTCTACTTACAAGTGAGGTATTAACAGCTGTTAATCACCCCACAATTTGAAAACTCTTTGAAAAATATACATTTTTGTTATGGTCTGAGGGCACCAGAAATGATGACTTGTTGCTTTTCGTGACTGATGCAGCATCATATATTGTGCAAGTAGGAAAGTCAATACAAGCTTTTTACCAGAAAATGGTGAACATTACTTGCTTAGCACATCCTAAGCATAGGGTGGCATAGGAAATTAGAGCACAGTTTTCCCAAGTGGATTACCTAGTGTCAAAACAAAAATTTGTCAAGGCACCCTCTTATAAATTGCTCTTCAAGTCCATAATTTTCAGTATTCCATTCCCATTAGAACTTGTCATCACCTTATGGGGCACCCACATGAACAATTCATTATTGCAAACATTTCCAGATGGTGAAACATGTTATCCAAATGAACAGACAAGAGTCAGACTGAAAAATTCAATGCCATGGCCGGGATTTGAACCATGGATCTCCCGGTCTCCATCTGGTTGCTCTTAACCATTGAGCTACCATGGCTAATGTAATCATTCTTCTGTAAATGTGAAAGAGTGATTAAATTTCCAATAAATAATCTAATAGTTGTAACTATAAAGCCTGGGACTTAAGTACTTAAAGAATTAGTAAGTCACCATAAAAGGCGCATATATCATTGTATATGAGAGCCCCTAGTGGTTTACTGGGAAACATATGAGTCAATGGGAGAATTTAACGTCATGTTGGCACGTTGACTTATGATCAAAATGACTTTTACATCGTAAACTTCTTGTATATCTGCTTGGCATTGCATGTGTACTTTTCTTGTGCAACTTATTTCATTTTTTTCAGTTCATTTTCAGTTATTTCATTTTTGTTGAATAATGATTTAGATGAATGAGGGTGACACACTCGCAGTATTCTTGGTTATACAGAGTGATCCGTTTGAGATGTCATAAGAATAAAAAGTTATAAACTTAATGTAAATATCGCTGAGCAATTTTCTGTAATATAAGTAATTTCTGTAATATAATTCTGTAATATAAGGAACGATTGGGAGTTAACAAATGAGTGGTGTGACACTATCATGTAAACAAAACAAAACAAAATAGTTGTAACACCACAATAACATGCTCAGTATATCATATGGAAGGCAAATGTATTAAACTATCAGTATGTCCCATCACATCGAGACTTGTTAAATGATACAACATGTTCTTGGAAAATGCCTCATACACGTGGAAGACTGCATAATAATAACAACAACAATAGAGATGAAGATATTTGACAAACCATGACTCAAGAGTCCATAAAAAGTCACTTCGTTGCTAATCGGCAGAGCAGAATACACCACACACAACATGTCAGAGGATTGTTAGATTGCACCTTAAGATGTTTCCGTACCATATTCAATGAATGGAAGCATTGGCGCAGCAGAATTAAAGCTCAATTCAATTGTGTTATGATGTGGCAGAAGCAGTTGGTTAAATCAATGGATATTTGCTGATGAAGCCACATTTCATGTGAGGGGGCAACTCAACACAAAACTGCATTATTTGAGGAACCAAGAATCCACATGTCTCATACAGACTTGAATGAGCCAGCCCTGCGGTGAATGTGTGGTGTAGAGTGATGCATGAGAAAGTTTACGGCTCATTCTTTTTTGTGAAGGAGAGTGTGTTGTCAGTTACCTTGATATGACAGAGCAGTTTGTAATCCCTCAGTTACAGGAAGATGGGATACTGAACTACATTATCTATAAACAGGATGGTGTTCCATGGCATTGGGCTCTCATAATGTGGAATCGATTGAATGAGGTATTCAATGATTGCTGGTGCTGCCATAATGGACTCATTACATGGCATCCTAATAGCCCACACTTAATGCCTCCAGATTTTTTTGTGTGAGGCTACATCATGTCAACAATGTATGCAAAAAGACTAAAGAATCTAGCCAACCAGGGGAGGGAGATTACAGAGGTTTTTCAACAACTCACTTCAGAAATGCTAAAAGCCACGTAGCATAACATCAGTGTGAGGTATGAACTGTGCCATATTCATAATAGCAGTCATGTTGAGTGCTAATATACTGGACAAAAAACTCCTAAATTTCCTACACAAATGCATACCATTACCAGCCAATAAAGTTGAATAGTTTTCTTTATATACATGGTCTTAACTTTTCTGACATCTCATAGATCACCCTGTATTATACACACTCAGTGGACTTAGTTACTCCCTAATTTCTCTGTTCAATCTGATTTTCCTATTTGGGTAGCTATGTTTACACCACCCCTATTAATTTTGTAAATTCAGGACATGTCAATTCTAATGTCATATTTCATTTGATACTGAGAGAGAAGTATAACTTTTGCGGACATTTGTATTCAAACCCTAACCTTCCAGATATCAATCACAGATACTAATGAATCATGTACTCTGTAAACCAACCTTTGTGCTCTTTAGTTTACATGAGTCCGTGGTGTAATGTGAATAAGCTATGTAAGTACAGTTTGCCACAGGAAAGAAAGTCCCAGGGGAACAAGGTACAGGTGGGGAAATTGATGGTTCCAGTACCCTGCCTGGTGGTTGTTTATGACATTCAAGTCAGTTCAGCTACAGTCCATTCAAAAGTCAACATTCAAACATTCTGATGCTGTCTACTTGTGTGGATAATACCTTCTCGGTTTTAGTATACTGAATGAATTCCTTTTGAGTAGCATGCACATTTTTTTTAATGATTCTACTCCTTGAGTAACATGTGTCCTCGGTCACACATATTCACTGTCCTTATCGTACTGTTTTGAAACAGATAAGGGAAGCACAATCCGGAAGGAACTTTCCTTTCATTGGCAAACAGTAGTAATGTTAATGGAAATTAATTATTCTTTCACACTGGCCATGTGTAGGCTAAATTGTGAAAACGTAGAGTCAGACTGAAAAATTCAATGCCATAGCCGGGATTTGAACCACGGATCTTCTGGTTTCCGTCCAGCCGCACTACCATTGTGCTACTATGGTCAACGTGCCAACATGACATTAAATTCTCCAACTGACTTGTATTTTCCCGGTAAACCACTTAGGAGTTCTCATAAACACATGAGACAACTACCTTAATGGCGACTTACTACTTGTAAGTACTTTAAGGCCCGGGCTTCATATAGTAAACCACTATTAGGTTAATTAATGGAAATTAATTATTCTTTCACACTGGCCGTGTGTAGGCTAAATTGTGGAAACATAGTAATGTTAATAAGGGTGTACATGGCCAATAACTTGGCTCTACTTTAAAAACCTGCAAGCCATTCTGTGCCATACATGCAAATTAAAATGTCACTCACAAGTTTTGATTATTGTTTAAAATTCTCTAATTCTGAGTTTTGCCACCTATTTTGTGATTTCTTCCTTCTTTGAATAGATAAATGAAGAGAAACCTTGATTCAAAATTTCACACTCAAAATTTGAATCACACTTTTCACTACATAAAGCACAAGTTAATGCTATTCCTGATCATAATAAGTACAATTCTCTACTTAGAAATTAAACTTGGCAAATAACATCCTATTAGAAATATCTGCAACACTGTGTAATACTAAACTGATAATATTTATAAAGAAAAGAAAAACTGACTCGATTTTCTTTTCTAACCTCTAACAAGCAGTGCTCTAGATTACTTACAGGGAAGTAATAAACAAGAAATATCTTGGTGGATATTAATTGTTCTTTCACACTGGCCGTGTGTAAGCTAAAGTATGGAAAGGTAGAATCAGACTGAAAAATTCAATGCCATAGCCGGGATTTGAACCACGGATCTTCTGGTCTCCATCCAGTTGCTCTAGCATTTGAGCTCCTAAGGCCAAAGTGCCGATATGACATTAAATTCTCGAACTGACTCGTATTTTTCCCAGTAAACCATTTAGGAGTTCTCAGACAGTGTGAAAGAACAATTAATATCCATTAATTAACCTAATAGTGGTTAACTATAAAGCCCGGACCTTAAAGTACTTACACGTTATAAGTCGCCATTAAGGTAGTTGTCTCATGTGTTTATGAGAACTCCTAAATGCGGCAAAAATACAAGTCAGTTCGAGAATTTAATGTCATATCAGCATGTTGGCCATAGTAGCTCAAATGTTAGAGCGGCTCTCAGAGACCAAAAGATCCGTGGTTCAAATCCCGGCTATGGCATTTGAGTTTTTCAGTCTGACTCTACCTTTCCAAGAAATATCTTGCTGACACAAAATGAGATTCTATTGACAGTGTATCCAAATAATGACCATCAGCAAACATCTTATGTCATCTGTTGGGACTCTAGATAACTTCTTGCAAAAGTGTAGTAATTCACATCTGCTGTTTGAAAATTATATTGTTAAATTTTCTACAAGGGTAATTTTAATGAAAATATATAAAGCAATGTATTACTAACAATTAAAATGGAATGCTTTCTTTGCTTCCATGAAATACCTGCCCCTGATGTTATTGCAGATAGATGCTTCCTTAAAAGTACGCAAGTTTTAAGGCTAATTAATAAAAAAAGACAGCAAAATGAAATATTGCCTCTCATTTCATTTAATTTCATTTAATTTATCAAGATTTAAAAAGACTTATTTCCTTTATATCTTGTTCTAATGCACTAAAACCTATAAATTGTAAAATATGGTTATACTGGTAGATTTGTTGTTGAACAATATGTTCTCCTTTCCTTATGGATAGTTTTAATATCTAGGTTGCCATTCATGCAAAAGAAGAAATTCCCTTACTTGGCATAGGCTTTTTCCAAAAGAGCACTCCAGAACTCGTTGTGGGCCGAAGAGTGAAGGAACACCAGTTTGCCATAGTATGTGGGAAGTCTGTCGTCTATCACAACATCAACCCAACGCCCATATTGCCAAAACCTGCAATAATGAAAAACCATTGAAGGGATACAACTTCAGAATTGCTGATTGGCAGATGCATGAAACTTAATACTGCAGCATTTATCAATTTGAATTAAACTTTTCTAAAGTTCTCATAGTTGTTCAAGAAATATAAGGAAAGTATAGAAATGTCTGATTAAGAAAAGTGGTATCTTGAAATGGGTAATTTCAGACCTACGTTTACTATAAAATTTCTCTTTAGCTTCATTTTTCTCACCCTCACATTTTGTAACAGACTTCTTAAACATCTGCATTTAGTAACTTTATGTTATATGTGTTTGGAGGAATTTAGTAACAGTGACATTAAAATTAATCTCAAAAACTATTTGTAGTTGGTTTATTGATACTCGTCACTTACTGTTTTATATTAATGAGAGACTAGTTTCAAAGGCAATTGCCTCCATTTTCAATCTGCAGTTTGGAAAGAGATTGAAAATGGAGGCGATTGCCTTTGAAACTAGTCTCTCATTAATATAAAACAGTAAGTGACGAGTATCAATAAATCAACTACAAATAGTTTTTTGAGATTAACTTTATGTTAAATTGCATTAATACAATATACACAATTTTGATAATAAAATTTGCAAAAATATAAAAAGATTGACAATAAAACAAAAGCCAAATACAAAAGGATTAAAAATTAAATGTGTAGGACTGAAATTTTCCAAACGATGATGCTCCTGTTAGAAATTGCCGCTAAAATGGAAACCACTTTCTACAAAGTTGCAAAGCAGTTTCTAAGTTCTGGAAAAGAATAATGCAAGCCAATACATCTAAAGAATTTTAACTTGTTTTGAATAATATACAATGCACTATGTAATCTAGAATTAAGCTGTCTTGGGTAACATGCTAGGATATGGGTTCAAACCCCGCAAAGGGAAATGTAGCTTTTTGGGGGTAAAAACCCTTAGTATGCCTTCCTTTGGAAGAGAACTGAAGGCTGTGGGCCATTGTTGTAGATTTATGGCATGTGAAAGAACTTCAAGTGTGGTAAAGAGGCCTCCGAGCAAAATTAAGCAGACTATCATACCCAATATAGAATGGGATGCTAAGAACCACAACAGTTACAGCACACAGTTACGTGAATAAAAAACCCAGTTGGACTAAGTTTTGCATCCATTGACAAAGTGAAATATCACACCACAAGAATTCAAGAGGTCCCGACTTGGAATCTTGATCAGGTTTAACTATCTAGAAAAGGTTTTTCCTGGGGTTTCCCCTTATCCTGAAATATGAATGTCAGATAACTCTGAGCTCTATGGATCCTGGACTCATTTGAGCATCATTTCACCCATGTCATTCATCGTCTGATATGTTAACTTTGGAGGACGTTAATTTACATGAAAGAAAAACAACAGGACCACAAGACGCTACTTTAAAGTATTTTCTTCTCCTATAGGACAACAAATAGTAGTTCAGTTTATTAAGAAATAACATTCAAGTGTTGAAGTATCAATCACTTTCTTTGTATACAGTTTATGCCTATTCAAAAATACATTAATAATTGTTGGCTAATAATAAACATTCAATAAAATAAATACCTGAAATGAAAAATGCCTGCATAATTATCAACAAAACTCTGGTCATCAGGCACAATTTGGTGAAACAGCTGTGTGTTTAGTGTCAAGTTTGCTACTGCTGCTAACAGCCAACAGTCTCCTGCAACAACAAAATTATTTGCATTTGATTATTTGCATGCACACCAGCCAAAAAGTTATCATAAATATAATAGCATTTGTAAGTTAGATAAGATAAGTAATGCAATGTTATGCAAATAAGTAATAGTGAAGTTGTGTCGCTAAAGTGTTTAGTTTATTCTTAAAAAATGAAGATTTAGCTGAAGTATGCTGCACACAAAGATAATTTAAAGTAGAAATTTTGTTTGTTTGAAGATTAGATTGTACAACTAACTGAAATGATAACTTGAGAGATTGATGGATGTATGGCAACTTTGGAACTAGAGTGAATTCTGCTGATGTTTGCAAGATGATCACTAAAATTTGTATATGTTCTCTCTCTCTCCCTTTCTCTCTCTCATACCCACACATACATAAACACAGAGCATAGTAAGTCGCCACAAAATGTGCATATGTCATTGTGTATGAGAATCCCTAGTGGTTTACTGGGAAACATACGAGTCAGTTGGAGCATTTACTGTCATGCTGGCATGTTGGCCGTAATAGCTCAATGGTTAAGAGCAACCAGATAGAGACCGGGAGATCCGTGATTCTAATTCCAGCCATGATATTGAGTTTTTCAATCTCACAAAGTTTAGTGCTTATCTGAGATTTTGTTTCTGAAACCTATCTCTCTCTCTCTCTCTCTCTCTCTCTCTCTCTCTCTCTCTCTCTCTCTCTCTCTCTCTCTCTCTCTCTCTCTCTCTGTCTGCCTCCCCATCTTCCTCCCACTCCTTTCTACTAAAAATGCCTTATTTTGTTTTAAGCCCCCTTTTATCTATACATACTTCCCTCTACTGCCATTAGTGGTAGCAGGTAGTACTAGTATATACAAATATAACAATTTGTAACTTAAAACTTCACTTATCTTATAAGAAATTATGATAATTTTCTTATAAATTCTCTGGGATCACAATCTCATGTAAACTTATACACAGCTTCAGCCGGAAACAAAGCTGTCGCCATCGTTAGGAAAGCTAGATGTTAATATGTTCTTGTTAGTACTACCAAAATAAAACTAATATCAAAATAGAATCGACTGCCGGTATTTCAAATTTCATTATGTGATATTTATTTTTTAAAATAAATATCTTTTCCCAAACCATTAAATCTATCGGACCATTTAATTGTTTTAATAATTTAACTTCTGGAGTTAAATTTATCTTAATTTTAATTTTAACTGATTTTAATTTAACTTCCAGAAGTTAAATTATTAAAACAATTAAATGGTCCGATAGATTTAATGGTTTGGAAAAAGATATTTATTTTAAAAAACAAACATCGTGTAATGAATTTTGAAATGCCGGCAGTCGATTCTGTTTTTAAATTTGTTTTATTTTCAGATTTTGGTAGTACTAACAAGAACATATCAACATCTAGCGTTCATAACGATGGCAACAGTTTTGTTTCCGGCTGAAGATGTGTATAAATTTACATGAAATTGCGATCCCGGAGAATTTATAAGAATTATCCTTTCTTATAAGATAATCGAAGTTTTAAGTTACAAATTGTTATATTTATATATATTTGTTTGCTTCACTGTTAATAGCTTCATATTTTATGTATTTATTAGGTAGTAGTAGTAATCCTGGTCACTCCACAGGGAAGCATAGAGCCTTGATAAAAGCACGCCATCAAACTCTGTTGCTTGCCAATACTTTAATTTCATGCCAGCTTTCTCCTGCCTTCGCTGTTTTGCTTCAACTCTGACCATGTTATATCATGTTACCCTAGTAGCACATGCCATGACCTAGATGTAACTAACAGCACTGCTATTTAATCTGATGATCTTTTATTACTTTTTACTGGATTCATTCAATTTTTGAACAAAAAGTACTCACCTAATTCTCCTTGCTGGACATCAAATCTTGTAGCACCATCTACGAACAGTCTTGGATTATTTGCTATTTCCTGCAACAACCATTTTACACCTTGTTTACTTTTGATACAAACTCCCCTGGTTAAAAAAATTAGATTAAATTTAAGAATTGCTAACACTTCAAAAGTTCTAGCTTTAGAACATCACAGAGCATATTACAGGTTTCATCTTGCAATAAGATATTTTTACTGTTACATGGACAATATCAAAGCACTTTATAGTTCTAATATGAGCAATAGTTAATTAATTTCATGTATCAAATCTAGTCCATAATACATTAAAAATATGTGTTATATTCACATGTGTTTCTCCCCCATCATTTATTTTTATATGGCTTCTACAAACTGTTTCACAAAAGCTTTTATTCATTTATACTTCATATTAATTTACACGTTAGACCTGAAACAACCAAATGGATGAAGCTGGGAATTAAATGAGAAGTGAGATGAAATAGAGGAGGAAGAAATTTAGGGGATGAAGGAGTATTTCCCCTAGTAACCCAGGGAAACCTTCGAAAAACTCCAGGATCTTGAAGGCAACCATAGTGATCGATCTACCATCTTCCTAATGCAAATCACACCACTACCTCTCTCAATTACAGACATGTGCAAATTATTAGCAATTTTGTTTTGAATGCTTCCAATTCTAGTTCAATAGGCCTTACATGCCTCACATGACTTTATATAATTATTTTAAATGTTCCTGTGGCTAATACATATTACTTCTAAAATCTGACATGCTATTTTGCAGATATTTCTGGCTATCGTGGTTTATTTTTCATCTTTAGAATGTTTATGCTCATTTTTTCCCATTTCCTTCACTGCACAGTGAAAGGTAAATTCCTTTCTTCTGCCCAGTAGCTCATTACCACTGCTTATGTATTGTTCTTTGGTACCTAATGGCACTCCAGGTAAGTCATCCCCTGGCAGGTAGATCCTTTCCTGGCCATTTTGAGGGTGGGGGATGAGGACAGCAAAGGTTTACTCTCACATTTGCTACAAAACCTTGCTGTTAGGAAGATGGGTAAGGTCCAAGATATCACACCACGCAAAAGAGCTCAAATTCAAGTGTTATTAAGTGCTGTAGTCTAGAAGTTAACCTTTGATGATGGAACAATTATAGGTTGGGATGGTTGAGTAATATTTTTGGACTATTTAGCTCATGGTCTCGAATTAATGTCTTCCTATTAGTAATCTAAGGCTTTTGTTCAGTGTTGCCAACACAAATTAGTTTGCAGGTTTCAGTCTTAAAATTCCAATTAAATACATTTCCATGCATATTGTTTTTAATCTAATATGACACGATTTGGTAAATGTTTACATGAAGAAGTAGGCAAAATAATAAAAAAATTCGACAATTGGTATAGATATGCGGATGACATCTGGGCATAGGAAATGAGAAACATGTGGATGATGCATTAAGGCTACTTAATTTAAAGAACTCTACAGTAAAATTTTCCATAAAAAAAAAAGAAAAACAATGAAATCCCTAAATCCCTTTCTTACACTTGAACCAATGAGAAAACATAAAACACTAGAATTTGGCATGTGTAGGAAAGAAACACACACAGAAAATTTCATAAAATCAGATGGATACAACCCAAGAGAACACAAGCATGCCGTTGTCAACAGTTTAACTGGTCAAAGTCCCCTTAAACAAGATGGAATATATCAAAGAGTACAATCATATAGTTCACACTGTGGTATAGCAGTGGCAGCCGATAAAGGAGGACTGCAGGACTGCCGCCCCCCCCCCCCCAAGAGCAAATTTTAATTTTATTGTTGTTGCCTTAATTGCCTAAATTGAATAGATTACATCCATATATATTGTAAGTCATTACAACAATGTGTGTTTGGAGGAAAATGGAGGCCAGGGCCTTTGAAACTAGTCTCTCATAAATATATGAAAAAGTAAGTGACGAGTGTCAATAAACCAACCACAAATAATTTATATCATTACAACAAGTTCATAGACTGTGCAGCAAGTTCATATGTGAAGCCGCTTCTCCCTCTTGGACTGCCAGTCCAGCTCACTAATGTGCATATCACTTCAATTTCCTCCTCCGCTAGCCCCCCCACTTCGTGTTTCGACTTAATGTGCGCCCCATAGCTTAGTGAACTCACTGGACTGCAATGTTTGCAGTCCCAAGAGTGGTGTAAATGCAATTTCGTGCTGATTTTCGTGAAATCAGATGCTTTTTGAACATTTCCACGGTGATTCAAATATATTTTTGTTCCTGACAGTAAAGTATAATCAAATGTGACTTTACATACTGCTATCAAAGATGTGATTGTAACAATGAGTAATTTAGTTGAGTATTTAAAGTCACTTCATTTTGGCGCTTTAACACTGCAAGAGAAATGTGACATTTAAGTGCGAGGAAGACAGACTCCTGTGTTAAACATTATTTCAAGTGCAACAAGCCGACAAACAATATAGCAGGTGTTTCAGTCCTGAAATTTACACGAAATATGAGTGAATTTGTGGCTGTGAAGTCAGAAATTCCCTGTTCTATTTTCCTTGCCCTTTATTTGGAATTAAAGACGATGCAGCCAACATTGCATGGGTTCAAAAGGGAGTTTCGGACTTGAAGAGACTATATGGAAAATGTAATAAACATGAAATGTCCAAAAACCATATTAATAACATGCTTAGCAAATGGGTTAGTACATGTCCAGACATGTTTATCTGTTATGGCCGACGAAACTACAGATATTGTTGACATGTTTCAGCTTGTAATAGTCTTAAGGTATAGTAATGCCTTAGATAGTCCTGTTGAGTGATTCTGGGGATTTTTTATTCCAAATGGGCAAAATTCTGATGCAATTGCGGAAATTGTAATTTCTGAGCTTAGCTTGGCAGTATATTAAAAGAAAATAAGAAGAAGCTTATAGGCCAAAGTTTTGATGGTGCAGCGGTAATGAGTAGGGCTATCAATGGAGTGCAAGCTAAAGTTAGAGATGTGTACCCCAAAGCTTACTGTGTGAATTGCTTAGCTCATCAACTAAATGTGATAATGGAGAGAGCTGTCAGGCAAAACACAAAAGCTAGGATTTTTTTTTCCAAATCTTTGTGCTATACCCACCTTCTTTTCCCACTCTCCACACAGATCATCAGTGTTAGATTCATGTGTTAAGAAGAGAATACCCAGTGGTGTATCAACGAGGTGGAACTACAAATCCAGGACTGTAAATGTTGTTTACAAATAGAAGGAGGCATTTAAAGAATGTTTTGAAATTTTGTCAAAATCAGAGATCTCCAGCAGTGAGACAGTAAATGAGGCAAGGGCTTAATTGGGGTATCTTGAAAATAATGAGTTTTGTTTCTGTCTTAATTTTTTCCATTTAGTTATGCCTCATGTAGAAATACTGTACAATCAACTACAGAATTGCCACATAGATGCTGCCAAAGTTCCAGTGTACATACCTACTTTCGCTGCTGAAATTATAAAAGTAAGAAACACGGTGGAGTCATGTGATTTGGCAGCAGAAAACCCTACAAAAGAAAAATTGTTTCAAACACACAGACAAGAGCAGTAGCAGCAGCCAAGGAAGTATGTGATGTTATACTGTCACAATTGAATCTCCGCTTCAAATTTACAAAACATCTTTCTGTGTCTTCCCTGCTACAAGATTCACAATTTGGGGAATATAATTCAATATATCCAGAAAATGCGTTCAGTGAATGCATAACAATGTTCCCGGTGTTTGATAAGGAAAAAACTACATACAGAACTTTCAGTCATCTATTCAAGAGAAGAATTCAGGAATATTGGTGGTGCTATAAAATTGCTTCAATATCTTAGAGCTAATAATCTTTCTTCCGCATTTTCTGAAGTGTTAAAACTTTTGAAAATAGCTATAAATCTGCCTCTAACAAGTGAATCTGAGCGCTGTTTCTCCATACTGAAAGGAATTAAAACATTCCTTAGGAACACTATTGGAGAAGATAGATTAACTGCGCTTGCTATGAGGTCCATAGAAAAAGAAATGATAGAAAACATCCTGAAGTTCAACGAGAGAATGGTTAATAAGTTTGCTACAAAGAAAGATCACCGTATGCAGTTCATCTTCAAATAATTAAGGTAAGCTAAAATTTCAATAATCAGTGCAGCCCACCTAGGTATAGACAACATGGGCCGCCACTGCATTGGATTCAGTGCTGAATTGGTAAAAAGATTTGACAGAATTGCAGACAAATAACTATTCTTTCCCCAATCAGTAATAAAACTTCAGAAAATGTACATACCATCCCAGAGCTACATATATTTTCCAAAAAAGTATTGAGAAGCAGTTTATTCATGCTTAAAAATCCTTCATGTTCAAACAGATAGAATATGTTGTAAAAATATTCACAGTAAATTTCTGTGAAGATGAATTAACTTACCATTGGTCTCCGCCATTCAAATGGTTTGGGTGGACTCTTGCTGAAGAATATGGAAGAATCTTCAGCAGGAAATTCTGGATCTTGCCACAAGGTACCCTGTGCAAGGCACTCATCTCTAATCTTATAGAAATCTTGGATTTCACCTCTGGCTCTTAAACCTGACCCCCTCTCTCCTAGCTGCAAGAAAGAAGACAAGTTTCAGTTAATTAGAAGCATTCTTAAATTTAGCTTATTTATCTTATAATATACAGCCTTTGTTTTGGTGCCTGGCTATTTCTATGATGAACTGCTTATACCCACTGGGCAACACTGTTTCTAACAGGTTTTGTTGCCTCTGTGCTTTCTCTCTTTGCCAGCTAATATGAAGACATGAACCTTTTATCAAGAAGTGAGACCACATGTTTCAGAATTGTGTGTGTTATTGCTATTATAATGCTAAGAATTCCATATAAATACTTTACCACATACCCAAGTAATAAACTCTTGTACAGAAGCGAGATGGCAAGTTATAGACAAATTCCCTTGCAGAGAAATGGTTCATAATTCCTGCGAACAGATTTAGGGAGACAGCATCTATTCTTGATACGAAACCCAAAATAAATCATGTTATTAAAACAAAATGGCTCCATGGTATTGGAGGAAAATTAGAATGAAGTTCAAAGAAAATTTGAATACGAATTGGGAAATATAGTCAACATGAAAAATTCAATGCCATGGCTGGGATTTGAACCACGGATCTCTTGGTTTCCATCCAGTCGTTCTAACCCATTGAGCTACCATGGCTCACTTGCTGTCACGACATTAAAATCTTCATTGGACTCATATATTCCCCAGTAGACCACTTGGGCACTCGCATTCGAGATACACCGTTTGTGGCGACTTACTATCGTAAGTACTTGAGTCCCAGGCTTCATCATTTAACTAAAATAATAAGAGTTACAGTTCTCCACAGGAGAGATAGTCTCTGACGCCTGAGATGCAACGGGATTAGAGAAGGTTCCCACACACCCTCCCTGGACAGGTTTATAACACCCCATGTCAGTACAGTTACAGACCATTCAAAAACATTCTGACTGTTTCCAATTTTGTGAATGAATCTTGTCGGTTTTAGTGCACAGAGTGAACAGGGCGCATGTTTTTTAACTGTTCTGCTCCTTGTGTAACACACGTTCTCTGCCACACACACACATTTGCTGTCCTTGTCACACTGTGTAAGGCAGCACATACCTTTCAGGGACCTTCTTTGCGCTGCTGGACAGTAAATATAAGAGTTAATATTATTAGTATAATATTAATTAGAAATATCCACTATTGTTCAAATTCCTAATTAAACTATTCACAAGAAGGTTCTAAAGCAATAAAGGATGAGAGAACGCCTCCTAGACAACCCCTTGCCACAAGGAGATATGAGTGGTAATTTTACACAACGGGAAATTATATTTGACCTTTAACAAGGAGTTAATGCATGGTGTATTGCAGTTTTCACGATAGCCTTGATAGAGGCTCTATAAACACATTCTATATATATAATTTCCCCATTATGCAAATTGCCCATGATGTGTTAGCTATAATAATGTGCAATGGAATTTCTACAGGCTTATATGTACTTAAGCTTATATGCTTACTATATGTAATAGATTATTTCTTAATACACAGTCCTAAAGTTTTGTTTCAAAATTTGTTTCAATACAAAATAGAATGTTGGTAGAACTGTGTAACGGCAATAAAATTAAATAGGTGCACATATGTACAGTCAGCCCAGAAAGTACACGTACACTACCTAAATGAAGAAACAATGTGTGTTTTTGCAACATAATTACTTATGAAACTTAGTAAACTTGTAAAATTATATGGTTTTTGTATTTATTTACTTATTCCTATCGTAATTTTGCTGGAAGTTTTCTAGAATCAGTAGTTTTCAACTGTAATATTAGATGATACCGTAAATTTGGCACAAAAATATTCGCATATCAAAGGTATCTAGATTGAATACTGTGGTTATATTATAAGCTAGCTCTCCTTTCTGGATAGTACGCATTCAGCTGTTTCACAGAAAGTGGTCTGCTCGTACCAGTCTGACGTCGAACACAGTAAGTTGCAGAGGTAACGTAAAATGGGCCGAAGAGGGAAAAAATTGCGCCAGAAGAGAGAAAAATAGTAATTAAACTATATAATGAATTCAAAACATTTTCTGAAATATCTCAGATGTAGGGGAGACCACGGTCAACGATTCAATCCATCCTTGATAGAGTAGGAACCAGAAAATATGTTCTAAATACACCCAAGAGTGGTCGACCTAAAGTCCTCGAGCTTAAAGATGAAAGCAGCATCCTTCGCTGCATTAAAAAAGATCCGCGAATGACTGCTCTTCAGATTGTTGCTGAGTTGCACAAGGCAGGATTTAATGTTTCAACAAGCACAGAGTGCTGTTTACAGTAAGAAAGAATACAATGGCAGAGTAGTGCGTAAGAAGTTCTATGTCAGCCCACAGAACAGGAAAAAACGCCAGAATTCGCTCGTAAGTACCGTGATAAGGATGTGGACTTCTGGGACAAAAGTTGTATGGACAAATGAGAGCTTGTTCAAGATATTCGGAGTGGATCGCAGTCGCAAAATACGGAGGAAAAGAATATGGAGCTGGAGCCAGAAGTTCTTGTTTCCACAGTAAAGCACAGCGGAGAATCTGTCCTTGCCTGGGGTTGTATACGCGCATCAGGTGTCGGCAATCTGCATGTTATTCAGGAAATAAAGGATCACAGGAAGTACATGGGCATTCTTAAGCAACAGTTGCATGCAAGTGTGGAAAAAATGGGCTTGCAGGAAGACTGGATGTTTATACAGGATAATGATACAAAACATACTGCGCTTAATACATGACTGTGGAGAGTATACAATGTTCCAAAATAGCTTCATACACCTGTCCAATCTCCAAATATTAATCCTATTGAACGAGTGTGAAGTATCCTCGCAAAACGCGTAAGAAAATGGGCAATTTCCAACAAAGAAGCACTTAAAACTGCTCTTTCGGAAGAATGGAACCGAATACCAAAGGCGGAGGTTAAAAAACTTGTTCATTTCTTACCAAGGAGACAAGAGGCTATAATTAAAGCGAAGAGATACCCAACGAAGTACTGAATAACAGCATTTTTGTTGTACTGTGTATTCTGTTTGTGAGTGTACGAATACTTTTTGAGCCCGAAAAATTTGCAAGTAAATTTTATATAAATATAAGTGACATTTTATTTGTACATTGTTGCTATTTTCGTATAAAATGTAAATGATTTTGAGAATGCCTTCCTTTGAGTCAGTAAATTTTAATTTATCATTTAAATACTCACCATAAAATTAATTTCCCTTAAAGTTTTAGTTGTGTACGAATACTTCCTGTTCTGTATTTAATGAGACAAAACTTAAAACCATCAGTTTTTTTTTTTTTTTTTTTTTTTTTTTTTTTTTTTTTTTTTGTAATTTACGTCCTCCAACGTTAAGTCATATCGGACAGTGAATGAACTGGGTGAAATGATGCTCAAATAAGTCCAGGGTCCGTGGAGCTTAGAGTTACTCGACATTCATCTTGAAGGATAAGGGAAAACCCCGGAAAAAACTTATCCAGGTAACTTACCCTGACCGAGATTCGAACTCGGGACCTCTTGAACGTGAGGCAGACATGCTATCACCACGCTACCGAGGCGGGCAAAAAACATCAGTGTTCTTATTTTGAAACTCTACATTAGACATTTAAAAGCAAAACAGTCCACTTTTATAAGTTTTTGTTAAAAAATACTAACATTGTCACTCTTTCAGGGTCAAGTCTATTTCTTTTTCTGTGATATGAGCCCTACTGTGCTAAATAGTCTTTCAGAGAAAACTGTAGCACGTTGAACACACAAGTATTTAGCAGCTAACTTTCTTTTCTCCCCCCCCCCACCCCTTGTTTAGTTCTGGAAATGCTTAATTTGTTTTCCAGTAATGCAGTGTACCAGAAAGATGAGGTGACAAATCGTGGTTGAGATATACAGTGATTTCTTCTTGAGAACTGTTAACTGACAGTTGACACACGATTATTTTCTTGTATAATGTTACTGTACAGATACCACATTTCTGGCAATTTTTCGGTAATGTTCTACTTACAGTAATAATATTTTGTTATTTTAAAATAAATAAAAATTGCAGACTCGTCACTGAAGTATCGAAAAAGTATCAAGCAGATTTTCTGAAATATCGTTCGATGTCGATAACAGACAAGTATCGTGAGTATCGAGATATCGCAAATATCGAGGACACATCCCTAAAAAAAACATAGGGTTACTAGGAAATGCTGCGTAAATCTAAGAGCTGTAACATAAAATAAATAGTAAAACCATACGCAAAGAGTGACAGTTCAGCTAGTATAACAATACATTCTACCGAAGAGTCAATAACTAAAGGAACACATTTATCAAAAATGTGTCATTCAGGCTACGGAGGCTTACTTACGTACTTGCCTAATTTTGAACAGAAGAGCGTATCGCTTTTTCGACAATTTCCGTTGATAACAGCTGTTCATTTCCTGCTCGTGGTAAACAACTTCGGGATAATTTGCTTGCGTCGCAAACTGATACGCAATGTTGATTTGTATTTTTGGCTTCTTTACATACATATGGAAGAAAATGATTGTGTTTTGTCTTTACATCTGTGTGGACACTCCAATCTCGTCAGAGAACATTAAAGATTCGGAACGTTTTTAAAAATCGTATTGCTGATGCTGACTGCTGTGACAGCAACACGTTACGTTTAATATCTTAGCAAGGTCATTTAATTGTAGTTGTTAATCATCTTGTTCTTTCAGTATTGATATTTCGAGAAATAGTATAATATTATGTAAATGTACAGATGTCATAAATGCCCCTGGTTTAGCAGCTTGTGTGTCTTATGCAAGCGTGCAGCCATTCACTTGTTTGTTAGAATTTGTGCGAGGTCAAGGGCAAGAACGGAATACTAAGAGAGTCCAGGTCTTCACATCTGGATCTACCGAAAGATTTGTGTTAAGATGTCTCACTGTTTTAAATCAATGGCTAAGTTTAGAAAGTTCTGAAACCACATGGTTATTGACCATCCAGAGCAATACGTCACTTTAAAAGCCAATAAGATTTGTGTATGATATTTAAAAGTTAACTTGAAAGCGACGTTTCGTAAACTCAAAAATATGAGGGCGGTCCAATGAGTACATATGGTGTTGCTAAGGGAAGTTCGTGCTATCATCATGCACTGTCATTTGTTACACGCTGTCAAAACAAATTTGATGCTGATTCATAGATTAGTTTTAATTTTACAGATATTTCAGTAAGCTGTTCAACGTGTTTTTACTAAAATAGAAAAAGTGCAGTATCGTCCAGTGATTTGCTTTTTACTTTCAGATGGGAAAACTTGCCAGGAGAAAAAAGCGAAATTGGATGCTGTTTATGGAGATCTTTCACTTTCAATGACAACAGTTGGATATTGCTGTAACGAATTTAAACGTGGTCGAACATCCTTTTATGACGAGGAGTGCCCAGGACGCCCTGCGGATATGGTTACCGAGAAACTCATTGAAAAAGTCCACGATATCACTCTCGCTGACCGTCGAACGTAAGTTCGCGAAATGGCAGAGGCCATAGGAGTATTGACCAGAACGGCATTCCTATTTTGCACGATAAGTTGGAGATGAGAGCTGTCGGCCCGGTGGGTGCCGCGTTTGATCACAGTGGACAACAAGCGGATGCGGCTTTCAACTTCGAAGCTGTTTAAGCGAAATCCAAGGCATCTTTTGCGTCGAGTTGTCACTGTCGATGGAACCTGGCTTCATTATTATACTCAGGAAACCAAACAACAATCAAGACAATGGATTACTTCGGGAGAATTTGCTCCAAAGAAGGCAGAGACAGTCCCATCGGACGGAAAGGCCATTATTTGGGATGCGAGGAGTGTCATACTCATTCACTTCTTGGGAAAAGGATTAACTGGAGCATACTACAGCGAGCTATTGCTCCAATTCGACAAGAAGTTGAAGGAAACACGGCTCCATATGGTGAAGAAGAAAGTTCCGTTTTACCACGATAATGCCCCAGCAAATAAATCCGAAATTACCGCCGCCAAACTGCATGAATTGCTACCACATCCCACATATTCTCCTTTTTTTTTGTAATTTACGTCCTCAAACACTGTCATATCGTACGATGAATGAAATGGGTGAAATGATGCTCAAATGAGTCCAGGGTCCATGGAGCTTAGAGTTATCTGACATTCGTCTTGAAGGATAAAGGAAAACTCCGGAAAAATCTTATCCAGGTAAATCCCCTGACCAAGATTCGAACTCGGGACCTCTTGGAAGTGAGGCAGACACGCTACCATCTACGCTACCAAGGCGGGCGATATTCTCCTGTTCCCAAACATGAAGAAATGGCTCGCAGGAACAAAATTTACATCAAATGAGGTCCTCATGCAGACAGAGGCTATTTTGCAGAGCTTGACTGTTCTTATTTTTGGAGAGGTTAAAAAAATAGCAGGAGAGTTCGGAGAAGAGTATATCCCTAAAAGGGGACTATGATGAGAAATAAATAACTTACGCTTGAAAAAAACTGGCGCTTCATTCCCACCAAGGGTACTCGCTGAAACGCTCTTGTATACAGGTTGTTTCAAAACGACACCGAACGAATATTACCGTTTCGTAGTTTATAACTTAATCAGTCCGAATTTCGGTGTAGCAGCTTTGAAGTTCTCTTAGATATAATTGTATGCAGCACTAAATATTACATTATTTTGTGATTAGGCAGCGTATAAATCACAGGTGTGCGAACCTCAAAAGTTGTTATGGGGACGCACCAGCCACGAAAAGAAAAGCATTACTCCTTGTTGTTTATCAGTGACCCTAGCCTCACTTTCAGGTAATGGGACAAAGGGCAGTTAGTTGTGGAAAAAGTCGATAATGACTGACAGTTCCAAGATTGCTCATTTTGCTAAGATCTTAATTGTACAATACTTTCAAACAGGTACTGTAAAATCAACAGCTTCCTTTTAAGTTACAAATGCTTTATTTAGTATTATTAAACACAGTGAAATAAAACGTTTGTCTCATTCCATAAGACATTTAGTTTTGGTTAACTTTATCTACAATTGTTTGATATTGTCCTCTGCTCCTTTTATCATTTAATGCTTCCATCCTCAACCTCAATAACATTGACTTCCCTCTAAAAGGTCTAAGTTGCATATGCCACTAGCTTATTTTCCGTCATAGACTGTTATAACGGAATGATGGAACACGTCAAACACCCACAAACAAATAACTAAGGAGTAGCTTCCTTATTGCGGTATCATAAGCCAAAGAAATTCTTAATAGTAGCAAGCTACCGTGGAGTATGTCGGTATGTTTACAAACAGCTACAGCAGGCGGCACGGTGTGTCACCTACCTGCGAAATTCGATAGCGTGAGGCACGCGGCGTTGTTCCTGTAACTGCCTAATCCACACTTATTCTGGAGCGTTTTTTATGCGGCTCTTTGGGTGGTAAAAAATATATGTGTCACAGAAGGTGAACAACTACTTCTATATATTCGTTCGGTGTCGTTTTGAAACACCCTGTATATAGTAATGGTACCTGACACAGTCCAGACGTGATGTGAAAGTGAAAGTCCTGTGTACAAGGCTATCATTGACTGCGTAACAGAACTTGAAAATAACCCTTCTGATTAATAATAAAAAAATCAATACATTCAGTTAGATATATTTCTGCAATAACTTAGGCACGTGTTTATGTTACCATAACATAGGCTCGTCGCCAAACGTCACGTAGTTTACAAACTGTAAATATTATAACCCAGTAGTCCGTGTTATGTACGATGGAAAACAATGTTTATTTATTCACAGTTTCCCTGCGTCATCCCATTACCTGAAGAGCAAAATGCAATTAAGCTAACGAAGGCACGGCAAAACAAACATAAGTGTTTCAAAACATATTAAGTCCATAGAGTAGGAATTGATTCATATCTAATTTTAGGCAAACAGCAAGTTATAATACGTAGACCATTTTAAAATTAGATTGACATGGTAACTAAGGAGCTCACATCAATATAGTGGAATCAACTACCAACACCTGAGTTAGTCAACGTCTGTGAAGAGCATAACTCAAATTTGGTTTCTAAAATCACCATCTTCCAAGGAATGAGACACGATGTCAAGAAACTCCTCCAGCCCAAATTATCCTTGATGTTGAATATTGTGATGTACCAAATAGAGAAATTTAGTTTTGTATGCTGCTAGCTGATGATGGAACAGTTGAATGTAAAATATAGATGGTTGATTGTTTTGTGTGTTGTGTATTTACGAGAAGTAATAAAACCACGATCTGTTAGTTTTGTAACAAGTATTTATTTTATTTAACATTCGCAAGTAACACTTTACATTGAACTCTTTTTTAAAAACGGCTCCTTTTTCCAAAAAGAATAAACTACTACATTTTAATTAACTGATGGAAATTAAGCATTTCTTTAAACTAACCGTATATAGGCTATGATTTTAGGGAGTCAACATGAACAATTCAATGCCACGGCCAGGATTTGAACCACGGATCTCCTGGTTTCCGTCCAATCGCTCTAACCCATTGAGCTACCATGGCTAACTTGCCGTCCTGACATTAAATTCTCCATTTGACTCATATTTCCCCGGTAAACCACTAGGGGCTCTCGCATTCGAGATACACCGTTTGTAGCGACTTATTATTGTAAGTACTTGAGTCCAAGGCTTCATCATTTAACTCTTTTTATTTAAGTTAATCGATGGAAATTAAGCATTTCTTTAAAGCATTTATTTAATTTTTATTTATGTTCACCCGCCGACACTTCTACCCTGAAAGAAACTACCAGAGAGATGATGTGAAATGATAATGGAGATGAAATTGAGGGACAAAAATTTAGGGGGATGTAATTAACCTATCCAGTATTCGCCTGGCGACCCGGGAAAACCCTGAAAAAGCCCATGGGTCAGGTAGAACTGTCACAGGAATCGAACCCGGACCTCCAGAATGCGGGTCACAGACGAAACCGCCTGAGCCATCCCGCTCGGTAAATAAAAAGGTGATGAATTGCACAAATTCCACAGGCAATGCAAAGAAAAACATAAAAATACTATCATAAATTACAACAAACATAATATAAAAGCCCAAAACGAAATCACATACTTATGAGTGACGTTGACGAAAAAATTAAACACCAAAACACATTTCATAAAAAAACTTCAAGCCGCAAAAGTTGCAACTACATGCTTAAAACTTTTATCCAAAACAGGAAAGGAAGGGTTATCAAACAAAACCTCTTACAACTGTATAAAACAATTATAAGACCAATATTCACTTATGCTGCAATAGCACTATGGCCCATTACGAACCAGACAGTTAAAAACATGAACGCAAGTTTTGAAAGAAGATGTCTAAGAATAACAATGAAACTACTACCATGGACAAAAAAAAAAAAAAAAAAAAAAAAAAAAAAAAAAAAAAAAAAAAAAAAAAAAAAACGAAATATACGACATATCCAGAACTGTACCAATAACTGACGAAATTAAGAACGCAAGTGACCGACCACATAGACAAAGACTTATTGAGAACGCCAAACAATACAAACCAGTACACCTGCATCAGGAAACCACCCCAAGCGAGCCACATTTACTAACCATAATCAAAGACTACGAAGATATCATTGAAGATGAACAAGAACGACTCCAAGAACACCTAGACATACCACTTGGAAATCACTACAAATCCAGCACGACATATCAACTCAAACTCAAATTAATCAAACCTACATCTCCATTTACAAATAGATACCAAATCTACCCCTATCAAAATAAAATATGTAAATTAAAAATGTCCTTACGCCCCCATAAAAATGAGCCTACCACCATCACAAAACAAATTAAAGAAAGCAAAGAGCATGTCCCTCAAAAATTAAAATGCATGTTGGCTGAAGAGGGCGAGATAAGCCCTGAAACAGCCTTGGGTGAGATAAACCCAACCACCCCCCCCCTAAAAAACAACAAATTCTATAAAACTCCATGCTGCAAAGCAATATCGCTTCATTTATCGCCTTCATATCGACTGCTACCTTTGGGGATAATTCGTTCAGTTGTCATTGCATTTCTGGGTCTCTTCATTCATACTTTCAGATTCTAGGGTGTGTACAGAACAATATGGCTAGAGAAACATTTTCACTCCCCGACGAGAATAGAACCCGGGACCCCTGACATAGTAGATAGGTATCGACCGATTGAGCTATAAATGGGCAAAGCTTTAACATTCTTCATACGCTTTATTTTCTTGCATGTGCCTTTTATCTACGGGAAGTCACCAATTAGTAATGTGTAATTATCCTGTCAGGCATAGATATAACACGGAAGTTTCACTTTTGTTATCTTCAAAGAACGTTTTCCTAACGTTGTTATACTTAAAAGGAAACAAATCAGTCAATAAATGTGAAATGTACGTGTTTACTTAGAAAAGAGCGTATATCAAACTTATTTCAAATAAACCGTTAAAAGTCCATCACTGCATGAAGGCAAATTGACCACTTTAAAAACTGTTAACTTCCATTCGGTGATTGGTTGTTTATAGTAAAATGGTGAGCATAAGAAACATCTTTGCTTTACCAAGCTCCAAATATGCCAATTTTATAAATACGTAAAATTTGAAGCTATTAACAGTGAAGCAAACAAATATATACAAATATAACAATTTGTAACTTAAAAGTTCACTTACCTTATAAGAAATGATGATTTTTTCTTATAAACTGTCCAGGATCGCGATTTCATGTAAAACTTTTACATATTTGTTATTTTTACAGTTTTGTTATTTCCGGCTGAGGATGTGTAAGTGTTTTATATGAAATCGTGATACCGGACAATGTATAAGAAAAATATCTTCATTTCTTATAAGGTAAGTGAAGTTTTAAGCTAAAAATTGTTATATCTGTATACATGCCAATGTTATACTTATTGAGTTATGAAAATTTTTATTTATTTATTTATTATTTATTTATTTTTCATTTATTAATTCATGCATTTATTTATTTATTTATTTATTTATTTATTTATTTATTTATTTATTTATTTATTTATTTATTTATTTATTTATTTATTTATTTATTTATTTATTTATTTATTTATTTATTTATTTATTTATTTATTTATTTATTTATTTATTTATTTATTTATTTATTTATTTTTGTACTATGCGAGGTGTACACTTACATTACTTTCTCTATTCCTCTGGCACAAACTATTATTAAATACGCTTATGTTCATAGAGATACACTTGGTAGGAATGGTTTTATTACATATTACCCATGGCGTAAGGGCTCGCTAAAGGACTAGAGCCTGCAAATCCGACTGCCGGCCTCACGCCCACATACGCAAGAAAGAAGTGGGCGATCATCCAACCCAGGGCTGGCAAGATAAGCAACCGAAGTATAAAACGTTTTACCCCTACAACCGCTCCTTACCTTTTGCTTCTATCTGGCAAGTAAACAAACAGGTGACGTGTGATCATTCGGATTTTGCACGTAATGAAATGCATAATTTTGAAGCTAAGGTTTGGTTAGAAATGCACGAGGAGGGTAAACGACATTAGAGAATATGAGTGAAGGATGTAGCGACTATGTTAAACGGCTATATATTAGCACTGTGAGAGAAATCTTTCACATCACTGACCTTAGACAAACCTTAGGTTGACAAAAGCAGTTCTATAAAATTAACATGTTTTAATACATTTTTTGCCCGCCTCGGTAGCGTGGTGGTAGCATGTCTGCTTCAGGTTCAAGAGGCCCCGAGTTCGAATCTCGGTCAGGGTGAGTTACCTGGATAAGGTTTCTCCGGGGTTTTCCCTTATCCTCAAAGAAGAATGTCGGGTGACTAAGCTCTATGGACCCCGGACTCATTGAGCATCATTTCACCCATTTCATTCATCGTCCAATATGACTTAACGTTGTAGGACGTAAATTACACACATCGAACATTTGTTTTGTTATACAATAATTGTTATGCAGCGATAAATATTTTCCTTAAGCTGCTAAATACATTAAAATACTTTCTATGTTGTATTTTTAAAAACAATCGTCACACTCTATCCAAAAGGTGCATTCAAATTGTCAACATTGTACATTGTTAAACAGTAACACAGGCGTAATAACACTCCCTTAATTTAAAAGATTTTTATCCTTGCTGAAATGTAGAGCATAGGAAGATGCTACTTATAAGGCAACATGTAATAACATAAAACCACACACTTCGTAGGAGTGGTACACTGTTTTCAATGCATTAGCTGTTGCCGGCGTTAACAGAGGCAACATTAACGGCACGCCACTGCAACATACAGCATATTGGCCCTAAAGAGACTACTAATAATTATAATGTGTTTCTGTTAATACTCTATTTCAATTAGATATTTATGCAATTCAGGAAGTAATCTCTCACATCTGTTAGTTTTATTCGCATTTAATTTTATTTCTACTGTTGGATAGTTTTCTTTGTGTAGCAATAAATAATTATGAGTATTTTCTGAATGGCATAGCAATATAGTAAATGATTTCAGCTCCTACAACAAATTCAGTCCATTGTATTGAAGTAGGGAGGTAAGTTGACTTACTTCCCTTGAGAGGCAATTTCTAATCACTCGTAAAGATAAAATATACATAATACTATGCTCACCACAACAGGTGTGGAAAAACATTTTAACACTTAACATTTCAAATCTTTAACAACACTATAAAATAATATCACAAAATGTACAAACCATAAATATGTTCGGGGCCAAACAAAAACAACTGTTTCAGATTTTAAACTTAAATACGTAGCAAGTTTGACATAACCTAACCGAATTATCTTTTTTAGTTATGCTGTTCAAACAACTTTTTCTATTTTCCCCCAAAGAAGTCTCAGAACACATATTTCTGATAAAATCTCGGTGTATTAAATTTTTGGGTGGAGTACAATACTTCCCTCATTTTCTGTAAACACGTAGTATAGAAAGTAAAAAGATCGTGTGTTTTTTATGTTTATAGTATAACTTAAAAACGAAAAATAAAATTACAGCTTAGCGTGGCATTTTAAGTTCAACAAACTTTCAAGAATACTACACAGAGATTTTAAAACACCCATCACTTCAAACTACGTTCCCAAGAAAAACTGTTTATAAAATTATTTTTAAAAAATAAAGGCCTACGACTTTAATTAAAATTAGCATATTTACGTGACTAGTAAGATGTACACCTAGAAAAATATTTTTGTATGCTATTTGCACAATTGTTGATAGCAAGCTAACTGTTAAGAAATAGACAAAAGCTTACTGCACGATTTCAAATGCCTGTTTTATAGCATTAGCATTTTTTCAGATAACCTTGTTATTAGTTTGAATTTTTCAATACTTATCATTTTTTTCTCGGGAATGTCAACGAAAGATTGTGTAATCTTGAAACAAATATATAGTGACGTTTTTAAATTTTAAATCACGATGGTACATTGAATTCATGGCACATAAAATAATACGTATCCACTTATGCTTTTATATCAAAGTTTTTGTCGAATGTAATGCACCTTTCTCAACGTTAAAGTAGAATATGGGATGTTTCTGCTTTACGGATTTTGGAGCCCAATTTTCGAAATCGAAACGTTAGTCGAATGCATCAGTAATGCAGTACCAACTGTGGCAGCAGAGGACCTAATACGGCGTTACTTAACATACCTAAGTGCATTTGTGGTATAAACGGAACATTCTCTTGTTGCTAAAATGGAGAAGGGAGGTATACTATGAATCTTTATGAAGAAAGTTAAAAATTAATGCACAAATTAAAAAAAAAAACATAACATTTAAAAGTTCCGTTGGCAAGAAAGTTTAAGTTTATACAATAATAAATAGGAGATCTTGAGGATCCTTTCTTAGTCACCTGATCACATGAAATAGCAAAAATGGATGTTTTTGATAACAATTATTTAACTAAAAGCGGTTAGACAGACAAAAAGCAAGACGTTAAAAGATTGCTACACAGAAATTTAATATAAATCTCGCAAAAATCATAATTCCCTAATTTTAAAAATACAGTAAATTCAAAATGTACCTTGAATTTTTAAATTACAGTACCCATATTTATATAATCACGTCAAAATTCAGAATAAAAATGTTTCTCTTTTGTGTGGTTTTTGAAAATTATTTTTTTCACCACATTCACTTTTTCAAATTGTTCAGCACTATGCAGGTTTTATTCAGTTCTTCTGAAATTTGTTACGCAGCTTCCGAAACACAAGAAATTAAATCTGTTGCATACAGGTTTGTTTGTTTTAAGTGGTTTTTAAGTTAGTAACTTTATACGTCGTATAAAACTTCTGAAAAACATAAATTTCAAATGACAGAATTTAAATTTAGTCATTTTAAACTAAAGCTAGTAAAACGAACTTACAACAAATTTGTGTGTAATAATCAGTAAATAATAATATAGAATTTAAAAAGGTTTTTTAATTGTATCGTATGGAACTTTTGCATTAGGCTAGTAAAATACAACTTTAAAATGTAATAATTTGGAAAATAAGATATGACACTGAAATTAAAAACCATTAATGTTTCTATAAGACAAGTTTGAAAATAAATTTTGAGCTACGTTGGCTGGAAAGCTTAGAAAATGACATTTTCAGTGTTAAACTAAAATAAGCAGTAATACTTAAGTACAAGGTACACGATGCAGCAGTCCATGCAATCCGTGAAAACTCAAAGACTCAACACTAGGCAGTACCTCGAGAGTGTAGCAGACCATCACAAAACGCTAAGTACAGGTAAACAAAACGTACCTCTGGAGTCACCACATTCTGATTGGCTATGTCTGAAACCGTTCTCTTATACTTTGGGTTGTACACATTGACCTGTATAGTGCTCACATGCCTCGTTGTCGTCGTCATAGCCTCGGCCAGAGCTTACTGAACACTAACTGCACTAGTTCTGTGGTTTCGTCTTTATCAAGTTCCGCAGGACTTCCTCTTTGCTTTATCATTCCCTTTTAATATCATCGGTTCAATGCATTTGTCAACTTCTACTGACAAGCGTTTTGTAAAAAGTTTACTACTTTGATGTAATACAGTGATAACTTCAGTGTTTAAGCATTTGAAAAAAAAAAAAAAAAAAACATCTTAGGTATGAATACTAGAAGGTAGAGGTGGTATTGCATTCCAGCAAAAAAAAATCGATATCGATATTTCACTGGAAATACATGTTTTGAGGCCCATGAATCCAGGCGAAAAGTTTGCATTTCACTGCCACGTAAATAACAGATACGTCATGAAAATATTGATATATCACCCAAAAGTCTATATCAAGCTTTTACCGAAAATCTAAGAAAAAGCACTTGGAAAAAGAACGTTCGTGTGATTGAATAACTCAAAAACGAAAAATAGGTTAAATACCAAACTTCGCACTTAAGTACAGCATCTTTCAAGAACGATACGAAGGTTTTCAAGAAAACGCCCACTGCAAACTACCCTTTATATAGAAACATTTTCGAAACTTTTGATTTTATCAAGAATGGTTCAAACAGTTTTGATTAAAATAACATAATTTTAAGATATTTTTTCACAAGTTGTATCCCATCCTCATCAGCAAATCCTCTTTACGAGTCGAATGTACGCTGCTACTATACAAGAGTATTCTACGACCACTTCTATATGCCAGTCGTGTATGGGGATGTGCTTCACCTACTCATATTCACCAACTCCAGATGTTTCAAACCAGAATATTACGATTGTCTGTGAACGCCCCGTGGTACATCTGGAATGCACAGATGCATAGAGAATTGGACATAGTCAGCATTAATGAGTACATCTCTACAACGACAAGCAGATTCTTTGCACACCTTCCTCATGTATCAGGTGCTTTATTCTTTCAACTGGGACGTCGCCTTGATGCTGCACCAAGACTGAAGGCACACTTGCCACAGGACATTTTATTTCTATAATGTTTATTTATTATGTAATGAAGAAGTTATTTAATTTATACTCACACTAATCAGACCAGTTTGCTTGAGGGCTCTAATATGAGTAACCTATTTCCCTGTATACTTTAATTTTATTATGTATATTATGTATATAGCTCCACAATTTGTATAGCACCAACTGTGCTGAGCAATTGAAATAACAATATAATAAAAAAAGATATTTTTACGACAAATGAAATGTATTAAGTGGTCTCATTAAGTAAAGTCGGCTGTTTGATTTTGGTGTTTTCGAAAATTTATTGGGTTTCTTTGGTTTGGCAATGCTATCTACAGGATGTCATGGCTAGTGTTGCGTACATTCCGAGCATGTATCAGTCTTCAGTTGTTAATAAACAATCACAAAATGAAGATAACAAACTTTGAACTTCTAAAACACAACTTACTGGAAACAAGATTATAAAACCGCTGACAGCTCGAAGAATAAGTGAAGTGGACGCAATAGGTGTCGTTAGTGAGCGTGTAGCACAACGAGGGTTCCAAAGCTTCAACAATGGAGACGAAAACACTAAAGATGGAACATCTAAAGTATGGAATATTCAGAATATACGCCCAGTTTTGCACCAAAAAAAAAAAAAAAATCCGTAAAAAAGTACCATAAGTACCCCAGTTCTACAGCTTGTGTATGATTTTCTAAGTGTCTCAATGTAGCGATGTATCTTTTGATGAACCACGTCCTTCTGAAAGCCTACAGGTACTTTTTGCGGATATTCTTGCAAAACTTGGCGTATATTCCATCTGTACATTACATTACATTCCATTTGAATATTAGATCTGTAGGCTGAACGCAGAGTGGATATCTGTGGTCAGTTTATCGTTAATCCCATGGATGATAGATTTTTCAGGAGAATTGTCACTTGTGATGAAAAATGGGTATATTACCGAAACCCTGAGAAACAGTGTCTCGATCTCCGCCAACCTGCCAAAGCCATCGTTAAAAAATGACTTTCGAGGATTCAGGGGGCCGATTCAGAAACGCGGCAGGCGGGATGCCGGTTGTGAGAATCTGCCTGGAGTATCCTGCTCTGGAAAGGCGGCCTCCGGTTTCCGAACCGGCTTCGTGACTGTTTCGGGACTTGGGCAGGTGGGATGGCGATTGTCCTAAACGCACCCGGGGAGTTTCTATACGATAAAGTGTAAGGGCTTCACACTCTGTACTGTAGTGACTCCTTGAGTCGACGCTCCTCTGCCTTTTCTCACCTCACCCCACTTCAGGCATAGGTACACAAGACCAGTCTGGTTGAGGTGCGGAATCTTCTCCGAACAATCCAATGTAGGGTAGCTCTCAGCTCTATGGACCTTGGGCCATATTTCAGCAATATTTTACCCATTTCATTCATCGTCTGATAGGACTTAACGTTGGAGAACATTAATTTAAAAAAAATACAGCAAAACTAACAACTTATGCTCTATAGATCAACACTGTTTACTCTCCACCATACAGTCCTGACCTAGCATCTTGCGATTTCTATTTGTTTCCAAAATGTAAATATAAAGTGCGGGCCATCACTTTCTCGTCATCAGCGGAAGCACTAGAACGTTATAAAAAACATTTATGAACTGGCATCATTTCTTTAATAACTGATTTCGTCGAATGCAACAAGTATTGATAAAGGGAGATATATTTTGAAAAACAATAAAATCATGATTTTTTTTATAGTGAACCATTCTCCAAAGGTATACACTTAAAATATTTTTTGTTATGTTCCTTAAAGCCCTGTTTAACACGGACATGCGTTATACATAATTTACTTTCTAATCAAATTACAGCTGTAAGTATTATTAAAATAGCATTGCAACTGGAGTCCATATCCTCTGGGCCCGCTGCACTATTGCAGGAGCAAATGTCTATCCTTCCTTTATTCACACAGGCGGTAGTTAAGCTACTGCAAAACAAATAACGGGCGCAGAGGTAATGGCTCCAAATCTTAAATTAACTTACCCAAAAGACCTTGAATTTCTTATGCTTGTAAGGCATTACGTTGGAGTGGCAGCAACAATAGGATCACGATCGCTTACTGCTCAAGCCTAGAGTGTAATTCATCAAAACAAATATTACTTCTCTCAGACGCAAGACGAACGTATAAAAGAGCTGCAGCGAACGGCGATAAGCTTAAAGCCCCATTCTCAGTGGTACGCGATACGGTATTACATCTCAAAATCTATGGCAATGTGTACATTCTCTATCAAGGTTTAGCCACGTCATTTCGTGAAAACCAGACATTTTGGTGCATCTACAGTGATCAAATTATTGATCGTGGTGAATTTGGTGGGTGCTGGACCGATCAATCCTTTTTATTGCAGTCAAGTTGTACAGTAAAACCTCGTTAACCCGGATCTCTTTAATCCGGACGTTTTGAGAAAAAAAAGTTGTTTAAGACTTGTTCTACAGATGATAAATTGCTATTCTTAGTAGGTACATTACTCGAATTCTCTTGCTAGCGGGTGAATTCATTGCACTCACCCCACCTGCTTGAGGCCAGGTTGGAATAGAAACTTTGATAAAGTAATGGAAAAAGCTGTGACCTGGTGTGTGTGTGTGTGTGTGTGTGTGTGTGTGTGTGTGTGTGTGTGTGTGTGTGTGTGTGTGTGTGTGTGTGTGTGTGTGTGTGTGTGTGTGTGTGATTTGCCAGAAAGCAAGATTGAAGAAGAAAAAATAATTGTAGAATAAGATTTTATAAACATTTTTTAAAGTATCGCCTGCTGTTCCGATGTCTTTAAAGGATGCATTGACGATCACGGAGGTTATAAACCGAATACAGAGGAAGGCATTATTGCATCATGCAGTGTTACTGAAAATGAAGAGTATTCAGACTCAGACAATGTTGATGAACCAGCTGTGTTTATGGCCGATGCACAAGCAGTAACAAACATAGAGAAATTGATGCTTTATTTCAAGAGTCAAGACAAACTGAGACAGCAGAAGCTCGCTGCTGTTATGACTCACGTACAAGTGTCCTCCACAACCATCTATGGATCGTTGGTCCCATTTTCTTTCATACGACTGTAGACTCTGAAGTTAATATGAGTATCTTCAAGACATTTGTGGAGCAGCTGGATGATATCGAATTGAGAAAAGGTTATTTCCAGCAAGATGGAGCAACGTGTCATACATCTAATGACACCATGGAACTTGTAACCAGTTTCTTTGATAATCAAATAATCTCAAAAGGTATGTGGCCCCCCTCCCCCCACATCCCTTGACTTAACCTCACCGGATGTTTCCTTGTGGAGGTATCTAAAAAAATGAAGTGTACAAGAATAGGCCACGGAAAGTGATGTTCTCAAGGAACCCATTCGAACTAAAATAAGTAACATTGGGGAGGATACTCTCCGTAAAACTTCAGAGAATATGATGAGACGAGTGCAAACATGTATAGATGCTGGTAAAGGACACTTTCAACATTTTCTCTGAGATGTAAATACTGTAATGTAATCTCCCAATTGTGTATCATATTCTCCCAAAGTCACACGTGTGTCGTATTATTGGTTCAAGAGTTATAGCCTATTGAAATGGTTCAGGTTTATATGGATCGCACTATAGATAGAAGAATGTGAGTTGGTAAGAATAGTTCGTTTAACAGTAATGACGTTTATTTGTGTTTATTTGTGTTGCACCTTGATGGGACGGCAATCTGATAGCAGTTGACGTATGTGTGAGAGCTTTGAGTTATAATCGCGCTGCTCAAATGGTTACCCTGGCTTTATCTTTGTTAATGGAAGCCTCTCAGATAACGCACATATTACTCCACGTGGACATAACATCTATGTCATTTGTGATTCCTGCGGATTCCACTGTCTAAAGTGATGCGTTCATTGGCGCTTAGCAAACATCCGAGAAGCGCGCTAGTACTCCTCTCACTCTTCAGAGAGTAGTCTGTGCGTTATCTAGAGGTTTCTATTACCAAAGATAAACTTTAGAGTAGCACGATAATACATTCAGCCTATCTATGTGTTCCCAAGTCATGGTCTGGGATCGATAGTATTCGTTATATTAATTAAAATAACATCATACTCTCCTGATGTAATCTATCCATCCACTTATTTGGCTTGCTTCGGAAGTCACTTTCCATCACCTAGCGACGTAACTTTTTACGATCATCCCATTATATTATTAACGTTAGTAACTCTTACCCTTTTGTTTTCTTATGTTTTGCAAATAACATAACATTTAATATTATTAACATACAAATCCTCTATAAATATGAATGAACAATTTCTGATAGGGCTAATTTAGAATAACGTCACAAACTTTAGTAGAGAAGTGAGTGCAGCACATCACATTTTTACGAGGGTGAGTCAAAAGAAAACCTTCAATTTGTAATAACAAATCGAAATTTTGGCCGTTATCCTGTAAGTTGCTAAGCGTGCGACAAACAGCGTGCAGAATGGTCTGTAGGTGGCAGCATAGTGCAGATGCACACATACCGTCGCAGTATCAGTATAGAGATAGCAGGAGGGAAGAACAGCGTTCTGTTATTCGGTTTCTGCGTAGTGAAGATGTGAAACGTATTGGAATTCATCGACGAATAAAGGTTCAGTACGGTGATGCATGTTTGTCACAGCAGCAAGTCTACGAATGGAGTAGGAAGTTCGCAAATGGTGTGACTTCAGTGGAAGATGCTCCACGTCCAGGTCAGGCACAACGAGTTGTGACTCCACAGAACATAACAGCAGTTGAAGCCGTAGTGAATGAAAACCGCCGAGTGACACTGAATGACACTGCAGCATGTTTATAGATTAGTTTACAGATTGGGTCAGCACACCACATTGTGCATGGTGTGCTCCAGTTTCACAAAGTATCTGCAAGATGGGTGCCATGGCAGCTGACTCCTGAAATGAGAGAACGACGTGTTGATGCTTGTGAAGAACTTCTTCAGCGCCTTGAACGGGAAGGTGATGGCTTCCTTGCAAGAATCGTTACTGGGGACGAAACCTGGGTTCACTTCCACCAACTGCAAACGAAGGGAGCGAGCAAGGAATGGCGCCATCCCTCATCACCAAAACCAAAGAAGTTTCGAACAGAACCATCAGCAGGGAAGGTTATGCTCGCTCTCTTTTGGGACGAAAAAGGCGTCATTCTGGAGTATTACATGCCTAGAGGTACCACTGTCACCTGTGCATCATACACAGATCTTGTAAAAGGTCATCTGCGGCCTGCAGTCAAATCAAAGCGACGTGGATTGCTGTCAGCAGGTGTCCTCTTGCAACATGGCAATGCAAGGACCCATACTGCCGGTACAACAATCACAGACCGGCATTTTGAGTGTCTTCCTCATCCACCATACTCACCAAACCTTGCCCCAAGTGATTTCTATATGTTTGGACCACTCAAAGACGCAATGGGAGGAAAGAAGTTCCATTCCGATGAAGAGGTACGCCATGCGGTGCATGATTGTTTCCACGGACTACCAAAAGAATTTTTTTCTAAAAGCATTTATGCACTTTGTAAGCACTGGAGGACTTGTATTGAGCACGTGGGAGATTATGTTGAAAAGTGACACAGCTTTGTACCACTTCTACACAATAAATAATATTTAAAAGAATATTTAAGGTTTTCATTTGACTCACCCTAGTAAAATATTTTCATCCAAAGGATGAAATGGATCACTAAATAAACTTAGAAAACATAGAAATGAAAATGGTCTATTGGTGAAACTGTATTTTGTTTCAAATAGTTAGCTCCTCCCCAAAGTATTCTTCTCTTAGCTCTGGTTGCAGCATTACAACGAGCCCATCTAATGGCATGTTAAACAATTACTGAACCTAGTGATTATAAAGTTTACTCACATTCCCATTACAATCGTAGCGTTTTGGCGCACACCTACATTGCAGTAACTGGGAACTAAAGGTCAAGGTTCAAATTTAATCAGAGCAGGTTCCGTTGCGAGTTCGCGATTCCAAAAGGAACCTTGACCTAAAAAGCTGATGCGATCGATAGTTAGAGATGCTGGAGCTGGCGCCTGGTTACCGGCTACCTAATGTCTTCTTGTCGGAGATAATAGTCGAATTACGAGATCTGACGTGGAGAGGGGAATCAATTTAATGGCAGGTCTTTAAAATTCAAATTGGTCGACCTTTTACTGAAGTGAAATACTGCCAAATTTACAATGGGAATTACTAGTTTCAGGACAGTAAACAAAATGTTTTGAAGCAAGAAAACTTACGTAAAAGTACTTCCTAGCGTAAATATATCACCATATTATATTTAATGAAAACCTGATTGTGCAAACAATTAAAATGCATTTGTGTATTCTCCATGACTAATATTTAACTATAAATAAAATATTACGATTTAGATAGCAGAGGACATTCACAATAACCTATGAACTAAAAGAAAACAATGCTTGAATTCTGTTCCAAATAAGCGTTTATTATTCTGAATCACACATGGTTGGCGGTGCGGATGATTGTTTATCAATTCTAACAGCCTAGGCGAGGTGCTGAGATATTCTCACTACATATGATGCTATCATGACGTCATAACAGCAACCTGTGAGATGCAAGAAATACGCGATGTTCATTTTTATCTGTGGTTTTACCGCGTAAAATTTGACGTCATCATTAGCATCGCTGATGGAGCGAGTTTATATACGATTCCCCTAGCGGCTTGCGATCGTAGTTGATCTGCTCACAGCAGCTTTGAGGCCTCCCTCTACCGGCAGGTAAATATACTACTTGAGAGGTGGGTCCTGCCCGCGTAATATAAAGGTGCATAATTTTGCCTGGTGCGTAGATACGATAACTGTTGTAGTTTGTTTTAATGAATGTGAACACTAAGTGACGGATAATTGCGAAGAATATCTTATAATTTGGCGTTTCTCTGTAAAGATATACAACTTAATATACTTTAATAAATGAATATCAAATTAATAACAGTATTAGTCTCAAAACATTTTAGTAAAGAAACAGATTTATCTGTTTTTTGTCATTTTAACAGTGCATGTCATATCGAACAATGAATGAATAAATGAATGAATGAAACGGATGATATGATACTCAAATGAGTCCAGGGTCCCTAGAGCTCAGAGCTACTCAACATTAGTCTTCGTAAGATAAGGGAAAATCCTGGAAAGAATCTTATCCTGGTAGCTCATCCTTAGCGAGATTCGAACTCGCGACCTCTTGAGTGTGAGGTACACACGCTACCTCCCACCACGGAGGCGGGCAAGAAACAGATTATATATATATTATATATTTATAATATTTACTTATTATGTTTATTGCTTCTAAATTGGGACCGTCACTTCATAGCGTCGAGTATTTCTCATTTTGTGAGTAACTGATCTTGTATCTTGTAAATGTTTGATTCACCTTTTGTTTTTAAAGACAAGGATACCAACATTAAGAAAGAATTTTCATTAAGCGTGAGCATGACAAAAAATTTATATCATATACTGATATCTTGCAAACAAAAGTATGTCAATTTGACGTTAACTGGACACTTTTGACAGAATTACGCTCCGAGGAACTTGTCTGAATGCCGGATAGCGTTGCATAAACTCCTCCATGCAGCGGTTTAAAATATATTTATATGTCGCACTAATTTTAATGTCCTTACGAAAGTAACATTCAACCTTGAAGACGCGGTGCCCTGTCTACATATCCACCTTTAGAGTAGAAACGTGCTACTTTACATATGTACTAGAATGACAATCATGATTACCGTAAAGAGGGGTGAAAGGCGAGGTCGGTTGTATTAGTTATCAGCACAATCACACACAGAGCGTTGTAGTTAGTTACTGTTCGGCAAACATTACCGCTTCTTCTCTGTAGAGGGTACTATGATTTCAAGATAGACTCAGCAGTCAACTATGACGCCATTCTTGCTCAATCGGAGGGCGGGAAATAACGCATAAAAATGAACATCGTGTACATGCACCACGTTTCAGTGCATTCAAGGTGCGAACAATGATGGGGGCGTAGCGGTGCATTTTGTCGCTGAATGTTCAAAGTATGGTTGATTCTACATTTAGTTTCACGAGGGAAATTCAATAAGTAATTCAACACATTTTTTTCTCGGCCAATTTTGGTTGGAAAAATCTGACCTCTTGTGGAACATTTTCAAACATTCCCACTTTGTCTCGTAAAGTTCCATTGACTTCCGATAGGTGACAGCGCTATACGGAGCTTTTAAAATGTCATCTGTAACGGAGGTGCGTTCCAAACAACGGGCAGTGATTGAGTTTTTTTTTGACGGAAAACCAGGGCATCTCAGATATTCATAGGCGCTTGCAGAATGTCTGCGGTTATCTGGCAGTGGCCGAAATCACGGTGAGTCGTTGGGCAAAGCGTGTGTCAAGGTCAAGCAAAACTGTCTGATCTCCCGTGTGCTGATCGGCCGTGCATAGCTGCGACTCCTGCAACGTTGGAGCGTGCGAACACTCTCATTCGAAATGATTTCTGGATCTCAATCAAACACCTCAGTGCTCAACTTGACGTCTCTGTTGGTAGTGCTGTCACAATTGTTCACCATTTAGGACATTCGCAGGTTTGTTCCCGCTGGGTCCCTCGATGTCTAACCGAAGACCATAAAGAGCAAAGGAGAACCATCTGTGCGGAATTGCTTGCTCGTCACGAGGCTGATGGTGACAGTTTTTTGTCAAACATTGTTACCGACGATGAAACATAGGTTCATCACTTCGAACCCGAAACAAAACGGAAACCAATGGAGTGACACCACACCCACTCCCCTACCAAGAAAAAGATTAAAGCCATATTCTCAGCCAGTAAAGTCATGGAAAAGTAAAGAAACGACTACAGCGTGTTCGTAGGCACAAAAATCCGAACGAACTTCTTCTTCTCCATGACAACTCAAGACCTCACACAAGTCTTCGCACCCGAGAGAAGCTCACAAAACTTCAGTGGACTGTTGTTCCGCATCCTCCTTACAGCCCCGATATAGCACCGTCGGATTTCCATATGTTTGGCCCAATGAAAGATGCAATCCATGGAACGCATTACGCGGATGATGAAGTTATTGATGCAGTACGACGTTGGCTCCGACTTCGACCAGTGGAGTGGTACCGTGCAGGCATACAGGACCTCATTTCAAGGTGGCGTAAAGCCGTAGCACTGAACACATATTAAGTTGAAAAATAATGAACTGTAGCTAAAAGATTGGGGAATAATATTGTATATTTGAATGCTGAATAAAACAACCGTTGTTTCAGAAAAAAAATGTATTGCATTACTTATTGAACCGCACTCGTATATTAAATGCATTTAGTAAATGTTTTAATCACGTTCATTCTAAGTTAGAGTTTAAAAGTTTGATTTGAAAAGTTTAAAAATGGAGAACAAAGTGAAGAACTTGAGGAGTACATTAAACTCTAAACTGTATATATAGTTTGGTTATGCGGCTCTGAAATGTGTAAATATCGACTGTTTTCCGTGTTTGTTGCTCGAGAAGAATAAATGTTATTGGTACAGTTAAGATCGGGTTATTCGTGTATAATGTGGGCATATCATTTCAGGATACGTCAGTAGTAAGCACTACAGTTCCGCAGAAATGCACACCTGGAACATAAAGACTTTGCCGCCAGGGATTATTGGTTTTAAATTTAACAGCTGACGTTCTGGAAGAGGATAACGCGAATCTACCTGCGGTTTACACCAACTATAACCATATGTTTACCACACAGTGTTTTACGAGCAGTTGCTGACATTGATGTCAACTGAACAAATACAATGCCACCAGAAGTAAACAGAGAGCACTGTAATGGGGTAAATATACCACAGTTGGCTTTTCCAATAGTTTGCATTCCCTGTAGTTGACAAACCAGTGCGGTCTCATTAATGGGGAAGTAGTTATAAGGGGGAAACAAGCCTCGTGTTTGTTTCTCTTTGGCGTGCCTGTTAATCACATTGCTGAAAAAGACGTCACGAAACTACCATTACAGTCAAAGTGCAATAAATAAAACATGTATATAGAGATTTTGTTTACATTATTACCAACAGGAATGAAGCATTGTAAATTATTGATCATGAGTCGCACGTACGTTCAGGAAGTATAATACAAGTAGAAAACATTCAGCAAAAACAATGTTGAAATATGCAACAGAGAAGAATGAGATCACGTATGTGGATTTACACATGAATCTTTACACACATCGGTTCAGAGAGGTAGATCGTCTTTTGCTCTGTTCATTTATTTCTTGCATAAATTACAGAGGAATATTGAATTTATAATGACAACAATGCTATAAAGATCCGGAAGCAAAGCCAATGAATAATAACAAGAACATGGGTTAGCCACATAATGCTTTCTGACAGTAAACAAATCAAATAGAGGCATGTGTTCAGTGGTGAGGCGTAACTTTCAAAGCGAGGGAAGCTCCACATAATAATTTTCATTAAAATAAGAAAGAATGACTCAAAGAACTAAGGCTACTCTTTAATACTCTTTCTATTGTACAGTCACACGTAGGTCCAGTAGCGAGGCGTGACTTTCAGACCGCGGGAAGCTCCAAATAATAATTTTCATTAAAATAAGAAAGAATAATGACTCAAAGAACTAAGGCTACTCTCCAGCACTCTTTCTATTGTACAGTCACACGTAGGTTCAGTAGCGAGGCGTGACTTTCAAAGCGAGGAAAGTTCCAAATAATAACTTTCATTAAAATAAGAGAGAATAATGACTCAAAGAACTAAGGCTACTCTCCAGCACTCTTTCTATTGTACAGTCACACGTAGGTTCAGTAGCGAGGCGTGACTTTCAAAGCGAGGAAAGTTCCAAATAATAACTTTCATTAAAATAAGAGAGAATAATGACTCAAAGAACTAAGACTACTCTTTAGTACTCTTTCTATTGTATACTCACACGTAGGTTCAGTAGCGAGGCGTGACTTTCAAAGTGAGGGAAGTTCCAAATAATAACTTTCATTAAAATAAGAGAGAATAATGACTCAAAGAACTAAGGCTACTCTTTAGTACTCTTTCTATTGTACAATCACACGTAGGTCCAGGAGCGAGGTGTCACTTTCAAAGCGAGGGAAGCTCCAAATAATAATTTTCATTAAAATAAGAGAGAATAATGACTCAAAGAACTAAGGCTACTCTTTAGTACTCTTTCTATTGTACAGTCACACGTAGGTTCAGTAGCGAGGTGTCACTTTCAAAGTGAGGGAAGCTCCAAATAATAATTTTCATTAAAATAAGAGAGAATAATGACTCAAAGAACTAAGGCTACTCTTTAGTACTCTTTCTATTGTACAGTCACACGTAGGTTCAGTAGCGAGGTGTCACTTTCAAAGCGAGGGAAGCTCCAAATAATAATTTTCATTAAAATAAGAGAGAATAATGAATGACTCAAAGAACTAAGGCTACTCTTCAGTACTCTTTCTATTGTACAGTCACACGTAGGTTCAATAGCGAGGCGTGACTTTCAAAGCGAGGGAAGTTCCAAATAATAATTTTCATTAAAATAAGAGAGAATAATGACTCAAAGAACTAAGGCTACTCTTCAGTACTCTTTCTATTGTACAGTCACACGTAGGTCCAGTAGCGAGGCGTAACTTTCAGAGCGGGGGAAGCTCCAAATAATAATTTTCATTAAAATAAGAGAGAATAATAACTCAAAGAACTAAGGCTACTCTTCAGTACTCTTTCTATTGTACAGTCACACGTAGGTTCAGTAGCAAGGCGTGACTTTAAAGAAAGGGAAGCTCCAAATAGTAATTTTCATTAAAATAAGAAAGAATAACGACTCAAAGAACTAAGGCTACTCTTTAGTACTCTTTCTATTGTGTACTCACACGTAGGAGCTTCTTGCACTGCAAGACTGGTCAAACTATACGTAGACACATTCCTGCTTCCCCTCTCCTCTCAGACGTTCCAATTTTTCCAACGGCTGGCCCACACCGCATGAATTGTTAACCCAACATGGAGAAAGTATGCAATCCTTGTTATTGCCTGAAGTAAACACTTTTGGCAATAACTTGAAACTTCACAAGAATTTCCTGTTTGTCACTACAATATACCAATTTACGTAAATTACCTACTATTGCTAATGCTATTGAAATGTAGATGCAGTTGTATTTAAAAGCCTCACATAAAACAAAAAAACATTATAGAGGCTTCATGTGACAAATCTGTCAGTGCTGCCTGACTACCGAAGAGTTGCGATTGCTTCCGGAAACCTACGAAGCATGCTATTCAACGTTACGAATGTGTGAATACAGAAATATTCAGTACTGAATGAGCTCGGAAACCGATCACTCGAGCTTAAGCAGTGTCAAATTGTCCGCAGCACGTTTTGAAAATGTAGCCAAAACAAATAAAATATTGTTTGGCATGATTTTTTTACTTCTTTTTCTCCTAAAATTATTGGGGAAGCGGCGTTTGCAGCACTTCATTGTATGTTTCGCTACTGCATGTGTTCAGTCCTGAAGATCTTGTTCTACAACGAGCTCTGCAGGAAACGACTCCTACTCTGAGGAACTGCCGCAGTTCTGTCTATAGAGGAATGTACTGCATCAGGCACAAAGTTGAGTGTATTACCTGTCTGAGGAATGAGTACAGTGGTTTGGGGAGAGCGCTAGTGTACATAGCATCGCTCGGTTTAGAGAGGTCAGAGAAGGCAGGAATTGCACTTACGAAATCGATATCCCATGCCTTGAGGTATTCTCCCGAATATGTTCTTTTACCTCCAAAAGGAATATTTTCTTAGCAGCATTAATGACTTTACGTACTGTAGGAATTTCTCTTCTCTGTTTCTAAAACTCGGAAAAGGTTCTGTGCACAACACATTTTTAAAACTCATCGAGTTCGAACCTTTTTCGATGTGGGAGAGTTTACCAATGTTCAAAGTTTTCTCTCTACGCTTTGAATTTTCAGCTTCTTTCACTATATCATGTACATTTAGTTCACTTTTTCCCACAGCCATTACTGTCTTTTTATAGGAATAATTAGACCATTACATTTCTCTTCTTTACAAAAGTGTAACACATTGAATATTAATTTTCACTTTGTGAAGTACGACTCCGCGTAGTGGTTTTGCATTTTGACTTGGTTCAAACCCTTCTACTGTAAGACATAACTGCTACCAATACACTCCAGTATTGCCGAACGGTACAGGGAATGGTGAGGTAATAGCGCTTATCTGTTGGTGTTCACGTGAGTTTCCACTGTTGGGCAGGTAGTACACACCAAGTGGTATTTAGTACGAGATGTAGAAGTTTATTTTGGAATTCCTGTAGCCGATGAATCCTGATCGCAATAGCTCCAGTCCAAATTTGACACATATATATAAGAAATTGATGGAATAAACTTGTTCAAACGAACCATAGTGTACCCTAAGGGGTGATCTGGGATTGAGAACAGAGTAAATTTTATGAAACACCGTAAATTTTACGTAATTTTGAATACGCCATGTATGGGCTGCTGTATACTTCTAAAGGTACAATTTGTCTGCAAGGTTTCTAAAATGTCAAGAAATGACGAGACAGATGTAATACCTAAAATTTCTGATTAATGACTAACATTACTGGTGTATTTAAGAGTTACGACCGTAAACAGCTCACACTGGAAGAAATAACAATAAATCTTGAAGGCTGTTATTTTGTAAAACGCATGAGTAGAATGTAAATAAAATACATAGTAAATTATCGAGATTATTGTGTTGTATTTCCTTAGGTGAAACATAGAGCCTGCTGAACTGCGCAACTTTGAGGCCTGTAGGCAACGGGTGGAGGATCAGAGGTTTCCTGATCAGAGAGATTCAGGGATGAGTGATTAGCCCAACGCCGGAAGTGAAACTACGGGAGGTGAGGTGATAGGAAAGATGATGATGGAGCAATCGGTGGAATTCGCAGGGGAAACCGGAGAACCCAGAGAAAACCCGCCTCAGTGTCGTGTTGTCCATCACATATCTCACTGTGCGTTCGCCTGGGATCGAACCCAGGTCGCCTTGGTGGAAGACAAGCGGTCTAACCACTCAGCCATGGCGCAGCCAGACTATTCTATTATGTATAAGCTATTTCAGGAGATATTTGTATACTAAAACATAGACATATTTCTGTTACAATCATCTGAATTGTACAGTCCAGAATAGCAAAAATAGCAATGCTTTTTACATTGAGAACAGCTGGTTAATTAAATTTTATTGACGAATTATTAAATATGTTATGCTTTCAATAAGTCCATAAAGTAATCACAGGCAAATGACAAATGAAAGGGTGACATTCAAAGTCCTACTGTTTTCAAAATCGGTCTTTTTCGTCTACTGTTTCATGACAGGAATGATACTGAAAACTTTGCATGCTACTCCAATATGTAGGTCAACTAAACACTAGAACTTTGATCTGGATGCTGTAAGCAACATAAATTCAGTTGCTGTATATGATGGAACGTCAATGGGGACAGAGATCGTGGTATTGTAACAAAAAGTGCTGAAAGGCTCTGTAAGAAATGCAGCTCAATTGGTATTATGGATGTTCTTTGGCTTCAAGCCAGACTAATTATTGGGGGAACCTAATGCATTGGGTTTCAAGCCCAAGAATATGTCGCCAGGAAATCTTTAGATCTTGCTTCATTTCAAGGAAGTTTTAAAAGGCAAGGGAAAAAATCTGAAGCGGTAATGGACCGGGTTATTAACTAAATATAAAAGTGGAATGCAAAATTTTACGGAAAACATAAACCTTTTACTTTCGACAGACAAAAACATTACAAAGTAGAAAGATATTCCACTATTTGCCAAAGTATTCAAAGTTATTTCACTTACCATATTTTACAAATAACGTGTATCGTTTGTTATTAAGACTGAAATTTTTTATGTAGCAGGATGATATACCTTTCGAAGATTAGACACAAAATTCACTTCTGAACCTACTATAACCTATAAATATTTGACCAGAGACGACTGTTTTTAAATATTGGCGAATCCTTGGATATCTTCTTTATAATTTGTGTTTGTAAATTCGTGAATGTGAATTGAATTGACACAAAATTAATTGAATTCCCTTGTGACTTTGTGAGAAGTTCGTGGAAACATTTTTACTATGCCATGGAGAAGGCGACTTGACTTAGGTTGTAGAAGTCAGTCAAATGTGCGACGAGCTACGTGACGTGCTGACCGCACTAATGAGCAGCGAGACGCAGCTAAAGCTAATAGTCGTATTGGTATGTCAGAATTGCGTTCTAGAGTGTCTGTTTCTTCCGGGGGAGTTGTTTTCGTACAAATCAATTGACACAGTTATAAACCAGGATGACGTAGCCAACTATCGCACAGAGTTTTTAAACTTATTAGAATTGCCTGAAGTTCCACCTCACAATTTAAAATTAAAAGTAGGATCAGTTGTGATAATGCTGAGTAACATTAACCAACCACGACTGTGCAATGGAACGAGACTAACTGTGAAAAAGTTAATGCATCATGTCATCGAGACAACAATCTCAAGGGAAAGTACATCGGAGAGGATATCTTGATCCCACGTATTCCGATGACTACAACGGATTTACCTACAATTTCCCGTGCGTTTTGCCTTTGCGATGACCATAAATAAATTGCAAAGGCAGTCGTTGGAAGTTTGCGGAATCAACTTGGAACTTCCCTGTTTCTCCCATGGACAATTGAAAGGCTGTTGCAGTGGTCTATTCCAGGTTCTAAAGAAGTTGAGATATTGTACTGCAAAGTTGATAGCAGCCAGTTAGTATAGTTTGAGAGCAAGAAACCAAGTTGCTACCAATGCGTTAAAAAATTGTTACAGTATATACTGATTGTAATAGTTCAAGATTAATGACAAAAGATGGCAGGGTCAACTCAAACTCGACATTGGAGAGGGTTAGACCACGGTTGCACTCAGCCTTTCAATTATACATCGCGTGTTCGCGCGTCGGGAAACCCTGATCTTTATATATTTACGCACCACAAAAAAAAAAGACAAAAAATATTGTTTATCAGAAATCTTTAAATTGATTAACTTAATTTAACTGTGTTGTATTTAAACTTCACCCCCAATTGCAGAATAAATTAATAACTAATCCGAATTTGTTTTATTTATATAGATTAGTTCAGACAACTTTTATTTGGCGGCACGAATTTCGCCGAGTCAGCTAGTTTAATTTATAAAATGTTATATGCACTTATTTTCTTAAGTATAATGTACATTAGTATTATATCAATTACTAGAATAGTAAAATCTATGACATTTAAATAAATGTGGTTCCAAAACATTTAAAGTCCATTTATTCCTGTAGATTAGGATGAGAAATGCGATATATTTAAAAACTCTAACAGAATGCTTGGTTAATGGTAGGAGTTATAATTATGTTTGCACAATGATCGGGACTGTCAACGACTAAAAGCAGCTTTCGTCAATCTCTTCGTTGGCGAAATAAACGTCATAAACACAAATGTAGTCTTAAATAATAAGTGCGCTTATTTTATAGGGAACGTAATTACAGATAATTAAAGATAAAATACTACATATGTTTTGAGACTTACTATAAAATTTATAATTTATTTTATACCAATCTCAAAACATCAGAAAGTTTGCTTTTATTTTCAGATTTTTATATTTTCAAATTCTACGAAGTGCAAAAGCCGAAAATTTAGAAGATTCGACGTAAATAACTTTTATTTTGGACGTACTTCATTCTAATTTAGAACTGTTTGACATATTCTCTTCATTAAAAATACAAGTTAATTCGGCGTGTTCAACCAATTGGCCTGAAAACTACAAAGTTGTAGGAAGCTTCCCAAATAATGGACTCCCCACTCCTAACACTGAAGAATGTTGTGTAATTGAGAAGCTATAAAACAGAGATGACAAATTCACGCTTCAGCCTCAAGTGAAACTACTATCGCTTGCTAGCATAAACTGAGCTGTACAACCTTGAACCGCGCGTCCTCCACTTGTAACCCAGTACAGCTGTCGAGTAACCTACAGGTCAGCTGGTTACCCCGGCCGGGAGAAACACTTCGCTTACGCAGCTATGGAAACAACAGCTGATCCCTCTTCTCAGGGCTGGTGGTGGTATAACTTTGCTGTAAACTGATGTAACCCAGTAACGTTTCTCAGTTCGTGACAGTGAGTGAAAGTTTTGTGTTTAAAAAGTTGAAATAAGGAAAAACGTTATAAAAACAACTGTATGCCAGTCTCAGAAATCTGATACAATACGTTACTAATTACTTGCAAAATATTGTAGATCTAATTCAATACATATATAAAGCATGTGCACTTGATGCAAACACAAATTTTGAATCCAAATATTTAAAAGTTTCATAAATAATGAAATGTACAGAACATTAAAGCACTTTATATAATCCTTACACCTAATTTTTGAACAGATGATATCTCGATTAATCGATATATTAATCCATTAAAGTAACACGGTTAATCGATTAAGATTTTGATCTATCTACAGCACTAATAAAAACCAGTAAATTTACTTTCAGAAATGTAAATAGTATTCCATAATATACTCCTCTCATCTACGGTTATTGTAACAATATCGTTGTATATCATATTTTGCTGAATACAAAACAAAACTGAAATACCTAAAATGTAGCGTTTTCAGTTTTAATTGTAGAACAGTTTTTTTAAAAAAAAGAAATACATATACCGATGATACTTTTTACAGAAAGAATAAATTCCAAAATTTAACTTTTTGCATATATTTAAAATCTTGCTAACATTTAAAAAGTGTAAATAAAAGTTGTTTACAAAAATGAAATTGTTTTCAAAAATATACATCCATTAAGCAGGTCATAAAGCAGAAAAAGTGTTAATTTATTCTAACACGCCGGTGAAAGTTTTTTTATATAACTAGCTGCTTCGTTTTTGTTTTTGTTGAACGGAAATTCAACCATTATTTTGTATAAAGGTCTGGGGAATCCTCTCAGCTAAACAAGGATGTGCACACACATTTTACACGTAGACAAAAAATGAGATTTTTGTTTTAGATTCATACAGGGGGTACCTTTGTAAATACAAATATCATTCATGCTCGGTCTAAGTACTTTAACTGCTACCAGCTGATTTAAAGAGAATAACTAACATAAATCAATTTTAAAAAGGGTTAAAATCATTAACATATTGCTTTTATGATTCTGAGGAGTTTTTAAAACCTAGCACCAACTATATGTAATTATTTTTTATACTTTTGTGGTAACAACCTTTACATAGAACTAAATATGCAATGTATGTAATTTCATTTCTTATTATTTACATCGTACGTGGTACAATTACTATTATTAAACTGTAAGTAATATTTTTATAATTATTTGGAAATTATATTGACACCTTTGACGTGATATTTAGGTGTATATTCGATGATTGAAAATAAATAACAATAAAATTTAGTCCACCACTTTTTAAAGTACCTAGCATATAAGTACGTATGTTTACTTTCGCTATATTTTCTTTGCTATATAGCAAAGAGTTTTTCACGATTGATAATATAAATTAATTAATTAATTTAGTGACTATAAATATTAAACATATTTTGCCAACAAGCCGTTCTTTGAGATGTTATTCCAAAAATGATCGCCATGTTCGCTCAGCTCTTTATCTTAAATTTGCATTAGCAACACACTACAGTTAGGCCTAGTACTAACTTATTTATTGTTGTTGCACGACCCTTTCAGCGTGTAACACAAGAAGCCATGACTGTTAAGCAGGTCGTGATCGTGATCTGATGTTGCACCACACAGCAACCTTCGAAAATTAACATAAATGGAATGGGGTTGGGGGGAAAAGGGATGGGGCAAGGGATGGGGAAGTCAAAATCTTCACTTGACACTGCAAAACAATTGAAATATCGGAGAAAATGAACAAAAACACTACACTGCAATGCGACGTTACACACAACAGGCACTACTACAACCCCGATATCGATTGTAGGGTGTGTTCATTCATTCCCCTTCACGGCGCCGTCGGCAAGGCAGCTCTCTACCCTCACCACAGCTTGTTGATCTGGCTTGTTTTGGTCAACATATTTATTGTCTACTTTCCCCTCCTGTTTCTCTATTATTTGATTTATATTAGAGATGGGTCGATACCAGGTTTTCTCGGTACCGATACACGATATTTTTTTCACGATATCCGATACTTCAATACTCGATACCGTCATGTATACTTCTAATTTCATTACAACTGAGCGTGAAAGGGTAGAGTCACACTGAAACATTCAATGCCATAGTCGGGATATGAACCACAGATCTTCTGGTCTCCGTCCAGCTGCTCTTAACCATTGAGCTACCATGGCCAACGTGCCAGCATGAAATTAAATTCTCCAAATGACTCGTGTCAGAACTTCCAGAAGATCCGTGGTTCAAATCCCGGCTATGGATTGAATTTTTCAGTGTGACATTGCCCTTTCATAGTGCGCCCTACACACGACTAGTGTGAAAGAACAGTTAATTTCCACAAAACAGAATGTTGGGAGAACTGTTTAATCCCAAAACAATTAATTAGGTGCATATTTTTTCCTTGTTCCATTTATACCCCGCCTTTAACTGCAATGGTCATATCGGCGGTCGTACTTCTTTGGAACGTATCGAACGTGTTAACTCGTAGTCATTGGGTTTTAATCATTAGATCACACATACATTCGCACTCTCATTTATACTTCCAGACTCTGGGGAAGATGGGGAATTATCTTGATCGGAGAAAAATCCATACCCCCACCGCCGGAATTCAAATCCGGGACACCTAGCATGGTAGCAGGTGATCTATACCGACTGAGCTGCATATATTTATTGAAACTGAATTTAAAACCCTCAGTGCTCTTATTTTTAAACTCTACATTAGACATTTAAAAGCCTAACAGCCCACTATTATACAATCTCACTCTTTTAGGTCAAGTCTACTTCTTCTTCTGTCACATATGAATCCTACTGTGCTAAACAGTGTTCCATAAAAAAACTGTTGCAAGGGAATACACAAATATTTAGGGCTAATTTTTATGGGAATTTTAAAATTTTTGTTCCAGTAATCCAGTGCACTAGAGAGAAAAAGTGACAAATCGTCGTAGAGATATGTAGTGATTTCTTTTTGGGAACTGTTAACTGACAGTTGACACACGATTACTTTCTTGTATAATGTTACTGTACACGTACCACATTCCTGGTAATTTCTCAGTCTTTGCAATATTTTACTAAAAGTAAAAACTGCAGAAACACCACTGAAGTATCGAAAAAGTATTGACCGAATTTTCTGAAGTATCGTTCGACATCGATACCATACAAGTATCGTAAGTATGAAGGTAGCGCAAGTATCAACACCCATCTGGTAGTAGGAAGACAGAGGAAGTTATATTCACTCAAAAAATCCGTGATACAATTTTATTGGAAGAAACGCAGTTTTAGAGGAACATAGAGAGCTATAGATAGAGTCAACATGAAAATTTCAATGCCATGGCCGGGATTTGAACCACGGATCTCCTGGTTTCCGTCCAGTCACTCTAACCCATTGAGCTACCATGGCCAACATGCCGTCATGACACTGAATTCTCCATTTGACTCGTATATTTCCCCGGGATCAACGGGATACGCGGAGGGTGACCAGATGTGTACTCCTAAGGATAGGTTTTTTATGGAGTCCAACATGGTACCAATTCTGACTCCGGCTAAGTCTGCCTTAGGCACCCAGAATCTAGGGGCTTCGAATGTAAACAAGGTAGCTCCCTAGTAGGAAAAGGACACCAACAATCCCGCCAAGTGCAAGGAATAAATTTTCTAGAGCACAAATTCCAACGTTCTGCCGCAACGCACAAGCCACCGTCACATAGTCCCACTACGAAATACACGAAGTGAAACAAATGTTGGGTGTAGGAAAAAGGGGAACCACCCCATCATTTCCTGCCAACCCGAGAAAGGTACAAAAAAGAGATTAACGGGTCCTACGGGAATCAAACATGGGATTTATCTAATGTATTGACATGTTAATCGCTCGTTAATTTTATATTTAAGTCAGTCATGCTCTAAGTGTATAATGGAAAACTTTTAGTTCAATTTTTCTCAACAAATAATTCTTTACACGAAAAAAAAATTTTCACTTAAAAAAGTCACTAATGTCAAACCTTGTTTTGTATCGACCCATCCTTAAAATAAAGAAGAAGACTAAAACTAATGCCCTTTCCTCCTGCATTGTGAAATCAAAACATGACATCAGTTATAATACTAACATTTAAACATATTCAATCGCCCTTTATTTTACCAATATTGTAGCTAGTGGTATGATGGTTGAGCTGCACATCCAAGATTAACACAAGCTCGACTAACACCCATACACGACAAGGTTTCAAAAAACAGGCTTCAATCAAAAGTATATTGGACTAGAAAAGGGTTAAGGAGATATCTTTTATTGGGCTTAAAATATTTGATAACTTTATCAAACGGTGCACTTTACTGACACAAATCTCTTGAGTTGGATACAGAACTTGTTGCTAATAATTTGTGCACCTGCTCCACCTAGGAGACAGATATCATCCCGGCCACTCCCTTCTGGAAGTTCCTTGACCAGCATTAAGTTAATTAGCCGAATGTCAGCGACATCCTCGAAATTTATTGCGCTACATCATGCGATTCCCGCTACATAGGCCCAGTCGATCTTCCAGCTGTCCTGGTGCCCTACATGTTCCACTGACTATTCACGAAGAAGATACTGAAAGATTTTAGAATGCCATGCTTCTAAAACAAATGAAAGTTTTGTATTTGAGAGCTACTTTCGAACTTGTTACGAGTTGATTGCTATGCAGTTGGTCATTTGCTCTAGTTTACCTAAACATGAATTTGACTAGAAAATTTCCAGGCTGGAAGCTTTACGATTTTAAATCGTTATTAACAGCTAAACAACGGCTTAGACGCTGGCCCCGTAGCGCAGTCGGTAGAGCACCTGCTTGCCGTGCCAGGAGTCCCGGGTTCGATTCACGGTTGGGGTGAGGATTTTTCTCCAACCAAGATAATTCCTCATCTTCCCCAGAGTCTGGAAGTATGAATGAGAGTGCGAATGTGTGCAGAATCCGAAGTACCAGCAACCCGACGTCATTACGATATATTCCAAAGGAGAACGGCCACCGATTTGACAATTGCAATCAAAGGTGGGGTATAAAAATAAAAAAAGAATAGAAATGAATTTGGTAAAGAAGCACCATCTAAGGCAGAGGTGGCCAAAAGAGCCTGCGAGCTGCATGCGGCCCCTGACACCAAGCTTAGAGTAAAATTAACATACTTAGATAATGGAGATGGGGGAAAATAGATAATCTTTCCCTGAACTTGGTTGTTAAATTTGGGTTTGTTCGCTGCCGGGTGTGCCATGAAGTAGTCAAGAAAGGCTCCCATGATAGTTGACAGCTTGTTGTTACTCGCTACAGAATAAAGTGTGTTTAGTGATATTCAAACGTTTTTGAAGGATTTTAACCTACTAGTACCCATGTGACTTGAACTTTGATGTTAAGTGTAAGATACACTAAAAGAGTTGTACGAGGGCTGTTCAATAAAGAATGGTCACTTTTTCAGCGTTTCTGCCAGTCTTCAACGACATGCTGGAAACCATTTTTTTGAGAAATCCTTCAAAATCACCTTCGCGGCCTTCACCACTGCTTCTAATGATGGATAATGCCTCCCACGAAGGCGTTTCTTCAGGTTAGTGAATAGAAAAAAGTCACATGGGGCTAAATCCGGACTATAGGGAGGGTGAGGGATGCACTTCACGGTGATTTTTGCAAGATATTCAGCAACAACATTGGTAATATGCGGCCACGCATTATCGTGGTGCAGCATCCAGCCTGCTTCACGGAAATGTGGTCTTTTGCGCCTGATATGGACTTACAATGTTTTCAGGACATCCCTGTAGTATTGTCCAGTTACTGATGTGCGTGCATGTACAACATGCTGATAAACCATTCCACGAATATCAAAGAATGAGATGACCATAACTTTCCCAGCAGAAGCAACCACTTTTGCTTTTTTGGGGGTTGGTGATGAAGGAGATTTCCACACTGAGCTTTGCTGTTTGCTTTCAGAATCAAAATGATGTAGCCAAGTTTCGTCAGCAGTGATTACGTTTGAAAGAAACTCCGGATCTTCCTCTAACATCAACTTTAACTGCATGTTACCTCCATTGCAGGGGTAGGCGATACTGAACATGTCTGAACTTGCCTGGTTCTCACAGGCGGGAACCAGGAGTACCAACAATGGAATTACTACAGCGTGTTTGTTTCACATTAAGCTAACAGAATATAATAAGATTGAATTTTAGTGCGAAAAATTATGACCGTAAACAAATTATGATCATTCTTTATTGAACAGCCCTCGTATGTTTGTTATATTGGGGTCGTTTTTTAGCCGGCAGTGTTTTGTCCATTACTTTAAAGATTCACTGTTCAAGATGCCGTTTCGGGTATTATGGAATACCAGATATATCTTAATGCCCGGTGTAAAAGTATAATGTTGCATATAACCGTACAAAACATACTGAATAGACTTAAAGTTAAAATGAATTTTGAGTATAATATTAGTAGCTAAACAATTATTATTGCTTACATAAATATAAATATTTTCTATTTTAAATCCAAAGTATATTTTTTAAAAAATCAAATTCATTGACTTGTTCTATGATCTACGCCTATAAATGTCTGTTCATGATGTTTTGCCTATTTTAAACCAATCATGTTTCATGTTTTATGAAAACAATTATTTTTTCAAGGTTTCAAACCACCTATTCCATAATACCCGACTATTTCATATTAACCTCCATTTGTAACATTTTTTCCAAGTACATTGTTTTTATAACAACAAAATGAATAGGAGTTTTTTTGACGAGTAACAGTTCATCACAATTAGTTATAGTATGTACTCATTATGATCTGGAAATTTTTATTTGAAAACCAGTTACTTTATAAATGAAGAGAGAATGCCTAGGGGAAACAGGAAGAAAAATCCTACCCAAAGAAACAATAGTGAGGCTGGTAAACCAATTGGCGGATGTTTAGTGAGGGGAAAAAGGCAGACCTTGTTCGTCTAGGCTACTCATGGTTATTGTTGATGTAACGGCACGACTAAAGTCACCCCGAATGTCTTAAGGTGCCCTTATACAACGTGGCAAACAACAGCCAAAAGTGCAGGCCTAAAGCTATAGTTAACAATAAGAAAAAAGAAAAGCAATAAAAGATGAACATCTAAGCATCTCGCTACAGGGACTTGAAACTGCCGAACATTCTGCTTAATTGACGTTAAAAGTTAAGCCGTACAAAAAAAAAAAAAAAAAAAAAAAAAAAAAAAAAAAAAAAAAAAAAAAAAAACATAGCGTGTCAGTTGTACATAAATAAAGTATATATAAGAATAAGCTATACAAAATAGCTTGTAGAAACTATACATAAGATTTTGGTACGGTATCGTTCCTTAAACCTAAATGCAAATCTTGAATATGTATCCGTAACATGCAATCACTTCTTTTTGAAAGTATGTTATTGCGCTCGCGGCACTTCATGAGAATTACAATGATTACAAAAGAATGCGTAGCCGTGACGTCACTTAAACCACGTGACAAGATGTAAAAGCCATTACTAATCAAGCAAGAAGTTCCGTGCGAATGTCATCACTGATTCCAGTGCAATAATGTCGCCGTCCTCTGTGCTACGTGGCAACCATGTAAATGAAGGATTAATTAACATTGGCCTATGGACTGCCCGGCAAGATCTCAAACGTGGGACTTGCAGGTTTATGTACGTGCCCGTATTCTGGAGGTTGTTGGTTCCTGCCCTTGGGGGAAGATTCTTTACATCCCTTGAATATCAAGCCCCGACATTTCACTTTACCTCTTCTCCTTTCGCTTCAACTTCATCCTCATTGGCTATTTCAGGGCTGTAAGTCGGCGGAAGTCTAATCGTTGCATAGCAAGGAAAAAGGATGCTCTGTAAACCTTCCCGGGGTGGTCTCCGAATCTAGTGGCCTCAAGGAGAGAGGGCCAGTTTTACGGGCTCTATGGACCCTGCCCTCTGCTATTGTCTCTTCTCAATTCCAGCCACGCTTAGTATCCTCTCATCTCATTCCTCCCAGCCGGGGCGTACCAGCAGGGACATGGGTATAAAATAGCTTACAAAAGTCGAGGTACTAAGTCTCCCCCCTCCAAATCTTGTCATATATCATGCCCCGAACTTTATGTTTAAAAATGTTTAACAGAAATGTTTCTAACGACTTTTATATTAAAAATTAGATTAGATATTGATCAGGGAGAATTGAACAGGTGGAACACAATCACTGCCAGCCTACACCGAAACCTGAGGTTTATTGTAGTTTTTCTCTCTCTTTCTCCTCGTCATTCTCTCCTCAAATTCTAATAAGTTAGAGGAGTCCATGTATTAGCTCCTTGTTCGATACAATCTCCTTTGGATCCAAGGTTCTAAATTGATTGTATCTATTAGCTTCCAGTTCTTCACACCGGAGGATGAAGTGAGAGGAGACAGAGAGTGGCCGAACCTAAGGAGTCAATAAAGTACAGAGGGCGAGGTCGCTACACTTTATCAGATAGAAATGTCCCAAATGTGTGTGTGTGTGTGTGTGTGTGTGTGTGTGTGTGTGTGTGTGTGTGTGTGTGTGTGTGTGTGTGTGTGTGTGTGTCATCCCATCTACCGAGGCCGCAGAAAAGTCACGAGACCGGCTCGAAGACGGGAGGCCACCTGGAGCAGGAGACTCCAGGCAGTCTTGCACAAACGGCATCCTTCCTGCCGCGCTTCTGAATCGGATCACTAGGCTGGCTTGGAGACCGAAGTCCGTCCCGCCGGAGGGGAAAGCGTTTTTCTCTGAGCATATCACCCGTCATGCACCGCCGAAACTTCCGCCGACACTTCTACACTGAAAGAGACAACTACGTGAGAGATGATATGAAATGATAATGGAGATGAAATGGAGGGACTGGAAATTCGGGGGATGTAATTGACCTACCCAGCATTCGCCTAGCGACCCGGAAACCCCCCGAAAAATGCATGGGTCGGGTACGTCCACCACAGGAATCAAACCTGGGCCTCCTGAAAGCGGGCAACAGACGAAACCGCCTGAGCCTTCCCGCCAGCTTAGGGCATGGTTGTTGCATAATTAGTTTTCTAATGCCCTTGTTTCTGGACTTTTTTTTTCATTACTCTATATGTTGTCTTTGAATCCAGCTTAGTAGATTAGATCTTACCATTAATTTGGTAATGTCTAAGACACATTCTGGGTCTTAAATTTTCTGGGTATACACCATAAAGTCCTTTTCATTATAAGGAACTTTGTAATATCAGTGGTTCGAATTGTTCAATACCTTGTCATTTTGATGTGCTGTCGATATTCAGTTGTTTCTCTTCGTTGCACAGAAAGAGTGTAATGTGCAGCTTTCAGTCCTTAAACATACGATCAACTTATTCTCTTTGTATCTATAATGAGATTTGTACTATAGCTTTTTCTGCACAGATTTGATATTTGATATTTATTTGAACAGTTTCCATTACAGTTTCACTACAATGACTTTAACATCGAACATGTACTATTACACATCCTGTACAAATACATGAAATTACTGACCCTAAGCCGACGCTACTAACTCCATTTTTATTCATTCCGAGTTTGTAGGCTTGAGTCTTGCTTGGATTCCGGAGCCTTGTATCCACGGCTTTGACTTTCCTGAAGATGCCGGACGCACTTTTAGCGAAACGTAGGAGCATAAAACTACTGAACTACGGTCTACATGTCCGGAGAGAATGGACAGAATTAAAAATGTATATAGTTTGATAAAGTTAATATGGTTAGTATAGGGACTATTCTAAAACATTCAAATTATAGACAAAATTGTTAAATGCACTTTTTTTTTTAAAGTTCGAAAGTTTTAGGAATACGCCTGTATAATAATATAATCTATATTAATAATCATCCTGGTATGTAAAGCATTTTTAAACGCGGAAGAAAAATAAGCAGAGTGTGTGAGATGTTAGGCTTTTGGTGATTTTACTACCGTCCAGGCCGGTTCTTTTGAAGAGATACAGAACAAAAGTTGATGCAGACCGGTTTACCTTCACGTAAGTCGTGCAGTGTTCTTCGCCATCTGCAACTATTTATAGAACCTTTATATAGAAAAGGAAATCTTAATTCAGGTTTGGAAAACAAAGCGGTTTTACCCAGCAGGTGAAAACATACTGTTTTGGAGATGAAGAAACTTCTGGCTATTTAAAATCTCTCCAGTGTAAAGACAAAGAAAAGTAAATATGTGATGTGTGGGCTCACATGAATTTCTCTTCTCTTTCTCCACGATTATTAAAATCATCTGTTCTTCCATTTAATTCGTATTAAGCAAGATAGGATAGGTCTTATTGGTTATTTCCTTGTAGGTGCATGAAGATGGAGACTGTAATAGCTTTGAGACATCGATCGATCTTTTGGGGGTTTGGGAGCTGTGCAATGCCTTTGAAACTGAAACGGTTCACACCACCAACAACAAAGAATATTTCGGGAACGGTTAAGGACACAAAAAATAATGTATATAAAGATATGCTTATTTGTCATGAAAATACCCTAAGCATATGCAATTTTAATCACAATAAATTAAGCCATTTTTGAAAAAATTAAAAATAACAAAAACCTTCCTTATCTTTTTCATCAGGAGTGTCAAAACGTTATTTCAGGTAAAGTTTTGGCCTCAAACACATTTTTTTTAAACTCTGCTGTACAACAGTGTGTTTAATATAGTGTGCACATTTACACAATAACAAAATTAATTTGAAACACGTGTTTGAGTTTTACCTGCTGCAATCTCAATGTTGTTTAGACTCTTTGCATCAACTGTATTGCTGTTTCTTTTCGGTTTTATGTTGACGTAATTAGCTATAGGATATTTTACCAATGTGTGTAGCAGTAAAGAATTAGCGTGTCTTTTTATTTATTATTTATTTGTTTATTATTTTAATTAACTCACTGCAACGTTAAGTCATATCTGATGAATGAAAAGGGTGAAATGATGCTCAAATAAGTTGAAGGTCCACAGAGCTTAGAGTTAGCCCATATTCATCATTCCTCTTTCAGTTAAGGGAAAATCACGGATAAAACCTTGATAACTCGCCTTGACTGAGATTCGAATTCGGGGCCTTTTGAACGTTAGACAGACACCTATGCTTAAGAGTGTGTCGTTGAATTGAATTATAACATCGATCTTTTGGATGAATAAATGCTTCATCTACTTACTATTGCCAAGAAGTACAGAAAGTAAAGCTATGATGTGTAAAAGTCACAAACATTTCTGTAGGCATTCTAGTTTATTTTTGAAGTTCTTCTACACGCTTTTCATACAATAGATAACCTCCTCTGCATCTGATGTTATTCATGAGGAATAAAAATTAGTTAATAATTGTATAAGAGTACACTGGAGTTCAAGTAAGTCAACTACTTAAAACGAGGTCTATAATAGTTCCTAGATATACTATTACAAACTCTTTACATAACTTGACGAGAAACAAAAGAACAGTCATTTAAGATTTAAAGTGTAGCACTTCAAATTGGAACACTGAACTAGAAACAAGGAACATTTTGGTTAAAGGTAAAAACCTTTATGTAAAATTAAATATCCTGTTATTATAGCAGCCAACACACCAATTCGTAAAATATAGGGTGACCATATCTCATGAGCAGAAAAAGACGACACTTTCAATATCACCCCATTCCATTTATAGCACGGAACTGTTTTATGTCCGTAATAGGGATTTGTAAGGTTTACATACAGACGTATAGTTCGATAGACATGATTAAGGTTTAAGAAAGCAGTCAGCATTAAAGAGGTTAAGAAAGAAAATACAAGTCGGTAATTGTTTTATTGCATTTAAATGGTTATTATAATCTAGCACACAAACCTGTCACATTCAACCCTGCTTCCCTTTTTTCCTTTAGATATCTTTTACTTTAAGTGATTTGAAACTCAATGTTTATAATGTGCATTCCAAAATGGAAAGCGTGTCTGCTACTGAGTTTGCTTCCACTTCTAGATCAGTGATATTTTTCTGTACAACTGCCATAAGCTACCGCAGAAAGTGCAATCTTGCCTCGCTCAGTTCATCTTCAAAGAACCTTCTTACTCGTATAATTACAGGAACTGAAATTTGGGATAAAAAATAATACCTGAGTGCAGGGTACATTTCCAGTATTCTACTAACACATGGAAATCATGACAGACACGGTGTCTTTGAATGGGAAAGCAACTGCTGACATGTTATGTCAACAAACTCACAAAAAGATTTCAGCTCTTCAGTACGCACTGTATAAATGAAAACAAACTGAATATTTTAAGTGTGAAGATTCTATGTCAGCTGAAAGACCAAAATCAAGGCCATGTTTAACACAGTTATGTAGAACATATGCTGGACAACCCATTCCCACCATTTTTTTATTTAGTTAGTTCTTTAAACGTGTTAACACATTGCTTCCTGAAGCTCTGCCCAGCCCACCAAAAGCAATACACCTTTTGTCTATCCCCAATGTCTTAACGGTATCTGTTATATGAGTAGCTATTGTTTCCGCCTCTTCATTTGGAGCTGCTTTCAACTCAATAACATTTGTGTTTATACCATCATTTTTACGTCAAAATATTGGATGAGGATAGGACATATTTTGAGAGAACTGTGCTTACTTGCATCTGTTGCAAGACCAACACTTTTAACATTTCTATTGTTAAATCTACTGAGTGAATATAATTTAACGCGTGCGTTCAAGGAAACTACCTACCCGTCTGCGCAGGAACCGGAAGGAAGCATAGAATAATAGCATATTCATAGCGAATTAATAGGTCAGTCAGAGAGTATACAACGACCAAAGAGTATAGTTGTACCAGGTATACAGCCTTTGCCGTGGCTTAAGCTTCTTTGATATGCGATGACTCAGTGGCCAGAAAGAAAGATTATGCAATTTAAAATGAAGTTGTATGCCTAGCTGCAAAAAAGAAGACATTCGCCGAATTTCCAAAATTCCGCCAGGAAGCTTTTTCTACAGCAGAAAAGAGGACATGTCCGGGAAAAAGAGGACGTATGGTCACCCTAGTAAAATAGAAAATCCAGCTTTCAAAGCGCTTTTTGAAATGCAAAAGTAGTCGCTCAAGAACCAAAGCTGCGCAAACATTATGTGAACTGATGCACTGCGCAGAATCCAGAAGATACTGGGATGTCGTATATTTGGTTTATTGTAGACTAAACTACTGATGCTGTAGGCTGGTACTATGTAAATCCAATAGTGGGTAATTTGACCCAGCTGCGCTGTCCAGAGTTTATTTGTACAAAACAACTCTCAAAGGTCAACCAGAAATCTTTGTTAACAATCGACTGAAGGTGCTGTTATATTCAGATGGTATAAATAAAAACAAAAAGCTGTTAACCTTCACAGATGGCGTTGCATATATGGTTGCAGCTTTTCAATTGCTTGCACGAAATAACTGACACCGCATATTGAAGAGATAGTATTAAAGATTGCATTTCCAATAGAAAGTGAGCACACAATTCTTCACACATATTTAGAGATCCATTATTTACATATCTCAAAAGCTGGTTAAAAAGTGTTGCCTCATCAGAACAAAGGATCAATAATAATTATTTTTGGGAGTCTAATCAGTATGGCAAGTCAAATAATCATATTTTGAACAACCTAATCGCTAGTAATGAAACTGTGCCGGTCTGTGACTGGAAGTTCCAAAATCTCCTTGAAAAAAAATGTTTCTAAGGACATTAGCAGAAACAAAGTTACGTTGGATCGCTCAATGTGTCGTTCCAATAAGTTTATTCCGAACGTCGTGCTCTAACGAAAGAATTGTGTGTAGAAATCCTCCTTCACTTCAGCTTTCAGACAAATGGACAGGTAACACCTGGTTTGCTTTGCATAACATGCCATCAAATCGATTAGTACAACCTGTCTGAAGAATGAATGCAGACGGCCAACAGTGGAACCCTCCGTAGAATCAGACAGATAAGGGGTATTACGTCACCATTCCCTGTACCGTTCGGCAATACTGAAATGCAGCAGTTGAGTCTCTTACAATAGACGGTTTCAAATCAAGTCAAAATGCAAACACAGCCGCAAAAAGTCATGGGCTCACAAAGTAAAAAGTTAATATTCAATGTGTTACTCCTTTGTAAGGGGGGAAAAGAAACGTAAAGGTCTAATTATTCCTTTAAATTAGTGCTGCGTGATTTAATCGAATAACCGAAACGATTAATCGATTGATTTTTTTTATTTCAGATTAAAGATTAAAAATTTTAATCGAATAATCGAGTCGATTAAAATTAATCGATTACAATAAATATTAATCAAAACTCTTTTAGCCAAATTTGGCCCTCTTTGTTTTGATGTATTGCTTCCAACCTAAACAGCCTTTCCAACACATCAAGCTCTCACTAGACACGTAATTTTCTTTGAACTTTGAGAATATATAACTCCTGATAGCTACAAGAAATCACTCTGAACCCCGAGAGTCTAAATGACACTTCTGTTGTCAAATATTCTAAGAGGTACATAACAACATACAGATGCTGACAGAGAGGTTTCTTTCCTTACAGCTTGTGTGTGACAACATATCGTATACAACTGATTATTGCTTGCTAGCATAACCTGAGCTGTACAACCTTGAATTGAACACTTCGATTACGCAGCTATGGAAATAATAGCTGATCCCTCTTCTCAGGGCTGGAGGTGGTGTAACTTTGCTGTTAACTGCAGTAAGTCAGTAACGTTTGTGAGTTCGTGACAGTGAGTCAAAGTTTTGTGTTAAAAAGATATTGATATAATACGTCACTAAATAATTACTTACAAAAATATTGTAGATCTAATTCAATACATATATAAAGCATGTGCACTTGATGCAAACACAAAGGTTGAATCTAAATATTTAAATGTTTCATAAACAATTAACTATACAGAGTATTAAAGTACTTTATATAATCATTACACCTAAGTTTCGAACAGATATCTCCATTAATCGATAGATTAATCGATTAAAGTAACATGATTAATCGATTAAAATTTTTATCTATCTACAGCACTACTTTAAATAGTGATATAATAAGGACAGCAACAGCAACGGTGAAAGGCAACGAATTGTGCATGATATAGCGAAAGAGGTTGACAATTCAAAGCTTACGATAGAAAAACTTTCAACACCTGATATACACTGCCCACATCCAAAAAGGTTTTCGAACTCGATGGCTTTGAAATATGTATGTGTTGTGTGGAGAAGTTTTCTCGAGTGTTGCGAACAGAGAGAAGAAATTCCTCTTTAACTGAATGCTATTAAAGAAAAGATCCCTTTTGAAGGTAGGGCACATTCTGGAGAATACGTAGTTATGCTGATGGTCAGACTGTCCTCTCTAGACCGAGCCATGCTACACCAGCGACTTTCCCAAACAACTGCACCCATTCCTTCGACAGGTGATACAAAACTTACCTTGGCAGGCACAACATCACATATTTGGAGCATTCTCCATACTCTCAAGATCTGTCACTTCTGCCTTATTTTTCCTTTCACAGCTGTGAGTTCATTTAAAGGGACGAACTTTGGGAAACGCGATTAAAGTTACTGCAAATGCAACTAGGGCACTACAACTTGTTTGTCAATGTTTTTTAATTATTCCATTTATACTCCGCTTTTAACTCCAAACGTCATATCGGCGGCCGTTCTTCTTTGGAACATATCGAAGGTGTTAACACGTATTCGTTGGGTTTTAATCATTAGATTACGTGCACATACACACTCATTCATACTTCCAGACTCTGGGGAAGATGAGGAATTACCTTGGTCGGAGAAAAATCCTCACCCCCACCGCCAGGAATGGAACCAGGGACACCTAACAAGGGCAGACAGGTGCTCTACCGACTGAGCTACGGGGGCAGGCTATTTGACAATATTGTTTGCAGTTATGGCCGAAGTGTCACTAAAATTATTTTGAAGAAAGTGTGTAGATTATCTTATAACTGGTTCTGGGGACATTTTGAAGCTGGAGTCATACAATTCCAGAAGACATTCTGTAAATATCTGATAAATCGATTCTCTATGAATGAGTTCTGAATGAAGGAAAAGCGTTCAACACATGGTAGAGTTATGCAAGACTACAAGTATGAGTAATGGCATGACAAAGGAAAAACGCAAAGATGCTAATAACCCCTCTTTATGAAGTGTAAGAGAATTGATTCATCAATGACATGAAGCATTTCCACAAGTTCTCGACATATCCTCAGATATTGACTTGTTTGTAATCCATTACATAATTGTTATTACATTTTTTGACTAAATATGTAACATGATAATGATAATTAACGACAATAAGGATGTAATTCAGCAACACAGCTCTATCATTATTATCGTACCTATTCATAGAACGCTTATATTACTACCTACTTCCTGTAATGCATGATAGCATCCACTGAAAATGATTTTTATGAACATTTTGTTCTGGCTATACAAGATCACACAGGAAACTGAAATGATAGCTGCTATTAAGCTGGTCGACAAAATATTACACATGCTCTGCATGAGATAGACACCTTATCAATTTATTTGGGTGAAATTGCGCAATGCTGAGTCAAATTCAAAACATTTTACATCAACTGTTAGGTAGACATTAGAAAATTTTGTTGTCGATGAATTCCATTTACACACATTCCCGACCAACAATAACAAAGCATTGATTGGTGCAGAGAAACTCTTGAAAAATCCCAAGGTAGCTCTTCAATTTGGTTGGAATGTCGGTACTGGCAATGAATCTTGTATTTACTGTTACACTCCTGAAAAGAAAAGTCAATCGGCTCAATAAATCCTTCGAACAAAACCTAAAACCATAAAACCGCGATGAATCCGCAGTATTAGTAAGAAAATGGCTGCTAGAGGATCATAATAAATCATACTGCCGCTATAGCATTGGAAAAAAGCAACATACAAGGTATTTATTTTCTAAGTTAACAAATGCTGCCAATTACCAGGATCGTATCAGCCCCCGGGTGTACAGGAGGTTTTAACTGCCAGTAAACCTGCCATAGAGCTGTTACTCTTAAGCACTCTTAAAATTAGGGATGGGTACTCGATACTCACGATACTTGCATATCAACATCGAACAACAATACTTCAGAAAATTCATTCTGTACGTTTTCGGTGCAATTTTTATTTTATTTTAAAATCACAAACTATTAATGCCGCAAGTAGAACATTACAAAGCCCGAGAAATTGTCAGGAATGTGGTATCTGTACAGTAACATTATACAAGAAAATAATCGTGTGTCAACTGTCAGTTAACAGTTCCCAAGAAGAAATCACTACATATCTCAACGACGATCTCTCACCTCCTCTTTCTAGTGTACTGGATCAGTGGAAAACAAATACCAAATTTCCAAAAACTAAATGAAAATGAGTCGCTAAAGATTTGTGTATTCCAGCTACAACAATTTTCTCCGAAAGACAATTTAGCACAGCAACACTCATATGTGACAGAAAAAGTAGATTTGACCTGAAAGAGGAGAATGTTAGTATTTTTGAACAAAAACTTATAAAAATTATAGTAATACTCATAATAATTATAAAAGTGGAATGTTTCAAAAACGCATTTTTTACAGGGTTTAATAATAAGTGCACAGGTAGTTTTAAATTCTGTCTCATTTATGTACACCCAATTAATTTCATTGGCATTACACAGTTCTCCCAACACTCTATTCTGTATTGCAATTAGAAGAGGAAATGACGTTTCGAAGTATCGAGTATCGTGGAAAATATCGGATATTGGTGTCGAGTATTGAGAAAAATTGGTACTGATCCATACCTACTTAAAATCTATCGGCTTGGGTCGGATTATAACCCCTGACCTCGTGATCAGATAGCTAGCGCCTAACCAACTGAGCTACTCAGATTAACATTAGAAGATACACTGCCGACTGGTAGATTGATCTCTACTTCCCGGAAAGCAGAGTTACTGACAAGCGACCAAAAGGAAGAAAATAATGTTACATCGTGCCAACAAATCGTCGCATACAGCAAAATTAACAACTGAGTATCTATACGATCTACAGTTCAGTAAACCCTCTAGCATATAGTCCTGATCTAGTACGTTGTGATATCTTTTGTTTCCAAACATAAAGGTAAAATGTTCGACATAACTTTTTCGTCATCAGGTAAAACAGTGAACCGTCTAAAAACCTGGTTTCTGAACTGGCATCATCGCTTTAAGGACTGGTTTCATCGTACGCAAGAATGTATTGATCAATAAATTCATTTAAGTTTTTAAAAACTAGTCCTTGTTTGATGTTCCAGGTTTTTCATTGTCTCCCTTACAATTGTGAACCAGCCTTTACATGCAACAGAAAGAAGCCCTGTGGAGAAGCTGCACAAGATAGTCAGCTTCCCTTGGGAAACGTTGGTAGCGTGTCCACGGGTCATTATACTTTGTAATTGCTCACAAGCTCCAAATGAAAGAAACCGGACAGATTCACATGACGACAAGGCTAAGAAAAGAGTAGTAACGCAGATTAAAATAACAACTTGGAACGTGCGAGGCATATGTACAACACTAAATTAACGAATTAGAAAATTTGAAAGAAAGAAATAGCAACATAGCAGTAGATTTATAAAGCAAAAAGAAACAGACAGCTGACAATAAGTTTATGTGAGACAATAAGAGAAAAATCATACTGAATATAAACGTTGATTACTTAACTAAAACCTCAAAAAATTTAGTCCTAAAACCTTAGAAGTAAAGTAACACATAAACATATTTTGTTTGTTAACGACCCTGTCAATTTCCAGGATATCATCTTCTTAAGTTTTTTTTTCACATGACAGTAAATCTAATAGACTAACTGCAAAAGACTAATGGACATAAGGCGGGGCTAGACGGGCTGGTCTACTGCTGACTAACCAGTGAGGTGAGTGCGACGTTGTACACTTCAACACACGTATCGGCTCACTTTACCGAACCCTACAGCTCATTTCTTTGCGCGCACAAAGGATACTACATAATTACAGAACTATTTTGTTTTTCCCATGTCAAAGAGCTATTTTTTCTGAGGGTGGCTAGTACTCTAAGCAATGTAAAATGGTGCTGTTGCTTTTAAGCACACTTACTTTTACAAAGTTAACTAACAAACAGGGGCATATTCACCTGAGAAAGGTAGAGGAAAAAAGACGAATTTTACATACAGAAGATCACTAATCTTCAACATCACACGAAAATGAAGATACGGGTCGGAGCACTCCCTTTGGCGCAATTGTTAAGACATTAGCTTTCAAGCTCAACTCTCCTTAACTTTTCATTCATTATTTTGTTTAGTTGGTTGTTTTTTTAATATTTTCTCTAAACTTTTAATTCTTGTATAAAAGTATGCATTTTACGGAGTAATTTAACCTTGTCAGTGCAATTAATTACAATTCGTTCTAAAGAAAGTTAAATCCTAATTTACGCCTAAATGGAAGGTGGTTTAATGGGTGAACGAACTTAAATAAAATAAAAAGTAAATGCAACTCTTTACCTCAGGTTTTTAGGAACTGCTTGAAATGGCGACCTGCGTTTTCAATGCAAAGTTGACAGTGGCAAAGGAACGACTGTTGTACTCTGTCCAACTTCCTCGTGTGTGTGGAATAACTTCACATACTGCTATTATTTGGGCAGTTAAGTCTTCTTCTGAGGTAAAAGTGTTTCATACACCTTGCACTTGAGGTGACCCCAGAAAAAGAAATCAACTAAGTTGCGGTCGGGAGAGCGTGCCGGCCAAACTACAGTTGGAATGTAGCCCCTTGCACTGGCCAATCACATTAACGTTCTTAGTTGCGAATTTCCTATTAATATATAAGTATTAAAAAGATGAAGAAAAACAATTGACAGGAACGACAGCTTTCGGCGTTACGGATTGGGCCACCAGTACAGTCACAGAAACGCACGTATGTAATTTTACGTCCTCCAACGTTGTCATATCGGACGATGAATGGGATGGGTGAAATGATGCTGAAATGATCCCAGGGTCCATGGAGCTTAGAGCTACCCGACATTTGTCTTTTAGGATAAGAGAAAACCCTGGAAAAACCATATCCAGGTATTTCACCCTGACCAAGATTCGAACTAGGGACCTCTTGAACGTGAGGCAGACACGCTACCACCACGCTACCGAGGCGGGTTCGCCCGTAGATGATGCAAGAACTCACGTAATCACTGTTCAGTGTCGCACTGGCAGGTGATTAGTTCGAGATTTGAGAGATCTTTGAGGCATTAAATCTTGAGAATACCAATAACGAGCTACTAAGAATCGATATTTATATACTCGGAAAGAAGTTTTAAAGTCATTCTAATCCAATAATTCCACCCACCTTGTTTAAATACCAACTCATCAGCGTCTGATGCTAATTAGGTTTAACACAATCAACTGCATTACGTTTAGCCACAAACCATGCATTCCGTATCACAACTTGCTTATATTAGTCACATCTACAATCGTTTAAATTATATCGCTGTCGTTCACTGACAGCCTGTATAGCCACCCGGCGCAGCATCGAAGTTCCTCAGCATCACTCAGAAAGACAATGACAAAGTGACCCTAGCGGCCTGGGCACCAGCACATTGTTTCAAGTGAGGCCAGGGGAGGTTTAAACAGTACAAGCATTCAAACCATCTGCCTGCATATATCCGAACTACCCCACTGATAACCAGATCTAACAGATGACAAAGAAATTAAATGAGGAAGAGAAGGAAAGTAATTCGTGAATTAGAGAAGCTGCACCAGCTTTTGCGCAGTAACAAGGGCAAACCACGGAAAAAAAATCCTAGTTAAAGTGATCGTTCGACAGGAATCGAATTCGGGCCACAGAGATGGATGCCACCTGAGCTTTACCATTCGGCAAGGTATATTAAAAAACAATCATTATTTTTATATCTGCAGAGGAAATAATTGTTTTGAGTTAATTTTAACCACTTTAGAATGTTATAAAGACAAAATAGTCCAAGTGCATATTATTAATACAAACCAGCCATATTGTTATAAATATCGTTATGATATTGCTAAAACACGAACACAAGCAGCAGTTAATGCTGTCTACACAGCAAGTTTGCCAAAAGAAAGATTCGGCTGCCAAATTTTCTGCCGCGGCATTAGCAATGAGTGGAAAATAAAACAAACGCTGGAATTAATATCACATGTTGAAAAGGAAATAACATAAAGTGAATAAAAGTTGCTTTATCAAGCTCCACATTCGTAATAGAAATAAAAAATTCTTTTAAATGAGTGCCAACAAAATGAGCAGTTAGATTAATGGCTCAGTAGCAGGTGGCAGAACTGAACGAATCAGCCGCTTCCGGGATTCCGTGAGGGAAGCTTTAACAAGTTCTGAAAGGTACCTTAACGACGAGCAAAATGCGGATATAATAAAGCATTTTTACCTTTATGGATTTTCATACATCATATAAGTGACGAAGGATCATTCTTTGAATGGTAAAACTTACACAAATATATTTATTCTGGTCCATCTGTTGCTCCCAACCCAACGAATTAGTGGAACATCTTTTGAGATGTAGTCCACCGGGAACATAACTTTTCTCACTGACTGAACGGATTCATGCTCATCGGTTCGAGTAGGATAGAAATAAAAGGGGTGGTTTTGATTTTACCAAAGCAAACAACATAACATTAAATGTATACATGTACGGGGGCAGTTCAATTAAAAATGATCATTATTTTTACGGCCATAATTTTTCGCGCTAAAATTCAATCTTATTATATTCTGTTAGCTTAATGTGAAACAAACACGCCGTAGTATTTTCATTGTTGGTACTCCTGGTACCCGCCTGTAAGAACCATGGAAATTCAGACATGTTCAGTATCGTCTACCGTTGCAATGGAGGTAACACGCGAGGAACAATAGGCGGCTTTGAAATTCTGCTTTTGTCTCAACAAATCTTCAGTTGAGGCCTATACAATGTTACAGGAGGCCCATGGAGAGTCTGTTCTTCCCTACAGCACAGCTCGAAGGTGATTTAAAATGTTTACAGAGGGGAGACAATCAATTTCAAAGGAAGGTGGACCCGGTGCTCCAGTTACTGCACTTACGGAAGAAAACATCAACACTACTGCTGTCATTGCGAGAGAGGATCGACGAATTACCTTAGGATCACTTTCTGAAATACTGAACATTTCATTGGGTGCCACCCACTTGTTGGTGACAGAAACATTACACACGGGACGTGTTTGTGTGCGATGGGTTCCAAGATTGTTGATTCCCGAAAAAAGGGACATTCGCATGCAGGTCTGCATGCAGTTAACGTAGATGTTAGAGGAAGATCCGGAGTTTTTTTTCAAACGCAATCACTGCTGATGAAACTTGGCTACATCATTTTGATCCTGAGAGCAAACAGCAAAGCTCAGTGTGGTAATCTCCTTCATCAAAAACCCCCCAAAAGCAAAAGTGTTTGCTTCTGCTGGGAAAGTTATGGTCATCTCGTTCTTTAACATTCATGGAATGGTTTATCAGCATGTTGTACCTGCACACACATCAGTAACTGGACAATACTACTACAATGTCCTGAAAACATTGCAAGTCCATATCAGGCGCAAAAGACCACATTTCCGTGAAGCAGGCTGGATGCTGCACCACGAATAATACGCGGCCGCATATTGCCAATGTTGTTGCTGAATATCTTGCAAAAATCAACGTGAAGTGCATCTCTATCCTCCCTATAGTCCGGATTTAGCCTCATGTGACCTTTTTCTATTCCCTAACTTGAAGAAACGCCTTCGTGGGAGGCATTATCCATCATCAGAAGCTGTGGTGAAGGCTGCGGAGGCGATTTTGAAGGATCTCTCAAAAATAGTTTCCAGCATGTTTTTTGAAGACTGGCAGAAACGCTGGGACAAGTGCATCGCATTTAGGAGATACTATTTTGAGAAGGATCATCAAAATTATGAGAATGAGTAAAGGTACGTTGTCAAAAAAAGTGTGATAATTCTTTACTGAACAGCCCTCATACATCAACTGTGGAATTCATGTTCTATCTTCAGGGTAAGGCCATTCTCATGTCTGGGACGAAACTAAGGGATCAAGAGGTTCTCAAGAAATAGTAGCATGTCTGCTAAAACACTCCAATCTATTTTGCATGAAGAAAAAGCACATCGTATACTCAGACACTGCTTCAGGACAAAACCGCAACATTAATACTTCACTAGCACTAATGAAGTTCTTGTTAACCCAGAACTATGTTGAAGTCATAGAACAGAAGTTCCTTGTCTCTGGCCATTCTACCTCCCTAGCGACCGTAACTTTGTGAATTTTACCTGTAAGAAAAGTATAATAAAACCATTTTCACATATGCTTATCTTGATTAACATGAAGTAAATAGAAGCACGAGCGTTTTAAGGAATAATTTATACAAGAATGTGCAGAGAATGTAATTTTAGCCTACAGTTCTTTTTTGTGGTATCACCTAATTATCGCAGAAAAACTGTCACGTTTTATACTTTCTAAAGTTCTTTCCTTTTTTCTCTGTATCTATTCTCAAACTCAAAGCATTTTTATTTAAAAAGGGTATATATTCTTTTTTTTAATGTACTTCTGAGATCCAGTACATTTGTTTTTGAAACAAATAAGTAAGCAATTACATAAGTGGAGCAGTTTCCGTGTGAAAAAAATGACGAGAAAGAAAGTTCGCGAGAAAACAAATTGGGTGCATATATTAATCAGCAAAGTTCAAATGCAGACGATGTCTTCTTAACTTTTAAATTATTTTTATTTAAATTAACACAGATTTGATTCAATTTAATAGATACATCATATGTGACATTTGCTTCGTCTGACACGCCACTGGATCGTAATATTTGGCTTTTAGTTTTATGAATGTACCTTCTGGAGTGCTATAGTCAAGCAAATGGGTACTTATTATGTCAGTAGATAGTGACGTCATTCCCGAGGTCACCTAATGGTAGCTTCCCCTCCTATTGTTTAAGGCAGTCCTTGCTAAAACCGTCTTCACTATGCAGTGGTGAAAGTTTCTTAAAGTTAGACTGTGCACGCCTCTTGGATTCTTGCCCAGCTCAGCTGGCCTGAGTGAATAATTGATACATGCATAGCGACAGGGCACCGCAACAAACGGACAAACATTCAAATAAATTCCCATGTTATGTCAAAACTATGTCTTGAAGTACTTCATTTTGTAAAACAAGTCACTCTTTTTGTGCGATAACTCAAGATTAGTTGGAATAGACAATTCAGAAGTGATATTAGAGATCTGTAAACTTAGGAGGGCGACACTGAAAATATTTATAAACTCAACCGAGGATTAATTTTAAACAATTTAAATGTATTTTTTTAAATATTCCCCTTTAACATCAATACATTTTTGCATTCGACGAAACCAGTTAAGCAAGTCTGGACTTGCTACGAAGGGGATTAACGGAGGTGCAGACTTGATGTATTATACCTATGTGGGCATCCCCGGGAGGAAAGATGAAGCGAGAGGAGACAGAGGGCAGCCATCCCAAGGAGCCACGACAGTGCAGAGGGCAGTGTCCCTACAATTGACTAGTTGGAAACTCCAAGGCAGGCCAGCACAGCAAGCATCCCACCCACCGTGGTCCTTAAAAGGTCCACCAGGTCGGTCCGCAGACCGGAAACCATCCTCTGGAAGAGAAAATTTTTATCAGGAGCATATCCTCCTGCCATGCAACGCCCAGACACCCACCGACACGTCTACTCTGCAAGAACCACAGATGAGAGATGATGGAGGGATAGGAAATTCTGGTTTGTAATTTAATTGCCCAGCATTTGCCTGGTGACTCGGAAAAACCCACAAAAACCCATGGGTCAAGTATGCCGGCCACGGGAATCGAACCCATACCTCCCGAATACGGGCCACTGAAAAAACCGCATGAGCCGCTCGATGATGCCGCTCTTCCCGAGCAATTTCATTGTGTGTGTGTGTGTGTGTGTGTGTGTGTGTGTGTGTGTGTGTGTGTGTGTGTGTGTGTGTGTGTGTGTGTGTGTCTGTGTGTGTGTGCGCACTGCGGCGTAGCAGGCTAAGGCAGCATGCCTTAGTTCCTGGCCGTGGAAAGCGGCCCGGGTTCGATCATCGTAGAAGATGGACCTCTGTGAATTGCAGCGAATAATTTGAGAAAGTAATCGCATTTGGGTAATATAATTTAATTTGTGGTCATATCGGCGGCCGTTCTCCTTTGGAACATACCGAAGGTGTTAACTCGTCATCTTTTTGGTTTTTAATCATTACATCACGCACACATTCACACTCTCATTCATACTTCCAGACTCTGTGGAAGATGGGGAATTATCTTGGACGGAGAAAAATCCCCACACCCACCGCCGGGAATCGAACCCGGGACCCCTAGTAGGCAGGTGCTCTACCGACTGAGCTATGGGGCCAGCCAATATATCATTTATTTGTCAAAGTTCAATAATTAAATTCAGAATACAAGAAAAACGAAAGATACAATTATTTTATTTAAAAAATAACTTGATTTAGAAAAATACATCGATCCGCTAACTACCTCAGGGATGAATCAATGAGCTCCGGCTGGGAAACTGAAATAATTAATTTCACGATGGATATATTTTTTTAAATACGTCCCAACTTGGAACAAAATTATAACATTTTCCAACTGACTTCATCAAGTTAAAATCTATTTTCACTGCACTAATTATACATTTTTGCCTTGCCTTATTTGTATCGTGTTTCCTCCTATAAAATGTAAGAACAGGAATTGAAGACGGGGCTCACAGCAATAGCATTCAGGCTGAACCATGCCTGCAAGTAGCCACGGGTGGACTGAGAGCATAAGCTGCAACTACCCGTTTTGTAATGGAGTGTCTGACCTCTTAAATAAAAATCAAATCTTACTCCAAATGTTCATAATCTGGAAGAACTATCGTTAGAGAATGCACATTCGTCATTAACATCTAAGCAATGCTTTTGGGGAAAAAGACATATCTGAAGCAAAAATGTATAATTAGTTTAAATCGAATACTAGCAATTATTCGTTACCAAACGTTCATTTTAATCTATCTGCATCCCTTTGTGAAGTAATCTGATTGATGCGTTCACGTAGATTTTTCTATGTTTATTATCTTTTATTTTTCTTTCTGTGGGTAGGGGTTAACCCCACTATTATTCCTCTTATGTGCAAAATGTATTTAATGAATTTAAAAGAAAACTAGCCAAATTTTACAGCCTGATTTACGCTGACAGCTATGGCAGATTTCCAAACTCAGCCCATGGCCACAATAACTGCAGTAAAATTACATTGCAGCAACATTTGCTCTGGAAATTCTTCTTTTATTTCCCTACTGCCAGAGTCTATGTGACCCATTTTAGTAGAAAGCCTTTCTCTTTTATTAATCTGTCTGATTACATGCTGGTGCCTCAAATGCTCTTTTTTATCTCTGCTACAAGATAACAAATAATTTCTTATTCGTGCACAGATCTGAATATTCTTGGTTTAAGTTAGTACTATGCAACAAAGAAGAAGACATTTCATAGTTTTTTAAAACAACACCAAGGTGTAAACAGTTCAGTACATAGCTATGTAGGACCATTATTGAAGTTGGGCGAAGTCAATATGAAAGGACTGGTAAGAGAAAGAGTAATGAAATCTTGGTTACGTGTAGAAGGGAATATTCTAAAATGTTACATTAGGTACCAAGACAAAAAATGAAGCTCTGCCTGTTGGTTGAGGAATTAAGACTGAACTATTACTACTTTATGAGTTAGTGGTTAGTATGCTAGTTTTCAAATACAGAGTCCCCGGGTTCGACTACCGGCTTGATGATGAGAATATTCTATTTAGCTAAGATATATAAATCTATTTCATTATTTGGAAGAGATCTGTGCGAGGGATTAAATGTGTCAACTTCATAGAATTATGAAATCCTGAGACTTAACTAGTCCTTCATCAAAGCCCAGGAAAATGGGCTTTATATGAAATTTGGCTACAAAGATAAGAGTTGGTAAGAATATTTTTAAAATATCCTTTTAGATATGGAGACACTCTGGAATGAATTAGAGAACTTTTGTACTAAGGCAGTTAAATAAAGAAAGATATCTTTGACGTGTGTAACAAAAAGGAGACCGGTGGGCTCCATCACAGGCTTCTAGCCTCCAGAACTACAGATGCCGAGTTTGATTACCGACTAACAATGCGAATTTTTCTTTAATGAAGATTATTCGCCATAACTCTAGTGTATGAAAGTATAAGTGAGATAGTAAACATGTGTGTTAAATTGATGTTATATTGAAGAACAGTAAAATACTTAACAGTAAAACGAGTAAACATCATTGTTGACGAATAGGGCCCGGAAGTTTAACCAGGAAAGCAGTACGACAGATTAGTTATTGGCAGGGTTACACGCTACCTGCGTCTCGTAAACATATGGGAGGGATTGAGTCCCATGCAGTCGCGCACGTACTCATACAACCAAGATCACGGGCAAAGGTAACCTATCAAACGTATTCACACGTCGGACAGTGTCATAGAATATATTACACATTTATTAATAAACTATTCAAAACAAGCTTATATTTTAAGGGCATGCCAATTCCTATCTTAAAAGTACTGGCATCCAGCACTTACAATCTGTACACGGCTACCTTTTTAAAGCTATAAATAACAATCTGTAAATATTGTTTTACATAAAGAGCAGTGGTAACCGGCACTACACGTTAAATATAAGTTTATTAAACTATGCCAATCTTTAGCATATTTTAAGTATAATGTTAGACTAGTTTACCATAGTCTAAGTATAATATTTCCCTATTCTTTAATTTTACTAACATATACAATTTCTTACTAGTTTAGTAAAATAGTTTTTATTTATTTTAAATTGCTTTATAAATATCATTTTAAATTAATTAAATTTATTAGTTACTTAATAACGTCTTTCTTAGATAATTGAACACATTTCATTAGCACTTAACTTATTTTACATCAAAATTAAAAAAAGAAAAAATTGTTTACCACTAAAGTAAAAAAATGATAAATTCTATTTAAATAACTCAACTCTTTATAAAAATCACTAATTCGCTTGAATACCCGCCATGAAGCACTAATACCAAAATGGCTATCACAAGTAGCCTGACGGGGTCCGTCTTCCTCGTCACCTGGACTGTTTCTTCATATGCATACCTGATAAAACTACTATAATGGGTGCTTACAAACACGGAATGCGGCATTAAAGAACGCATATGATGGCGATAATGGGAAAAACTGCCGGTTTCACTATCAGAGTTTATTACAACACTCTACAGTTATAGAGTCGCATGAATATGCACAGGAAGCTCCTTCGTTCCCTACTTAATAGTCAGCTCATGTCAAAACGAGGAAGTACAGTCAGGTACAGTGAAACATGCTATTGCTTCTGGTTTCCTTTAATGTTTTTAGTTATATACTGTTGGTAGAATCCAGTGGTATATCCTGAAACCTTTGCAAAGGCATACAAAATAAAATTATATACAAAATAAGAACAACCGTGATCTTCATTGTCCCAAGGCATTTTCTTCTTCCCGAGCAACAAACAAGACCAAAGTTTCAGAGTCCCATAACCAACATATCTTTCAGTAAAGTCTAGAGTTAAATGGTGTGACGGCTATTTCATATTTTTTCAAATATTTCAAAAACTGTTCTGGATTTTTCTGGAAAAGGTGATTTATATAAAATAGGAAATATGAAATAGAGTAGACCACAGCATGATACAACTTACAACTTGGTTATTACAATAATATAATTACGTAATGCTGTGACGTGTGCCAATAGAATAGAAGTAATTTAGATGTTCTAGAAACATCGTGGCAAAGATTCCAGAATATTCAGATAGTTTGACGTCATTCTGCACAAGAACACAGTCGTAGTAAGACGTGTCTTTTTTTCGTTCTTCAAGTCTGTAGAAGCTTATAGCTCAACGATGCAACAATAATCATTTTATGAAATTTAAAATTGTAATAGAATATGTTAATGGTTTTGCGGAATAAACTCCAAGATATTTAAAGGAGAGCAATTGTTGTTACTTTCCAACTATTGTAGCGTAAAAGAATGTTCACTCCGATACCAATAAGATTCATTGCTCCAGAGCGCCGAGGCGCCTAAAAGGATTCTTCCAGATCGTCACCAAAGGTGAGAGTAATTAATCATTTACCATCCCTCGCGTATTTTGTACAACTTTGCCGTTGCAATGGAAATGTGGAGTTAGGCTGAAAAATTCAATGCCATAGCCGGAATTTGAACCACGGATCTTCCGGTCTCCGTCCATGCTCTTAACCATTGAGCTACCACGGGCAAAGTGCCAGCATGACATTAAATTCTCCATCTGACTCGTGTCAGTGGGCTCAACTATACATTTACCTATTTTTACTTACATGATAGGGAAAGTATTGCATTCCACCCCAAAAATCGATAGAAAAGTAACTGGAAATACAGGTTTTGGGGTATCCTAAATAAAGTTGAGAGTCAAGTTCAGCGTTTTCCAAGGATTGGAGACGAAGATCTACTGAGCAAACTCTTCATCCCTAAAAGTAGCCTTTAAGTGACAAGTTATTTGTTGTCTCTAAGGAATTTAATTAAAATATTCAATATTTGAGACAAGGAGATGGTCTTTCCCAACTACTCTTTAATTGTGCTCCTGTAAAAGTAATACAAGAATGGCGCAAACAGAAAATAATTGTCAAAATCAATCAACCAATCATATCAGGGAGAGAAAATCTGCCTAGCGTATGCAAATGAACTAGTAATCTTAACCTGTGACATCATTATAGATAAAAAACAAACTGAATTATTAAAAGAAACTGCAAAGACATATCTTTCATTACACTTCGTGCCATAAACAAGCACCAAGATACATTGAAACAAACAAAATATGGAAAACACTGTCGCCGACCGCATTGTAGTGAGGAGGTGCGGCCGAGGCGCACAGAGACAGGGCAGCGCGGAGATAAAGAGCTTGTCGAAACAGATAAAGATAGATAACTGGAATCTTATAGCACCGTCTTGTTTGTTCTAGAAATGTCAGTAGAGGTATATAAAAGAAGCCGTGGCTAGTTTATCGAGAGAGTAGTAATTGGAACTGGTGTGCGTACAGCTGTGTTTTGAAAGTGAACTCTTTTGTTCGTGATCAACGACCTTGCAGATTATACTTTTCTCTCCTACTAATTGCTAATCTCTCACCCTCTCTCTTTTCTTTTGTTTTTAAAGTCATGCAAAGAGAACGGAGTTTGAAAGGTATCACCAAGCGATCCACTGTTAATGAAGATGTCTATCGCAATAAAAATATATTTACAAATATTTCTCTATTTTAACACGAAGCAGAGAGTAGAATATTTATTGTACGTCTTTTCATCAGAATTTTAGCCAAAGCTTTTGGTTATTGCGCATAAACATTCGCCGTAACAGAAGCAATTATTTTAATGCGATGTGTTATCAACGCAGAATCCCTTGACAATGTAACGCAAGTGTATTCCCAGGAGCATGCGTACCAGCATCATTACAATCCCAGTAACGCCCAAGGATACACTGACCTACTAGAAAGTGGTGAACGGTGTCACGAAACGTCGCTTTTTTTGTTAACCCTTTCTGTGTTTCCTTCACTGCATAGTGGCAGAAAGCAAAACACGCGAAACAGAGGAGAAATAGTTCAATCACAATCTAACACGTATTCCCTATTGAATCTCCTTCGTATTAAAAATGTATGTAGCACTCACATGAGTTTCTCTATTCTTACATCAACTAATCTCACAAACGCTTATTCCTCTGTCTACTTCATGTTAATTGAGATAAAGGTTTGCATAAATAAGTGCAAGGACAATATGGGAGTACAAATAACAAGTAATATCTCCGAACAGGTCCACTCCACCAATAGAAAAGAGTATATGACATAAATTGCACGTTCAAACAGGATCTGCATTTTTGTTTAGTAAGATTTTCTCTATCTCTTATTGTATACCAGTTATACAAAATTCACCCAGAATGAATAACACTTTAGAGAACATTCCCAGAAAATTCAATTTGTACACTTCGTTTGTTATAAAAATATCTTAAACATTTGGTATTTTAAACAAAATCGTTTGAGTCATTTTTTAGTAAATCAAAATCTTTGCATTTTATGTTCCATATAAAGGATGAGGCGAAGGAGACAGAGGGCGGCCGACCCAAGGAGCCACGACAGTACAGAGGACAGGGTCTCTACATTTACTTGGATAGAGACCTCCCCCGGCAGGCCAGGACAACGGACACGTTCCCCTACAGCGGGACGGCAACGAGCCCAGCAGCCGAGCTCCACAGGTCCCTGGCTGGCGGTCCCGAAATGGTCCCAGAGGAGGAGCGGCAACTGACCTACCGGAGGAGGAGAGCATATCATCCTGCCATGCACCGCCGAATACTGAACTTAATTTAGTTCTTTGTTCATACTGTCACACATACATATCCGGACCGTTTTCTAAATCTGGGGGGGGGGGGGGATTCAGGGGATCTCAAAACCTATATTTCTATTGAAATCTAGTAGTTTTTGAGTGGAATGCAATGTAAATACGTGGTAGGAGAAGTAGAAATGTTTTTATGACACCTGCTGATGCTAAAGTTTGGGTTGATAATAATGATGATGGAACAGTATTGTTACTAATTTTTAACCGCTAATTAGATTCTTATTAGTAGTTTTCTGAGTATAAACATATGTAACCAATTTTTCATATGTTGCGGCATCATCTTCTGACTTTTTTGACGAGGAGTTCACACATATTTTCAGCAGATAATCTGTAAACTTCACTCTATGTAGTAAGTCCAGCGCCCCTTTAGGAACACTTGAAAGACAATAACGTGAAATCTCGACTCCCTTTATTTCTTAGAACAAAGTTAAGCCTAATAAATTGCAATAATATAAAACTTAAAAATGTAAATGCACCGAAGAAATATCGAATGTTTATGATTCAAAGTGTTAGATACACGAAGATCGGCTGGTAAGTATCGGGCTCCACAATAAACAAGAATATTAAATTGTTTTTCTTTATTTCTCAACATAATCTCCAGAAAGGCTAATACATTTGTCATATCGGTGTTCCAATTTAATTAAACCATCTCTATAGTGCGATTCATCATAGTCCTCAAAATAGCTGTTTACCGCATCACTGACCTTGTTGCTGTGAAATCTTCGTCCTCCAAGAAATTTTTTGAGGTTCGGAAACAGGAGGTAGTCACTGGGTACTAGATCTAGCGAATAGTGCATCTTCAAACAAATCGAACTTTAACTTGCACATTTTTCTCATTGCAATACCTGAAAGATGGGCCGGAGCATTATCGCGATGAAGCGAGATATTTTCTTTGCCAAATGAGGTCTTTTTCTTTTCATCTCATCACTCAAACGTTACAGTAAGCTTCCGTAGTAGTCAGCAGTGATACTTTTACACTTTTCCAAGTAATCAATAAAATGATTCCCTGTGCATCCCAGAAAACACTCGTCATAACCTTGTTAGCTGACAAAATTGACTTTGGCTTTTTTGGAGTTGGTTCACCTGGCGCAGTCCACTGTTTTGACTGTGATTTACTTTCTGGAGTGTAGTTACGTATCCAAGTTTCATCCTTGGTAATAAGCCATCTCAAAAATTCACTGGGATTTTTACGGTAGAGCTGCAAATTCTTAACAGAAACATTTTTTTTTTTTTTTTTTTTGCAACTTTCGTTCAGGTGTTAACAAATGCAGCACCCATCTTGCACAGACCTCGTGAAAGCCCAAAACATTACTTAAACTATTATCTACACATTCTTTTGACATGTTTACAGCCTCTGATACTTCAAACAACTTTAATCTGCAGTCTTACGATACTAAATGATCAATTTTTTCAGTGATCTCTGGAGTTGTGACTTCCACAGGGCGTTCAGAGCGACGTTCATCACTAGTGCTCGTACGTCCCATTTTGGACTCTCCAACCCACCTTTTAATCATTGCATATGAAGGGACAGAGTCTTTCAATGTACTGTCCATTTCCCCCTTGATTTCTTTACGCATATTACGGTATAATAAGATTCGGCAAGTATATCACTGTAAAATGAGCAAGAGTTTGAAAATATGACATTTTTATTCTAAAATGCTATTTTGAACTGAGGGAGTCCTCAGAATGTAAAGATCCACGTAACATTCAAATGGTAACTTTCATTTATAACATAGATTACGTTTCATAGCTGTGAAACCAAATATATCCAATGTTATAGGATTTAATTCAATACAGTTCATTTACATACGTGATACAAACTAGGAAATACATGCAAGTGTTAGGTTGCCAGCAGCGAATTGCAGGAAACTGCAACTTTCCACCGTGACAGCATGGTCAGGAAGTGGGTAAAAAACACTATCGTTTAAGTTGCAACACATTTTATTTCCCTCATAATGGCTTCCAAGGAGCTGATTGCATTAGGTTAATAAACCATACGTAGTATAATCTCGTTATTTTAACTATCACTGTGTTTTATATACGCATTCCACGTGACTTTCTGAAATATCCCATACATATACTACAGTTTTGAATTGTTTTAAATATTGTTTACGATTAATTAAGACATTTACATTTTAGGAAGATACATGTCTGATAAATCTCCTTTTATAATTGCTGGCTGAGAAGCGTTCTCAAGTAATGTAAAACGCATTTAGATTTTGTTATTAGCGTTGACTGATATATTTTATAAAACTTCGGTTTTGATCGTTAATAAATTGATTTTATTTATTTGATGTTTATAAACATTTTATTTTATTTTAATGTTGGCTACAAGAAGTAAAAGAAAAAATCAGATAGACAGGCTGTCACACGACTAATAGTAAAATGCCGAGAAACAGAAAACTTTAAATAGGTATGTAAGATTACTAAAGAGTGGATGGCAATGAAAAGGCTGGCTTATTGGTAAAACGTTACTAAACAAATAACTATGACACCATTCTCATATTAATAGGGTTCCCAGACGTCCCTGTTATACCCGGGTAGTCCCGGATTCCAGACTTTTTTGTTCAATTGTCCCGGTGTCCCGAAAAGTTTTGCGCGGAAAGCTAAATGTCCCAGTTTTTAGAGGTTTATTAGTACTGAATATTTTTACATCTTAAATGCACGAAATATCTCTAATTGTATTGCACTTGCATTCCTTGGCATAGAGAAATGTTTTTTTTTCCTTCACATAATCAGGTAAATATCAAAAGGGAAATATTTCGCTATTTGATTGTTATGTTGGTACCGAAGCGTATGTTTACTATCGGCGGAAGTTGCGTTCTTGTTTCTATAGACGACGCGGATTGGTTTGTATCTCATTTTATATGCGTGATTCCAAGGTAAACATGTGGACACTGAAGTTATTATTCGGTTTAATTCGTTTTACTGTAATTGTGAAGTAAATTAAGATGCCTAAGGGAAAGTGTATATTTAGTGATTCTCTTAAAAAGCAATTTCCATTTGTGAAGGAGAGTACTATGGATAGTACTGGATCTGAATCTGATGTGGAGTGTAATTTCTGCCACAGAGTGTTTGGCGTCAACCATGGAGGGAAATCTGGTATCATGGATCATGCTCAATACAATAAAGTTCAGCTAACGGTACTGTGCTAATATCTGTATTCATTCATGATTTACCCTATTTGTATATGTAGTAGGTCTTTGGGTTTTCCGATAGCATAATGTCAAATTGTCCCAGTTTTTTCATTTCAGAATCTGGGATCCCTACATATGCATCAATCAAATGTATTGTAAAAATAAAATATCATGTAAAGAACACAAGAAAATAAAGGCCCTAAATGAGCACAGCTGGAAATCCAAGAATAGCTCCAAAACTATCACAAAAAATAGCAACAGCAATCTTTAATCTTTCATCTCATCACTGGTCACGATTACTTGGGCCGCCATTTGCATAGAATTGGCCTTTCAATATCTGCGTGTTCAGGGGAGGAGTCCATGATTGTGGAAGAACTGAAAGTCGTGTCCACCTTTAAACATGTAATATATAAGCTTAATACAATAATATTATATCATAATCTTTGAACAAGTATCCAGATATTGTCGTCAAATACTAGGAAGCTAGAAGGAGAAAATATTCTGAAACTGAAGTGCCAATCGAATATTCTTATGTAAATTAAATGATCAGGCAGAAGAAACGATTAGTCTGCTAATTTTTTAGAAAAACTTTTGTCGATGACAAAATTAAACATAGTTCAGTGTTTCAAGACCATATTAGTTGATTCTGCAGTTATAGATTTAAAGATACTGGAAATCAAAGAAAATGAAGAACTGAAACAGTTGAAATTAAGTAGGCAACAGCCATTAAATGTCGGGCAGTACGTGAACAAAGTTGCAGAAGTAAAAGAATTCGCTAAAGGAGTTATTCCCATTTTGAGACAACCTATTCAAGCGAGTCCTTGTATTCAAACTTAATTCATTATATCTAAATAATGTACTTAATATGAGTTTGTCCAAACTGCCTTATCTAATCACCAAAGAGATTTCAAGCAATTGAGTGCTAAAATGGACACCTGATAAAATGCAATATAGTTTTCAGGAATATCGTTCTTCCACACTAGTCGTGTGAAGGTTAAGTTTAGAATAGATAGAGTCAGACTGAAAAATTAAATGCCACAGCCGGGATTTGAACCACGGATCTCTTAATCTCTCTCCACCAGCAGTTGTCCATGGTAGCTCAGTGGTTAAGATCAACCGGACGGAGACCGGGAGATCCGTGATTCAAATCCCGGCTATTGCATTGAACTTTTCAGTCTGATTCAACCTATCCAAATATAATTTTCATTATATGTATTATATTTTCAGTATGCGCCAAAATATATAGTACTGGAAATTACGTTAATCTTGTCATTACCTTATGTATCGAGATGATAGTGTAAATGTTCAAAATGTGCTCCATTGTGCTTCATAACGATCATGCAGATTTTACAACATATTCCGGAAAGAGGTTGCTGAAGGATCAGGTGATGTGAGATCGGGGGAATAAGATTGGTAGGGGAACTCAGCCCCGCGGGAAATTACTCGTCTTGGAAAGGTTTCTTGCAGCATATCTATAGACTGTCGAGCGGTGTGACAGGCCTGCCCGACTTGTTGGAACCACTGTCTATGTGCATGTTCCTGGCACGACAAAACCTTCTTAGATCCTGAATAATTGGCCCAATCACCATGTTCCTATAATGTCCCTGGTTAACAATAAGAGGTAAGAGGTGCACCATCATCTTTCTCTATGAAATACGGACGTGGCATACTGTTTCCTGACACTACACGCCAAATCGTCAGATGCCCTATGTAGCGGTTTCTGGACTATAATGCCTGGCCTCTCAAAACCAAGAAATAAAGTTGTTTGGCAATTGGTAAAACAGTCCAAGTGAATGTGACTTTCGTCGGAGAACCTTACGTTGAACAAGAAATCTGGATCCTCGTACACCATGGCCAAAAATCGTGCACAATAATCTATCCTGACATGCCTTTCGTACTCCGTAGTTGTTGCCCAACCTGTATTCGGTAAAGAATTCCACCTATGTCTTTAAACAAACTTCGAAGTGACGTATTGCTGATGTTTAATTTCAAGGATGTTCGCCGAAGACTTCGCTTTGGAGACTGCAACACCTGTTTGAGGACACATCCATGATTTTCATTTGTGGTCAGAGTTACTGGCCTACGAGACCTTCCCTTGCGTTGACACAATGCAATGCATAACTGTGTTGCTAGGTTTTGGCTTATTGAAGAGTTAATGATATTGTTCCGCCACTAACTTTAAGCACGGCCCGCCTTGATAACATTTCCGTACGAGCGAAAATAATACTCCACTATAAACACTTTTTCCTCCGTCACGAGACCCATTGTCACTTCCAATTTCAGAGCACAATGTTCTTTACACGACTAACTATACATCATGGCGATGTAACAGCATACAGACGTTCAGCGTGCGCTTGCGCACTGCCCGAAAATGAGTACTGTATATTTTGGCGCATACCGTATAACAATGGTCAAAGTTATGTCTCGTTCAACTCTGTGGTGCAGGATAGCACGTCTACCTCATATTCAAGAGGCCCCCAGTTCCAATTACGGTTAGGGTGAATTATATGGATAAGTTTTTAATCAGTCTTTTTTAAGAAGACGAATGTCGGGTAAATGTAAGGTCTGGAAAACCGGGGCATCATTTGAGTATCATTTGAAAACGATTTCGTTCATTCATATGATCTAAATGGTTAAAGGATATTAACTGATCATCATGGTATGCAATTAAATGCTTAACAGTTAAATTGGATTTTAGATAGAATTCATTTTAATTTACAACATCGAAAATTAAATACAGCCCTCTTCAAAATTTGTCTCTTAAATTTCTGCTCCCAAATTGGGTGCCGCTGATACAAGACACGTCAATGGACTATCTGCCTGGAAAGTGCACAAGAATTGAAATTTGAACGTCGTACACATCAAAAGAATACAAGACACTACACAGACACAACATGCTCAGTTCCAGAAATGGACTAGCCCACTTGAATGCATGAGCTATTTAGTTAACCACTTCACACAAGACACATTAATTGCTAATTCCGTCAAACAAAGCCTGCTGATTTTGTTATGCAACAGTCCTTGCATTGCAGCTGTGTGTCCAACACTTCTGGCACATTTACAGTTCTAATTATCTGCACAGCTGATCACAAACAACTTGCGTTAGTCTATTTTCAGGTCCTTCTTCTGGGGGTAAAAATGCGGAATCCCAAATTCTGTTCCGCTACTCTCCACTTTGTTAGAGACCACATTCTCGTAACTTCTTGTATTATGTAATACAAACATAGAAATTTTGTTTACACAAGAATCACAGTTTTATATACTCTATTACAACACAAAATATAGAATTAACATAGTTCGTGAAACAGCATCTGCTCTTCAGTATTCTAACAACTGCCACAGGATTTCTTCGGACCATATCTCAAATTCATCGATAGCCGTCTATAGGGCCCAAATGACCTTGTTGTCGACGGGCCCTAAAACACCACACTCACTCACTCGATAGCCGTCTATAGCTTCTTTGTTGATTTTGCTAAGAAAAACTGTCATCGGCATAAAGGATACTTGGTGCTAAACTGTAAGTTTAAATCATAAACGCGTTGTAACATGGAGGAATAAATTCAGAAGCGTCACTATTCCTTTACAATGATAATATTTTACTTCCTCGACCATTCTACATGGATTGTTTTGCTTCCATACTCGACGATTCCCTCAGAATTATATTTTGTGTCCTCTATTCAACGACGTCTATACGTAAAATGAATTTAACTCTAGCTGATTTGAAATTATTGAATTGGCCGTTTTTATGACAATTCAATAATTTATCCTTACTTTACGCCATCTTTAGTCACCCACTTTTCATGGCTATATTTGGTTATCCTCATAATCTTTTATTTAAATCATTTTCAAATAATTTAACATTCCACCAATAATTCTTAAAAATTTAATCCAATGTCATCGTCGTTAAACACATTGATAATATTAATTTTCTTTTGTTTCCACTTCTTCAATCACTATTTTACCTTCAATTGTTATTTTTCATCTCGTTCCCTTTCTACTATAATTTTTAATAATTTCGAAATAATTATTTTATCAATAAATTTAAAATAACAAAATTAAAATATTGACAACGTTTTACGGATTCTGAATTAAAACAACTGTAGACGACTTTTGCGGGCAAATTTGTCGTAATATAGTTACATAACTTTCTCTGCTCACTGTTCTACCGATGTCCCGCTGAGAGACCTGGTACACAGTGCACTTAGTCTCGTTAGATCCCTGGGGAACTAAACAGTTATGTAAGTATGAGAATACAGAAAACAGATAACAAAGTCCTCTAATATTTAAAAATTATAAATACCGTACATAATACAACCCTGTTTTAAAACTTAATATTAGGCATATGAGCACTTGACAAAGCTCGTGCGTGGCGTTGTTGCCAAACGTGGTAGGCGTGTACAACGGTAACCCGTATATTTGAGCATGCTCTAGTACACGTCAGTCACAGCGTCGTCCATTTTTTCAGTAATTAGAAGCACAATAAATGTACTTAAAACAATATCTGTATGCTTTTAAAATGGGCAACGTCTTTTTCAAAACTGTCCAAACGAGTAACTCGCTTTCCAACTTTGTGAGTTATTCCCAAAGGTTGAAATACACTGTCGTTCTTTTCGGGTTAAGATACTTCATACAAATATGTGATTCTATGTGAATGTTACCCATACCTCAAACTTCCACAATAAATTCCTGGGTTTTGAGAAATCCTTAATTGTATACGTTAAATATAATTATTCTGCCCCAGGCAAACTTAACATTATTATTCACTATGGGTTATTACGGATCTAGGGCCCGGCATTTAATAATTCACGGCGAACAGCCCGAGGCCGACCAAAGCCTGCCAACCCGACATACGCAAGGCAAAGCTGGGCGATAGCACAACCGAACGGAGAAATGTGGTCAGCATCTTGTCACCCACAGCCGGAAAGTTGGCCTTCTCGACCGGGATTCACTACCTATCTTCTTCTTCTTCTTCTTCTTCTTCTTCTTCTTCTTCTTCTACATGGTTTAGGCCATGCAGTCCCTTCCAGCGAATCAGTGAAGTCAATCTTCTGCGAGGTCGGCCAACATCTCGTGTTCCTCTTCGGCTATACAAAAGTTCTCCTAGGTATCCTTTCTTCACTCATCCTCATTAAGTGTTCTGTACATTTCTTGTTGTTTATTTTAATTTGGTCTTCTAATTTATATATGTTTAATTCTTCCCTTATTTGTTCATTTCGTATTCTATCTACTCTAGTGCATCTTTTCACGTTCCGCAGAAATAGCATTTCCGCTGCTATCCTTTGATTTGATTACCCAATAAGGAAGGAACAGCCAATGTTTTGTATAACTTAAGTTCATAATATTTTATTTTTTTTCCGGCCCAGAGTTCTTTTAATGGTTCCACATACAGCCTGAAATTTATATATTTTGTTTCCCATATCTTTATTTTCCTCATTGGTAATATCACATCCAAAATACTTCAAGTGTGTTACTTGTTGCACTACTTTATTTTCCAAAACAATTTTAGTTCTTATTCCATATTTACCTGTATATGTCATTGCTTTTGATTTAATTATTGATATTTCGCAGTTATATCTATTGACCACCACTTGGAACTTGTAAGTCCGTAAGACATCGTCCGAAATATTCTACCCTTATTGTCAACATTCCTTCCTTATTTAAATGTTTCTTCCATTCAAATATGATGTCAATATAGATATTAAATAAAATAGGTGAAAAAGCGCCCCCTTGTCTCACGCCTTGGTTTATTTTCAAAAACCTTTTACTGTTTCTAGTTAGCAACACGTTTGTCTCATAATATAAGCTCTTAACAATTTATGTTATTTGACTGGAGATATCTTTGTTTTCCAGGGTATTCCATAGTAGTTCTCTATTTACTCTATCAAAGGCTTTTTCTACATCTATGAATAATAGATGTGTCTGTTTCTTTCTCTTATTTTATCTAATTTGTTTCAGAGCAAATGCTCTATCTGTACAAGGGTAGGATCGAAACCGGGTACATTCCGAGGCAGGAAACCAGAGTACAACGCTCTAGCCCATTCGTCACGGAGTAGGACGGGTCTAGCATTTATGTTCTCTTAATTGTGGGGCCACAAGGAGGAGAGAATACAGAAAATCAGGAATTGGCGACATTGGATTACAGTAGCGGTCAAAACAGTGACTTATCAGCAATCTGGTCATTCTGGCTCTAGCAGCATTCATATGAAAATCAAGTGGTCTGGTGGCAAGAAACGATTTTGTATTTACAGCTTTTATCCGTATCTGATCAAAAGATCAGTTTTAGTCATGGAATAAATTAACACTAAATTTTTCGCAACGCTTTTATTTTGTTATGCTTCCGGTTTAGGGCTTATTACTAACGTCTAGGGCCCAGACTTTTAAGTAGAATATTTCTTCATTTTAGGTTCCTAATATGTTTAAAATAGTTTTTAAAAGGTTTGATTGTTTATCAATACATTTACTTATAATTTTCCTTTTCTGCTATTTATTTGTAAGATTTATTAATGAACTTATTTCACAAAAGTATAGATTGTCAAAGATATTCATCAAAGAAAGCACAAAAGGAGTTTACTGTTTGCTTTCTAGGTTACTTTTTGGCATTGCAGTAGATAGTTACATATATACCCGATTCCCTATTGTCACGCAACACATTCTTGTATGACGAAAACATTCTTTCGACAGAACATGACGTCATTGGAGCGTAGGCTTTTGAAGCGAGTGCAACAGGTTCTAGGGGCAGTTTTCCTGTATACTTTTCATCCTGCAATGTTGAGTTTGTGATTTTCATGTCTTCAAAATCAGGATTTCGTTGAATAAACTTCTGCTACTTCGAAGAACATGCACCTCCAAAAGCTCCAGGTACTTGTTTTCTCGAAACATTGTCAGTGATATCTAGAGCATTCAGTGGCAAAGTGGTACTTTCCAACCGGAGAAGAGCTTTTGGTATAAAACCAAAATGCGTGTTAATATAAGCAAGGGAAGCTGCAAGAGTGGGGCACTCGAGTGATCTCTTAGCCTTGGCAATGGAGGAAGCTTCTGTTCATCTAATTCATTGACGACGTTTTTAATGTCCTTTAAGCGCTCGGCAGGAGACAGCTGAGTTCCCCAACGCGTAAGTATTGGCTCAGGTGGAAGAGGGCGTGTCGGTACTTTCTCTTTGAACAATTGTGTACGTGTTGGGACGTTTAAGAAAATCTTCTTGACCGAAGAGCTCCAGAGGAGCAGAATTCGAAGCTCGGATGGTTTGATTTACTCACACATCTCTTCCAAATTGAGACGAATGTCATTCAAGGGTGCATTTCACTTTTTTATTAATTTAATCTCAAATATGAACTTCTAAGTTAACTTTGAAAATCGGAAAATAACATTCCTTGTTTCAAAAGGGGGCCATTTGGATTATTTTATTTATCAAACCCTCATTTAGATTTTTTAGGTAAAATAAGGTTAAAACTTAAAATCCGGGCCCTAGTGATGACTTTATCTTCAGGCTAGGCACTACTGTTTATTGGAGAGGTTAGTCGAAACAATTTATATTATTGTAAATGAATTGAAACACAAACACTCACCACTTTAAGGTTGAATATAGAAGGCAGGACCCTCTTGATTTCCGTTGCTGTCCTAACGAAGACATCGAGACCATCAGGACGCCCGTTCATGAGTAGTCCATCGTTTTCATCATCTCCCTCCCCCATTCCTTAAAACACTGTGTCTGTCTGTGCGATTGACTATATCACTTTGTCCGCCGTGTTGCAACTTGTAAAACTAAATTAAGAGAAATATTGTAGTAATTCTTTCCACAGACCTGTATAGTAAGTATACATCCCAACTTTTGTGGTTTGAACATTAAATTACTCTAATTCTAAATTCTGTATTTTGGTTGTCTTTGTCCGCAATGACAAATGGAGATTAATTCAAGTAATGAAGGATTTCTACATAAAAGGTAATGGCAACAGCAATCGTAGATATTAAAAAGTGCTGCAATTCTGTGTTTAAATTCGAACACAAATTAAAGAATCAGAAAGCTTCCAAGAAGAGTGTAAGTTTAATGGAGTTATTCATACATGGCTTGCAGTCATTAGAGTTAAATATAGGGTCATAGGTAACGCATTTGCGAGCAAATTTCGCGAGAGAACCGAGAGCTCCACGAGATAACTACAAACTTGGAATTATCAATTGTGGGAAGTAAACCAAGGACCAGGCTGGCCTCTTAGCTCAGTCGGTAGAGCACCTGCCTGCCGTGCGAGGGGTCCCAGATATGATTCCCTGCTGGGGAGGGGAGTTTTCTCCAACCAAGATAATTCATCTTCCCCAGAGGCTTGAAGTATGAATGAGAGTGCGAATGTGTGTGTGATCTAATGATTAAAACCAACGAATACGAGTTAACACCTTCGATATGTTCCAAAGGAGAACGGCCGACGATATGACCATTGCAGTTGAAGGCGGGGTATTAATGGAACAAAAAATAAGCAATTCCACAAACATCGTGTGAGTTCTCCATATCTTCGTGCTTCTCTCCCTGAGCGACATGGTGTGTATTCCTGTACATGGATTATGTAGTACCCTTTAACAACAATCGGTTAAATGCTATGCGGAATTAAGTGTTACCTACTAGTTATTTGCTTAAGGCAGTAGTATGATTCAGAAGATTAAAATTTCAATCATGAGCAGCAAGCGACGCAGACAGATTTCTGGAAAGGTTTCAATAAACACAGAGGGGGAATGTTTATTTTGCCGGATGCAGTTTCCTCATCTAAAAGGTGGCGGAAATAACCATCAGCTGTTAGTCAATTCTGTATATAGCACAAGCAAGCTTATGTGCTCCAGCCAGAAGAAAAGATCTCTCTGTTCGGACCATCTTACAAATCCCTACATAATACAAGACGAATTCAAGTACGTACATCTCTCCAAGTAGAGTAGTCATACCCCTCGAAAAGTAAGGAAAAGCCGACTTGTAAGTCTTATTTTATAAAGTTACTAGCTGACCGGCGAACTTCGTATCGCCAATAAGAGCTGACTAAACTTATCTATATAAACACATTTGACTTTTAAAACCTAAGTGAAATCGTCTTCTCCTTGGCATAGTAAAAAGGTATCAGGAACTTCACAGTCACAAAGGAATTCAATTAATTTTCTGTAAATTCAATTCACATTCACGAATTCACCAACAAAAATTATAAATAAAGTATCCAAGGATTCGCCAATATTTGAAAACTGTTGTCTATGGTCAAATACTTAGTGTTATAGTGCGTTAGAAATTAATTTTGAATAGAATCTTCGAAAGGTATACCATCATGCTACATAAAAAATTTCAGTCTTGATAACAAACCATAAACGTTATTTGTAAAATATAGTAAGTGAAATATCTTCGAAGACTTTGGCAAGGAGTGGAATATCTTTCTACTTTGTAATGTGAAACTGGCCTTATCAGACAAAACTACCGACAGGAGACATAAAACAATATAATTTAGATACACATTATTTTAGTAATCATAAACAATAAATAAGTAATAAAAATACAATAATAGTAAATGGGAGACAAACAGAGTGTATAGGACATTTGTTATTTCGAAACTCTATGTAGACGGGGCATTCACCTTCTGGTAGGCTCGGAAACCCAACCCTGTATTCTTTTGTTCAATATTGCCCAGGGCTATGAATGGCGACGTTTTGGCGGAGTCCACTTCCGCTCAAAATCCTTAGATACGAAAGCAGACGTGACCTTCACAATGAAGATACAGATTTGGACAGACGCTTATCGTGCGTGCCTTAGCATAAGTGATGAGTACGATGAACCAACCCACGCGAATTTTGTATAACCTATCAGAGAGAAATTATTAGTCACATGATTTTCGCAAAGTTCCAAAATTAAAGTAAGTGGGGGAAAATAGTAAGATGGCTGAAGTAGGCCGTTTTCGTAAAAGAAACACTCGTCAGAACGGCACGCGTCATACACGTATAACACTCGTTGTGAGAACGGCACGAGTCATACACGTATAACACTCGTTGTGAGAACGGCACGCGTCATACACGTATAACACTCGTTGTGAGAACGGCACGCGTCATACACGTATAACACTCGTTGTGAGAACGGCACGCGTCATACACGTATAACACTCGTTGTGAGAACGGCACGCGTCATACACGTATAACACTCGTTGTGAGAACGGCACGAGTCATACACGTATAACACTCGTTGTGAGAACGGCACGCGTCATACACGTATAACACTCGTTGTGAGAACGGCACGCGTCATACACGTATAACACTCGTTGTGAGAACGGCACGCGTCATACACGTATAACACTCGTTGTGAGAACGGCACGCGTCATACACGTATAACACTCGTTGTGAGAACGGCACGAGTCATACACGTATAACATTCGTTGGCGCAACGGCACGCGTGATAGACGCATAACCCCCGCTGGCAGGGTGGCACGTGTGATGGACATACAACGCTTACGGATTTAAAGGCATAGGGATATAAGTGACGCGCATGTAAGGACAGGTGCAATATAAGACAACAAGACGCGAGACGACGTAGCAAACTGCATACTACAAATGACGCAGACCGTGGCGAGCACGCAACACACAAAGGACAATAAATCTGCATCTCTACAAGACAAGGTGTTTCTGTTCACCCCAACTATAGTCAGGACCTACGTTACCCACCCCTGAAATCACTGATAAGAGACTCATGCTGAGCTACATTGAATGAAACACCTTTTCCTACAAGTATCCCAAACCGCCATCCAGCTATTTATGAGGTGTTGAGTGAACGAGGGACCACTCAATCAGGTTCAAACGGGCAGAATCGCCTCAAATGCTTTTGTTTGTCGAAAATAAAAGAAGGTGTATGTGTTCCGAAAAGTTTGCGTGTGTACTTTTATATTCACTTCAGATTTCTTTCACACCAATATGAAAATCCAGACAGGAATAATTATACATACATATGATACAAAATCAAATACTCCCCTGCTGACTAGCAAATGTGTATATACAGATACAATTTGGTAGTTTCATTTTTTGTAACTTTTACTTGTTTCTCTCTCTCTCTCTTGTCAGTACTTCTCAACATTTTGTTATATTACATTTGCAATTGATAGGATTTATTGTCAGTTCTTCAATACATATAAACTGAAATAGCTTTTCAATAGTCTTAGAAGGTAAATTGGCAAAGATTTGTTTGTCATTGGAACAGTTACATTCTAATATTCTTTTTCTTTTTGTAATTTACGTCTTTTAACTTTTTAAGTCATATTGGACGATGAATGGAATGGGTGAAAAGATGCTCAAATGGGCACAGGGACCATAGAGCTTAGTTACCCGACATTCGCCTTTCATGATAAGGGAAAACCCTGGAAGAAACCTTATCCAGGTAATTCACCCTGACCGACACTGTCCCTGGCACTCGGGACCTCTTGAACGTGAGGTAGACATGCTACCATCTACGCTACCGAGGCGGGCAGATTCTACTTACAGAGCTACATAAGCATTATCAGGATAATTTGTCATTCGGATAATCCTGTACAGAATAAAATTATTTTGAGCATAATACTCTCTAGCAACAATTTTAAAAGCACTGTAATTCAATTTATCCTGTAAGATCATTAGGAAGAGCGTTAAATACTTTGACGTTTTCATAACACACACATTTCTGGAAGGAAGAAAGTTAAGCTCTGGGATAATGGATATTGTATTTTTTGCCTAATGTTTATTCTGTGAGTTTCATTATTAATTATAAATGAGGCCCAATTACATACAAAATGTTTAGGATCGAGAATATTTACAAGGAAGGAAGGGAGGGAAGGGTTAATATCTTCAGTTAGGAATTATTCTTATAATCTTCTTTTGCATAACAAATATTCGTTTGTTTCCTACTGTGTTGCCCCAATATGATATTCCATATTTCATCATAGAGTTAAAATAAGCATAATACACTAATTTAATTGTATCTATAGAAATTACATTAACCAGTGCTCACGCAGAGTTGAGTTTAGACGAGATATACTTTATGTGAGCTCTGCAATTTAAATATCTGTCTACTTAAGGCCCAGGATTTTATGCGGTCGATTTCTTCTAATAACCTATCATTAATCCCAATTTCTATCGGAGAGTGTAACGTACGATGAGTTATAAATTGAACAACTGTTGTTTTGTCATGTACGTTAGTTTACTGTTGGTGAAGCGGTTGTTTTAGGAGAAATACCAACATTTTACAATCACAAATGGTGCTAGACGATGCAACGAGTGAGCACGGAGCTGTAGAAGCTTCCCGCCACCTGAAGACATTGACTGGCATGAACAAGCTGTAAAGCAAATATGGCGGCCGAGATGAGAGCTAATCGTTATTCATGAGAACAAGTGACTGTAGTCGCAACAACATAACAAACGCGTTATGGAAGTGCGACACTAGACTGTCATGTGTGGGCACCTCCCAATAGTACAGTCTAGTGTGAAGAAACAGTACATGCACTAATTAGCACACGAACTGGTGCGCGTCCTTTCTCGGCTCGCACTTTGTTCTGTTAAATATGGTTCCTTGCAGTGGCGAAGCGTGCAATCAAGCGCCGGAAGTGCCTCTTCCCTATGAATTTCGGGAGAAAAAGAAGAAAAACAACAAAAATTCATGCCTAACAATATTTTGTTTGCTGTGAATACAGTTTCAAAATTTATTCACAACATCTGCAAGGTTGCGGACAATTTGACAGCTGCTTAGATTCAAGTGACCAGTCCCGCGAAATCATTCAATACTGAATATTTCTATTTACGCATTCTTAACCTTGAATACCATGCGTCGTAGGTTTCCGGAAGCAATCGCGACTATTCGATAGTTTTGAAGCACTGACCAATTTTGTTACGTGAAGTCTCTGTAGCGTGAAAAGAAAAGCTAACTATTCGTTTTAGGTGGCGCTTTTAAATACAACTGTAAGTATATTTTAACAGCACTCACAATAGTATTTTACGTAAATTGGTATTTAGTGGTGACAAATAGGAAATTATTGCGAAGTTTTAAGGTATCAGCAAAAGTGTGTGAATTGCATACTTTCTCCGTTTGCGCGGTGTGGGCCAACTGTAGGAAACATTGGAACATCTGAGTGGAGAGGGGAAGCAAGAATATCTCTGCTTGTAGTGTGGCCAGCCTTGCAGTGCAAGAAGGACCTAGTAGCCCTAGAGTAGCCTTAGTTCTTTGAATCATTATTCTTTCTTATTTTAATGAAAATTATTAGGAGCTTCCCTCGCTTTGAAAGTCACATCTCGCCACTGGTTCCTTGTTTATGTTTCTGGTACAAGAACAGGAAAGGAAAGGAAAAATTATTTTACATCTTTAATTATAGAAAACAAACCTATATATGCACTCACATGGCTTTCTCTACTCACTCGTGTACAAAATATTCTTTAGACGGCAATTTTTCTGTGTACTTTATGTTCATCGAGATAGACGTTTGTAGCAATCCTTATATTACATAGTTTTTTGACGTTACAATGGAAAGAAGAATAAAGTAAGCTTGAGAGATAAGTAGCAACCTGATCGCTATATGATAGTAATGAAATTCCATTCTCATTGAATGTCTAGGATATAAAAACCAATAAGGACTTTTATGTAGGGGATGTCTAGGTGGCCCAGGTGGTTAGCTGCAGGTCTACTGGAGTTCACACCCGGTCAATACAGACCGTTTTTAAGTGTGTTTAAAGGGATACCCATACCAGTAGATTTACTAACATGTGAGAGAACTCCTCTAGGACGAATTTCCGGTTCACCTTTTTTTTTTAAAAAAAAAATTGGCGTCCTTCTACGTTAAGTCATGTTGGACGATGAATGTAATGGGCTTGGAGTTATCCCACATTTGTCTTAAGAAATAAGGAAAAATCCCGAAGAAAATCTTATCTAGATAACTCACCGTGACCGAGATTCGAACTTGGGACCTGTTGGACGTGAGGCAGACACGCTACCACACCACCCTACAGAGCAAAGCACGTCCACCACTGGTGCTGATAAGATCCAGGAAAGTGCCAGCATCATTTAAAAAGTAGGTGGAGGTAATTCCGCCCTCCCCTCTTTTGCATGAGCTTGGGCTTTACAATTCTTAGCTGATAAATAACACAGGAAAAGCATTAAGCTATCAAACAACAGCTAGTCAAAACTTAATATTAAAAATGGAAAACTATTCTGCTTAAGTGTTGCGTGCAAAAGGCGTCTTTTCACAATACATAGGTTTTTTAGTTCTCTAAATATATAAAATTAAATATATCATTAGGATATAGGTAGTAAAACCAGACATTAGACACTACATAACATAATGATGTTGAAATGTAAATATAACAAGGTAAAACTTTTAATTTTCAATAAAATTTGAAAAGTGCTTTACTTTCTGTGAAAGAACCAGACTGTAGGAAATACTATTCTTGGGATTTCCCTCGTTTTCCTACCTACATGCACTGTTGCAATAGATCAGTGTGCTCGCAGTTTTCCTGGTGTGAATATTTCGTTCATTATGACGTAAGAAATAAATACCCATGGGCCCACACACCAGTGTTGAGCAGCTTTCCCTTTGTAGCATAAAGTTATGGACGACATTACTATTTCCTGATACTAATACTGATTTTTGAACACCTGTAAGTACTCGATACTCGGTTCATAGAAAGTCCTAAAGGGGAAAGCTTGAATTGTGTTCTTATTGGTAGTTTTCTGTGTAAAAGCCATGTAACCAATTTTGGACCTGCTCATCATTTTCAGATGTCACATTCTGTTCTATCACTCCAGGAAACTCGTACATTGCTTTTACTCTGTCTTGTATAGTTTCTTAAAATCGAATCACTTCAAAAGGCCTGTGGCCGCCCAGATTCCCTGACCTAACCTCACCGGATTTTTTCTTGTGGGGGTATCTAAAAATAGCATGAACAAGAATAGGCCATGGATAATTGATGTTCTCAAGGAAATCATTCGAACCGAAATAAGTAACATTGGTGAGGGTACTCTCCGTTAAACTTCAGAGAATATGGTGAGACGAGTACAAACTTGTATAGATGCTGGTGGAGAACACTTACATTTTCTTTGAGATGTAAATAGTGTAATGTAATATCCCAATTGTGTATTATATTCTCCCAAAGTCGTACGTGTGTCCTATTATTGGTTCAAAAGTTATGGCATATTGAAATGGTTCAGGTTTATATGGATCGCACTGTACAGCATAAGGTATATACATCTGTCCTATATACATTGTTCACTACCTGCAGCAGATGAAGTTAGATTTGGTTAGAAATTATACAAAATGAGGTACTAATAGAGGAAGAAACGGAGGAACTTTCAGGCTGCATCAAGAATACTTGAAGAAAAATTTAATATTGCTTGTATGCAAGGCATATGCCTTTAGAGAGGCGGAAACAGAAATACCTAAAACCCTGGTCACTCATACCTTCAATTCTTGGTTACCTTTACATATTTATCCAATTTAAGGAATATAAGTCCTGCGCCGTGGCGTAGAGGGCTAAGGCAGCATGCCTTAGTCCCTGGCCCCGGAAAGCGGCCCGGGTTCGATACCACCCATGTGGTGGGGATTTTCGGTCCCGGGTGTAGGACCGGTGCCCACTCAGTATCGTGAGGAAAGTGAGGAGCTTACGCTAGGCAAGCGGCCCTGGTCACGGAAACTAACATTCCGGCTGGGGCATGCCGAGATGCTGATCACATCTCCTCCCCGTATCCGTTGGATGATCGTCCACCTCTGCCATGCGCAAGTGGGCGTGAGGCCGGCAGTCGGGTTGGTAGGCCTTGGCCCTCTAAGGGCTGTCGCGCCATGGGTTATTATTATTAAGGAATATAAACTGGATCACTGAGCAGGATATTTCTAAATATAGGATATGATAAACTTAATCAGTGCTCCAACAAAGAGCTTTTAGACATTTTATAGGACCATAAGACAAATACGAGTACGTAAAGACTAAATTCTCTAGCCAGCCAGTCAGATGTAGACAAAGGGAGACACTGCAATTTCAGGAGCTATTTTGTAGCCATATGTGTAACATTATCTGTAATACATGTTTTGTTGTGGAGAATTGTGTGGAGAATAAGATGAGTGAAATGAACCAATTAGTTAATGTTATCAACCAATGTGTGAGTGACAGTTTAAAAATGACTAAATTTCCTGTCAAAATTCCTTTGTTTTAATACATTTAGCGTTGGTCCAGTAAGTATCAGAATTGACTTTTCTGACCAGTGCGAAGAGTTGGAAGGTCATTAGGTTAAATTGATGTTTGGGCTGGCATGTAAACTATGAAACCTGATTCATTTTTCTCCAAGCTTCTGAAGTATGTAGACTGCACCTGAATGAAAGTGTAGACATGGCGTCGAGATTCAAGATGCAGCGAACAAGTGAGTGACGTTTGCCATTACTTTTTTTTTTAACATTAAACTGAACAAATCTAGTATGGAAGCTTTTAATATAATTCTTGAGCCTTATAAGGACACAGTCAAGAAGATGTTGAAGATGAACGACCTGACAGAGCCCTGACTTCAAACCGAACCATTGAAAACATAGCCAAAGTGAGAACAATTTTGAACTCTGACGCATTAAATGTTCATTATATTCAAGATCGTTAGTCATCCAACACGACAATGCGCTGTCACACATCGCTGGTTAAGGGAGGCACTGCCCAAAAAGCACTGGGCTATGCCAACCATTCCATGATCAAAGAAATCAGAGAGGACATTATTTCAGAATGACTTCGATGAAGTGCCCAAGTAGCCTTGCAGTTGTCGACTTCTAGAAGCGTGCTAAGACTGGAAAAGATGATGGCAGTGCAGTATCAATGCAGCAATTTGAATAATATTAAACTCACTGTGCTTATAGCTCCAATAACTTATGTGGATGATTTCAGTCGTGACACTTACTGCACAAACCCTGATGTATGTTGTATACCAATCTGGAGGAATACAAAAATTAGAGGTTACAATTTTAGATACCCCAGGACGACTTGACCCACTGAACCCCCTTCCCCTACATACGCCCCTGCTTGTATGTAAATTATATTTTACGCACCAAACTCACTTCCCGTTTAACTTGTTTCCTCACTACATTCATCATTGTGTTTATTGCCTGGCGTCAAAAAGTGATCGGTCGTGAAATCGGAAGTGATAACCAAGAGCTGCCAAAACTACAATACGTCAAAACATATTCTGCTTATCCAGACTCAGTGTTTATGTTTACATAAGTGAGTCATAGACCCTCGTTCTGCGTGACTAAGCAATTTATTTATGGATGTGCCGCTCACAGGTGGTCGACAAGTTTTATTAAGAGCAATAAAGCGAGGTGTAATACCTGATGGAAACCTCGACACGTCATTCAAGGCGCACAAAGCGTCAATGTGAGTACCCTTGAGCTTCATTTTCTCTTTGTCTACTCACGATTTGTGTCCTCTACACCTGCCACCGTGTTTTTTTGTCACGATATAGCTATGGCCTTCATGAAATCACAATATCGAACACAAAGAGAATAATCGCCTCAATTAAGGTTCATCAGTGATCTCTCAACTTACCAATAATAACAATAATTATTATTAATAATAATTTAAACATATTTATAAAACAAGCTTTACAAAACTGTAAAAATTAAGTGAATATATATGAGAATTCCCATGGATAATTCCACAATTTATACCTTAAGTTCCGCAGATGACTAACTCGTTATAATCCAAGACTATGAAGGTTTAGAGTATATGAGTAGAAAACTTATTGAAGAATATAATTGATGTGGATCAAAAATTAATTTAAGGAAACAATTTATGAGCGTAGATAAAATATAAACGGGAATTTTAATATAACACTGCTGTTGGTAATAATTTTAAGGAGAGACTTTGTTAGTAGTTGGTGGTGGTATTGCGCGCGCACGCACCGCGGGGCACGGAGCTGCGTCACTATGCCATGAGTAAGAGATGCACACGCCTGTTGCGCAACGCATCATCAGATTTCTTGCAAAAAAGGGCACCAAACCATCAGAAAATTTGAGACAGCTTCGCGCACAGTGTGGGAAAGAAACACTTTCATGAGTGGGCTAAAATTTTTGTGGCGGGAAGAGAAGCTGTAGAAAATGAATCTCATAGGAGGAGATCGCGGACAATCATTACTGCACACATTATTGCCATTCCTGACATTATTGAAGAAGATCGGTGCATAAAATTATCTGAAATTATTTTTTCCCTAGGAATAAGTTACAGAAGTGTTCAATCATCCCAGATGAACTCCATTACAGAAAATTGTCTGCCAGGTAGGTTCCTCGTCCCTCAACCAGGAACAAAAAGCGTTACGCCAGGAAGTTTGTCAGAGACACCTGCATCACTACGAGGAGAAGAGAGAAGATTTCTTGAATCGTTTTGTGATTTGTGCTGAAACGTGGGTGCTTCATTACACCCCAGAGTCAAAGCAAGCAACCATGGAGTGGCGGCGAGGAGACGAACCAGGTCCGGTCAAGGTCAAAACACGCCCATCTGATGGAAGGATGCTTGCAGCCGTTTACTGGGACTCCGCGGGCGTTTTGCTGGTGGATTTTCTTCACGAACAAAGGATAATATGGCAGCCTATTACTGTCACATTTTGGATTAAGCAAAAGCTGCATATCGCAACAAATCACACCGACAACCGATCCGAAACGCCATTCTTCTCCATGACAATGCGAGGCCACATACGGCCACTTTAACGTAGGAAAAACTGGAGAAAATGCATTGGACATCTCTGGAACACACTCCTTGTCCAGATTTATCGCCTTGCGAGTACCACTTGTTTGGACCACTTAAGCAAGACCTAGGAGGACAGCGCTTTGATGAGGTGGAGAAGAGTCCTTGTGCAACTAGCTCCACACGCGTCCTTCTTCTTTCTATAAGGATGACATCAAAAACTTGCCAATCCAGTGGAGAAAATGTGTATCGAAGGCAGGGCACTACGCAGAAAAGTAATCTGTATATGGGCATTACTGTTTGTTGATAAAATAAATTTAAAAAATTATTCCCGTTTATATTTGATCTGCCCTTGTATTTGCCATGTGGATATGAAGGAAACAATCTAGTTTTGGAAGACGGCATGGGATACCTCAAAAGAAGTGAAGAAAGTATGTATATAGGAGTAAAGATAAATTCAACATGTATTCAAAAAGAGGACATTAAATATAACATTCAGGAGGGAAGAACAGCAATGTCCATGCTGAACGAGGTTTTATGGGACAAGAACATAACTTTAAAAACCAAATTACACATATATAAATCAATAATTAGAAGTGCCTTAACTTATGGAGCAGAAACTTGGACACTGAACTGGAATTTGAAATTAAAGTTATTATCTACCGAAATGGACTGTTTCAGGAGATCCACTAGATACTCTAAATTAGAAAAAAGTCCCTAACAAAGTGATTAAATAAAACATGAAAGTTCAAAATTCAATTGTAGATTCCATAGGATATAAAGAGCTAGAATGGTACGGGCATGTCCGCAGAATGCCTGAGATAAGATTACAAAAACAAGTTTTAGAATGGAATCCACCTGGAAGAGGAAGGAGTGGTCGACGTAGACGTAAATGGATGGAGAATATTGAAAGAGGAATGAGTGAATTAGGTCTGGAGGAATTTGATTGGTAGGATACAGAAGAGTGGAGGAAGAGATAAAAGCTTCAACTTTGGATACAGAAAGATGTTTGTTTTACATTGTAAACATGTTTATAAATAATAATAATAATAATAATAATAATAATAATAATAATAATAATAATAATAATAATAATAATAATAATAATAATAATAATAATAATAATAATAATAATAATAATAATAATAATAATAATAATAATAATAATAATAATAATAATAATAATAATAATAATAATAATAATAATAATAATAATAATAATAATAATAATAATAAACTTCTGGTTCTCTTCCTAAAGATTAAATATAATAACGCTTAGGTTTGAGGGCAAAGTTTGCTTGTTTAGTTTTTGGAAGGTCCTAAAGAAACGCTTTTGAGGTAAACGCTAGCAATATATGCAGCATGGCGTACTAGTTCTACTCAAAATTATATTAACCCAGTTTGATATTTAACCACCTTTTCGTTTTTGAGTTACGCTGCTCTAAAACAAAAAAGACATGCGCGCGTTCTCACAGACATACAGACCATTTTCTAAAAATGCTCTTTTTTGAGTTCAGGGGCCTCAAAACATATTTTTGGTGAAACCTCGACATCAAATTATAACCAAAGGAAAGCCGAAGAACAAACTGTCAGTTGGGAGAAGCAAAGCGTCTGGTATAACAGATGTCCCAGGTCTATTTTGAGACGTATGTATAACATAAAACCTTAAAGCACCATTTTATGACTTCCCTTTTTTCTTGCTTTACTGCTTAGCTTTGGTGCGAGAGAAAACAACCTTACTTCATTCAACAATTTCACAGTACCATATTTCACTGAAAATTCCACTACTTAGATTGTGTGACCTTTCTAAGTCTCTTTGACCTGCGTTTGCTTCTCAAGAATTTTATGATAATGATAATGGTAATTTTGCTAATGCACTGTTTCAAAGTTTATTTCTTCCCTACCTATATATCAAATTAATGTTTGCATTTTAATGTATCACATTCTCGTAAAACATACATAATGTATTATTGTAGATAATTCAGAAGTCTTACGAATGGTTTAGCGCAAACTTGTCATAACGGAGACCACATTAAGCGCCAGAGAAAGAACTGAGGATGAAGCCATCAAGTACCGAGAGATTAAAAAATATCCGAACTGGCCGCGTGGTGTTTTGCCTATCCGCACCCTCGGCGCTCGTTGCCGCCTGCAGCTATCAGAGAAAGACGCGGATGAAACCTTGCAGCATTTTTGAAACTACTTTTAAAGACTACTTACCCATGTTATTAAAGAAGTTATTCAAACTGGCCACTACCGTTTCCATACATGTTTAGTATCTCTTTAGGAAACTATGCATCACTCGCCGTAGTTCACGTTGAGAAATGTTGGCAATTCTCCATTAGCGGAGAAAGAAATGTAAGTTCAATTGTTTCTCGGGTCAAGGGTTGACGTCCGTACATACGTGAATACAATTTTGCCCCTTCTTTTTTGTTAGAGAATTAACAGATAGTGGGCGTGGTTTTGCCTTTTTTTTTCCAACAAGACTCTGCAACAGTTCATACACCAATCTTTCGATGAGAACAACTGAACATGTGTTTCAGGACACAATTATTAGTAGTCATTTGTGGCCTCCTCGGTCCCCCGACCTAATTCCTCTGCAATTTCTATCTCTAAGGTAACTTAAAACATAAGGTGTACAAGACAAACCCATACACCCTGGAAGGATTAAAATGAAATATCCTCCAAGAAATTGCTAGTATTTCTAAACACGAACTACGTCCAGTGATGGATAGTTTCCTAAAGAGGTACCGAACAATACGAACAACGGCGGTGGCCAGTTACTGCGTCTCCTTTAATAAAATGTGTAAGTAAAGCCTTTTAAAAGTAGTTTCAAAACTTTGCGTGGTTTCATCCGCGGCTTTCTATGATAGCTGCAGATGGCAACGAGCGCTGAGATCGCGGACAGGCAAAATACCGCACAGTCGGTTAGGATGTTTTTGGCTCTCTCGGTACAAGACAGGAATAATAAATTTACAGACAAGAAGAGCACAGACCAGATTATTTTTAAAATACAGTGTTGTTATTAAACTAATATCATTTCAGAATATGTACTGAAATACTTGACAAATGATCAGTCTTTCATCCATAGCCCCATGACAACGTAAATCACAAGCAAATATATCAAAAGCAAGTATTCCATGGAAGCACACAAAGCAGTACTTCCACTTTAATTGCTATTCATGCATTAATTTCCATTCCTCACACTTGTGGAAAATTTAATGATATGATTTTTAAACAAAGTGGCCATGTACTCATGACACTTTTACAAGTAGTTTTCTGAAGCTCCAACAGATGGCATGCAGAGTTTGCTGATTATCGATACCTACACACATTGTCGATACTATATCGTTTTATGGAAGCAATGAATTACCTCCCTGTGAGTAATACAGATTACTGCTTGTTATACGTTAGAACAGAAAATTAGTTTAATTTATGCTTTCTTTATAAATAATTGTAGCAATTTAGTACTATGCGATGTGCATATGTTTCTTTGAAATTTCTGACAGTTTTAATCTCCAAAAACAGAACTTTGTGTGCTTGGGCAATTAGGGGTATCACTTAAGGAAGCAATTTTGAAACTGTAATCTGCTTGTGCAAGGACATGAATGCAATGTGGAACAGTGTGTGTAATTTTGAATCGGCTTCTTTTCTTTATTTATCTATGCAAAGAAGAAAGAAGTAATTGAAAAAAGTAGGGGAAACTTCAGAACATACAATGCCTAGCAGATTGCAACAGTAGAGTCCAGTTATTTTTTGACCACGTCTATTCTTGTCAACCTTTTTGCTTCTATACTTAGATAATACCTATGATATGAATTATTTTTACATTAATAGCACGTTACATTCAATGAGAAGAAAGAAACTGACTTTTTGTGCCATAATAATGGACGATTTTGGTTCTAATTCTATGCTGCATATATCCAAAAGCACTCGAAGTTATAGTAGACCTACAATGAGATTTTATATTTTTATTTTTGAAACATCTTTACACACTACCCTAATGTTGGTTGGTTACTAACACTTCCCACATGGCATCCCGGCCTTCGGGGTAACCTCGCCCCACCACGTGATGAGCGGACCCATTTCTCAGGTGGAGGCACCCAGAGGAAGGTGTTCATTGCCTCCAATGAGAGGGTGATAGTGTAGATGACGGTGAGGCGAGAGGACCTGTAGTTTATATCGTGGGCTCCGAACCACTCTGGGCATAGGGGACACTTCACATGTGCTAGACAGAGGTGAAGGCGTGGATAGGGCCGACTTAAAATGGTGGCGATCGAACTCTGGACCATTTGCAAGGGAGCCGCAAACGAAACCACTGCGCTACCCCGGCGCCCTCACTACCCTAATGTAAATACTGATATTACTTCTGGTGCAAAGTCTATCAAACTAAGAAAGGAGTCGTTGTAAGTCCTTAAATGCAGTAATCCCTAAAGGAGGTCATTGCGCCTAATTTAATAATAGGCGCTAGACTATTGTGATATAAAGTTCAAAAGAAAGAAACGAATAAAAATAGACTTCTGATACAATCAATAGGCTTATATCTCATCGTAAACCATTATTCGACAGTCAATTGTAAGATCAACCAAATTAACCTTCTTGTATTTCTTTTCTGTAGGTCATTACAGTGCATAGCAATTAAACATCTGAAGGCTTACTTTATTTAATCGCTCTAAATTCATGAATAAATTAGTCTAACACAGGCAACCCTTTTCTTTCTACTTTCTGTAATATGTAGTAAAAAAAGGAAAGTGTATTTTGCCCCAAAAGGTCGATGTTGTATGTTTTGAGGACACTTGCAGTCCAAAAAATAACATTTTTAGAAAACAGGTCTGTGAATAGCATAACTTAGAATATAAAAGTGATAAAAAAAACGTCTTCCATGACTACGAGAAACAACTAAATGACTACATAGTATGTTGACGAGAACTATTACATTCATGATAATTTTTAAAGGTTACAAAACATTCAACACACTATTAAACAAACACAAATTCAAGTCGGATACAAAGAATATCTCCACGGCAACCTAACTTTAAGCATAAGTTTGAAATTCGCATGGTGCCAAAGAGTATAAAGCACAGCATTTGTGGCAACGCTTTGACTCTCGTGCTGTGCTGTCAAAGAAACTGTTGTCTGTGTTAAGGACCCCATTTCCTGTCTGTCATATATACAGATGAGACTAATGGCTTAAAAATAACTTTCAAGAAAAGCATGGCGCCAGAATGGGCACGTTTAGGTATCCAAAACCACTCTACACATAAACGTCAAACATTTACTTCGTATTCTCACGATTAGGGTACTTTCCACTATTGCTTTTTCATTATTATAAATGTACCTAATGAAACTCTTGTATGTATAAACAATTCTTACAAACGCTTATTCACATATCTTCTCCATTTTAATCAAGATAAATACATATTTACAGAAACTAAATTATTGCTAATTTTCCTGTAGGTGCGAGTGGAATATGGCAACACAGGCTCTAAGCGAGTTTGAAAATTAATTGCTGTGTGACACCTTTGACATTTTTTTCACGTTGCATGACCAAGATATTAAAAAAAAAAATCAATGAATAAAAGTTTGTCGTTTGAAAAAATATAAATAATTATTAGGAATGCATCACTAAAATGTGTATTTGACATAAATTATGTTAACATGATCAATTTTTTTTTATCGTTTTCCAAAGTCTAGCCTCTGCTTTCGGAGGTCCCATGTTCAAACCCGGCTGAGCGTAGTGCACCATTTTGGAGGTAAAAATCCCTAGCATGACTTCCTTCGGAAGGGAAGTAAAGGTGGTAGTCGCGTGTCATAGATTTAAAAAGAACCCCAGGCCTCATAAAGAGGCATATGAGCAAAATTAAGCAGTCTTTCTTGTCCAATATTAAATGTGATGGATGCTGAGAACCACAGCAGTTTAAGAGTGTTCATAAATAAAACCTCAATTACAGTTTTACATTTTTTTTTGTCCATCTTACGGTCTACCATTTATGTAAAAATTATCCAGAATGAAGACGACTTTTGAGCATGTTCTCAGAAAATTCAAGAAATACATTTCATTTGTGGAAAAAAGCAGACACTGTAATCTAAATTGTAAATTGTTTTCAAAAAATCGAAGATTACAAAACTGTACCATGCAAATCCAGTCCATGGTCGGGCGAAAATCGTCTTGTATACTTGAAAGATGCTGAACTTAAATACAAGTTTGGTGATATATGTCCAATGTTTCGTTCAAAAGGTCCCGAGTTCGAATCTCGGTCAGGGTGAATTATCGGGATAAGGATTTTCCGGAGCTTTCCCTTATCCTGAAAGATGAATGTCGGATAACTCTAAGCTCTATGGACCCAGGGCTCATTTGAGCATCATTTCACCCATTCCATTCATCATCCGGATATGACGTTGGAGAATGTAAGTTAGAAAAAAAAAGTTTAATTTTTGAGTTATGCAGTTCGCATACTCACACAGACACGCGCACATATACATAGGTCCTTTTATAATTTTTTTCTTTTTTATTCACGATGAAATCTCGGTATTAATATTTTTGAGTGGAAAAGAATACCTCCCCTACCTAATTTACTAAAGGTGTAGGAAAACTAAAAATGAGCAATAACAGTTTGCATATTGCTCTTACTCGACTAAAGCATTCTTGTTTGATATTAGTTCAGTACTATACGTAATATCCTAGATACATTTTTTAGAACATTTGTAGCATATTTGACTCGAAGTCAGATGAAATCTGCCTAGTCAGTGTATCTGGGATCCAAGGTGGACATATTTATACATGAGTCAACCCGTCCTTGTACAGGTCGCTATGAATTACAGCGACATTTCTGCTATCCCTGCCTACGTCTACACGTAAATTACCGCTGAGTTCTAAGAATATGCATTACTTCCCGAAAACTGCCCAATTTTTATACATTTTATCCTCGACCGCACTTGTTCTACCTGAGAAACTTACACAACTGTGAAATATACGTTGAATATTGTTACTTTAATTCTGTTTTAATATTATCGTTACTACAGCGTACAAACCGTGGTAAACATTCGACTGCTTTGAATTTGTTCCTTCTGCACTGAAAGCGCGCTATGGAAGTTCATAATTCCCCACACTGTACGGTGCATTTCCCTCTCTGCATTCACAGAAAGTCCATAAAGACGTAGCCTTTCCTCAACGACAGTATCGACAAATTGAATGGAACAAATAATAAAAAGGAGTCAAATACATTAAAACCTACAGGTTACTTTGAGAACATTACATTCTACAGTACATAGATGTGATAAGGTAGGAATTGTAGCTACGAGGGCTGTTCAATAAAGAATGATCATAATTTTTCGCACTAAAATTCAATCTTATTATATTCTGTTAGCTTACTGTGAAACAAACACGCCGTGATAGTTTCATTGTTGGTACTCCTGGTTTCCGTCTGTGAGAACCAGGCAAGTTCAGACATGTTCAGTATCGCCTACCGCTGCAATGGAGGTAACACGCGAGGAACAATATGCGACTTTGAAATTCTGCTTTCGTCTCCACAAATATTCAGTTGAGGCTTATAAAATGTTACAGGAGGCCTATGGGGAGTCTGTTCTTCCCTACAGCACAGTTCGAAGGTGGTTTAAAATGTTTAAAGAGGGAAGACAATCAATTTCAAAGGAAGGTGGACCTGGTGCTCCAGTTACCGCTCTTACGGAACAAAACATCAACACTGCTACTGCCATTGTGAGAAAGGATCGACGAATTTCCTTAAGATCACTTTCTGAAATACTGAACATTTCACTGGGTGCCACATTTTCATGAAGCAGGCTGTATGCTGCACCACGATAATGCGCGGTCGCATATTGCCAATGTTGTTGCTGAATATCTTACAAAAATCAACGTGAAGTGCATCTCTCACACTCCCTATAGTCCGGATTTAGCTCCATGTGACTTTTTTCTATTCCCTAAGTTGAAGAAACGCCTTCGTGGGAGGCATTATCTATCAGAAGCAGTGGTGAAGGCTGCGGATGCGATTTTGTAGTATCTCTCAAAAAATGGTTTCCAGCATGTCTTTGAAGACTGGCAGTAACACTGGGACAAGTACATCACATTCAGAGGAGACTATTTTGAGAAGGACAATCAAAATTATGAGAATGAGTAAAGGTACGTTGTCAAAACAAAAACAAAAATGTGATCATTCTTTATTAAACAGCCCTCGTAATTACGCAAGCAATGCATCTTGAGCAATGAAAGACTTACTTAAATCTATGTAAGGATGGATCCTCGATACTCACGATACTTCACAAAATTCGCTAAATACTTATCGATACTTTAGTGGTGATTGTGCAATTTTTATTTTATTTTAAAATCACAAAATATTATTGCCGCAAGTAGAAAATTGCAAGGTCCGAGAAATTGTCAGGAATGTGGTAGCTGTACAGTAACATTATACAAGAAAATAATCGTGTGTCAACTGTCAGTTAACAGTTCCCAAGAAGAAATCACTACATATCTCAACGACGATTTGTCACCTCCTCGTTCAGTGTACTGCATTACTGGAAAACAAATTCAACATTTCCAGGACAAAAGAAGAGACTATTTAGTACAGCAGGACTCATATGAGACAGAAAAAGAAGTAGACTTGACCCCGAAACAGTGAAAATGCTATTATTTTTGAACAAAAACTTAGAATAGTGGACTGTTTTGCTTTTAAATGTCTAATGTAGAGTTTAAAGAATAAGAACACTGATGTTTTTCTGTTTTGTCTCATTAAATATGTGCACCTATTTAATTTTATTGGCATTACACTGTTCTACCAACATTCTATTTTGTATTGAAACTAGAAGTAGACATGGTGGCAACGAGTATCGAAGTATCGAGTATCGTGGAAAATATCGTGTATAGGTATCGAGTAACGAGCAAAACTGGCACCGGCCCATCTCTAGAAGAAACCTCTGCAGAGTGCAAATCTACCGCTCAGTCGCAACGCACGAAACACCGCCCTCTGGTGCTACAACCCTGAAACAGGAGACAATGAAGGAAATGGTAGAAATAGGAGGGTCGTAGTAGAACCATCCCAGCACTCGCCTATCGATCTTGGGGAAACCAGTAAAACCCATGGCTTACTGAGGGTGATCAACGGGGCTCAAACTCGACACTTCCCGAATGGGAGTTACACACGTTACCTCCAGCTTTACTACACTCCGGAAGTTAGTTCAGGAGTGTTCTTACATAAAATTATGGTATCTACTAGAAACACTGCGTGACTCATAACGCTGATATACCAATACAAGGACTACCATTAAGTATTCTCTCCGGATAAGGAAATAACAGTTCTTCGCCATAATAGGAAAAACAGCTCAATCCCTCTCATTGCTATTTCCGTATTCCCTTTCACCCGCTTTATAACATCGTCGTGGTGCATATTCTCTCAACTACATCATCGCTAAGTAAATTCAACTCGAGGACTAATTAATACTCCCATTATAATTTTTAGCAGTTAAACAATACCACTTATTTCTCGATACTCGATATCGATACTGACTTTTACGCATCGAAACTCCATTTTAACCTTACAAAAAGCTACAAGGGCGATAGCTTGATTTATATTCTTATTAGTAGTTCACTGTGTATAAACGGATGTAATCAATTTTGGATAGAGTGAAACAAAAATTCAATGCCATGACCAGGGTTTGAACCACAGATCTCCTGGTTTCCGTCCAGTCGCTCTTAGCCATTGAGCTACCACAGCGAAAGTGCCGTCCTGGCATTAAATTCTCCAATTTACTATACAATACTGAAGAAAATATGTTCTGAGAGTAGACCTGGATGGGGATTTTGTTTTGAAAATCTTCGTGTAACATAAATCAACTTTATAACCGAACTTCGTTTTTGAGTTATATGCCCCCCCCCCACACACACACACACGCACGCGCGAGATTCTTCTTTCAAAATGTCTTTTTTGAATTCATGGATCTCCAAACAGGTATTTCTATTGGTCGAATTTTGGGTGAAATATTATATATAGGGATGGATCGATACCACTTTATTTCGATACTCGAAAACCGATACACGATATTTTCCACGACTCGATACTTCGATACTCGTTGCCGCCATGTCTACTTCTAGTTTCAGTACAAAATAGAATGTTGGGAAAGCTGTGTATTGCCAATAAAATTAAATAGATGCACATATTTAATGAGACAAAACTTAAAACCATCAGTGTTCTGATTTTTGAGCTCTACATTAGACATTTAAAAGCAAAACAGTCCACTTCTATAAGTTTTTGTACAAAAATACTAGCATTTTCATTCTTTCGTGGTCAAGTCTACTTCATTTCTGTCACATATGAGTCCTGCTGTGCTAAATAGTCTTTCAGAGAGTATTGCTGCAGGTGGAATACACAAATGCTTTTTAGTTCTGGAAATGTTGAATTTGTTTTGTAGTAATGCAGTGTACTAGAAAGAGGTGACAGGAGATATGTAGTGATTTCTTCTTGGGAACTGTTAACTGACAGTTGACACACGATTATTTTCTTGTATAATGTTACTGTACAGATACCACATTCCTGACAATTTATCCGGGTTTTGCAATGTTCTACTTGCGAAATAATATTTTATGATTTCAAAATAAAATAGAAATTGCAAAAACACCACCAAAGTATCGAAAAAGGATTAAGCGTATTTTCTGAAGTATCGCTCGATGTCGATACTATGCAAGTATCGTGATGATCGAGGTAAGCATCGATTTGGTGTTAACTTACTAGAAAACAAATAGAGTAGAGGATTATTATAGAAAAGTCCAAAATTTGCAGCTAATGAAGTTCTGGAGCCTATTGAAGAAGAGAGGGCGCTTTGAGTTACCCCTAAACAAAGTGGAATGCGCACACCTGGGTTTGATCAGTGCGTAATCATTCCCTAACCTTTCGAATTTGCCTTGTTATATGTGTACTGATAGCCCATTTCCAGTTAAAGCCCCCTACATATGACAGGAAGTTTATTTGCAAGGTGCACTGCGCACACAGGAAGTTGACTAAAAAGCGGATACACACAAAAGCTGCCGTAATTCCGGAAACCTGCACTTCGCCTCTGCTGTAAACGTTTCTAGAGCGCAAGAGTTCAACGAACGTATAACGTGCAATGATGTAGGTTATCACCTGAAGAAAGTTGCGTTCCCAACGTCACATGGGAACTCAAAACGTTGCTCCTATGTCACAAGAGATGCGCACAGACAGACACCTCACCACTAACACAGTCACAAAAACACTACTGACTCTGGAGTCAGTCGAGAGCCGAACCAAGCTTTGTGATGAACTCACTCCATACACGTCATCCAGCAGCTCCACGCCCGCCCGCGCTGCCGTTAAGGATCAAATTGCCTCAGCAGGGCGACCTTGACTGGCCCAAACATTCCGCCGGTTGGTTCTGATGCCGTACACTTTACTCTGCCTATCACAACACAATCCCTTTAAAACTTACTAATCATTTCTAACAAGTCTTTTTGCAGCCGAGTATATTAAGAATAAAGTAATGACGTATCTATCTTACTGTGTAAAGATTTCAGCTGTTTACTGAGCTTTCTGAGCTCAAAGGTGAAGGTTCCAGATACCACCAGTAAAACCTCAGCTTTTTGCGAATGGTGTTGCAAGGAAGAGCAATAATAACAGTAGCCATTTATCGATATTACCGTTTGTCTCTCACCAAGGCGGCCTGGGTTCGATCCCAGGCGACCGCAAAGTCAGATTTGTGGTAGACAACAGGTTGCTGCGACGGGTTTTCTCCGGTTTTCCCTATCAGCATTCCACCAATTGCTCCATCATCATCTTTCCTATAATTCATCTCGCCTCTTATACAGGGTGTTTATAAATGAATATCGGGGTTTTAACTCTTTATAATATATATTAATTCAACTTACAGTTATAAATGATATGTCAAATGAAAAAGCAACTCAAATAGTTTTACCAAGAACCTTATAAATGTTCAATGTGACTACCCTTTGTCTCACGGCACACATCAAGTCTATAGCCAAGTTCTTCCCAAAGGTTGATAAGTGTGTATTCAGTAATTGTAGCAACAGCTGCTTCAATCCGGTTTCTTAATTCAGGGAGGTCAGCTGGTAGCGAAGGCACGTACACACGATCCTCGATGAAGCCCCAAAGGTAAAAATCGCATGGCGTTACGTCAGGAGAACGTGGAGGCCATGCATAGCAAGCCCTGTCATTGGGGCCCTTGTGGCCTATCCAGCGCTCGGGTACAGTGACGTTCAACCAATCGCGTACTTCGTTATGCTAGTGAGGTGGAGCACCATCTTGCTGCAAAATGAAGTTCTCTGGCTCATTTTCTTCCAACTGAGGGAAGAGACATTGCTCTAGTGTATCAAGGTAAGAAATGCCAGTTACAGTAGCTTCATCAAAAAAGAAAGGCCCATAAACTTTTCACCGTGATACGAAAAAAAAAAAAACATTCACTTTAGGGGATTCTCGTTGCATTTGTACCATCTCGTGAGGATTTTCTGAGTCCCAGATGCGCACATTATGAGTATTAACATGTCCACTAAGGTGAAAGGTCGATTCATCACTGAAGACAACACGATCCATAAAATCGTCATCGTCATGAAGCATGTCGTTTGCGAAGTTGGCACGTAATCCGTGGTCTGTCGGGTTTAGATCCTGTAATAACTGTAAACGGTAAGGACGTAGCCGTAAGCGTTTTCTTACAACTTTCCAAACAGTCGACTCAGGAGCTTGTAATTCACGACTAGCCTTCCGGACTGATTTCTTTGGGCTACGAGTGAACGACTCTCACTCGCTCAACAGTCTCTTCACTTACTCTTGGTCGTCCCGTGCTCTTCTCTTTACAAAGGCAGCCGCTATCTTCAAACTGATGATACCATCTACGAATGTTATTATCACTAGGAGGACCACAACCGATCTTAATGCAAACTGCAAAACACAAAACGCTTTCTGTTTACCAGTCGCCATCTTTGCTACTACCGCTGTCTAGCGAATTGCGGCGGAAACATTGCACGCACATGCGCACTGATGCCAACAAACAAAACTGAGTTGCTTTTTCATTTGGCATATCATTTATAACTAAGTTTAATGTAATATATATATTATAAAGGGTTAAAATCCCGATATTCATTTATATACACCCTGTATAGCATCCACCTCGTCTTCACACCAGGCATTGGGCTGATCACTTATCCTGATTCTCTATCGGATCCAAAGCTTTGATTCCTCAGGCCGGACCTTAACAAAGGGATAGAGGTACAAGAATCCTATAACACCACGATAGTGGCACAACTAGGGAAGTTTGTATGGACATTAAACTAACGGCTGCATTATTTAGCATATCAGTCATATTTTTACTTTTTTACTGCCTCCTTTTTAAATAACGTTAAATGAATGAAACGGGTGAAATGATGCCCAAATGATCCCAGGATCCGTAGGGTATAGAGTTACTCAAAATTTATCTTTAAAAATAACAGAAAACCTTAGTCAGATAGTTCATCATGATCGAGATTCGAATATGGTACCTTTTGAAGCGATTATTTGTGGTTGGCCCCAAACAAAAGCTGTTTGTAAATTTTGAAATGTTTGTAAAGAATTAAAAAAGGTGTTAAAATATTTGTGTAGTGAACTAAAGTGTAGTTATTGATAGAAGAAAAACAAAAGAGAAACACATTTAAAGACGACAAAAATTAATCCACTAATTATTTAGTGGTTACTAGGGGATGAGATAAACATCCGGAACGCTACTAGGAATTTTCTCTCTCAATGAGGATGACGTATTTCGGAGAACGTTCTGTAAAGTTGTACTTTTAATTTCTAAATTATGGGAAACAAAAATAACGATCCATGACTCCGTCCAGGAGATTAATCTTTTATGTTCACCGTTTGCAGTTAAGCTGGGGATTAGCTGCAGATATGTGTGACAAACCACCCTCCAACGCCAACTCCCTCATCCAAGCCTTAGGCACGTACGAAGACACGCAAGACAAACACAGACACCTCTTATCCCTTTTCGACAGCACACTTACACCAAACACCCACACCATTGACGCCGCATCCACCTTGGCCGCTTAACCAACTATATCCCCAGATCATCTCCCCTGCCTCCACCTCCTTAACTGACCAAGCAAGGTCGCCTGGCGACCCGGGAAAATCCCTGGAAAAACCCATGGGTCAGGTAGATCGGCCACGGGAATCGAACCCGGACCTCCCGAACGTGGGCCGCAACGAAACCGCTTGAGCCATCCCCCTCGGTCGACGCTGCGATAACATGTGTGGCTTGCATTCTGCTTGTGGTGGGTTCAATCCCGGTCGACCGACCACTCTGTGGTTTCCACTTGTTCACTAGACGAATGTTTGAGGTAGCTACTCTTACCCACAGATTCCTTTCCTTTTCTGTCTGCCTTGTTGTCTTTTAGGTTTGGTTGAAAGTACAGTAGTTGAGGCAGATGGGGCAAATGGTGTAGATGCTTGCGCTATATAAATATTCCCTGGCCTCCTTTGAAGTAGCTGTCGTCTCTCTGATGCTGCGCCAGGTGATAGTCAATCCAATTGTTAGGGACTTCTGCACTTCTCTACTGCTCCGCTGACTTCACCCTATTGTAGCCCCACCCCCCAAAAATGGTAGCCCTTGATAGATCACGGAGGAGAGGTGTACTCCTCCCGTGCCTGACATATCAAATCACAATGTAAAACGCTCTACTATTGATTGCACTTTGGTCATTGATAAGGTATGTTTCTAAATGCGTCAGACTGTCCTTGAAGGAATCCGGGATTCATTTCTGCACCTGTCCTGCATGGCAATTAAGGACTTTCGTAAAAATGAAACTCGTTTATGTGGACGTAATATACTAATGCAAGTGCATAAGGCATTAGCGCCGGTCTACAACATGAAATGCGTGTGTTTACTCATTTCCGCCTGCTACATGTGACTTCATGTACACGTCATAAAGACAAAACCCGCCGCGCCGGCTCATTCATCGCTGACAGCAAAAGTCAAGGTCGCATTGCTTGCGTAAACACTTCTGATAAAGCGTAGGCAAGGATTCTCTGGAATTTGCTTTCCGTCTTCAGCATGTTATATATTGAACTGAAAGTAGAATCATTTTTCCTTCATTTATTGCCTTTTATTTATTTCTAATTTAAAATCAATAAGTTATTCATTTTTCTAAACGTAGATACGTATTAAGCTTTCAAGTTAACTGTATTTTCTTTTTGGGTCGATCTTGGTTTACTGATGAATTTTCAGTATCAAATAATTCATAACCAAGAAACAGCTATCTACAAGGAAGCCAAATATATTATAAAATCAGTTAAAAGTTCTACGTCCACGTTAAGCCTTTCCAGTCCAATGCTGTAACATTAGTAAATGTTTGGAGCTGGATAAAAGCAATTGACTTGCCATAGACTTTTTGAGTAATTCTTTCTTTATGATATATACTTTTGATATTGCGTAGGCTGCAATAAATACAAATAAAAATGTATTTAAAATGTTTCCTTCATTTCATACAAATTCAGGGATAACAGTATTCACCTGTGTCAATCCCCATTTACTTTACGTAGGTTCATCCTATATTTTAACTATAGACTTGGTAAAATATCAAATATCATTCGAAGTCTTGGCCAATGCTATTTATTACCACACTAATGTTCGAGATTAAGGCAAGTTCAAGTGTTCAACCCATACCAAAGGTTACATAAACCAATTTTAATTGAAAATATATTGGGCTAAAGTGGTTTAATATTTATGGAAGGAGAATGTGCGAGCATACAGTAAGCCAAGAAATTGGATATCTCTGCAGAACTGAAATATTTTGACCAATAGACCTGTTTTCAACAATCAAGTGACCAAGCTTTGTGAGAAGTTTGATATAATATATATAAAACGCAGACATTTAACTATTTCTATGCTATGAAAATAATTTGGTAAGATCAGTGAAAGAGAGATAGAGAAGGGGAGCAGACAGATCATTCCAATATATGTTTAATTAAAACATAGCTCAATGCAGTTGTTTTTTAGGAGAAAGACAAGAGAAAATCCAAATTTTACATTTTATAGCTATGGTTCAAATATGCCGTGTTGTTATATTGATAGTATATATTCTTTCTACAGAAATGCAAGGGTTCATCTCCATTCATTTCCAATTAATGACTGTTTAGTTACAAAAATTGTAGCATGTTCTCAGCACCTATACAAATGAAGTTTGATCTGGATTTTGCTGCTGTAATGAAAGCAAAAAGTATAAGAATTTTTTTTATTTGCAATTTTTATTTTATATTAAAAATAATATAATTTCACTATGCACTGAAATATGCCCAAAAAGCACACCAAAAGCACACCTGTGTTTTAAATTTCATTATAATATGTTCAAAACTGGATCGAAAATTTATTTTTATGCAAATAAAAATGTAATTTTGAAAAACGAAGAAAATAAAAGTTAATGGGTGAAATGTTCTCTCACGTTTAAATAGCCACTGACACTTTTAAAATTTCCTCAGAGTAAAACACTATCATGTTTAAATAAGACAATGTTATTAATGGAAACCAAATCACCACATATTTTGTCCAATCTGGGATTCCGGTTGACTGTCCTCTCGAAACAAACTAAACCATGCAACAAAAGCGTAACTTTCCTATTTAAGACTTCACGAACATAATAAGAGGCTGTTTTATGACATTTTATTGAAGTTAATTCAATCTTCGGGTGTTTCAGAATTTAACGTTCTTATAGAAGTTGAGTAACGTCACAGCACCTTGGCGTAAGTGTACAAGTTTATTGCCTGTCAGTGCAGGCAACTTCCCTGACGGAGTAGTAAAAGCAGTTGCCTGTACTTCAAACTGCAGGGGCTACGTAATGTACTCACGAACGTGCAGTCCGCACTGGCACACAGGATGCTATGTACACAAGGAAGATTAGCTTGTTTACTATCAGCTGCCGCCTTTGCTTTGTGCTAAAGTTAGACTTTTCGTAGATACGTACATTGTGGCGTTATTTTCGTCTGCCTTCTCAAATATAAAAATAAATACCATTAACGTTCATTAATTATTATTATTATTATTATTATTATTATTATTATTATTATTATTATTATTATTATTATTATTATTATTATTATTATTATTATTATTATTATTATTATTATTATTATTATTATTATTATTATTATTATTATTATTATTATTATTATTATTATTATTATTATTATTATTATTATTATTATTATTATTATTATTATTATTATTATTATTATTATTATTATTATTATTATTATTATTATTATTATTATTATTATTATTATTATTATTATTATTATTATTATTATTATTATTATTATTATTATTATTATTATTATTATTATTATTATTATTATTATTATTATTATTATTATTATTATTATTATTATTATTATTATTATTATTATTATTATTATTATTATTATTATTATTATTATTATTATTATTATTATTATTATTATTATTATTATTATTATTATTATTATTATTATTGTTGTTGTTGTTGTTGTTAATTATTATTATCATAATCATCATCTACATATTTATGAACTGTGTTAAATTAAGTGCAACTTAAAAAAAATTGAGAAAACTGAAAAATAGGCACTAAATCCTACCTTATTAGTATATTACGTAACGAGACTATTATGGTAATATTTAGAACGCGAGTATTATTATTAACCGAGCAAGCGAAGCGTATTTATGATATGAGCGTTTTAATTGCCATTATAGTCAAGTTTCATCCGACTGTTTATGCTCGATCCTGTATCTAAATTAAAGGTTTCATTTCAAAGTATTCATTTCTGGTTTGAGTGATGTGTTACAATAGTTATTCCTTTGTCTAAAGTGAGATCTAGTACGTATTACGCAGGCGCAGGAATATTGATTACTTCGCTATGAACAGCTGTTAACGTGTGACACAGTTTAACCGAAAAACATTAAAACAAAACATTGGTAACATTAAAAAAAGAAACTTACTTTTATCATGAGGTATTTAACATCAAGTGCTTCATTTATAAATGTTTTCAACTCATCAGGTGTAAAGTTTTGGCTTTTTTTCCGTTACATCCTTCTGATTTGCGTTTTAGTAAACTGTTCAGTTTTGAGTGTTTAGATAAGTCAATTTGGTGCCTAATGTTGAGTGTTGATTTAAAAATAGAATAGTGAGTCCACAAGGTCGACGATTTCATATTTTGAGACAATTCTTCGAAATGCACTAGGAATACATTTTCTGAGAACGAATTTATTTCTTTTGATATTCTCCAATCCATGAATTGTGAGTAGAATTTCTCGTACATCTTTATTGACTTTTGTGGAAACGAGTTTTTGGTAACATTGAGTACTTTTGCAGTAATTTCTGGAAGTGTAAGTTCAATGTTACTGTTACTAGTGTCAGACATTTTGAGTTTTCTAAACTGGCGCTAAAACCGTTGTCGATCGAAACGAGAATAATCGATACTTTCGCTTTCACAATGTTACGTGGCCACTTCTGATTGGTCGAATACCAATACTTTAATGATCAGCTGTACATTAATGAGGTCCATTGAAGTATTGCTACCAGTCGTATAAATACTAAAGTTTGGCATGGTCAAGCTTAATGCTTTCGCCTTATACATGACTAACGCAGCTTTCAAAAGTAGCGTTGGCTTAAAGGAATCCCTGATACTGCAACACATTTTTGTAAAAAGCAATTTTGATTTTATGATTATTTTAACCTATCTCTTGAATTGTACCCCGCATAAATGGATATGTTTATTTTATTTACTATTTATGGACACTTTTTAACTGCTGTGGTTCTCAGGGCACCTTTGTACTTTGGGCGTAAAAGAGCAAATGTATTTCTGAACACGTGTTTGATAATGCTAGAGAAAGTTGAGTAGATTTAAATGTATTTTCCTTCAGATTTCGATTAGAGTATTAACTTCTTTGTTGCTGCACCTTTCACTTCTCCAATTACAGATGTTGGGAGCCAAAGGAACCGCTAGCAGGTAAGGTCATTCTCAACAAAGTGGCTACTTCCGCTAGAACTTTCCTTGAGCATGAAGGTCGGCCTGCTGTGAACAAGATACTCTAATTGAGTGAAGACGTGATCTAGCCTAAAGGTTTTTGTTGACTTTCGCAACAACCATCATTCCTCCAACTCTTACGCAACTACGCATTAAGGAATCAGCAACATTCGCATTTGAAGGGTCCACAGAAATAACATGCTGCCACTTTTTATAGAACAATTTTTAACTTCAAAACACATCAGAACTTTATTAATGTATATATACACTCACATACAGATTTAGGAGAACAAATGAGCAGCTACTAGAAATAAAGGTCGATTCGGAAAACATTGGAAGCATTCGATGACGCTGCTTTCACAATATACGCTTTGGAAACGTAGAGTCAGACTGAACAAGTCAATGATTTGAATCCCAGCTATGGCAATAAGTTTTCAGTCTGACTCTACCTTTCCATACTTGGGCCTACACACGGCCAGTGTGAAAGTACAATTAATATTTCTCGTACGCTTTGATACCATATTGGCCTCATTTCAAAGCTATGCGATAGACCACTATTTTTTAGGTAGATTGATGGACATTTAAGTTGTTTATGAAGCCTGGGGCTTAAGCACTTACAGCATAGTAAGTCGCCACAAAAGGTGCTTGTCTCATAGCATATGAGATCCCCTAGTGGTCTACAGGGAAACTTACGAGTCAGTTGGAGAATTTAGTGTCATGTTGCCATGTTGGCCATAGTAGCTCAGTGGTTTAGAGCAACCGCACGGAGAGCAGGAGATCCGCGGTTCAAAGTCCCGGCTATGACACTGAATTTTTAGGTACATTTTTCCTTTGATTTTATGACCAGAAAAGTTGATGTGTATAATAGAAGCCTGAGGAGAGTAACCATGTTTACCATAACTTTATTTTCCCCCTCTCAAGAAACCCAAACCTGTGTCATTAGCTTAGATCTGAGGTATAATTATCGTTGTCGTAACTACAAGGGACAGGTTGGGACAGTTATTTACCAGATATGCACTTTCTGACTACGTGTTCCAATCATCCAGTCCAACGCTTGGCTAAGCACCCTTTAGTGCATAAACAACTTTCTATTTTATCACTCTCTGACACTTGCATGTGGTGAATAAACCCACTATTTCTTTCTAGCTATTGAAGTGTCACTGAAAATTGTATTTTGAGGTGTCAAGAACCCAAAATAAGCAGGTGTGTGAACAACATAACTAAAATGGAATGAATAAAAAAATTCACTGTTCAAAAATGCCTGGTAAAGATTAAAAAAAAATCTCGAACGACAGAAAATTTTTCTAAAGTTTTCTTTCCTAGAAAAAGTTTATAGCAAGTTTCGTTAACATACCATCATTTGAGATATTGTATGAAGAATAACAGCTTGAGTTGAATTGTCTGTGAAAGCTTTCGAATTTATATTTATTCTTAATACGCTTTGAGAGTAAATAAATGGTCGAATCCAGTTTTAGATGCGAATTAAGGACTCCGGTTGTTACAAATCATATATATCAACAATGCTTATTTATCTAATTACTGGAAGCTCAGAAGTATCATTTAATAGTTTTGCGACACTTGTAACAGTTGCTTCGGTTTGGGCCTCGAGAATTGAAACATATTTAAATATGTTTAAATATATCGTTTAGGAATCAATATGGAATGTTAGAATAAGCAAGAAAAATTGTTAAAATTCAGTAGGTCATGAGATGACGCTACATGTATGAAATTATGTTATTTTTTATTGGTAGATAGTTTTAAGAATGAGATTGCGAAATGTGTGACGTGGACCAGTGAGAATTGAGTTTGAGTGGTAGTGATGGTAACAAGTGAAGGAAAAGTCAGTAATCTTGGAGAAAGATATAGGAGAGATAGCGTCTTATGATCGTGTCAGAACGGCGTGTAGAAAAGAGTCTATATAGGTTATAAACTATATTCACAATTTCTGTGTAAATGTAATTCAATTACATTGATAAAGTTTAATGCATATCTACGTTACGACGTATTCTGTGAATTTGTTATAAAAATTAAAATATTTAAATTATATTAATTTAAAAAAATAGAATTTTTTTATTAATAGATGAAAAGTTAGTTCCTTCGCTCCAGACCACGCCTGAATTTAAATTTCTCATGCACCGACTGGACCAGCAGAGTAGATCTTCTAGAGGCATCGCTGCATTTGATGAGCAGAAGGCTCGGATCGAGAAGAATCAACAACACGTAGTTTCTTCGTCATTTTCTTCTCGGAGGGCTGAATTCAACCAGCAACCCCAGACGCAACGCGGGACGAGTGCAGGTGAGGATAATCACGTCCTACATCATCACCATTAAAAATCCCGTTACACATTGTAGAGGCTGAGTAGTTTCTATTGGTATATTATACTTATTGAGGACTTTCAAGATTAATATGTAAATTTTAGGTATGCGTCGATACCAGTTTTCCCGATTTTTTGGGATTCTCGATATCGATACACGTTATTTATCAGATACCCGATATTTCGATACTTGATACCGTCATTTTTACTTCCAGTTTCAATACAAAATAGAATGTTGGTAGAACTGTGCAACCCCAATAAAATTAAATGGGTGCACATATTTAATGAGACAAAACTTAAAACTCTTATTTTTAAACTCTAAATTGCACATTTAAAAGCAAAACAGTTCAGTGCAATATGTTTTTGTTCAAAAATACTAAAATTTGCACCATTTCGGAGTCAAATATACTTCTTTTTCTGTCACATATGAGTCCTGCTCATATTTCAGAGAAAACTGGTTTTTTTTTTTTTTTTTTTTTTTTTTTTTTTTTTTTTTTTTTTTGTAATTTACTTCCTCCAACGTTAAGTCATATCGGATGATGAATGGAATGGATGAAATGATGCTCAAATGAGTCCGGGGTCCATGGAGCTTAGAGTTACCCGACATTCGTCTTACAGGATAAGGGAAAACCCCGGAAAAACCTTATTCAGGTAACTCACCCTGACCGAGATTCGAACTCGGGAGCTCTTGAACGTGAGGCAGACATGCTACCACCACGCTACCAAGGTGGGCGAGAAAACTGTTGTATGTATAATACACAAATATTTAGCGGATAATTTTTTTTTAGTTTCGGAAATTTGGAATTTCTTTTCCAGTAATTCAGAAAGAGCAGGTGACAAATCGTCGTTGAGATATGTAGTGATTTCTTCTTGGGAACTGTTAACTGACAGTTGACACACGATTGGGCAGCTACCACATTCATGGCAATTTCTCCGGGTTTGCGGTGTTCTACTTCCGGCAATAATATTTTGTGATTTTAAAATAAAATAAAAATTGCAAAATCATCACCGAAGCAGCGAAAAGGTGCCGAGAAAATTTCTGAAGTATCGTTCCATGTCGATACCATGAAAGTATCGTGAGTATCGAGGACCATCCCTAGTAAATTTAGTATAGGTTGAAAGCTTATTTTGTGATTTTTCTAGGTTTTAAACTACCACTTCACTAATTTTCACTGCCACTTCGTACATAATTTGGTTATTATTATATATTTTATGCATATTTATGCATTTTGTGTGTGGCAAACAACACGACTTCATTTATGAGAAGAGAACCCTTTTGCTTATCCTTTAACCTTAGATTAGATGAAGTATTGTCAAGAGCTCGCTACAATACCAACATTTACACGAAACTCGCAGGAAAGATATTTCAGTGTGAGAATATTGCAGAATGTACTTGAACTCAACACGACTAGTATAGGTTGCGCTTTAGCTCTTGACGAATGATCTTCAGCGGAAATCCAGTGAGCTTACCTACCCTTAATAAACAGGTCAGCAAATAATTTATGTTACGATAACATGCTCTAGTTATTCCTGTTCCTTCAGTTCAGTTCAGAAGTGCCAGGATTGCTTAACATGCATGTTGAGTGATTCGTGTATATACGGAAATGTCAAAGGTAAGTTTTCGGTTACAACTGTACGTTAAAGAATTTTCAGAAACATTTTGAACAGAAAAATTCTATATTGCCAACCTTGTGGAAAGTGTACTAAACTGACCAATGCTCCCACGTAACGCAGCATTTATGCGGCAATAAACATATCTTGGCGGCTTCACGTTCTGCTATGAAGCAGGTGCTAAAAAGTGAAGAGATTTGTAGTGGGCAATATTGAGAAGGCATGTACTGTGCACTGTAACTCCAAACAATATCCAACAATTGACATGTGACATTAACAACCCATCACTGGTGAGTTATCAAAACAGTTCTTTTTATTGCAAGTTTTTCTATTATATAAAATGAAAGAAAACATGTTTTATTTGTTTTAGTAAATATTTTGAACTTTTTGACAAATATTTTCTTGATTTTAATGCATAAAAATAAAGTTAACCATTTCAGCACCTAAAAACCTGTTCCCTAGTCATAAGACAATGCCAAGAACACTTGAATGTATGTTTTATTATAAATAACAAGGCGTTAAACAGCGTACTGTTTTCAGACGACCAATTAACACTTGTGAACTACTAATAGCAGTACACAAATTAGAAGGAATAGACAGCAATTAAAACATGAGAATTTCAGAGACGAAAACAAAAGTGCTGGCGTTCCAAGGGACAAACCACTTAAGATGAAAAATAGTAATAAATAATAAAATAGAACAGATAAATAATTTTATCATAGATTTAAAGTATCTTACTGCCAAAATAATGATTATTAGCATAAAAAATCTATAACATGTGTGGAACAGTAAGAAGAAAATGAGAAATAAAATATTAAAAACAGCTCAATTAAAATTCTATAAAACTACGGCAGTTCTCGTGTTAACTTATGCCTGTGAAAATTGCACACTTATAAAATCAGATACAAAAAAAGATAAAATCAGCCGAAATGAGTAGCGTATAAGTAAACATGAAGAGGATATTAGAAATTAATTAAACATATTCAGCTAAAACGACGGAATAAAATAAAAAGTAACTGGATAGAAAACACATAGAAAGGACACTACAAAATAGATTACCACAAGTATTGCTTCAATACCAACATATTCTACGCACCGGATGGATAAACTCGATCTCTTGACGTGGAAATTGTTTAAAGGCCTAAACCTATGAAGTAGAAGAAGAAGGTGAATAATTTTGATGAGAGAATCTCAAAATATGTAGTCCTGATAAACTTTGGTAAGGAATTTTTCAGTGGAATTCAATAATCCCCTACTTAGTACTCGCAATAAAGAAACTAAACATGGATAAGACAATGAACTATTTCCCAAACGTTTATCTTCCTGACCTGATAATGGATTCTTCAAATTCTCAAATTTTGCCTCATATGTTGTATGTTGAAGATAGAGCGGAGTGGAAGGGGGAAAGGGTCTCAGTCTTGTACATGCTGACATTACACTAGGTGCATGCCTTGCAAACAAAATAAACAGCCAAATGGAAAATGAATGTATTAACTCACATTGAACATCCTGTTTTGTAGCTTTTAGCACTTCACTAAGGTCCACGAACTGTTGTCACACACTTCGATAACCACTGCTCCAGATATTGGCTGAATTCACAGCTGGGCTTCTCGGGGGGAACTAAAAGTCTTCATGGCGGGGGCTCCGTTCACCACGTGGGTCAAATAATTCCCACTGACGTGCAGCTGTTATCTTGCCTAAGTTTTTCTTTGCTTCTGTTCGTGCTCTCCCACAGATCTTTATAATAATGTTTATGTACCTGACCAACATATTCTAATGAGATTATGGGAAAACCAAGTGGAAAAAGGTGCCAAAAGATGATACTTTTTATATTCTTGCACTTGCATATATTAAAATTTCCTCTTCAATTTTATATACACGTATTTTATCATTAGCCACAGTAAATACTAACTGTAATTATTAAATCTAATTCTTATTAATACACTTTCTACTCACATTTATATGAACTGTACTTAAACACGTCGATCTACTTCATATTAATATAGATAAACCTTTGCAGAAATTGTTCCATTATGTACTTTTATAGGTTCAAAGGACTTAAGCGATTGCCAAATCTGCTAGAAGCTGGTTACTATGTGACAACTTTGACGGCCAGGACTTAAAAAATGAATGACTTCTTATTTTAAAAATGTGTAAATGTTTGAAAATTGGAACCAACAACAAGGAAAATCTTGGACATCATTATCTCCATACAAAAATGTATTTCATACAAATTGTGTGTTTTAACGAGACGTATATTTTGTATGTAATAAGATTTTGTATAACCCTTATGGCTACGTATGTCAAAGGTCATCTAGAATTAAGAGGACTTATGAGGCTATTCTGAGAAAGGTATGTATTTGTGTAAAAACTCCCTAAACAATAACACTAGGGAACACGTTTTTTGCACCCGAAACAAAATAGGCCAATTCTTATGCAAAATGACTCGCTGATTCCAAAAATGCCTCTGAAAATGCTGTATCACCTAATGTTTTTGAGATATTCTTATTTTTTATATAAAATTACAGAAATGAGGTATGATACCAACTCATATTGACTTAATTTAAAATAATAGCCATTGACTCTTCTAAATACAGCTTAAAGGCAGTGTTGCTTCATAATGGCAATTTACTACCTTCAATACCTTTATTTCATGCCATAGGAATGACGGAGACATACGATTCCATGTCCATCATTTTAGATGCTATTAGTTATCAAAACCATGGCTGGGAAATTTGTAGTGACCTCAAGGTAGTTGCATGGCTAACGGGACTGCAGGGAGGTTTCACAAAATATTGCTGTTTTTTGTGCTTATGGGACAGTAGGGCAACTGGCAAGCATTTTATAGTGAAAGTGGGGGAAAAGGGAAGACTATACCCCTGGAGCAAGCAGTGTTAAGTATGTGCCTCCAGTAGCCCCAAAATTAAGTTCTTCTCCCCCCCCCTTTCACATAAAGCTAGGGTTAATGAAGAATTTTGTTAAAGGTTTGGAGGAAAGTGGAAGTGCATTTGAGTATTTAAGAATTATCTTTCCCAAAATAAGTGAATCTTAATTGAAGGAAGGTATATTTGTCGGTCCTCAAATAAGACTACTTCTTAAAGACAGTGTTTTTGAATCAAAGCTTAAACGTGTTGAACTGGCAGCATGGAAATCATTTAAATCAGTGGTGGAAGGCTTCCTGGGCAATAACAAAGAAGAAAACTTTGAAACTTTAGTCTCAGAACTATTAAGGAGCTACAAAGAAATGGGTTGCCGTATGTCACTTAAAATCCACTTTTTGTACTCTCACCTTGATAGTTTCCCTACAAACCTAGGAGCTGTAAGTGATGAGCAAGGTGAGCGTTTTAACCAGGACATTTCTGAGATGGAAAGACGTTACCAGGGTATCGCTGGGATTCAGCCATGTTGGGAGACTATTGGTTCCTCAAACGGGAGAGTACATGTCAATACACACACACAAAAAAAAAGAACAGTAAAACACTTCTGAGATAATTCAGGTATGTGGGTTTCATCACTATCTTGTGTTTATTTATTTTTAATGATTTTTATTATTATTATTTTCAATGTTATTTGGCAATAAAATACCTATTATTTTCAATTAATCAAATATGAGTTATCACATCACATTTCTGTAAGTTTTCATAAAAAATTATGAATACCTAAAAAACGTTACGTGATACAGCATTTTGAGGGGCATTTTTGGAATCAGCAGACCAGTTTACATAAGAATTTGCCTATTTTGTTTCGGGTATATACAAATATTTTTTTTTTTTTGTTCCCCAGTGTAATTCGGAATTAGGGATGGGTCGACACAAGTTTTTCTCGATATTTTCCACGATACCCGATACTTAAATAGTTGGTACCTTCATTTCTATTGCTCGACAGAGCGTTGAGGCGTATTGCCCTTCAATGACCAGCGCTGCGATCATTCCTTATCGGGTCTTATCTGGTCGATTAGATGAGTGAAATATTAGTAAGTGTATAAGAAAATATTACAGTAAGTTACGAAACACAAATGGAGCGATTGGAAGCTGCGTGTGTCTGGCGCGAAAGGTTAGCCAATTTATTATACGCAGCACGAGTGCATAATCATAAAAAAAATTAACTTTAGTGATTATAAATGCATTAAATATGTATCCAAGTAACTATTTTAATTATTTTATTGTCATAGTTTTCAAAGAATGAAAATGAGGTTATGCAGTTGGAGACGTTGACATAACATATCAATTAATATCATAAAACATAAATGTAACTATAAGAACAAATATAAATAACATATATGTTGAGAATAGTCACGCCTTCATCTTGAAAATTTCTGCCATACTTGAATATAATGAACGTTTATCCGAAAACTGGCGAGTTGTCAAGTCCAAGCAGAGGTGATTAAACCCCCCTTTGCAAACTCGTAAACAACCACCCTTTCTCTATTGTTTGCTATGCCTTGAAGGCACTTTGGGCTCCGATCTATCGATGGACAGAGTCTTTCACATACACCCATACGTGACCTGGACAAGAGACCATAGGATTTTTATCATGAGTGGCATGAGCGCGCATAATTATCTTGATGTGGGAAAATGAGAAAGTTTAATGGATTCATTTCCTACACGACAAATTTGAACTTTTTTCGGAAGCGTGGATAATAAACCAGTCAATGTAAATTAATATTCGTTCATGTGACTTATGCTCCTTCACAAAATTCAGTAAGAGTGGGGGGAAATAGGAAGATGACAGAAAAACGTTCCAGCAGAAAATTTCACTCTGCACATCTCGCTCGCGACGACTTCACGTGTGACGTTCCGCGGCAAGAAACAACAATACTCTGCAATCGCCTGTGAATAATCCAAGCATCAAGTTTCGCGCCAAGGAAATCGAGTGAGTACTCCTCAAAGACACTGTCATTCACTTCGCGGTTGGTTACGCGAGACGCGACGCAAGACGCGACGCCACTACAACTCAACATCCCGTCAGGTGGCAAGCACACACGGGAGATTAAGGATCCTAATAAACTTATCTGCATCTAGGTATCGAGGTGTTTTACAAACCAACAACGAGTCAGGGCGTACCCAACCCTGAATTTATAGGTGAGCCTCATGCCGAGCAACACCGAAGGAAATCCCGACCTACGACCGAAATCCTACGATCCTTAATTCTCCATCTATCGACGACCAACCATATGAGGTGTTGAATGACCGAGTGGTCATACCACGAGATTCCCACTAGACAGAACTGCCTTAGAGGCTAAATAGCCCTATATTCTGCAATTTCTATGACGGAAAAAAGAAAGAAGAAACCAACTACACTTTTGTTATGAAATGACTACCGCAACAATAGGAAGTGCACAGTAATATCACTAATCTAGTGCAATCAATCTGCATGATGGGAATAATTTCTAAAAAGGTGTTTATTCAACTGGTAACGGCGTAATGTCAAATACTTATATCATCAGTGTTCTGTCACTGAAAGATGTCTTACTGTCATTGTCGCTGTTATCGTATACGGCCTCGAACTTCTTATTTCAGTATTCCATTTCTTTTCGCAATAATTATTAATTCTTTTAATCTTCTAGTTAAAAAACTGGCATAGATGGAAAGCTTTCCTTATGAAATAATTTTAGGAAGTATGTGGTCTAATTTTCTAAAGCGTGATCAATCTGGACAAATAGGTCATTGTCGTAATACGAGGTACGTACAGAAAGTAAGTTATGTTTAGTAATAAAATTAAATTGTGTACAGATACAGAAAAATTATTTATTGCATAAAATTTTACAACTCTTAAACTACTTTTCCACATAACTGCCGAAGTTTTGCAGGAATTTGTCATAGCGAGGCACAAGTTATTGTAAACCTTCTTCATAGAAGTTTGCCGCCTGTGTCTTCAACCAGTTGGAAATATTTTCTTTCAGCTCTTCGTCATTGTTGAAGTGTTGACCGCCAAGGAAAGATTTGAGATGCAAAAACAGATGAAAGTCGCTAGGAGCGAGGTCAAGGCTGTACGGGGGGTGGTCAAACACGTCCCAGCCTGTAGGATGTTTTTCGTCGCATTTGCAGTGTTTAGTCGTGCGTTGTCGTGAAGAAAAAACACCTTTTGACAGAATCCCTCGGCGCTTATTCTGTACTGCGCGGCGCAATCCTAGCATTCAGAAAACGAATTATAGATCTGATTTCACAATCGGCAGGATTTTCAATCAACACCGACATTGTAAACAAGCACAACAAAGCGTACGTGGCTGATAGCGATCTCACAATGGCGCACGTTTCTTCTTGATACAGAGCGTCTACCGCGCATGTGCGGAACTGCCATCGCAGCGCTGCAGCGGAGATAAATTGAAACATAGCTTACTTTCTGGACGCCCCTTGTATAAATCACATTATTTAAATACATCACATTGTTAAGCTATACGGAATTACATTTTAGACATTATTATGAAATACAACTCTTGTTATTTCAATAATGATGAATAGGGATTAAAATATAACTAAAAATAACATTCATAGCTGTGGTTTACATCATATTATATAAAATAATTAATAATAATAATAATTAATAATAATAATAATTTCTATTGTTTGTCCTGTCACCGTTCTCCATCTTCAGCAACAAGAGATTAGATTATAAGAATTTACAAGGTGGCACCATAATTTCCTAGCTTTTAGCTAAACAAGCTTATGATGTAGTAAACTTAATATTCGCTGTTATTTGGACTTACATCTCGCTTTAAGGTAATGCGTAAATTGTTTCAAAATTTTGGAAATAAAAAATATGCTTTTTGATGTAATTGTATTGCGTACTTTGCATTTGGCGCCTTTGATTTAGTAACATTGGTAGTACTACATTCCCGAATAGAGCATAGTAATGCATATTCCGATTTTAAATATAATATTCCTTAAAATTTCTTATATGTTTTCCGTCATTTAATATGTTTCACGAGGCAAAATGTTTCACTAATTAACTTCTCATTTCCAGCACAAGTTCGTGAATGAGTACTTCATCTCACATAGCTGTTTTTTTTTAATTTTATAATTACGATGTTTTCTTTAAATCATTTATAGCATAATACTTATAAAATAGAAATATTGCATCTTCGTTTCCTATCAAAGATTCATTTGAATTTTAAAACGGAATGTGCAATGGTATTCATTATAAGGATCTGTTAAATGCAAAATAAAATGCTTAGTAGGAAGTAAAAATTCGTTTGACACTAGGGCATTTTAACTTATTTTTTCATTTCCGTTTTACCCTCCTCAAATGGAAGACCTACACCCTCTCTTCCGAAATTATAAATGAGTGACTGGGGTCAGAGGCCTGGCGAGAAGTAGGCAAACTCTATATTTGAGAGAATATCGAGGATGGAGGATCAGGCCGCCGATACCTGGTATGAGACTGAAGAAATAGATACGAAATTTCGGCGTAATGGATGAAAGGGAAGGCGATTACGCAACAGTTGGCGGAATGAACGGTGGAGAAAACTGGAGAACCCGCTAGAGACCCCCATATACCGCTTTTTCCATTAAAAATCCATCATGGATTCCGCGGGGACCGAACTGAGGTGAAAGGCAGGCAGTATGAACACTTTACCATGACACTGTGTATTTTTAATCAACAGAATTCAATTATAGAGTAAACATTTAAATGTATCTGGTCATTATATTACACTACTAAAATTTCAGGTTGCTCTAATATGAATTGTGATTTTAGGGATGCATTGTTCTAAGCAAAAAGAACAAACTGTCTTAACCTTACATGAAGAGCGAAGAGGTAATCATCCAAGATGTAGGTTCATAGAATACTTAGATGTACATGTGTACGAACGTACTCAAGCTTGTTTACTCCAAACATTGGCCCCACAAACCACTCCAGCATCGCTAGCCTCTGGCGAAAATGGAAATTCCGAACCTGTTGATTATTACTAAATGTTTACAGCTTTTTGTAAACAAGTTTCATGTGTAGCCTGCTTCTATAATTATTCTATAAGATTGATATTCATCCACTTTCTTATTCCGCTATGTTTTCCTAAGTGACAAATTCTAAGAAGATGCATTCAAACTTAAAACTTAGAATGTTACCTTCACAAATATTCTTTCCCAAATATTCTCATATCTAGTGTTGACCGCCTGTGGTGCCGTACGTAGTGAAACGGTTGTTAAACCCATTAAACATTTTTGTTGCATTCAGTGGCTTTTTTACTCATTCTTTTAGAAATGAGCTACAAAAACCTGTGTTTCGATCTCCAGTAGAACCTCGTTTACACGGATTAACTGGGACCAGGGCCGATTCGAGTTAATGAAAATCCGAGTTATCCGGAGAATGACGGGAAAACGATAAAAAGCATGTACATCACCGAAATATTTTAATGGACCTTAGCAACTACTATTGGCACACCTTCACCTAAAAACACATACACTCTATGTACTGTAATAGTCTATGTATTTGCACTGTACACAATATAACTACAAACTAGTCGCTAGTGAAAGAGGCAGTGAACTTCTACTGTCTCAGTTTAGTGTATCGCTTATCTCACATCCGCTTTAACATTAGAAGTTCATTTGTCTTGACTCTCGAAATAAAACATCAATTTCTCTATGTTCGTTACTGTTTGTGCCTGGGTCATAACCACAGCTGGTTCATCAACACCGACTGAATCTGAATAGTCTTCATTTTAAGTAACACTGCATGATGCAATAATGCCTTCCTCTGTAATCGGTATATAACCTCCGACATTGTCAATGTATTCTTCATCAACATCACAACAACAATCGATATTTTAAAAAATGTTTATAAAATCTTCCTCCACACACGCTAACATTGCACTAAGCTTGCGTAGTAGTCAGCAGTGATATTTTTACCATTTACTAAGCAATAAATAAATATAATTCCCTGTGCATCCCAGAAAACACTTTCCATAACCTTGTTGACTAATAAACTTGACTTTGCCTTTTTGGAGTTGGTTCACCCGGCACAATCCGCTGTTTTGACGATGATTTACTTTCTGGAGTGTAGTGATGCATCCAAACCTCATACATGGTAACACGCCGTCTCAAAAATTCACTGGAATTTTTATGGTGGAACTCCAAATTCTTAACAGAAACAGTTTTCGTTTGCAACTTTGATCAGGTGACAACAAAAGCAGCACCCATCTTGCACAGACCTTGTGAAAGCCCAAAATATTACTTAAACTATTATCTACACGTTCTTTTGATATGTTTAGGCCTCTGATACCTTAAACATCTTTAATCTGCGGTCTTCCAGTACTAAACGATTAACTTTTTCAATGATCTCTGGAGTTGTGGCTTCCACAGGTCGTCCAGAGCGAGGCTCATCACTAGTGCTCGTACGTCCCATTTTAAACTCTACAACCAACCTTTTAATCATTGTATATGAAGGGAGAGAGTCTTTCAATGTACTGTCCATTTCCTTCTTGATTTCTTTAGGCGTCAAGACTTTCAAATGGAAGTATTTAATCACTGCTCGTTTTTCCAAATCCTCCATTTTCTTGAAACCTCTACACTTGTCTTGTTTAAAATGCTGTCATTCAAAAACTAAACAAATTAATGACCTGTAGCTATGGATAAAAGCGAGTCTAGAGTTAAACTATATGATGCTATCCGTCAAACTGGCTCAGTGATACTATCTCTAAGTGAGACCCGGGACTTGTCAGCAGACCCTCGTATTTATGACGTTGACTTACAGGTTACAAAAGTAGGGCTAAGTTATTTTGTTGGCCATGTATAATTTTGCGTCCATACCATTGTCACCACACGCCACTGAGACAAACAAGTTTTTAATGTCAATAATAATCAAGACAGGTATGCGATGGAAGTTCCCTTGGGAGCCAGGGTAATTACCCCATCAGTAGCACCCAACACTGACATTTAACGTTGACATTTGGCAATGTTTTCAGTAGGTCTTTTGCATAATGATGTGCTAAATCTTCCCCCGCATGTTCAGTACCTTTCAGCATTAGGCACATGTATATAAACTTTGGCTATAAATGTACGTAGTGAGACGAATGGTAAAGAACTTTATACAATAGTACCGTAGTTACGTTTCCTTTCAAAATCATTCCACAAGTATTCCACATGTTGTTCATAAAGCAGATTATTTCTCTAAACCTTTGAATAGCAAGCTTTTTACATACTCGAAATTCATACTGGAATTAACTGGCAAATTTCAGAAGGAAATGACGGGACAGTACCACTATTTCTCCATATATCGATACTGACTTTTTAGACACCGATACTGATAATCGTTTTATGAACAGCTATATCGGCAATTTGTTTTGCTCCTCGTCACAACATCATGTCCTAACGCCGACAGTAAACTCGTACACTGTATTTAATAGAGGTTATGTAAACTTTACTCTGGGTAGGAATATACTTTTCTATATTTATAAGCCTTTCAAATAGCACCAGCCGGTCTGACGACATGAGAACGTTGTTTTGGAGGATCGCCAATTGCACATTTTCAGATCTTCATGCACGATTGTGTGCACAGATCCCAAGGAAATGCCAATTTTGAAGGCGATGTCTGCAACTGTCTTGGTTTGTTGTCACACGATGTTCTGCCTTCACTGAACTGTCGCACCCAGGAACGCACATAAGACACATCCATGGTACCATCACCACATGCCTCACTCAACTGGCGATGAATTTTATTAGGTGTCACACCACGAAAATGGAGAAAACCGAATGATTACACGCTCTTCTTGCAATGAAAAGGTTGCCATTATAAGTATCAAAAATAATCCTAACTCTCGTCGCTGCCACTAGAGTTCTATGCACTGTACAGTGCTGCCAAATGTCAAGCATTCACAAAGAGTCCCATGTATTTTAAAAAAGAAACCAGAAGTTCGTATCTGGTCCCATTCCTGAAAAAAATAGGTGCTATAATTTGAACGCATCTTGTACGTGTATCTATCATAATAGTGTAGTTATCTTTGCATTGCACACGGCTTGTTTGTCATCATTCAAAGACGGGTCATAAGAAAGGGAAAGGAAGCGAAACGCGGAACAATACACGTTACTGGAGCAAGGATATAGGAAACAGCAAAGCTTAGTTTTTTCTTTATCTGGATGTTATACTGCGTTCGTCCCAAAAAGCAAATATTTGCAGATTCACAGGACATGACTAACAGATAACACATAACGAGACAGATTTGATAAAGATAACATGAAGTGTGCATTTGCACACTTGAAAATGCTCGCTGAATATTTTGCAACAGCGAGGGGAAATGATCAACAATCACCGGAACAGCTCAGGCATGGTTATTGGCCGAACGTCCCGGGGTTCGGTGCCTGCAGTACTACGCTGTTCAGGATATTGCTTAAGTACACAGCATGTTCATTCATCCCTCATAAATACTACCCTTATATAATTTTGTGCCATGCACAAAAACGTTGGCCCGCCTCTGTAGCGTGGTGGTAGCGTGCCTGCCTCACGTTCAGAGGTCCCGAGTTCGAATCTCGGTCAGGGTGAGTTACCTGGATAAGGTTTTTCCGGGGGTTTCCCTTATCCTGAAGGACGAATGTCGGGTAACTCTAAGCTATATGGATCCTGGACTCATTTGAGCACCATTTCACCCATCCCATTCGTCGTCCGATATTACTTAACGTTGGAGGACGTAAATAACAACAAAAAACCGTTGCTTTCGTGAAAAGAAAATGAGTATGTCAAAATATGTTATGTTACACTCACAACTATTTCTCCAACATTCTTAAAAAGGCTTATTCTTCTATGCCAGTCGATGCTGAAGTTTGTATAAATTGTTTTATTACATACTTCCTGTTAAGTACAATGGTACAATAGGTTTTAAGCAATAATAAATCTATTAAGAGCTGATTGTAATGTGATAGCCCTGACATTCCATTTTATTTGTATGGCCAGGAGATAAAAAGGAATGACTTTCCATTTGATAAAAGTGTATTTGAAAATTGAAACGTTTTAACAACGAATATCTATGAAATATTTCATTGACAATAAATTGGATGTCTCAACCAGACAGTAACGTACCAAGCGGGATGGCTCAGGCTGTTTCGTCCGTGGCCTGCATTCGGGAGGCCCGGGTTCGATTCCCGTGGCCGACCTAACTGACCCATGGGTTTTTCGGAAGTTTTCCCGGGTCGCTAGGCGAATGCTGAGTAGGTTAATTACATCCCTCGAATTTCTTTTTTTTTTTTGTGTGTGTGTGTGTGTGTGTGTGTGTGTGTGTGTGTGTGTGTGTGTGTGTGTGTGTGTGTGTGTAATTTGTGTAAAACTGTGTAAAACTAAAATGTGTAAAACTGAGTATAAATGACAATAGTTGTAAAAAAACAATCTAAATGTTGAGCTTGTTTAATATATTAAAATTAGTGTACAGAAGGCTGTAAATCAATTTATAGCTGGATATAACGCCTGTGGAAGCGGGTATAAAATGTTGATTTAGAAAATTAATAGAAGTATGTATTTGTGACATGCTCTTGTTTCTAAAGAAAATTAAAGATACATTTGAGAACTGTAACTTTGTTTTGAATTCTTAGACTATACAAAAGTCATTGGAAGCGAAATGGACTTAATCTATGCTCACTTTCTTCTCGAGCAACAAGCCGGGTGTAAAGACGATTAGAAATCGACGTTTCGGGAGTGTGCATCTCTCCCATCATCAGGATATTTATTAAATGTTATAACCACAAATGAAATACTGGATATAACACAACTCTAAACAAAGACAAAACACTATCAAAATTCGCATTACTGAACAAAATACTGTTTTCAGTAAATTAAATGCCAAGTCAGAAGATGGCGTGAGTATAGAAAATTAATCAGGTCAAAGAAACCTAACTTCTTAACTTGATTATCAAGCTGTATTGATATGTGCTTCTTAAGTCGACGGATTTCCATTTCAAGGCCGATTTCTAAGAGGAGCTGAAATGAAATCCAGCATCATGAACAAGCGTGCTCCTCTCGGAGGAAATGGCTAACGCTTTAATTTCCTACACTCACGCCATCTCCCGACCTGGCGTTTAATTTACTGAAAACAGTCTTTTGTTCAGTAATGCGACTTTTGAGAGTGTTTTGTCTTTGTTTATATTTGTGTTGTATCCAGTATTTCATTTGTGGTTATAACATTTAATAAATATCCTGATGATGGGAGAGATGCACACTCCCATCAATTTCTAATCGTCTTTACACCTGGCTTGCTGCCCGAGAAGAAATTGAGCATATTCGTCGCCAGGAAAGCTTCAGGTCTTATTTCACTTAATCTATGACACCCATAAGAATAAGGACCATAACCTGACTTTATGCACTCATTGACTTCTCCCTCAGAAAAAAAGGAGAAACGTAACCTGTCTCATTTATGAATTCATAAATGTCTCCTGACAACACCTACCCTTCTACCCAGTAGTAACCCTTTCTAGGCTAACCATTATGTATGAATGTGATATTTCTCCCAAGAATATGAGTAGAGTATGCACAAAATTACTCTATTTCTCAGTTAAATTGTGAAATGTCTTATGTTTGAAAAATTATCGTTATGTAATATGTTAAAAATATAAAATATATGCAAGAAAATGTAGAAATAAAGAAACGACGGACAAGAAAATAGACAAAATAATGACGTAAAATAGAAAGCAAATGATGAAAGTAGAAAAGGTCATAATTTGTGCAAAAATTACTTAATATTAGGGATGGGTCTATAAAAGTTCTTCTCGATACTCGATTCTCGATACCGCCAGTTCTACTTCTAGTTTCAATACAAAATAGAATGTTGGAAAATCTGTGTAATGCCAATAAAAATAAATAGATGCAAATATTTAATGAGACAAAACTTAAAACCACCAGTGTTCTTATTTTAAACTCTACATTAGACATTTAAAAGCAAAACATTCCACTATTCTAAGTTTTTGTTAAAAAATACTAGCATTTTCACCATTTCGTGGTCAAGTCTACTTCATTTCTGTCACATATGAGTCCTGCTGTACTAAATAGACTAGTCTTTTGGGAAAAACTGTTGTTGGAGGAATACATAAATATTTACCGGCTTTTGCGGGGGGGGGGGGAGGGGTTCGGGATATTTTGGATTTGTTTTCCAGTAATCCAGTGCACTAGATAGTGGAGGTATCGTCGTTGCGATATGTGGTGATTTCTTCCTGGGAACTGGTAACTGCACTTAATCTGACACCGATTATTTTCTTGTATAATGTTACTGTACAGGTACAACTTCCTGGCAATTTCTCGGGCTTTGCAATGTTCTACTTGATTTTAAAATAAAATAAAAACTGCAGAATCACCACCGACGTATCGAAAAAGTATCGAGCAAATTTTTTGAAGTATTGTTCGTTAACTGTCGATACTATGCAAGAATCGTGAGTATCGAAGCAGTGCAGGTCTCGACGACCCATTCCTGCTTAATATCTAATTTCTACTAAATATCTTTTTTTTTCTAATTCGGGATTAACGATGAGAATTTATGTACATATTAACAATGTCTATGATGCAATAATTACATGAAGTATGACATATCAAAGAGAATCCGGGCTCTGGTTGTTCCGCTTGCAAGCACCTGCATCTGGCGCCTGTATATATTAACATAACATTACCAGTTTGCACCACGTGTTCTAGAGAGAATATCACTAAAAACAAATGAATATCGATTCCCTTAGGTTTCACTATCACTAAAAATCACAAAAAACTGCAAGACATACCGGCACTTTCTCAATCAGGCAGTCACCCTCGTCGATTTCTTTGATATCGCCGTTCCCATAGCGTTCCTCCAAGTAGTGTAGTTTGACGGAAGCCGACATCGCGTATGGGTCTTAGTGGATGCTGCCGCTGATCATGGTTACAAAAACTGCCTTGCGCAGGACAAGGATTGGTTGGCCACAACAGGTGTCTGCAGACCGTGGTCCGCGGACCGTTCTTATCGACCCGAAGCCCTGCCACACACTGCCGCCAAAGTCCTGGGTCCTGCTCAACTGACGTTACCAACCTGCTAGACCCAGAACCAGCGGTTTCGTGCTTCGCTTTTTGCCTTGACCTTGATTGGTTTGCTTCGTCATATCTTCTGCTGGATGTTCTATAAATAATATTGTAGTAGAAATAATATTGTAGTGGGTATTGTCATCGATAACCGGTACGAGGCAGTGGGTGGGATTAATCCAAATTGCCCGCATCGGTAGCGTAGATGGTAGCGAGTCTGCCTCACGTTCAAAAAGTCCCGAGTTCGAATCTCGGTCAGGGTGAGTTACCTGGATAAGGTTTTGTCCCGGGATTTCCCTTATCCTGAAAGACGAATGTAGGGTAACTCTAACTTCTATGGACCCTGGGCTAATTTGAACATCATTTCACCCATTCCATTCAATCGTTCGATATGACTTAACGTTGGAGGACGTAAATTAAAATAAAAATAATCCAAATTACTTAATCTAAGCAGTACATTTAAAAAGCAAAACTCAACAATATACGAGCATTATGTCACATTGTTTTTGTATTTAGAAAGAAAAAAGCAGCAATAAAATTTATTGTAGTACTAGGATAATGGATAGGTACTAAAATTATTCCCTGAAACCCCACTGTCACGCGTTAAGGACAACAGACTTGATCCATTATTGTTAAAACCCAGTGGCGGCTCGTGAGATTTTCCTTGTTGGATACAGATGTTAAGATGCTTGTAATGAAAGAAGTGGAGTTATGCTATTTAAAACAGGTCATCTTTAATTACAATGCCTAAAACACTGCAATAAAGGCAATGAAGCGAATCATTGTCCATTTTTAAACATCAAGTAGATAACACTGGGCAAAATAATATAATAATAATAATAATAATAATAATAATAATAATAATAATAATAATAATAATAATAATAATAATAATAATAATAATAATAATAATAATAATAATAATAATAATAATAATAATAATAATAATAATAATAATGATAATAATGATAATAATGATAATAATGATAATAATGATAATAATGATAATAATGATAATAATGATAATAATGATAATAATGATAATAATGATAATAATGATAATAATGATAATAATGATAATAATGATAATAATGATAATAATGATAATAATGATAATAATGATAATAATGATAATAATGATAATAATGATAATAATGATAATAATGATAATAATGATAATAATGATAATAATGATAATAATGATAATAATGATAATAATGATAATAATGATAATAATGATAATAATGATAATAATGATAATAATGATAATAATGATAATAATGATAATAATGATAATAATGATAATAATGATAATAATGATAATAATGATAATAATGATAATAATGATAATAATGATAATAATGATAATAATGATAATAATAATAATAATAATAATAATAATAATAATAATAATAATAATAATAATAATAATAATAATAATAATAATAATAATAATAATAATAATAATAATAATAATAATAATAATAATAATAATAATAATAATAATAATAATAATAATAATAATAATAATAATAATAATAATAATAATAATAATAATAATAATCATCATCATCATTCGAGCATTTCATGAAGCAATTCCTACTACTTTTGGGCTGAGAAAAACAAATATGACAATGAAAAAAAAATTATTAGCTCTAGTTTCTATGATATACACAAGGTAGAACTATTACATATTAACGGATTGAGAGAAAAGGATACATTTTAATTACATACATGCTAAAACAATGGAAGGGCATTTGATTTTTTAACTGGTAATTACATGCTAAGAGTTCTAAATTTCTGGAAAAATACTTCGCAGATAGTCGTGTCTGAAGAGAATCATGATAGATTTATGACAGTCATTAGGCGTAGTAAGTGGAGTTTCTTTTGTGAAACAACTTAACTGGCAATGGTAGAACAATAAGCTAATTTAGCGGGAAGGGTTGCTTTCCACATTCCACTTAATAACTTTCTAAACATGCAAAGGTTCTACAGACTCTTCAGTTAAGTTTCCAGAAGAAAGAGCATTGGGGAAAAATAATTATTTGGAAAAATCTTCGATTTCGCATTTATATTGCATTTTGAGTCCATTTCGCACTTTATGGCGCTATATCGCATTTGCGAAAAATCACCACCCCTAAAAATAATGATAGATAAAACGGAACTCATCAAATGGCAGTGTTACTTTACAAGAGCTGAGCACGCCTATTCTTCTAGACGGCAAACATTTCAATCACCCGTTTTTGAAGTTAGGGATTTAGGGATTTTTGTTATTTTTAAATAAAGGTCCTGGCCGTAGGGAAACAAGAAATAAGGCAACATGTGCGAATGTTTATCTTTATAAACAAGACGTACGTAAAGGAATAAATTTCTGTGCGATATAACAACACGAAGTTCTGTTTTAAGAAATCTTTAAGCGGCTTTTGCTCCATGATGCTGCATTGTTTTTGCGCGGCAATATCATGCCATCGCTTAATTATCACTGTGCCAAAACGTGTCGCTTCCGGCTGTTCCATACAGCGTAATGCCGCCACCAATGTAGCGAAGTTCTTTGGTCTGTTTTTCAAATGGTTCGTTCACCATTCCAACAAAAATATGTAATTATCATGCCAGATGCACACTAGTTAAGTTTTGTACAGACTGGCAGTGAAGCGAAGAACAGCCTTTAAAAATAAAGTAATAAAGTAATACAAAATAATAATTAAAAAGATATTGGGTTTCCAAATGACTTGTACTACATGGAACTTAGGGTTTATGAAACTCTACTGGTCACTATTAAGTCAATTAAAGAAATTAATTGTTCTTTAACACAACCCGTGTGTGCACCAAAGACCTAATAGTGGTCTGAACTATGAAGCTCGAACCTTAGGAGTACTTACAGCACTGTAAGATAGTTGTCTCATGTGTAAATGGGAACTCCTCCTAGTGGTTTACGGGAAAAACACGAGTCAGTTGGACAAGTTAACATCATGCTGGCATGTTGGCCATGGTAGCTCAGCATTAGGATTTCACTACAGAGGAGATTGGATACATAGGACACCATGCTGGGCCCATTGAGCTATGCTCCAATTGGGGCACAACCGGGAGGAAAGATGTGGCCAGAGGAGACAGAGGGCGGCCGACCCAAGGAGTCATGACAATACAGAGGACAGGGTCCCTACAGTTCACTTAGAGACTTCCCCCGACAGGCCAGGACAACGGACACGCTCCCCTACTTCGGGACGGCAACGAGCCCAGCAGCCGAGCCCCAAAGATCCCGCGCTGGCGGTCCCAAAATGGTCCCAGCAGAGGTGCGGAGACCAGCAACCAACCTACCCGAGGACGAAGTAGTTCACCTCAGAGATATCATCCTGCCATGCACCGCCGAGACACCCGCCGACACTTCTGCCCTGAAAGAGATCACCAGATGAGAGATGATGTGAAATGATAATGGAGATGAAATGGAGGGACAGGAAATTCGGAGAATGTAATTAACCTACCCAGCATTCGCCTAGCGACCCGGGCAAACCTCGAAAAAATCCATGGGTCAGGTAGGTCGGCTGCGGGAATCGAACACGGGCCTCCCGAATGCGAGACACAGACGAAACCGCCTGAGCCATCACGCTCGGTACTATGGTAGCTCAATGGTTAAGAGCAGCTGGATGGAGACCGAAGATCCGTGGTTCAGATCCCAGCTATGGCATTGAATTTTTGAATGTGACTCTACCTTTCCAACGTTTGAAGTATTATTAAGCATATAAGATTAAAAATAGATTAGTTGAAAGGTATTTTTATAACATCAATGAGTATTCTATGAAACATGCACTAGTTAAAAAATCGAGCTTGTGTTAGCGCTAGAAAATGAATGAAATGTTACAAAAGCATGCTTTTGTTAAAATTCGCTTGCTCTAAGACCACTGGTGTTATGTAACTAAAACCATTTTTTGTCAAAGATTAATGATAACGAATAGAAAATGGATGGTAAAACAGGACTGTATGCGTATAGTGTGAAACAATTACGAAAATTACATCATAATGGTTATAAATAACTGTATGATTACATTAAACGTACGCTTTTTCCACTACAAAGAGACGATATGGTGTATAGTCCAATTAACTTGAGCTGGCAGCTGAGTAAAGATGTACACTAAATGAATTAGTCTGTTACCAATCCTGAAAGGAGACTGAGGATGATTTATACATATGGAGTACTTGATGCATGTACCAACAATGGCTCCAAATGTACAAAACCTTACTCAGTCGCCTTTCAGAATTAATAACAGACTAAATCATTTAGTGTACATATTTACCCAGATGTCACTTCAAGTTAATTGGAGTGTATGGTGTGATGTTTAATTTCTTTTGGAGATCATCGTACTGAAAAATAGAGATTTCTTGCTCCCTGTTATTCTTACACATATCCATTGGGGTTCTACAACAGCCACGTTTCGCTAAATGTAAATGCGCTAGTTTGGCAACCCAGTGCGTCACGTGATACGCAGCGACCTTCAGCTGTTATAATACGCTTTCTCATGATAACAAAAACAGACCATGTGGAATAGCGGCCGTGACGAACTTGTTAAATGTTTTCAGGCTCAAATTCATCAATGTTTGCCCCCTGCTAATGGTTAAGCTGCGCTAGTCGGCTAATAACGAGAACTTGAGGAAATATCACATGCTGATAACTCAAGCCGTTAATTTACAATCAAACAAACGTGATAAATTCTAAATTAGTTCTGCAGTGTTCCAAGTATGCACAATGTGTATGAAAAGAAAGGCAGCATTACAAGGATTAAGTTCCTTCTTTGAAACAAAGACGAACTCCAAAATGAGCAATTTTTTTTCTATAAGTTTGGAGTGGGTTATATAGTGCGATCCATATAAATCTGAACCCTTTCAATATGCCATAACTTTTGAACCAATAACCTTGGGCAACAATGAAAATATTTCGGGCTTAAAAATAGCGAATTTACATGTATTTCCATCTGCAGAATTCAAAAATCAACATAAAAATGATAGATTAGCTCTTGTTTTGAAGAAAAAGTGACATTTCAATTTTAGGGATTTTTTTTTAGGGAGTTGACACAGCTGTCAAATAACAAAACACAATCAGAGAGAAATTTTGGAAATTAAGTGATGCAAAAGTTAAGGAAGGCATTTTTGTCAGACCACAAATAAGAGAACTTATAAACGACCCTGCATTTGACGAAATTTTGGAGGGGAAAGAAAAGGAAGCTTGGGAAGCCTTCAAGGATGTTGTTCATGGATTTTTAGGCAACAAAAGAGATGACAACTACAAGCATTTGGTGTCAGTGCTCCTGCAAAAATACCGTAACCTTGGATACAACATGTCCCTTAAGATCCATTTTCTCCACTACACCTAGACTTTTTCCCTCCTAGTTGTGGAGCTGTTAGTGATGAACATAGGGAGAGATTCTATCAGGACATTTCTGTTATGGAACAAAGATTACAGGGCCGTTGGAATGAAGTAATGCTTGCGGACTACTGTTGGTCTTTGTATAGGGATTCTGCGGAACTCCATCACAAGAGGCAAGGTAAAAGACGACGAAGTCAATAGGCCACCACATGATTCTCTTCAGACACGACTATCTGCGAAGTATTTTTCCAGCAATTTAGAACTCTTAGCATGTAACTACCAGTTAAAAGAATCAAATGCACTTTCATTGTTATTAGCATGTATGTAATTAAAATGTATCCTTTTCTCTCAATCCGTTAATATGTAATACTTCGATCTTGTGTATATCACAGAAACTAGAGCTAATAAAAAATTTTCATTGTCATATTTGTTTTTCTCAACCCAAAATTAGTAGGAATTGCCTCATGAAGTGCTCGAAACATTAAAAAAAAAATTGTTGCCCAGTGCAGGACACACATGAAACTCTGGGAGAACATAATACACTTAAGATCATATGGGTATCTTCAAGGCATTTGTGGAGCAGCTGGATGATATCGAATTGATAGAAGGTTTTTTCCAGCAAGATGGAGCAACGTGCCATACATCTAATGACACCATGGAACTTGTAACCAGTTTCTTTGATAATCGAATAATCTCAAAAGATCTGTGGCTCCCCAGTTCCCCTGACCTAAACTCACCGGATTTTTTCTTGTGGGTTATCTAAAAATAGAGTGTACACGAATAGGCCACGGACAATTAATGTTCTCAAGGAATCCATTCGAATCGAAATAAGCAACATTGGTGAGGAACTCTGCGTAAAACTTCAGAGAATATGGTGAGACGAGTGCAAACATGTATAGATATATAATATTATACAATATAATATATAATATATTATAGATATATAATATTTCAAAAAAAATTGAGAGCTAACACGTTGAAAATCGTTTAGAACAAATGCTGCAAGAATATTCCAAAACATAAGAATGCGGGTCTTTTAAAATTGCTCTGTACTAGCCAAAACCAAACATTCAACTTAAAATCTCAAATTTTTTGACGCGTAGAACGTTTTTAATTTTTACATTTTCGCAAAAAAAAAAAAAATAAATAAATAAAATAAAAAATAAATAAAATAAAAAATAAATAATAATAATAATAATAATAATAATAATAATAATAATAATAATAATAATAATAATAATAATAATAATAATAATAATAATAATAATAATAATAATAATAATAATAATAATAATAATAATAATAATAATAATAATAATAATAATAATAATAATAATAATAATAATAATAATAATAATAATAATAATAATAATAATAATAATAATAATAATAATAATAATAATAATAATAATAATAATAATAATAATAATAATAATAATAATAATAATAATAATAATAATAATAATAATAATAATAATAATAATAATAATAATAATAATAATAATAATAATAATAATAATAATAATAATAATAATAATAATAATAATAATAATAATAATAATAATAATAATAATAATAATAATAATAATAATAATAAACCAACTATTTGGTGTAGCAACATGAAAATTTGCATGCCAGTTTAAAATGATACTCTAATTATGTGGCTAAATTTTCATAATGATAGGTTTAAGTTCCCCAACTTAAATACGCTTTCTTTTTTAAAAGAAATTTAAACATCTATTTAATTAAGATAAAACTGAAAATTGTAAAGTACATTTTCGCACAAAAAGTCATTTAGAATCATGATAGCATTTTGAGAGCAACATCACACAACATTCGTATTTTCACACCATACTTTGCCGGTTTCGATCTCATATAAAAGGCGGAATGGACACGTTCCGAGAAAACCAGCGAGTTCTTCGTCAACAGTTAAATGAGAACCTGGATAAAACTGCATTTCACACTGTGAAGAGAATGTTGTCACTACATCTCTGAAAGCACATAATTTCTTACTCTTCTTTCGTTCGTCACGAGTATGTAAATCATTAAATCTGATGAACTTAAGGAGTTCAGCAAAACGATTTCTATAAAATGATGCGGGGAAAATTTTCTTTTCAAACATTGAATCTGTGCTCCGCAACATGGACAAAAGTTCCCACTTTGCCTTTAGTGCGCTCACAATCAAGGTACACCTATAGATGCATAGATTTTTGTAATGTCTGTGGGAGTCCACACACTTTTTTACAACTGTCAGATAAATTAGGTGACTGGCTCCTTGATTTGTGTAATTTACAATTAGAATTAGCATTAGGATTTCATTACGGAGGGCATTCGGTACGTAGGCCACCATGCTGGGCCCATTGTACCTATGCCCACAAGTGGGGCATCCCGGGGGGACGGATGAGGCGAAGGAGACAGAAGGCGGCCGACCCAAGGAGCCATGACAATACAGAGGGCAGGGTCCCTACAGTTCACTTAGAGACTTCCCCCGACAGGCCAAGGACAACGGACACGTTCCCCCACTGCGCGAGGGCGGCGAGCCCAGCAGCCGAGCCCTAATGGTCCCTGGCTGGCGATCCGAGCCCCAAAGTTCCCAGGCTGGCGATCCGAGCCCCAAAGTTCCCAGGCTGGCGATCCGAGCCTCAAAGGTCCCTGGCTGGCGATCCGAGCCCCAAAGGTCCCTGGCTGGCGATCCGAGCCCCAAAGGTCCCTGGCTGGCAATCCGAGCCTCAAAGGTCCCAGGCTGGCGATCCGAGCCTCAAAGGTCCCTGGCTGGCGATCCGAGCCTCAAAGGTCCCTGGCTGGCGATCCGAGCCCCAAAGGTCCCTGGCTGGCGATCCGAGCCTCAAAGGTCCCTGGCTGGCGATCCGAGCCTCAAAGGTCCCTGGCTGGCGATCCGAGCCCCAAAGGTCTCTGGCTGGCGATCCGAGCCTCAAAGGTCTCTGGCTGGCGATCCGAGCCTCAAAGTTCCCTGGCTGGCGATCCGAGCCCCAAAGGTCCCTGGCTGGCGATCCGAGCCCCAAAGGTCTCTGGCTGGCGATCCGAGCCTCAAAGGTCCCTGGCTGGCGATCCGAGCCCCAAAGTTCCCTGGCTGGCGATCCGAGCCCCAAAGTTCCCTGGCTGGCGAACCGAGCCTCAAAGGTGCCTGGCTGGAGATGCGAGCCCCAAAGTTCCCTGGCTGGCGAACCGAGCCTCAAAGGTGCCTGGCTGGCGATCCGAGCCTCAAAGTTCCCTGGCTGGCGATCCGAGCCTCAAAGTTCCCTGGCTGGCGATCCGAGCCCCAAAGTTCCCTGGCTGGCGAACCGAGCCTCAAAGGTGCCTGGCTGGAGATCCGAGCCCCAAAGTTCCCTGGCTGGCGAACCGAGCCTCAAAGGTGCCTGGCTGGAGATCCGAGCCCCAAAGTTCCCTGGCTGGCGAACCGAGCCTCAAAGGTGCCTGGCTGGAGATCCGAGCCCCAAAGTTCCCTGGCTGGCGAACCGAGCCTCAAAGGTGCCTGGCTGGAGATCCGAGCCCCAAAGTTCCCTGGCTGGCGAACCGAGCCCCAAAGGTCCCTGGCTGAAGATCCGAGCCTCAAAGTTCCCTGGCTGGCGAACCCAGCCTCAAAGGTGCCTGGCTGGCGATCCGAGCCTCAAAGTTCCCTGGCTGGCGATCCGAGCCCCAAAGGTCCCTGGCTGGAGATCCGAGCCCCAAAGTTCCCTGGCTGGCGAACCGAGCCTCAAAGGTGCCTGGCTGAAGATCCGAGCCCCAAAGTTCCCTGGCTGGCGAACCGAGCCCTAAAGGTCCCTGGCTGAAGATCCGAGCCTCAAAGTTCCCTGGCTGGCGAACCGAGCCTCAAAGGTGCCTGGCTGGCGATCCGAGCCTCAAAGTTCCCTGGCTGGCGATCCGAGCCCCAAAGGTCCCTGGCTGGAGATCCGAGCCTCAAAGGTCCCTGGCTGGAGATCCGAGCCTCAAAGTTCCCTGGCTGGCGAACCGAGCCTCAAAGGTGCCTGGCTGGCGATCCGAGCCTCAAAGTTCCCTGGCTGGTGATCCGAGCCCCAAAGGTCCCTGGCTGGCGATCCGAGCCTCAAAGGTCCCTGGCTGGAGATCCGAGCCTCAAAGTTCCCTGGCTGGCGAACCGAGCCCCAAAGGTGCCTGGCTGGCGATCCGAGCCTCAAAGGTCCCTGGCTGGCGATCCGAGCCTCAAAGGTCCCTGGCTGGAGATCCGAGCCTCAAAGGTCCCTGGCTGGAGATCCGAGCCTCAAAGGTCCCTGGCTGGCGAACCGAGCCTCAAAGGTGCCTGGCTGGCGATCCGAGCCTCAAAGTTCCCTGGCTGGCGATCCGAGCCCCAAAGGTCCCTGGCTGGCGATCCGAGCCTCAAAGGTCCCTGGCTGGAGATCCGAGCCTCAAAGTTCCCTGGCTGGCGAACCGAGCCCCAAAGGTGCCTGGCTGGCGATCCGAGCCTCAAAGGTCCCTGGCTGGCGATCCGAGCCTCAAAGGTGCCTGGCTGGAGATCCGAGCCTCAAAGGTGCCTGGCTGGAGATCCGAGCCTCAAAGGTCCCTGGCTGGAGATCCGAGCCTCAAAGGTCCCTGGCTGGAGATCCGAGCCTCAAAGGTCCCTGGCTGGAGATCCGAGCCCCAAAGGTCCCTGGCTGGAGATCCGAGCCTCAAAGGTCCCTGGCTGGAGATCCGAGCCTCAACGGTCCCTGGCTGGCGATCCGAGCCTCAAAGGTGCCTGGCTGGAGATCCGAGCCTCAAAGGTCCCTGGCTGGAGATCCGAGCCTCAAAGGTCCCTGGCTGGAGATCCGAGCCCCAAAGGTCCCTGGCTGGAGATCCGAGCCCCAAAGGTCCCTGGCTGGAGATCCGAGCCTCAAAGGTCCCTGGCTGGCGATCCGAGCCCCAAAGGTCCCTGGCTGGCGATCCGAGCCCCAAAGGTCCCTGGCCGGAGATTCGAGCCCCAAAGGTCCCTGGCTGACGATCCGAGCCCCAAAGGTGCCTGGCTGGCGATCCGAGCCCCAAAGTTCCCTGGCTGGCGATCCGAGCCCCAAAGGTCCCTGGCTGGAGATCCGAGCCCCAAAGTTCCCTGGCTGGCGATCCGAGCCCCAAAGGTGCCTGGCTGGCGATCCGAGCCCCAAAGTTCCCTGGCTGGCGATCCGAGCCCCAAAGGTCCCTGGCTGGAGATCCGAGCCCCAAAGTTCCCTGGCTGGCGATCCGAGCCCCAAAGGTGCCTGGCTGGCGATCCGAGCCCCAAAGGTGCCTGGCTGGAGATCCGAGCCCCAAAGTTCCCTGGCTGGCGATCCGAGCCTCAAAGGTGCCTGGCTGGCGATCCGAGCCCCAAAGGTGCCTGGCTGGAGATCCGAGCCCCAAAGGTCCCAGGCTGGCGATCCGAGCCCCAAAGGTGCCTGGCTGGAGATCCGAGCCCCAAAAGTCCCTGGCTGGCGATCCGAGCCCCAAAGGTCCCTGGCTGACGATCCGAGCCCCAAAGGTCCCTGGCTGACGATCCGAGCCCCAAAGGTCCCTGGCTGGTGATCCGAGCCCCAAAGGTCCCAGGCTGGCGATCCGAGCCTCAAAGGTCCCTGGCTGACGGTCCGAGCCTCAAAGGTCCCTGGCTGACGATCCGAGCCCCAAAGGTCCCTGGCTGGTGATCCGAGCCCCAAAGGTCCCAGGCTGGCGATCCGAGCCCCAAAGGTCCCTGGCTGGCGATCCGAGCCCCAAAGGTCCCTGGCTGACGATCCGAGCCCCAAAGGTGCCTGGCTGGCGATCCGAGCCCCAAAGATCCCTGGCTGACGATCCGAGCCCCAAAGGTCCCTGGCTGACGGTCCGAGCCTCAAAGGTCCCAGGCTGGCGTTCCGAGCCCCAAAGGTCCCAGGCTGGCGATCCGAGCCCCAAAGATCCCTGGCTGGTGATCCGAGCCCCAAAGTTCCCTGGCTGGCAAACCGAGCCTCAAAGGTCCCTGGCTGGTGATCCGAGCCCCAAAGGTCCCTGGCTGGCGAACCGAGCCCCAAAGGTCCCTGGCTGGTGATCCGAGCCCCAAAGGTCCCAGGCTGGCGTTCCGAGCCCCAAAGGTCCCAGGCTGGCGATCCGAGCCCCAAAGATCCCTGGCTGGTGATCCGAGCCCCAAAGTTCCCTGGCTGGCAAACCGAGCCTCAAAGGTCCCTGGCTGGTGATCCGAGCCCCAAAGGTCCCTGGCTGGCGAACCGAGCCCCAAAGGTCCCTGGCTGGTGATCCGAGCCCCAAAGGTCCCGGGCTGGCGATCCGAGCCCCAAAGGTCCCTGGCTGGTGATCCGAGCCCCAAAGTTCCCTGGCTGGCGAACCGAGCCTCAAAGGTCCCAGGCTGGCGATCCGAGCCCCAAAGGTCCCTGGCTGGAGATCCGAACCATAAAGGTCCCTGGCTGGAGATCCGAGCCCCAAAGGTTCCAGGCTGGCGATCCGAGCCCCAAAGGTCCCTGGCTGACGATCCGAGCCCCAAAGGTCCCTGGTTGGCGGTCCGAGCCCCAAAGGTCCCAGGCTGGCGATCCGAGCCCCAAAGGTCCCTGGCTGGAGATCCGAGCCCCAAAGGTCCCTGGTTGGCGGTCCGAGCCCCAAAGGTCCCAGGCTGGCGATCCGAGCCCCAAAGGTCACTGGCTGAAGATCCGAGCCCCAAAGGTCTCAGGATGGTGATCCGAGCCCCAAAGGTCCCTGGTTGGCGGTCCGAGCCCCAAAGGTCCCAGGCTGGCGATCCGAGCCCCAAAGGTCCCTGGCTGGAGATCCGAGCCCCAAAGGTCCCTGGCTGGAGATCCGAGCCCCAAAGGTCCCAGGCTGGCGATCCGAGCCCCAAAGGTCCCTGGCTGGAGATCCGAGCCCCAAAGGTCCCAGGCTGGCGATCCGAGCCCCAAAGGTCCCTGGCTGAAGATCCGAGCCCCAAAGGTCCCAGGCTGGCGATCCGAGCCCCAAAGGTCCCTGGCTGACGATCCGAGCCCCAAAGGTCCCTGGCTGGAGATCCGAGCCTCAAAGGTCCCTGGCTGGAGATCCGAGCCCCAAAGGTCCCTGGTTGACGATCCGAGCCCCAAAGGTCCCTGGTTGGCGGTCCGAGCCCCAAAGGTCCCAGGCTGGCGGTCCGAGCCCCAAAGGTCCCTGGTTGGCGATCCGAGCCCCAAAGGTCCCTGTTTGGCGGTCCGAGCCCCAAAGGTCCCAGGCTGGCGGTCCGAGCCCCAAAGGTCCCAGGCTGGCGGTCCGAGCCCCAAAGGTCCCTGGCTGGAGATCCGAGCCCCAAAGGTCCCAGGCTGGCGATCCGAGCCCCAAAGGTCCCTGGTTGGCGGTCCGAGCCCCAAAGGTCCCAGGCTGGCGGTCCGAGCCCCAAAGGTCCCAGGCTGGCGATCCGAGCCCCAAAGGTCCCTGGTTGGCGGTCCGAGCCCCAAAGGTCCCTGGCTGGAGATCCGAGCCCCAAAGGTCCCTGGTTGGCGGTCCGAGCCCCAAAGGTCCCAGGCTGGCGGTCCGAGCCCCAAAGGTCCCAGGCTGGCGATCCGAGCCCCAAAGGTCCCTGGTTGGAGATCCGAGCCCCAAAGGTCCCTGGCTGGAGATCCGAGCCTCAAAGGTCCCAGGCTGGCGATCCGAGCCCCAAAGGTCCCTGGTTGGCGGTCCGAGCCCCAAAGGTCCCTGGCTGGAGATCCGAGCCCCAAAGGTCCCAGGCTGGCGATCCGAGCCCCAAAGGTCCCAGGCTGGAGATCCGAGCCCCAAAGGTCCCAGGCTGGAGATCCGAGCCCCAACGGTCCCTGGCTGACGGTCCCGAAATTGTTCCAGAACAGGAGCGGAGACCAGCAACCGACCTACGGGAGGAGAAAGTAGTTTTCCTCAGAGCATATCATCCTGCCATGCACCGCCGAGACACCCGCCGACTCTTCTACCCTGAAAGAGACCAGAGATGATATGATACGAGATGAGTTGAGAGATGAAATGGAGGAACAGGAAATTGGTGGAGATAATTAACCTACCCAGCATTCGCGTAGTGACCCGGGAAACACCCATTGGTCAAGTAGGTCGGCCACGGGAATCGAACCCGGGCCTCCCGAATGTGGGCCACAGAGAAACCACCTGAGCATCCCGCTCGGTCGTAACTTACAATACCTTGCAACATATTAGAATCGAGGAACAGCATGAATGCCTCTACAACTGTACTCACAGATTTAGATGAAGCAGTAAGTCCACGTTTCATTTTCAAAATAACCTGGGCTCTCCGTCCACCACCTCCCTTGCAAGTTGCTTCCCACGTAATTCCTCTTTTTGATATGTACATAGTTCTAAAAAGCATCGTTATCTGATGGCAGGTTTACACTTTCACTGTTTCCATCACGTTCAACTCCACGACATCGTCAAACCATCAATTTATTCAACACAGTCCTCGGTTTCAGATGCATGAGAAACGGGGTCGTTGTCATCAACATTAGCATCATATTTACATTTCCATCACTTCTTCCAAATCATTTGAATCCTCAAGGCTATACTTCCATTTGGACAAGTTTACATCAGAGAGCACTTGAAACTGCTAAAAAACAGTTGTGAAACTAAAAACATTATTCACTGTTGTAGTGGTAGAGATACATTGTTAATTGTTGACACATTACTTCTCATTGTTGACAAAATAATAATAATAATAATTTTCCTCTACCGGGAAACATATGAGTCAGTTCGTGAATTTAATGTCATGTCGGCATGTTGGCCATAGTAGCCCAGTGGTTTAGAGCAACCGCACGGAGAGCGGGAGATCCGTGGTTCAAATCCCGGCTATGGCATTGAATTTTTCAGTCTGGCTCTAGTCATTCAAAATAAATTTAAGATATAATTGTCTTGAGTTTTTCAGCTATGGACTTGAAAGAGAATAAGAAACTCTGTAGAATAGCCATTCTTCAGGAAAATATATGCACTACTAAACACTTATGAGTTATATAACATGATTATTTTATTTTGTGTTTATATTTACAGCAATACTCGTAGTAGTGCTTTAAATTAGCTTAAATGTATGTGTTCAGTACTGATGAGTAGTGTTGTCTGTGGTTTGACAATTTATTCCCGCTACTGTTAGAGTTAGGATGCACTTGCCAAATAGCCTTGTGGTTCTTTACGAGCACTTAAAATTATTACTTAGGACAATTATGCATAGATTTGATAAAATCTCCACCACAACCCACCTAAAACCGAAGGGAGTAACAGGCCGGCAGAGGGCGCGGACAGAGCCGTGAAAGTCTAACAGATAGCCAGCCGGCCTACCACGGGAGCTGCTCACCAACACCCAGAGAGGGCGAGGTGTCCCTAGCGGACTGCGCACCCACACACAGATGCTTCAAATGAGTGTAGGGAAGAAGCATACGTAACATTTACCCCTATATATCCGAACCACCGCAGTGATAACGAAACCTGAAACATGACAATTCAATCAAATGAGGAAGGAAAGGAATTCGTGAACTACAGAAGTACTCCAGCATACGTCTAGCGTCAAGGCAAAAAGTAGGAGTAGCCCCAAGACAGAGTGGTGATCGACGAAAATCGAACCCGCGACCTCCCGGATGCGAACCGCAGACGTTAGTCTGAGCCATCCCGCTCGAAACGTCATAAGTATGAAACAGTTATTTTAGGTTCAATTTTATTTAAAATTAATTTTTGAGTGTATTCAATAGAAAACGGGGTTTAAGGTAACAAGTGAAAGCGAGAAAGTAGTTTGAAATTTTGAAAAAAGAAAATTGAATATTGAACACGATCTTAATAACAACAAAATTAATGCAAATTTGAAGAAATATTATTTTGAGTGTTAAATAGTGTCGAAAATTGATTTAAAAGAAAGGTTATAAAATATTATTGAATATTACAACGAACGTAATTATAATTGGCTGTGGCGTGGACCAATAGTAAAATAGGACCTGAAGCTTTCCTGGAGACGAATACGCTCAATTTCTTCTCGGGCAGCAAGCCAGGTGAAAAGACGATTAGAAATCGACGTTTCGGGAGTGTGCATCTCTCCCATTATCAGGATATTTATTAAATGTTATAACCACAAATGAAATACTGGATATAACAACTATAAACAAAGACAAAACACTGTCAAAATTCGCATTACTGAACAAAAGACTGTTTTCAGCCAATTAAATGCCAGGTAAGGAGATGGCGTGAGTATAGAAAACTGTGTCAAAGAAACGTAACTACTTAACTTGATTATCAAGCTGTATTGATCTGTGCTTCTTAAATCGACGGATTTCCATTTTAAGGTCGGTTTCCAAGAGGAGCTGAACTAAAATCCAGCATCACGATTAAGCGTGATCCTCTCGGAGAAATCGCCAAAGCCTCCTTAATTCTCCGCTCCCAGTAACTGTTGCATTTTGCCAAGATGGTCGTCTCCCGAAAATTGTCTCTATGGTCATTATCAAAACAATGCTCTGCCAGCCCAGACTTCTCAGGGTGCATTAAACGAATGCTCCGTTCATGTTCGTTTATTCTGGTAGCGATGGTTCTTCCGGTTAGTCCTATATACGGTGTCCCACGTACACAAGGAATGCGGTACACTCCCGGAACTTGGAAGTCCAGTTTGTCTTTCACTGGTCTCAACAGATGTTTAATCTTCGGAGGTGGCTTGTGGATGGTCCTGATGCTGTATTTGGCGAGAATTCTGCTGAATTCTGAATTGAAACCTGTCCGGCACACTCTCGAAACGTCGATATCTAATCGTCTTTTCACCTGGCTTTCTTCCCGAGAAGATACTGAGCAATAGTAAAATGTTGCCTTGCCATAGCAACGTCAGGACCAGTAAATCGAGATTGGTTGAAGTTAGCTTTCTTCTACGCTTAACCATCGTAAAGAACGGACGTGTGTGTGTGTGTGTAGGTCCACAAGTCTGCAGAAACCGACGCGGTGCATATAACGTAGCGAAAGCTACACAAGTGTTTTAATATTATATAGCTATAGAAGTTCACTAAAAGTTATTATGTTTTAAGTGTTTAAAAGAGAGTTACTTCAAATTGATTAACTGAATTAAAATATAATTTGGAAAAGAAAGTATTAACAAATTATTTCTTCTTCACACAAGTTCACCCTCACTCTTCATATGTGATCGCACCCTGAAATTGGATCTCATTTAAAACAATAGCAGTCGAGGTAAGTTCCAGAATCCAGCTTCGAGAAAACCAACTTGGAGATCATCGTAGCACCTCAGACGTATACAATTTTCGTTACAGGTACAAAATATTTTTCATAGGTCAAGGTGCTTTATCTCCCCTTTCGAACCTTATCATACTCTTACTCGTTCACTCCAGAGAACTAACCTTTCTGATAAGCAGAATAAAGAAGCGTACATCTGGAACATGGTGATGTTTATCTCTGGTATCATTTAGTGCTGCAGCTCACTGATCACACACAGGACAAATACACCAGTCGTAAACCTGCTACCCAAATATGGTGCAGCATTGTTAAACCAACAAAAGGAGAATCTTATCTGAGTACTTTCTGAGGCTAAAATGGGGACACTTCTCACCGACCTTTTGTTTTCATTAGCTTTAGGCCTGAAAGTTAGTTTGTTTACTTTATCTTAATATATAAGGTATGATGTATATGTACGTTTGCCTGTGTATGTGCTTCTTACACCGTTGAAATAGTTTTTACCAAACTTGTCACAATCTTTGAAACAAAGCGACAAAAACTGTCTATCTGCGGAATGTCGTTTCAATTTGGAGATATTAAATCCTCTCGTAATCGAAATTTAGTTTGATACAATTTTCTACTCTTATGCCCGATTTCACCAATAAATGTTAAAATCGACGTAAACAAATATAACGTATCAATTGTCACAGTGCTAACACCACTATTAAATTTCTTGCATTTCACTAACCTGTTTTCTGAAAATGTTAACAAACACGTGTTAACGCCAAGAGACTTATAAATATCACAGCTATAGAAGGCTATGGATGAGTCGTATTATTTTCTGAATGTACTGCGATACGCTTTTGTTTTCATTTTCGTCTGCACACAGCTGCAAAAATGGCGGGTGAACAAAATCGTAAACAAAAGTCGTGAAAAACATTTCTCATCGATGGAGAAAGAATTGTTAATTTAATTGGTGACGTAGTATAAGGATATCGTGGAAAATAAGAGCACGGATGCGGTGAATGTAAAAGAGGAAGATGTCACGTGGGAAAATATTGGAAACGAATTTAATTCAAATGCATGTGTCACTACTACAAGCACCAAACAACCTGTCAGTATTACGTAAATTTAAAACGAGGTGCGAAGGACAAGTGCCTTACACGTTTCAAGACGGGAGGTAGACAATGTATTATCCACATAATTCAGTGAATTATAAAATCGCAAACTTATTAATACTTGAAGCAAAGGCGAGATCGTCATGTACTAACCTCTCTTGTACTTCCGCAGTAACCTTCATAGCAGCATGTTTCGACAGTCTATACCTCCGTAGAAAATGTTCTTCTGGTAGTTCCTCAAAATCATTTCTCCTCATAGGCCGTACTCTATTACGAATGCCATTTAGACGGTCTTAAATATAGCAAATCGACATCAACAGCTGAGTTCATGCTCGCCATCTTGACTATTTACAATTGTTAAGGACTTAACAACAGAAATTTGGCTTGTTAGTTTAACAAGAGATTTAACACGAGTGTTACGCTAACACTTGTTGGTGAAATGCAATTTTTGTTATAACTATTTCTAAACTCGTGTTAAATCTTAACATCTGCTGGTGAAATCGAGCATGACACGTATATCCTGTAATGCTATTGAACAAAACTGACGCGTAGCGTATTCTCTCCAACCTCTTTTCCTTTTGAATTTGAAGTGTTGAATCAAATGGTATTCTTTTCACAAAACTGATCGGTTCAAAATATATTAAGTTTTAGTACGAGTTTCAGATGTTTGTAAGCGTGCTTGATACCTCGCAAACTTGTTTCTATACCTACATGTGATCTTCTTGTACCGTCAGAACACTTGGAGAGAATTAGATGGTAATGGATGTTACAAGTTGTTAGCATGACAGCTAAAGAAAGTGAGAGGATAAAAGCAGATGAATAATTTGTTTGTATTTGCACATCATCCAATTATCTATCTTAAATCGCATGTTTCGAGTTAACGAGGTTAGGATTAGAGCTCAGTAGCATCTAGTTTCCTTCTCCAAGGAAGCCGACTGGAAGACTTGTTCTCCCACGTATAAATATACTTCAATTATGACTGATCGAAGTGGGCCCATTAAGAGGCCTTCCAGAATGCTACAAGTCTTAAAGTTTCCGATTAACTTTGATATTTAAATAGGAAATAGTGCAGTGTTTCAAGATATTGCATTTTCAAGTCACGGTATACAAGTTTAGATTGCTCTAACCTTGAATTTTTTTATGTCTGGCTGGAGGTAGTGGCATTGTTATAAAGTCCAGCCAAGGTCAACCGCTTGGAGAGCAAAATACAATAATTTTCCCTGCTCTAATCTTGATGTCTTGTTCCTTTGTCGTAAAACACTTCATAATCACGACAAAGGCTTAATGCTAAGATTACTACCCAGCTAATCGTAGTATTGCGAGTAACTTCAGTAGCAATAGTAGAAAATAACCAGGAAATTTATTACCCTAACATCAAGACTCCATATAAATAGACGGTAGTTTTTATTTCACATCTGATTTGGCTGCATTGCTCTGTTTTAAAATAGTATCTATAAACCTGTTAAAAAGCGGGAATTTCCTGGAGTGGAATTAAGCACATAAAATAGTAATCACTGAGATAAGCTGTCAGGTAACTCTAAAAATGTCTTTCTTACAAGTTTCAATAGCTGGGGTTGCATGACGTTTCGTTCTAGACAACCAATGCTATTTAATTCAGGTTCTAAATCACACACTCCTATTAAATATTATCAAGCAAAAGCAATGTTTAAAACTCTGCACATGCTTAACTCTATAAAAGGAAGTTTTTACACTACAATTTGGTCCATTATATGAAGCATGTGGTCATAAACTACGTATTCTGGCTGTGCAGTATTTTTAAGTGTACTAGGAGGCTTTAAAATGACACATTATTATCCTTTTAATTTATCTTTTTTCTAATTTATATCCTCCAACATTTAGTAGTATCGGACGATGAATGAAATGGGTGAAATGATACTCAAATGAGTCCAGGGTCCATTGAGGTTAAAGTTACCCGACATTCATTTTCGGAATAACATTACGTAGAGTCTGTTTAGTCAACGCGAGTGCAGTTGCCTCTCAAAGGAAACGGACCCTACCGCCCACTAATGACCGTCATAAATCTATCTCCACACTTCAGAAATGGAACACTGTCGTTGAGGACCAATAGCAACTCTGTCATTTCCAGAGAAATGACAGTCGCATATTTACTCTACGTGGAGTCTCAGTTGCCAAAGTTCCAACTTCCAGCTGATCTGTTTCATTACGTGCAGAAATTCGTTACTGGAGAAGCCTTAAAAAAAGTTATAACGGGAACTGTTTCTAAGCAAATTCAAGCGCTTGTTTTGAACATATAAATATGTCCTGACAAATAATTTTGGTAAGGGGTCATGCAATGAACCTGATAAACTCTGGGTATTCACAGAAATACAGTAAGAAAAATTGTGACGAAAGGAATACCAAAGACGCTGATCAAGTGTGAAAACAAAAGGAAACGTTCCTCTGAAGTAGCGGCCTCCTAAAGGAGCTGGGTTACAAATACCGCACTTTGAATAAGATAAGGGTTATTATAGAATCCAGTAGAATTGTAGCTTGACGATATACATACATTTGTCAAAACTAAGGAAGTTTCGCAGTAATGGACATAAGATAATTTATTTAGACGAAGCCTCGTACAATACCCATGACGTATCGAGAAAGGTGGCAACCTTGCAGAACGGTCTGGGAGAAGGAGAGCCGGTCTTGTAAAACGATTATAAGGGTGGCGGCCGAACTGCACACGCGTTAACTAAACAGACTTTACTCACTTTTGCTGTGTTTATGCTCACCTCCCGGATATGATATGGATGCTAGGTTCATGTAAAATATACAGTGTTGTCACATAACTCACCCTTGCTTAATACCTATTCCTGCAGTTACTGAAACGAGCATTAGATCTGGCAGCATGGGTGACTCATATGCACTCCCATAAACTAATTTCGTAGTAAACAGATTCACTACCAGAACAGATAAACATTCAAGCTTCACTCTCTTGTACTAATAATTGCTCATGGATTATGTTCATGTGGTTTATTTTGTTTAGCTAATATTAGATATGAGCGTTTAGGAAGTCGTAGTTTATTAATTAATAAAGTGTTATTAAATTTAATACCTAGAATACCTCTTTATTATCCCATGAAATCTTGTTGCTACAAAGAAGGTTGATCCGAAAACTGAATTAGCAATAGTAATGAGAGCTTCATAATATTCTTACAACCCGCCTTGGTAGCGTAGATGGTAGCATGTCTGCCTCGCGTTCAAGAGGTCCTGAGTTCGAATCTCGGTCAGGGTGAGTTACCTTGATAAGGTTTTTTCCGGGGTTTTCCTTTATCCTTATGGACGAATGTTGGGTAATTCTAAGCTCCATAGACCGTGGGCTCTTTTGAGCATCATTTCACTCATTCCATTCATCGTCCGATATGACTTAATAAGTTAAAGGACGTAAATTACAACAAAAAATAATAATCATATAATTTCAGAGCTGCAAAATATAACCCTAAGATAATAGTAAAAGTTAATCCTTGAGTTGCTAGATTATATATTGATTATATATGTACATATATATTGATTATATATTATAAGAAATTTAATTATATTTATATATTTTTATATTTTTCTACTGGTTTAACATTATCTTATTCAGTTCGTTTATTTTATTATGTTTTATGAGGTGATTATAATTTGGTACCAATATTTAACTAAAACTATGAATAAAATAATAAATCCAAGAACATCCTTAAATGTAAAATAAGGGTGAAAAGCAATTATATCAATATTTCTATTTACACCTAAAGGGTTGTTTGATGTATAAATTATAAATGGACTATTACTGCACACTTCGAGCCCCGCTTGCCTTCTTGTCAGTATCTAGCTATACAGATAACTCACTCTGACCATGATTCGAACTCAGGTAGACAAGCAACCACCTATGCTACAGAGGCGAGCAACGTGCTCATGCCTCCATTATAGAAGAAAATTTTGCAGTATTTACAGTTTTCAGATTTTCTCTTTCCGAGTTTATAGAGATTTTAACACTCGTGATGCCCTATGTCACCTGGCTGCATTTTGTCTTTAGTGGTTCAGGTGGGGAGTGGAGATTGCTTAACTGCCCTTGCACCCGGACTTAAAGCGTTGTTATTTTACCCTTATCTTCTACTAAGATTCAAGTGAATTGAACAGTGGAAGAATGTCAGGGCTCAAAAGTTCTACGTCTGTGATTGGGATCGAAGTCAGTAATATTCCGTAGCCGGGAACTAGAGCTGCCACGCTCTGGCCCACTGCGCCACCTCAGGGATATAGTAATTAGGGGAAAGTATTCTATTTAAAAGATTGGACAAGTCTATGTCTCTCTCTGAACAACATAACTAAACAAAACTAGTTGAAAACCAAAGTTAGTACTTAGGTTCAGAATGTTTCTCAGAGAGACACGAAGATTTCCAAGAAAATTTCAGCTCACAAACTAACGACTAAGTGGAACACATTTCAGAAATTTCGGTTTTCTCAAAAATAACTCCAAAGAATTTGATTAAAATACTATATGTTTGGCATATTTTAATCTGAAATCATAAATTTCCTAGGAATAACCTCTAAACTCCTCTTCATTCTGGATGATCTAGGAGACAAACAAGATTTTACTACATTAAGTATAAGATCTTCATAAACCATTTAGTTTATGTGAAATCATTTTACGATTTACAAGATATCCCTTGTTGTTGCTTTATTAATTTTCAAGTACTAATGTTTTCTCAAACACAAAGTTGTTATTTTTTTAAGAGAATAAAATTTCAAAGGCATCGCAATACAACCAGGCCTTTAATGATTTGACTAAGTGACAGCCTCATGTATGTCCATAAAACCCTTATACCTACAAGAAAATCAGCAATAAGATAATTTGTACGAATGTTTATTTCGATCAATATGGGGATTGGAATTGGGATTTCATTACGGAGGGGATTCGGTACCTAGGCCACCAGGCTGGGCCCTTTTTCCCTATGCCCCAAGTGGGGTTATCCCCGGGAGGAAGGATGAGGCGAAGGAGACAGAGGGCGGCCGACCTAAGGAGCCAAGACAGTACAGAGGGCAGGGTCTCTACAGTTTACTTGGACAGAGACTTCCCCCGACAGGCCAGGACAACGGACCCGCTCCCCTACTGCGAGACAGCAACGAGCAGCAGCCGAGCCCCAAAGTTCCCTGGCTGGTGGTCCCGAAATGGTCCCAGCAGAGGAGTGGAGAGCGGTAATAGACCTACAGGAGGAGGAAGTAGTTAACCTCAGAGCATATGATTCCGCCATGCACCGCCGAGACACCCGCCGACACTTCTACCCTGAAAGAGACCACCAGATGAGAGATGATATGAAATGATAATGGAGATGAAATGGAGGGTCAGGGAATTCGGGGGATATAATTAACCTACCCAGCATTCGTCTAGCGACCCGGGAAAACCCCCGGAAAAAACAATGGGTCAGGTAGGTCAGCCACGGGAATAGAACCCAGGCCTCCCGAATGCGGGCCATAGACGAAACCACATGAGCCCTCCCGCTCGGTCTCGATTAATATGAATATTCTTTTTGTTTTGAAATTTCCCTGAGATGTCTATAGCTATCGGAAAAAGGAATACACACTGTACCTATTACATGGTAGAGGACATGGTACATGTTAGACAAAGTAAAAATGTCACACACCTTTAGCTGGTGCTAATTACAGAACATGCGGGCGATTACGATAGCAGTACATTATCATCTGTCGCCTTTAATTAGTAATGCAACGTGCATAACGAGCTGGATGTTGCTGTATCCTTGGCAGGTGTTTCACCTGCAGCAAGGTGTTAGTAGAATGTGTTCATAAAGCCGCTGTGAGTGGTGAAAATCTATGGCTTGGAAGCTTGGACAATAAAATAACGTAATGCTCGAACATGCCAAACTTAAGGACCTCATTAAAGTACACCTGTTCATTAAAGTATTGGTATTCAACCAATCAGAAGTGGCCACGTAACATTGTGAAAGCGCAAGTATCGATTATTCTCGTTTCGATCGACAAAATATCTGACACTGCTAACAGTGACATTGAACTTACAACCCCAGAAATTACCGCAAAATGTTACCAATAACTTACCACAAAAGTCAATAAACATATACGAGAAATTCTACTCACAATACGTGAATTGGAGAATATCAAAAGGTAAAAATTCGTTCTCAGAATTTTAAAAATATCATACCTATAGTATACCAAGCGAGCACGCAAGTGATAGCTTTTGATTTGTATTTGGGAGATCATGAGTTCGATTCCCGTGGCCAACCTTCCTGGTTTATGGGATTTTTGGGGGTTGTAGCTAAGTGAATGCTGTGAAGCTTTTGTGTGTGTGTGTGTGTGTGTGTGTGTGTGTGTGTGTGTGTGTGTGTGTGTGTGTGTGTGTGTGTGTGTGTGTGTGTGTGTAATTTTACGTCCTCCAACATTAAGTCATATCGGACGGTGAATGAAACGGGTGAAATGATGCTCAAATGTGTCCAAGGTCCATGGAGCTTAGAGCTACCCGACATTAATCTTTCAGGATAAGGGAAAACCCCGGAAAAAAACCTTATCCAGGTAACTCACCCTGACCGAGATTCGAACTCGGCACGTCTTGAACGTGAGGCATACACGCTACCGAGGCGGGCTGTGAAGCTTAATGGCATCCCATTAAGCATCCCTGAACTGTTTAAAAATTAATATAGATTAATGTCCCATAGAATATGTAGCTTCTATTTTTCTGTTAAGTTCTTTGTTACTATTATTTCTTGAGTTATAGTGAATGTCTGTATCTTTGTATGTTTCATATATGTTATTCTTGTACGGTAATTCATTCCTACTCTAAAAATGTAATATAAGTATTGTCAAGGGCTGTTTGCCATCATTTTATATATGTTTGTACTGTTCCCTAGCATGAGCTATGGCTCTGGGAACCTTTTCAGATAACAATAAATAAAAAAATAAATCCCTCGAATTTGCTGTCCGTCCGTTTCACCTCACTTCTCATAATTTGACACTTTGTCATGCCCCACATTAAAAGCATTTCGTGCAGAATCAGTAGCCCAGTGGGTAATGGAAGCTGTGCAACCATTTTGCTCTAGTCGTGTATAATTTAAGGGAACAAAGCGAACCGATTTAGATAAGATAAAGCTGCATCAATGAAGCATATCAGCACTATAAGGAAACGATAGTGATTGCGTTAGTCACATCATGTTAGTCACAAGACTAGCCAGAAAATAATAAGCAAGTCTTATGTATTCGCCCTGACAATACTGCAAGCAGAAAACCGTCAGCTGGTTATCGAACAGAAGCAAGTGGAATATAACATGTAAAATGTCGTCATATCTGAATGACAGAGGACTTCCTGCTTCTTTTGGTGAGTCTTCTACCTTACAATCGTATAATGTGCATAATGTTTACAGTAGCTTATTCGAGACCAGGTTGGGAATATTTGTTTTAAAGTTCGTTTTGATGTCCAAGTGGGCACACCTTTCAACTATCGCATTGAGGAGTGTTGAGCCTGAATTTGCTACCTTTCTAAACTGTGCAATAACAGGTTGGAATTGTAACAAGCAAATAAAATTGTTTAATTTGGAAACAAAACAGAGTATGTGGTTTTTAACTACCTAGTGCATTCAATACACTTCCATGGGGAACTACACTCGATCTGGGTTCAACCCTACATGTCGAGATCGATTTGGATACTCAAGCTTCCAAATAATTAATAATTCAATTTGGTTTATATTGGCAAACCTGTGAAACAATGTTGGTTTGTTTTGTGTATTTTAAGTAAGATATGACAATACAATGCGTGATTATAGAAAGAATAAAACTGGCCCTGTTGTGTTTTATTACACCATTTATGCTATAAAAACAAAAGATAAACGCACAACCTATTATGAGTAAGTACAGTAGAAGATAGCTTCTCGGCGTATTCAGATTAAACATGTAACAGCTGTTTTGGTTTGAGCCCCGAGAATTGGAACATATTTAAATCTGTTTAAATATAAGGTTTAGGAATCAATATGAAATGTTAGAATAAGCAAGAAAAATTGTTAAAATTCAGTAGGTCATGAGATGACGCTACATGTAAATGAAATTGTTATTTTTTATTGGTAGTTTTAAGAATGAGATTGCGTAATGTGTGATGTGGACCAGTGAGAATTGAGTTTGAGTGGTAGTGATGGTAACGAGTGAAGAAAAAAGTTAATAATCTTGGAGAAAGATCTAGGAAAGAAAGATATACGAAAGAAAGCGTCTTTCGGTGGTGACCGCGAAGTGAACAAACGTGTTTCGCATTTACAATTATTGAAGTGAACGGATGTACAATTGTGTCGAAACGTCGTGTAGGAAAGATGTAAATTATATTCTATAATCTAAGGAGATTATTTACAATTTCTGCGTAAAAAATTCAATTACATTAATCAGGCTCATTGTATATCTACGTGATGTCGTGTTATGTAAATTTATTACTCCGAATTAAAAGAATTAAATTATATTACCTAGTTTAAAAAATGGAATTATTTCTTCAGAAGACAAAAAGTTAATTCCCTAGTTCGAGACCACGCCTGAGTTAACGGAGTTCTCATGTACCGAATGGAGCAGCGCCGGAAATCGTCTAGAGGCATCGCTACATCTGGGTGTCAGATCTGAGCAGAAGACTCGGGTCGAGAATACGTAGCAACCCGTGGCTTCATCTTCTCGGAGGGCTGAATTCAACCAGCAACCCCAGACGCAACGTGGCACGAGTACAGGTGAGGATCATCCCGTCCTACATCACTATTAAAAATCTCGCAACAGACGTTAGGTAGCTGGTACTTCGGATTTTTCTTTTTCTTTCTCCCCCCCCCCTAATTATTAGATCACGCACACATTCACACTCTCATTCATGCTTCCAGACTGTTGGAAGACGGGGAATCATCTTGGTTGGTGAACAATCCCCACCCCCAGCCGGGAATCGAACCCAGGACCCCTCGCACGGCGTGCAGCCAGTGTTTTATTACATCGTTTATGCTATGAAAAGCATAAACATCTATGCTATCATCTATCATCAGCTATGATATACATACAGCCTATTATGAGTAGGTGCAGTAGAAGATAGCTTATGGGCGTATTCAGATTAAATTGTGTACGGTAGGTTGCGTCGGATCTTACTTTCTAAGAGGATAGGATCTGAATCCGTGTTTCCATTTGGTTTTAATCCATAAAGAGGGCCCAAATCTATTTCAGTTCCTTATAGAAATGTGGTTATTGCCAATCAATGGATAAATAAAATATGTCATATAAATGCCCAAATCTGAACATTTCCTTTCACTTGATATAATATTTGCAGAAAATATATATTTAAATACTCTCTGATTTCATAGAAGAATATCTTCAAAAAATGGCTATTGTGTGTATGTGTGTGAATATCATAATTTAAAATTTTCAAGTTTTTCAAGGGTGAAACATGGACATTTTAAAGAAAATTCCGCCATCCCGAGGAATTTTAGAAATTTTTATTTTCTCAAAAATGGCTCTAACAATTTTAGTTTAAATACCACATATTTAAGATATTTTAATGAAAATAACAGTATATTCCACATTTTGTTGAAATACTGAATTCAGCATTTTTTAAGATTACGTTACAATATTTTCAATAAAATCCTCCAGTCCAAACTTTACATGGGCAATTTTTCAAGAAAGTGCTCCGAAGATTTTGATTAAAATACTAGATGTTTAAAATTTTTTGTGCTAAATGAAATTGTATCTTGAAGTTTTTGAGAATATCCTCAGAAGTTCTCTGACTTTTGTTAACTGGTAAAGCGTAATAGATCGACAAAGATTTACTAAAAAAATGTAAATCTCGTTAAAACACAGAGTTTATACCAAATATATTTGATTGAGGAGTGAACCGTTTCGGAGATATTTGTTTGATTTTCCATTAATACTTTAAAATGGGAAGGCGTTATTCACTTTATTTTATCTGTTAGCCATGCTAAGAGATATTCAAAGCCATCACATAGCGGTCGCCTTTGAGAACATTTTTCTATCGGTATAGTTTACTGTAATCTACTTACATATAGAACGAAATGTATAATAAAGTTTTATCAATACTAGGAATAAATAGAAAAATAAACTTTTAGGAGAAACTTTCTTTTGTGTGACGCGAGAATATTTTCTAAGTTCAAAGGTGCACGTATACGCATGCGCAAGTAGACGAACAAGCCTTCTCACCAAGGCGGCCCGGGTTCGATCCCAGGCGACAGCAAAGTGAGATTTGTGGTGGACAACACGGCGCTGGGGCGGGTTTTCTCCGGGACCTCCGGTTTCCCTCGCCATTTCATTCCACCGGTGCTCCATCTTCATCTCATGTACCATCAGTGTCACCGCCTGAGGTGCCGTATGTAGTAAAAGCGGGCATTAAACACGTTAAACACACAAACACGAAGAAGCCGGTTATCGCATTGCAACCAACACGAAGAACATATGTAAAACTTATATCCAACCTCTGCAAAACTGTCCCAGACATGTGACGCAGTCCGTGTGCAAAGGAACATGGTTTGAGCGGGCTAAGTTATCGCCCGGTCAAATTTTGTTACTCATGCACTGCTTTGCATATAAACAATCCTATGACACGACAATAATGGAATGCTCCATAGGAAATACATGTATGAGCTGACGGACTGTATCGGACTAGTTCGACTATTGCCGCGAAGTGTGCATGTCAAATGACACCAAGTATACTGCAAGGGTGGAAATTGGCGGTCCCGGCCACGTCGTTCAAATCGACGAATGCAAAATAGGATGACGCAAGTTTCATCGTGGGCGCGTCGTAGAGGGCAACTGGATCGTGGGAATGATCGACGAGGAAACGAATGAGGTGCGGATGACGATATGTCCCAACAACAGGAGGGATGCAAATACGCTGTACAATCTAATTGCAGCGCCCACGATGAAACTTGCGTCGTTCTATTTTGCATTCGCCGATTGGAACGAACGTGACCGGGACCGCCAATTTCCACCCTTGCAGTATACTTGGTGACACTTGATATCGTGCACACTTCACGGCAGTAGCCGAACCAGTCCGATACAGTTTGTGAGCTCATACATGTATTTCCTACGGAGCACTCCATTATCGTCATGTCGTAGGATTGTTTATGTGGAAAGCAGTGCGGGAGTAACAAAATTTGACCGGGCGATAACTTAGCCTGCTCAAACCATGTTAGTGTTTAGTTAGCTATGTGGTGCAATTTAGGTACTACTTTAGTTTGCTAGATAGTGTAATTTAGGGACAAGTAAGACTGTTGGTAGCATTGCGTTCAGTGGAGAAACAAGCATAGTTTGGCTACACTGAATTCTTCAATATGGCTACATTACGCAGTAAGTAAATATACAAACAATTAATAGCGTTAAAAGAATGCCCTCCAAAACGAAATTGTACTAAAAAGCAAATAAATTATATTAAAAATCATGGTTGTATATAAAAACATCAAAAAGTGTGAAGGAATTAGAAAAAAATCGCCGCGTCGCATATTAGAAAGAAGAGCCAACTTTTGTAAATATAGTGGGTAGAGAAAGTCATGTGAGTGTTGCATATTAAACAATCTTTTGTCTCCTCGCTCAGCACGAAATCATCTGCGAATCTGTCGTGAAGCACTATCATCAGCTTTTATCTCAAGCAGATTACCATATGTCACAATGTTATCTTCCTTACCAAAAAGATATTAGTGAACATAAAACAGTGCTGAACTCATTAAAGGTTAACCTCTTCTCATATCAGTTTTGAGAAGTTATTCAGCACCCCGGCTAGACAGTATCATTATTATAGTCGCGCTGTTCGAACGGTAATAGTCGCGCTGTTCGAACGGTTATAGTTGCGCTGTTCGAACGGTTATAGTCGCGCTGTTCGAACGGTAATAGTCGCGCTGTTCGAACGGTTATATTTGCGCTGTTCGAACGGTTATAGTCGCGCTGTTCGAACGGTAATAGTCGCGCTGTTCGAACGGTTATAGTTGCGCTGTTCGAACGGTTATAGTCGCGCTGTTCGAACGGTAATAGTCGCGCTGTTCGAACGGTAATAGTCGCGCTGTTCGAACGGTTATAGTCGCGCTGTGTTCGAACGGTTATAGTCGCGCTGTACGAGCGGGTATAGCCGCGCTGTTCGAATGGTTATAGCCGCGCTGTTCGAACGGTTATAGTCGCGCTGTTCGAACGATTATAGTGGCGCTGTACGAACGGTTATAGTCGCGCTGTGTTCGAACGGTTATAGTCGCGCTGTTCGAACGGTTATAGTCGCGCTGTTCGAACGATTATAGCCGCGCTGTTCGAACGGTTATAGCCGCGCTGTTCGAACGGTTATAGTTGCGCTGTTCGAACGGTTAAAGTCGCGCTGTTCGAACGGTTATAGTCGCGCTGTTCGAGCGGTTATAGTTGCGCTGTTCGAACGGTTATAGTCGCGCTGTTCGAACGGTTATAGTCGCGCTGTTCGAGCGGGTATAGTCGCGCTGGTTGAACGGTTACCATGGATTTATTAAACTTATTAAATTTACATTAAATTCTCCAACTGACCCTTTCATAGTGCGTCCTACCCACGGCTAGTGTGAAAGAACAATTAATTTCCATTAATTGTACCTAATAGTGGTCCGAACTATAAAGCCCGGGCCTTAAAGTACTTACAGTATAGTAAGTCGCCATTAAGGTAGTTCTCATGTGTTTATGAGAGCTCCTAGTGGTTTACCGGGAAAAACACGAGTCAGTTGGAGAATTTAATGTCGTGTTGGCACGTTGACCATAGTAGCTCAATGGTTTAGAGCGGCTGGACGGAAACCAGAAGATCCGTGGTTAAAATCCCGGCTATGGCATTGAATTTTTCAGTCTGGCTCTACCCTTTCATAGGAAAAAAATAGTCAAAATAAGTTAAAGTTGCAAAAAATAATAAATAAATAAATATAAACAAATAAATACATAATAAATGAAAAAGAAATGTTAAAAAGACTGTTAAATAAGACAGAAGTGCTACAAAAAGAGCCTTTAAATATTAAAATTGCTAAAAAGGCAAAAACGTACAAATTAAATCCTGCATTTTCTGACCTATAGTGACCCATAATTAGCATATGTTGGGCCTCATATTCAGATACTAGGGGAAAAAACAGATTTTTCCTAAACTTCCTAGCTGTAGTAGCCACCCTGGATATACCACGTTACCACGTCGGCTGAAAGAAAGATACATGCTGGGATCTGGGCCAAGCTGGAGAATGAATCGCGGTAAAAATAGTAAAGTGTTTCACCCACACACATACACACACAGACGCACGCCGAGTCAGAAGTGGCATAATATCGCAAGAGGAGAGCAACTTCGTGCTTCTAATGGATCCGACTAGACGCAGTGAGTTATAAACAACAGTTTGTTTATTAGGGGTCATGGTTAAGTAGTAAACTTGAACTATGAGGTTGGAAAGGTACAATCAGTTCAATGCCTTAGCCGGTATTTGAACTACAGATGTTCTAACCGCCTGAGCTGCCGTGGCAACATGCCAGCATCACATTAAATTCTCTGACTGCCTCGCATTTTTCCACGTAAAGCACAAGGCGATCACAAATTCATTTTGAAACTATATACCTCAATGGTGACTTACAGTTTCTTACGATATTTCAACTTTATTCGGTGTTGTCTATCGTATAAAACATCTACGGTTTAATTGTAGTGTACGGCGTTTATTTTCCGTTTACACACGTTTCCTCTTACAGAAGGTTGTGTTTGAATACAAAAAAATTACGAAATAATCTCACAGGATTACAGTGAAGGATTAATATAAAATGAAGTGTAAATAATAGCAGACTGATATGTATTATGTCCTATATTTTCAACTTACATACAATGATTGTAGCGTATCGCTTAGTTTCTCTGTCAATTTTCAATTTTCCCTTTCCAGTCTGCAACTGTCTGCATATCAACATCATTTGCTTCATCACACACAGCATTCAAAACAATGCTATGGTACGTAAAATATGAAGTTATTAAGAGTGAAACAAACAAATATATACAAATATAAGAATTTGTAACTTAAAACTTCACTTATTTTATAAGAAATGATGACATTTTTCTTATAAATTGTCCGGGATCGCGATTTCATGTAAAACTTTTTACATCTTCAGCCGGAAACAACAAAGCTGTCGTCATCGTTACGAACGCTACAAAATTTTATGGCTATGTTTGAAACTCTCGAGCCATCCATTGGAAGCTCTGAAATTGACTTTGTCTAATTTTCTTGTTGTCTCTAAAGCTTGAGTCTGAGGTAATGGTCCAGAAATGGGAATTCCTTTAGCACGTGCACTAACAAACCACTCCAACACAGTACGATTTAGCTCGTCATACTCTATAGATTTTGTCATACGTTTCGCATGTCCTGCTAATCTCTTTAGCCATTCGACTTTAATTTTTTTTAATCTCATCAATCTGAGTTTTCCCCATTTTAAACAACACATTTAATTCTTTAGCTGGACGTTTGTTCTGTTATGTTCTTCAATAACCTTAATTTTTTCCTCCAGTGATAATGTATTAGAGAGAGAGAGAGAGAGAGAGAGAGAGAGAGAGAGAGAGAGAGAGAGAGAGAGAGAGAGAGAGAGAGAGAGAGAGAGAGAAGAAGCGAATTCTCCTCTTCCTGTTCAAAGAATTTCGTAAGAGAACAGACAAATTCTCTGGCTTGGCTGTGCAATGTAACGCCCGTATGCTGATCTTTGTCTTCGGTCATGAATTCTGGGTCTACCTCTAATCCTACTGCCACTAAGTCTTACTTCCATAACGACGTATTTTAAATGTTTTAACAAACTACGCTAATAATACAGAATGCAACTGAACGCTGAGGAATAGGTATGTGATGACCAGTGTAACCAATCTGGCAACCTTTGTTTACGTTCCCATAGCAACCACGTACCCTCCACGTACCCTGCTTGACAGCTGTCATGTATCTTCTTTTAAAAATGAGAATTGTAGTGCCCTGCTCTCTCGCCACTTCCCTCTTGCGGATATGGAGTTGCATAACATTTTACCAAGCTGTATGAGACCAACAGTCATCATCGTGTCGCAGCTCTTGGAACAGAAATTTCGGTGACTAAATATTGCAAACTTGAGCATAAATTTAGAATTTGAGAATTTGGCGATTATCTTAAACATGTTGCTGGAGAAATTAATCATTTCATCTCACTAGTCGTATTATAAAATGCTCTGTACATCGAAGATGTGATTTACATTCCCTATCTGCATTTGCCAATAATAATTATTTGTGGTGAATGGTCTCTTTGTATACCGTCCTGCATTTATACCAACATTTAGAACCAATATAAGGTTTAAAGGTGCTCTAGCAAGATTTTAAGTCTACTTAAACCGTCTTGATGCATCAGCACAAGGATAGGATCGATTTTACAGTTTTCTTTTACACCAGTTGTGTAGAATAAAACAATATTAAGGGACAGATAGAGTCAATATGAAAAAGTCAATGTCATTGCCGGGATTTGAACCACGGATCTCCTGGTTTCCGTCCAATCACTCGTGTTGACTCTGTCAAAACCCTTAGCCTATATATGGCTAGTGTGAAGAAATGATTAATTAACTAAAATATTAAGGGATGTTGATAATGTTTGAGCTATATAACAAAGACGTGTTCATATCGATTGGCTCTCAACTGTGTTTATAATATGACAACTATAGTAGGTGATTATCTGTGGAAAAAGCAATTTCGTAGCATAAGGTATCAATAGGATTAGAAAACCTGAAATATGCTACTATGTTATAATGCTGGAATTCCCAAACTGGGAGTGTTTAAAGTATGTATTGATTTGGCATTTTTATGTTCGAGAACGTAATCCCTCGTGCAATATTTAGATTCAGAAGTTATGAATGTAAGAAGCAATTACCTATAGTAAATGGAGTAATCTGGGCAGACGATAGTACTGGTCGGAGACGCTACGTTGCCACTCTTTGCTTGTGCTGGAGCAAAAAGGATTCAAGTCAGTAGTGTATTCCTCTTGTCTTTAACGGATAAGACAGCATTTTTGATAGCTGCGGAGGTTGCTAAATTTCATACTAGCGGTATTAGGCTAAGGTTTTAGATAGCGTCAACATGAAAAATTCAATGTCATGGCCGGGATTTGAACCACGGATCTCCTGGTTTCCGTCCAGTCGCTCTAACCCACTGAGCTAGCATGACCAACGTGCCGTCATGACATTAGATTCTCCACCTGACTCATATATTTTCCCGGTAAACCACTAGGAGCTCTCGTATCCGAGATACACCGTTTGTGGCGACTTACTATCGTAAGTACTTGAGTCTAAGGCTGGGATGATGAATTGATCCGCACTCTGCGAAAGCTATAGTATATAAAGTTCACTAGCGCGTACTAGAAAATAAAATAAACCGAAGTTAAAGCTAAATAAAGCTGTTATATAATGTATTAATATTCATAAAATTAATGATAAAATGAATAAAATGTAGAACATAGCATATAAATTTGAAGAAAGAAACACAGTCTCAAAATTTATTAAGCAGATCGTACAACGCAAATGAATGACAATTATATAATTCAACTATGTACTTCCGTATCATTGCGATTTAAATGCAATAGAACTTAAATGGGCTCCGATAAAAAATAATGTCCCAAAACAAAACCTTTAAGCCTATCACGTAAACATGTTACAATAGATAAAGAGACCGAGCAAAACTGGCAACGAGCTTGTAAAAATGTTGAAAATACGGAACGGTTTTGTGGGAGGTACAATAATTAAATCAATAGTAAGTTCAAATTAATTTAGAAGATAAATCACATAGTGAAAATAAGAAACAATTTTAGAATGAAGTGGGGAGAGAAGAACCAAATTGGGAAGATAAGCAAACAAATGTTGAAACACTATCAGCCACTGATAGGATAAAAGGGCGCCTTAGGAATGGAGAAATAAATAAATGGCGATTGTTTACTATTCTTTTAGTAATCAAGTGACAACCTAAGCTCCTGAACTCTTCATTCATTATACCAAAATTACTCAAATTAAAATTCACCACAGAGGTCACGTAAGGGAGGGGATCCGTCCCCTTCAGCTGCTGTGGTGCGGGCGCTGTGGACCCTTAGCACTCGTGGTACCTCTAACATTACTAGAGCAACCTCGGGCCGAACTATCGAGCCCCTCCCTGAATGGGAGTTGTTGGACTCGAGGGGGCAGTGGTTCCCGATAACCGTGAGAGATCGGGTACGTCTCCGGACGAGGTTGAGGGAAGCCATATATTCCCGCGTACTAGCCAGCATAGTTAATAGAAGTTGTGCTAGATCACCAGTCGGCTCTACCGAGGTTGATCGGTAGCCTTCCCTTTAGGGTTGGCGCGCCTAAGTGGCGTATCCACTTCCATCCAGTCTTGAGTCCATAGGACCAGATGGGGGGGGGGCGCTTGTTAGTCCATAGGTCTTACCCTATGGAAAGCCCCACGGAGGCGCCAGGCGCCCTTTTGGGACAACTCGGTAACTCCCTGGTCATTAGAGGGGGGTCAGTCTTCACTCTGTGTGGATTGCCCTGGTAGATACCCTCGAGCTTTTATATTTATATGTATTCACCACAGAGGGCATGAAAATTAGTAATTCGTGATGAAACTTAGACATAAGCATAACGTAAACATCAAAACCTGTTTGTTATCATAATGTAAAGTTCTCACTGCAAACGTTGACACAAACATGGCCTTAAACTTATAACTAGGTCTCAAACTTTTAGGTAAATAAATATTTTTAAATAAAAAGGCAAAATTAGTTTATGTTGATGTCATCTTGTAAGATAAATTGAATTAGCCTTCTATGTCGATGTTATATACATGTCAGTTTCACTGAATAGCCCTTCCTTATTGTTACTTTGGTTCAAATATCAAAAAAATACTGTTGGGTATTAAAGAGAAGCTTTATTTACCCTGAAGATGGCATGAGCAGGATGGAAGACATCTCCGGAACCAGATAAGCCGCCCTTGAGCAGTCTTGTCAGGAAGTTGTAATTGCCGTGTGTCCAGAAGGCGTCATGATAAGCTCCAATGCCCACACGCGGATTCCTGTACAAATAAACAAATGTTTACTTCAAGCCAAATATCGAATGTTTCATATAAACTTGAGGAAGAAACAATTTGAGACACAGTTTAACATATAGTTGCACTCGATTAGTGAAGAAAGGCACGTTATATGGGCAAATGTTCCAATAAATTTGGATTTTGGATAAATAAGAATGTTATGTATATAATGAACTTCCGGGAAATCAAAGGTCCAGTTCCAGGTGTGGGTCTTTCAAATTAAGGTTTCAAATTCAAAATACAGTTGATAGTTTGCTGGCTGTAGAGTTCTTTGTTTCGGGATTATTCTTATCCTCATAAAACATATGCCATACAGCTCTCAGCAAAGTGGATCACGGCCTCGCTTTAGCACTATTCCACTCGTTTCATTCACTACCTAAACCATTCCTATTTGTGCACATTCACCAGAACTGCATGAACACTAAATTTGGTATTTAAATTCAAAATTCACCAGAGAAGCAGCTCGTAGGTTTTACGAAATCCTCTCAGTCTCAAAATACCTTTTACATAGAAAATATACGAGCCGCGTCGTGGCTGAGTGGTTAGACCGCTTGGCTCTCACCAATCGCGGCCCGGTTTCGATCCCAGGCGACCGCAAAAGTGAGATCTGTTGTGGACCACACGAAACTGGGCGGATTTTTTCCGAGGCCTCCGGTTCCCTCCGAGGTCTCCAGCATTTCACCAATTACTCCATCAACACCTTTCCTATCATTCATCTCGACCTCATACTATCATCCACTACTCTTACCCTCACACCAGTCATTGGGCTGATCACCTATCCTGGTTCTCTATCAGATCCAAAGCTTCGGTTCCTCAGACCTGACCTTAAGGGATAGAGAAACAAGAATCCCCTAACACCACAATATTGGTACTACTAAGGATAAGCTAAAGAGTAAGAAGAAAAACATAGAATATATTTCACCTTTTGTTTTACTTTCTCAAAAACAGCTATAATAATTTTGATTAAACTATCATAAGTTGTGGCTACTGATACAACAAATGTGTGACTATTTTGTGACATAATTTCTTCCTGATTTGAAATCATTTTGTTGAAGTTATAGACCATACGATAGACAAAAACTAAAGTTAGAAAGAAAAAGCTGAGTTAATTAAAATAAACAGTTTTGTTATTTAAGGCCCCCCCCCCACATTGTCGTTTTCAAAATATTCTATATCTACTGTTTGAATACATTTTCTAAAATTCTGTCATCCGAGGAATTCGTTCGAAAGTTTCCAGGTCCTCTTTTTTCCCCCTTTTCCTTTTATTCTCAAGATGTTACATGACTGTGAAAGAGTAGTTCATTTGTGATGAATTCTTGTATCATTTTGATAAATCTTGAGCACTGTTTCTGCATCTCGTATGTAACTAAATTGCCAAGATTCTAGCCAGTTGACACTTTCTTGATAATGCCTTCAAAAGGAAGCGAATCCGTTAAAAGAAAATTTGTGGTATGTGAAGCACAGAGTGTCTCAGTCGAGTTATAATTTTAGTATGACTAATGATTGTGATTAAATTACCATATATTTCAAATAATTTTCATGATAATCGAAATGTATAAGTTGAATTTTCTGAGAATATCCTCAGAAGTCATCTTCATTCTGGATGAGTTTTGCATAAAGAGTAAACCGAAGAGATAGATAAAATCTCACACACTACTGTAGATCTCTTTAAAACAAAATAAATAGCTATTCCAATATTTTTATGGAGTAAACTATTTCTGAGATATCTCTTCTTATTTGTTCTAATGTTACAATGCTTACAGTTTTCTCAAATGGGAAGTCATTATACGTTTGATTATGTCTTGGACATTAAGAGAATGACATGGTCGCTGTTAAAACATTTGACTATTGTTTAAAGACTGCTGTATTGCCTATTTCCTTAGTATGTACCTTCAATAAATATGCAAAACGATAATTTCTGCATGTGTTTCGATTAACAATGATAGATCAGCGGTGTCCACAACGAGGCTCGCGACCCGCATGCGGCTCTTGATACCAAGCTTAGAGTAAGGTTAAGTGACGCAATTAATGGAAACTAAGAGCTCGAGGACTGCGAAAAAAGGAAAATCTTTCCTTGAGCTTAATGACCCAAGTGGTTGTTAGATTTCGCTTTATTTCACAGTTGACCAACATTCACAAACGTTAAATATATCTTTACAAGGAAGAGAAAACTTACTTCTGATTTGGCCCAGACTGTATTTAGCTTTTAGAGCAAGTTAAAGCTTCAGACTAAAACATTTGCTCATTTCAAATGTTTGTAGAAAATTACTGTAAGCCTTCCTGACGTTCAGGTGGAAACTGAAGATTACTTGAGTAACATGTCGGGCCTCGCTGACGAAATTAATGACAGATTTAATGATTTAACCCTTAGAACGGAATAACCGTCTTGCAGGCGGATATACTTTCATTTTTTTGCTACCAGATGGCACATTTATGAATTTTGCGCGCGAATCTCTTCAGGATATCTCCATTCAGGTTTTACCTGCAGTGAGAGCATATAGTCTGTTGCATCAAGTAATTGTTCCGGCCGGAAGAAGCCATTGTTTACGGAACACGTCGCCTAGCACGCGGATGTTCCTCACAAAGTTAAAATACCCGTCTCTTAGACGGTTGTTCCTTGCAACGTAAAAAGCATTTTATTTCTCTTGGTAAAAAACATGTTTATTATGAATTTGTAATATTTATTTTTACGATTACCTGAACATTTATTTTTGTAATTTTGGTTTCCTACAATGAGTAGTAATCCGAATACATTTTCGAATCGCACTAACAAGGCCAGACCCATAGGATCGTATATACGGTGACTTTGTGGGTTCGTAGAATTAAAAGTCCAATTTGCAGAAATTCGAGATGTTCTTTATTTCCGTAGAAATAGACTCTGTTTAATCTTTAAAGTAGCAGAATTACGTCACATACACAATTACAATCTGCCAAGGTCGTTGAGCACAACAAAGAGCTCACTTCCCATACACACTAGTTTCAATTACCACTCTCGTTCCGTCTCTGTTTACGACTGTCTTTACAACTGCCACTCTGTTTACGACTGCCCTTTGGCGAGTCTCGGCTTCCTTATATATACCACTACTCATATTACCAGATATTTCTGGAATATTCTATAACAAACAAGAAATCGAATGTTCTGTAAGACAATCATGATGTCACTAGAATTTTCTTTTGTTTTCTCACTTTATCTGTTTTGACATGCCTTTTATCTCCGCGCTATGTTTATCTGCTTAGGCAAGCTCTTTATCTCCACTCGGCACTATCTGTCCCTTGTCGCTCCGCGCTGCGCTATCGTAAATAATGGGTATGCGACAATATATAGATATGGATACACAAAGGAATATACACTTCTTTCTTATGTACCAAAGAGGCCTAAATCAGTTATTTTATTGCATCATACCGAGTATACTGATGCAAAGACTGGTAATACTGAAATTATTCCTTTCCACAAGTCGACGAAGTCTGGAGTTGACACCCCTGACATGAAATGCAGTAACTACTATGTAAATAGAAGGATGAGAAGATGGCCCCTTGCCATATTCTATCATTTGATTGCAGTAAGTTCCAATAACGCTTATGTCCTGCACACACATTTTGAAAAAGCCAAAAAAGCGAGCACATATGATTTCATACATGCCCTTAGAAGATCTTTACGAAAACTCATTACAACAAAGAGTTAAGGTGGAAATTCAACCTGATGGTTTGAAAAATCGTATAATGAACGTCTTGAATGAAATTGATACTACACAGCAACTACCAAGTCGAAGAATCAGGACTCCGGAAAAAGGATCATCACAAAGGGCAATAAGGAGTGATAGGCCACTAGAAAGGAAGAACTGTCGCTATTACCCTTATAAGAAGAACAGAATGATAAATTACAAGTGCATCAAATGTGAAACTCCAACTGTCTTGTGTTGCTGAAATATAATTTTTTCATCCATTGTGTGATTATAAAGTTCATATTTTGTTTAGTTTTGTACAAAAACAGTTGTAAAAAAAGATGTTCCTTTCTAAGGGTTAAGATGACTTAAACCTTCATTTTCATTCCTGGAAAGTCCTTTTGCTGTTGACGTTGTGGGCGATGCTATCCTGTTTCATCACAAATAACAGCATCTGTACAGCATCTGTACAGCATCTGTACAGTTGGAGCTACTGGAATTGCAAGAGGACGAAGGACTAAAAGGACTCAATGGCGTTTCTACCATAACATTTTGGAAGAACATTCCAGAAGAAAAGTGCCCACTAACAAAAGAGTGTGCTATGTGTGTGAAGTACTGTACTCAACGCTTAAATTCCTTAAATTCAAATATCGATTGAGCTAATCGATGAACATTCAAGTGAATTTGTGGGAACTGTGTTTACCAATTATCAGCCAAATTCCTAAAAACTAGCAACCAAAATGAACACTCGGAAAAGCACTTCTCAAACATAGAATCTCATTGCTTCATGTGTACCTGAACAATAAAGTTGTGTAATGCAAAAAATAAATGTTCTTTCATTTGTTATAAAATGAAAAATGTGTCTCCATTTAATAAATAGTTTTATAAACATCTCTTACAATCTGGTTCGCTTCGAATTAGCTTCATACATTTGTGGCTCCCTAAATTTAGGTTAGTGGTAGATTGTTCTTTCAAGGGTAGAGAAAGTCGTGAGTGCAACACATCAGAGTCATTTAATATAACAACCCAATTTACTTTAAAGAACATGTACGTATTCTTAGGTTAGAGGTTAGTTCGAAGAACAAATATGTATGTGAAAATCAGAAATAGTAGATAAGGGATGGGTTTGGGGAGGCTGAATATAGAGGGAAGCGGGTGTTATTAATATTTTAGAATAGTAAAAATATGCATGTGCAATGATTCAAGGGGAAGTTGTTGAACTTCCTTTGTCCAGTTTTATGAGCTGGGTGCAATATGTTGCACTCACCCTTTACGGAAATTGTAGGTCCTGACTTTGCCGTCCGGGTCGGTGATGGACTTGCTGTAGAAGTAGGAATAGTGATACGGCATGCTGGTCTAAATCCTGACTGAGGGTTAGTCACCAGGCTGGCTGCCAAACCAACGTAAACAGTACTTACGTCTCTTTTTTTGTTTCTCATCGTGCGTCGGCGCACCAGCTTTGTTGACACCAGAGTTTATAGTTGATTACTGTAACATCCAGTTAAGAATTTGCTTTGGCAGAATGAATTGTTAGCAATTTTGTTTCACGTCGGTTCGACATTCATCAGTACACTGCTTTGAAAGAAGCAATTCAGAAACTTCAGAAACCAACTATTACCAGAGAAAAATTCTATTTTAACAAACAGTTGTAATGTTTTGAAACTCCTGTGTATAACATCAATAGAATTTCCTCCGAACGTTTACCAACTCACAGAATGTTCCATATATGCTGTTTGTATAAATTACGTATATTAAAGTTCTAAAAGGGCATATTTATTTTACGTGATTACTTACTTAAGCCTGGTATTATAAACGTGGTTTGGCTGGGAGTTCATTTAAACCACACGAAAAGCTAAACTGTCGCTGCCTTTTGGTTAAGTTAAACCGGACTACAAAGGTGTTGGTGTACCTGAAAACTGAGGGAAAAAATGACGATCGGTAATGTTTTTGTTTTGCAATCAAATGCTGTTGGTAGACCTACCAGATTGGAGAAGCTTAGCGTTTTGAAATAATGGCCATTTATGATCTCTACTCCTTTAAAAGCTGTTTTTACAAACACTTATTCCTCTACTGCAAGTTAATGAAGGTAAGCAATTGCAGAAATTGTATTATTACACACTTCCTTGTAGGTACATTGGGAATAGGAAATACACACATCCAGTTCTCTTTACTGATGATACAGTATTACATATAACTAAAGCACAGTTGTCTGTCAAAGTTCTCCAATAGTATTTTCACTATTTTAAATAATGTATATAATATGTTAAATATGACGTATTCATATATATTTTGCAAAAGAAAAATCATTTTGGGCTCACTGATAGGTTCCCCAGAACTTCTACTACCTCTTCTAATTGCTCGGACGCACTGCTTGGTCACATTACCTTTTGCCTTGAGCTTTGCTAGCAGTCTGCCAACTATGTGTGCGACACTGACTTGTTCAGAATGCCTCACATTAAATTCATCAGTAAGTAGACTGGGAGAATCCTTCTCTTCCACAGAGGAGGATACTCTCAATCCTCTCTTCAGTGATCAACAATTTTAGTAATACAAGAAATCATATGTATCAATAGAAGTACAAAACCCTCTAGTGTGAGAATTTTGGGACATTCTGTATAATGGGATGAAAGATCTGACATTATGGGTTTTATCAAAGTTAGAGGAAGAAAATTTGTTCACCTCAGAGAAGGAATCCAAAAAATGTATCGAATTTTGGGACATTCTGTATAATGGGATGAAAGATCTGACATTATGGGTTTTATCAAAGTTAGAGGAAGAAAATTTGTTCACCTCAGAGAAGGAATCCAAAAAAATGTATCGAGTTTGTTTCCACCAGCAGATTTGATAGGCTGAACCTTAAAGCTCTTTACCATATTTTATAAGATGTATCTAATTAAAATTATCATCATTACTCCCTATATTTACAAAGAATGGGAAGAATCCCTGTAGCTGCAGATGTATTTGGGATTGCTTTGGACTGATTCGAAATTTTAATTTATCAAGATCAACAACTTCACACCAACGGCTGGCCCCCGTAGCTCTGTCGGTAGAGCACCTGCCTGCTGCGTGTATAGTGTTTAACGCCCGCTTTTACTACATACGGCACCGCTGATGATACATGAGATGAAGATGGAGCACTGATGGAATGATATGGCGGGGGAAACCGGAGATCCCGGAGAAAACCCGCCCCAGCGCCGTGTTGTCCACCAAAAATCTCACTTTGCGGTCGCCTGGGATCGAACCCGGCCGCCTTGGTGAGAGCCAAGCGGTCTAACCACTGAGCCACGGTGCGGCCACCTGCCTGCTGTGCTAGGGGTCCCGGGTTCGATTTCCGGCAGTGAGGTAGGGGATTTTTTTCCGACCAAGAGTCTGGAAGTATGAGAGTGTGAATGTGTGCGTGATCTAATGATTAAAACCCAATGAATATGAGTTAACACCTTCAATATGTTCCAAAGGAGAACGGCCGCCGATATAACCATTGGAGTTAAAGGCGGGGTATAAATGGAACAAATAAAAAAAAAAAAAAAACAACTTTACACTGAGATAAATCAAGGCCTCCTAGTCCCATTTTCAATCTCATTTCAGTCCGCAAAGATTAAATCAGATGATTATATTAAACTAAATGAACTTATACAGGAGCCCGCCTTGGTAGCAGTATGTCTGCCTCACCTTCAAGAGGTCCCGAGTTCGAATCTCGGTCAGAATGAGTTACCTGGATAAGGTTTTTCCCGGGGTTTTCCCTTATCCTGTAAGACAAATGTCGGGTAACTCTAAGCTCCATGGATCCCGGACTCATTTGAGCATCATTTCATCCATTTCATTCATCGTCCGATATCACTTAACGTTGGAGAACGTAAATTACAAAACAAAACAACTTATCCTGGACAAAAATACAATAAGAAAATACAGGAACTAAATAATTAAAATAGAGCCACTAGTTCTGATATCCAGAGTAATAAAGCAAACTGGTCAGATCATACACGAAACACTAAGTCCTCTTCAACGCCAACACCAACGCCAACTCCAATACTCAGACCATAATACAGATTCCAAGATGGCGTCCGTCGAAGCCCAGCGACTCTGGCTACGCAAAATAAGAAGCTATACACAATGGACATGATATAATCCAAATTAAGAAGCAGCAAGAAAACTCCTAAGCATTTATCACTGTATACTTTCAACCAAAACGTGTATTGACATAAATAAAATGTAGCATGACAAATCCTAAGCGTTTATCACATATAGTAGCATGACCAGTACTATGAATTTTCCACCTTATACTTCCAATCTAAAGTTAACTTATAAGGCATGACAACTCATAAGCATTTAACACTTTGCACAATAAAATATAGAGGAAAACATGATTAAATGAAACAAAACACAAATGAACACAACAGAAATGGTAAAATCAAGAACACATGTACAAGAAAAGAAAGAAAAAGCAAATGAAAAAGCTAAGCTGAAATATTTACTGGCTGCTAAGTTTGAGCTCCTTGCGTCTCTTCACCTTGTCACCAAGTTCATCACAGGCTTTTCTTCTGGTTTCTCTATTTTGCACTTTCTTGGATAAGTGTTTAGGCACATTTTTTTTTCATTTAACATTTTGTGTACCTAATTGTTCAATGATATATTTGCCAGCAATTTCACACACTTCTTCACTTTGACAAGTAAAGGCTCATCTATATTATTTATTTTTGTGAGTGTCGTAGGCCAGGGGTGCTTGTCCTATCTTGGTTAAAAATTGCTTTAGATACACAGGATGTGGTAATGTCACTACATTAGTTTTTCTTATTATTTCATATGCTACTGTACATGCATATGATATGTTTGCAGCCCATATCAAAACATCTGGAGAACATTTAACCTGACTAGCACAGGGTAGCTCCGGCAATTTCTGTTATGTGATTCGTGTTAAAACTCTACTTGTAGAGCCAACTGTATGAAAGTAAGTTGCATGTTAAATTGCTACGTAAAACACGTTTCTCCAACTTGATGAGATATTGGCACTGTTTACATCGTTAAAAAATCTATTCTAACTGCTTTTATAGCTCAGTTAGCTTTTATAGGTCGTTAAGTGCTGAGCATTATGCCAGAACAGATCGAGGTTTTCAATGTCGGAGTGAGTTGCGTTCAAAACCTCGTTGTGGTACTACCAAGGTTTTCATTAACGGAGTTTGTGTTCGCACCAGGACCGAAATGCTTGAGACTTTGGTAGCACTATGGTAAAACATCTGCTTGACGATTATGGCCGGAGTAAGTATTTGTCATATTTACATTTTTCAATAGTGTCACATTATGACTTCTTAGGAGTTCTTATCCTATCTTATCATTCCAAAACATAATAAATCATGAAATAATTAGGCATCGATAGTTTACACAAGTGAGATCGTCTTCATATCGTGGCTTCGACCAATCACTTCATTCAGTTCTTAATTATCTCATTAAGTTTTCGCCACAAATTCTCTTAGCACAATGTGTCACTCAAATAATACAGTAGTGGACAAATTATTAGCAAAAGTCCTATATTTTGTACTTTTTGTAGTTCGAGAAAAACATACAATATACAGGATGTCATTATAACACTGAATGTCCAGGACTTCCTGTCCAGTTGACTTCCCTTAGCTTCAGTTAAGACCAAAATTCATCTTGGCATCCATTGGATTAAGGTTTTGCACAAATCACGAATTTCTTCATCTTCTCTCCATATGGAAACACTGGACTCAATCAGTTGAAATTTGGTAGTAGCAGTCCTTGCTTTCACTTGCAGTCAGTTTCTGCTTTTTAAGCAGTCGCCTTGCCTTCAATCAGGATCAAACAGCCGTCTGCAAATTGTTCTTGCACTAACTTCAGCTCCATGTTCTCTGGCAGCCCTTTGAAGTTGTGTTGAAGTTGTGTTGAAGTTATTTTCGCATGCTTTTCTCAACAAAAGTCTATCAAAAACAACTGTAGTTGCCCGTTTTCTGTCACATCTTCCATGCCGTATTGGTGCTGAAATTAGCTTTATATATATATATAAACCTTCTCACATAGCTAATACTTTGTGGTAAATAGCTTTGTGTTACCTATGTAAAGTGAATAGTTTCGATCAGAAGATGGTATTTTCGTGCAAGTTGGAGAGCCATTCCATCGAAGAAGTGTCGCTGAGAAACTCAAAACCATGAGATTTCTTCACTGGATTGGCCAGGAAACAGTCCAGACATGAACCCAATAGAGAATCTGTGGAGTATTCTAAGAAACGTGAACGCAAAGGGGGCTATCACCAAATTTCAGCTCATTGATTCCAATGTTTTCATTGGAGAGAAGATGAAGAAATTCTTGATTTTTGCAAAGCCTTAATTCGAGGGATGCCGAGAAGAATTTTGGCCTTTTGGAAGCTAAGGGAGGTCACGCTAAATATTAAAATGTTTTCCTGGACATTCAGTGTTAGAGTACCATCCTGTATATTTATGTTAAAGTACAAAAACTATAAAATATAGCGCTTTTGCTAATTATTTGTCCACTATTGTATGTACGAACTAGTTCCACTGCTCACTGTCACTTCACTTTCTTCACGATGACGTAGTGGCGTAACGAACCACTCTCGTCGTTGCCCCTTCTGCCGGACGGTTTACTCGCTGGAGAGTCTAACACAAGACGTCTCCAATCCCTTGCAGTAACAGCACTCGCGGCATTTCACCCCGATAATCACAAACTCTCTAATTGTTTTGCTGACTCCCTTTGATAGACCACTCGCTTATGTACCCACAGAACTTTCTAGAACGTTACGGATATCTAAACATCCAGAAGGTTTTAGTTCTCCATCGATAGTTCTTGTGTGGACATAGATTTTCAGATTCAGATTTATTCTGCCATGTGCAACAAATTTTTACAATGCATTGTCAAAAAATAACACTAAAATCCCGACTGCGCAGTGCGGGCAATAACTTTGTACAATTGCCGCTGCGTCACGGTTAGTTCGTATATGAGAGTTTAGACATTTCAAGTATTACCTGGCGTGTTGAATCGATGAACAAGATAGCCATTTCATGCATTTTCTTCTTGGGAGAGAAGTGAGTACGTTTTACGGACTGTGATGTAGTCTTTTATTAGTACAACGTTTGTAAATTATTCTATATTCAATAGAGGTTTTGCCATCTTCGTTTCTCTGAGAAAAGAACGTCACAATTATTTTACAAGCCACAGCAACTTAGAATACTTCTGTTACATCTTTGCTATAAACTGGAACACGTATCATAATGAGCCACTTAGACAAGATTTAACAGAAGTAATGAGTTGTTTATAATGGTAGGTAGCTGGCTCGAGAAACGTTATTCCTCCAGGCGTTTTAAGGCCACGCCGTGGCTCAGTGGTTAGACCGCTTGGCTCTCACCAAGGCGGCGCGGGTTCGATCCCAGGCAACCGCAAAGTGAGATTTGTGGTGGACAACACGGCGTTGGGGCGGGTTTTCTCCGGGACCTCCGGTTTCCCACCGGTGCTCCATCTTCATCTCATGCATCATCAGTGTCACCGCCTGCGGTGCCGTATGTAGTAAAAGCGGGCGTTAAACACTACACATTTTTTTCCAGGCGTTTTAAAATAGACATAAGCAAAATGCTGCCAACATAGAAATAAGAGACGATAACAAAACGACAAACGAGCATAACAATACAGGCGCAACTTTGGTTCATTAGCTATGGTTAAACCAAAGCACGCAATCTGACAGCGTACGTTCCTTAACTATCATCATCATCATCATCATCATCATCATCATCATCATCATCATCACCACCATCATTATGGGCCGCGCCATGGCTGAGTGGTTAGATCGCTTGGCTCTCATCTAGACGGGCCGGGTTCGATCCCAGGCGACCGTAAAGTGGGATTTGTGGTGGACAACATGGCGCTGGGATAGGTTTCCTCAGGGTCCTCCGGTTTCCCCCGCCATCATTCCACCAATTGCTCCATCATTCATTCATCTCAGGCGTTGGGCCGACCCCTCAACCTGATTTCCTCTCAGGTCAGATGCTTCGGCTCCCTCGTTCTAAGGGAATCCAAAGCGCCTCCTAACGTCGGCATTGACGAGAAAGGGAGAAAAAATTATTATTATTATTATTAATTATTATTATTATTATTATTATTATTATTATTATTATTATTATTATTATTATTATTATTATTATTATTATTATTATTATTATTATTATTATTATTATTATTATTATTATTATTATTATTATTATTATTGACAAGATTCGAAGACGGGTTCTTAGCCCTTCGACCTATGAAATGTTTTGTGCTTATGCCCTTGAGGAAGAACCCTTCCTGGGAAGGAGGGGTTGTAAGATCTATGAACAGTATAACTCAAAAGCGAAGGATCAACTAAATACCAGACTTGCCTTTAAGCTCAGCATCTTCCAAGGATGCTACACGAAGCTTTTCAAGAAAACCCCATCACCCCAAAGTATTCTTTATTTGGAACATTCTTCGAACATTGTAATTTTCTCAAATATGGCTGTAACGACTTTGATTAAAATACCATATATTAAAATATTTCCTGCGCCGTGGTGTAGTGGGCTAGAGCGCCGTACTCTTGTTCCCTGCCATGGAATGTATCCGGATTCGATCCCACCTACGGAACTGCGGATTCTACATAAATCCTCGATATAGGACCGATACCCACTCAACATGTGAGAAATTTTAAGAGCTGCAATAAAGTAACGAATCCCGGTGTGTGAAATATAACGAAAATATCTCCAAGAGAAGAGAAGGCTAGAGAAAGTCAAGTGGTATAATAAACGAATGAATTTCAGAAGAAAAAAAATCCGCATGCCTAAGCGTTGCATGATATACATCTTCTGACAAATATGACAGAAAAATATTCAAGCAAAGATATCTACTTTAATCTAATTTTTACTTAGAGCTTTTTGTTGTTTTCTATTTCTAAAATTGGCTCTAAAATAACTTCATAAACAAATATCTTACAGTTAGGATATATGTCTAACTTATAAAACTATACCTTAAATTTTCTGCCAGCAACTTATGAGGTCCTCTTCCTTCTGAATTAATTTTATGCAATTTTGTATAACTAGTAAATCATAATAAAAACAGACAAGGGTTAACTGCGCGAAGAATATAGATCTCGTTAAAACACATAATTTATTCCGAAATATTTGTCGTTCTTGGTTTGAATGTTTACAATACTTCACATTTTTAAAGAACTGATGCACCATCTTTGATTGTTTTCTGTTTGTTTCATGCAGAAAGTATGGACTTTCAAAGCTAACAAATACCGATACACATTTAAAGGATTTCACTGTTGGTTCAGCTTCCTGAACAGTACTCTCCTTGTCCATACAAAGGATAACGAAATCATAATTATAACATAAATAAAAATGAAGTAGAAGGACGAGTTTTAAGTAAAATATAATAATACTAGTGGACACCAACTCGCGTGAATGTAACATGATTTTGTTTAAACATATGACTGTATTCCTATTGTGGTACATACAGCATGCATGTGACGCAACTAGAGCCATCTTTCGGGCGTGTATGACAAATTAGGCAGTGCTCTGCCTGGAACTCTGGTGCTATTGAACTGAGTGAAATGTAAATTTGCAGTTCGTGATAATCTAAGTTAAATCCGAACGGAAATGCGTCATTATTTGTATGATATCTAATGCGATAAATGGATTGTTTTGTTGCCAGATGCCAGCTTATTTATTTCTATTTGTCATTAGGACATTGAACCGAAAATTAGGAACAAGACAGTTAATGTTTTGTTTGTGATGCATCTGCCATACCTATGGTGAGATGCTGGCTACGCCCAAGAGCATTTGACAGAAGTAAAGTCACCTACATGTGCGGTGCAAATTAAACCTTATTGGGTTTATAAATATATGTTAAGTGTTGCGAAGGCATTTCTAGTGTAATTCTATTATACAGAGCAAACAGTATAAATGTGAAACAGTCGGTGGCGTTATAGTTCACTATGATCACAGACGTGGTACACAATCAGATTTGTTTTAAAATGATACTTTGGACTTACTGCCTAATAAATATAACAAAGAATAAAAGTCCATTATTATCAGTGGTAACTAACCCACTTCTTGTGCATGATTATTTCTGAAGATATAATGATGAATTAGTTTAATTCGTCAGTTAAAAAATTAATATAAAAATAGAAGATGTCAGGAGGAAAGAAACGTAGCTCTCGTGGTCAAGGTTGGGAAGAAGCTGGTGCAGAATTTTATCAAGAAAGTTATCCAGCAGATGTTGATCTGGAAGTGCTACAGAGAGATCCTTCACACATTGCTACTCTATTACCAAGCAAACAATCTCGTGCAGGTATAGCAAAATTATATGTTAACTTTAGGCAATTTATGTATTGAACCCAATATTACAGTATGCAGCGTAAATAATATTCATCACAAGCCAGAGCAAATAATGAGTACTTGTTTTGGTATATTCCTGTGGATGAGCTTTTTGTTTATAATAGTATTTCCAGGTGTCAGCAACACTGAAAGATGTTTAACACATTTTAGAACATGAATAATCACACCTTGATCACAAATTAACATGTAACTATTTCATGCTTATCACCATTAGGCTATGCCATGAATGAATGAGGAACAGACATGCATTATAAATAAACATCACCGTATACACAGCTATAGTAGCTATTAGCTATTTAAAGCAAAGCAGCATACACCATGCACCTGTTATCAACTACACTACATGATTAAGGAGTCTATGTTACAAGTAATGAAAATATGTCATATTAAACTTATGTTGTTAAACTAAAAGAAAATGTATGTTTATCCAGAATTATAGATAATGTGTTTTTCCAGAAATCATATCGTAGATATTTATTTATCCAAGTCTTTACATTATATATCATAGATATTTGTTTAGTAAGAAGTCATTACAACTTAATATTTGTGTATCCAAAAGTCATTACATCATAGATATTTGTTTATCCATAAGTCATTACAGCATAAATATTTATTTACCCAAAAACAATTACAGCATAGTTGCAAGTTTATCCAGAAGTCACTGCAGCTAGATATTTTGAAAACATTAGACATATTTTACTGTATTTATCAGGAGACAGTAGTTTTAAACAATTTGTAGTGCAGTAGTTAGCTTGATGTATATAAATGCATTATAGCTGGTTTACATTATCACTAGGAATGTGCAACCATGTTTGCTTATAAATAGGATTAAAAATTATTAGTTTTTGGAAAAGCCCCTTGATGTATGCTTGTTATTAGTAACACATATGTATTCTTACACCTCTTTTATAGCATAAATCATGAGAAAGAAATGTTGATAAGGGACCTTAAAGTTTGGCTGGCTGCATTGTATTTTATAATCATAGAAATACACATGCATTTCCTTACCTCTCATAACTTTTGTTCTACACTTCTCTATGAATTCCTCTTTGTTCACCAGAACCAAGGGACATGCATAATATCAAAGTTTCCAGTTGCTGATTTGGTAAACAGTTCTTGCAGAATTTCCCCAGAATAGTTACATACTTCCCTTTATCTACTGTATTATTAAATTTTCATTATTGAACAAAAATTTGCATTGTCAGCCCCCTTATTAAATAGGATTGAAGCAGAAAGCATGCTATGATCTAAGGGTGAATATTGTTGAACTTAATTTTGGAACTGCTGGAGGTAGGAAAAAAAAAAAATTGTTGTTTTCAAATGTTAGGCTTTGGCATTGAAGCCATTAGCTCTCTTGCTCCCCAATATTTCTGTGAAGTGGGTTCAGCAGGAAGGGCTTAACAGGTTAAAAGATGTTCTTCAGTCATTTCCTCTTCTTTGTTGCACAGAGGATAATTTGGACTTGTATAAATTCCTATTCAGAGTGTTTGGCCAAATTATCATGTTCCGTAAGTAATCTAAAATTTGCTACTGCAGCTTTACGTGGGATTTCTGGAATAATTTCTGGATTTTTAATTAAAATGTTCCATTTTTTATCTTTGGCTTTGTTAGATATTGATTGGTTTTGTTTGTTTCTATATTTGTTTTTGATTAATCTTTTTATGGATGTAAAGGGTAAGTGTTTACTTTTGTTTTTAATTAAATTTGCACCTTTTTTGGCAAGAAAATCAGCTGATTCATTTCCAGCAATTCCACAATGTGCAGGTATCCACTGTAATATAATTCTTTTCTGTAGTTTTTTTTTTTTTCCATTTTGTGACATTCTTTAATTTGGATTGACCTCATTTTATATGAACTTATTGCACATAATGCTGCTTTAGAATCAGAAGGTATGACAGCATTTTTGAATTTATCTATTCTGTATAGAAGGTGTTGGAGTGAAATATGAATAGCCGTTATTTCTGCATCAAAATTTGCTGTGTGGTATCCTGCTGGTTGATAGAATGAGAACAGTGTACACTTAATTCCTGCTCCTGAGTTGTTGTCCAAGTTAGATCCATCTGTGTAGATATGTAACCATTCTTCAGGTGGGTATCTATTGTTCACAGTTTCTAATGCTAGTGCTTTTAGTACAGGTTTGGAAGTTTCAGATTTTGTAACTATTTGTTCTAATTCTAATTGAATATTAATTGGTTCAAAAGTTAGTGGGTTTACTTTGATTAAAGTGTTTTCTTTAGAATTAGGAAGATTCAGATCTGCTTTTAATTCCCGAGCTTTGTGTAGGAAACTTGTTTGTGTTTTCATCTTGATTGGTTGTAGTAATCTTTTCTCCCATTTTGTTGTTTTTAACCGAAACATTTTTTCATGTTGTATTAGTGCCTGCTCCTCTAAAGTTAGATGTATTGGAGTTAAGTTAAGGCTTGCGTTGCCGTGATTGGAGTTGATTTTGCTGCAGGGCCTGAGTTTGGCATACTTCTAGGTGATTTATGTTAGAACTGTTTGCTGTAATTATTACCTCTGCATTATAAAGAAGTATTGGCTTGATGAATGTTTTGTATGTGGTGTCAGTGTCTCCCGATTACTGCCCCACTTGACAACATGACAAGTCATCAACAAATTAGTACAAAATTGAATCGAGAATATATTGACACATTGCTTCACTCACACTGTTTATTCACAGGACACGTTTCAAGAGCTCTTGCTCCTATCCTCAGCTGATACTCGACTAGTGCAAGTTGTAGTGGTTTCTTCTTTCTCCGTATTGTCAATAGATGGCGTGATGTACTTGTCAAAGATGTCCGGTGGTGGAGTTGACAAGTACATCACGCCATCTATTGACAATACGGAGAAAGAAGAAACCACTACAACTTGCACTAGTCGAGTATCAGCTGAGGATAGGAGCAAGAGCTCTTGAAACATGTCCTGTGAATAAACAGTGTGAGTGAAGCAATGTGTCAATATATTCTCGATTCAATTTTGTACTAATTTGTGCTTCACTGTCCCTACGCTTCTTCCAAGTTTATACTTTGAGTCATCAACAAATATTTCAAGTGGGTATTCCTTTTGAAAACTGAAACCTGTTTACAGTGATTGTTAATGAATGTAATCCGTAAGTTCATTACAACTTGCGTGAAGTACTGGACCCTTATGGTTGCTGCAGTTAATTGCACATACCATAGCACATATTGTTGACAGCCCTCTTTGGCCACTCCTAGGATAAATGCAGTCAAGTGTTATTTGTTCCTCCCTAGCAAACTGATGATTTATGTATTTGAGGGGTAGTAACATTTAAGATTTGATTTCATTAAACTGAAACAACCTAAATGTAATTAGAGTAGGGGCTTCCTTCACTGGTTCCATTTTCCTGGTAACTCACCAACATGAGTCAGTTGGAGAATTTAATGTCATGTTGGCACATTGGCCATAGTAGCTCAAATGGTTAGAGCGGCTGGACGGAGACCAGAAGATCCGTGGTTCAAATCCCGGCTATGGCATTGAATTTTTCATTGTGGCTCTACCCTTTCATAGTGCGTCCTACACACGGCTAGTGTGAAAGAACAATTAATTTCCAATAGCTTTCTTTTTTGTGGTATTTAATGCCTACTGTTACTATATATGGGACCACAAGCAGAGGCATTGGTAATACATGAAATGAATGATGCTTGGGAAAAAAAATTGATGAAGGAAATATTCCAGCTCTAGCATTCGTCAGCTGTGAGGACTAAGAAAAACCTGGAGAAAAAATTTGGTTAAGGAAGATGGTCCTGGTAGTCTGGGGATAGTGAACATAAACTTTTCCCAATTTTAATATGCCAGCCTACCCTCAAAAGCTTGGTTTCTGAAGTATGGTTTGCAAGATGCTACTATTACCTAATTGTAGCGTGAAGTTCATGTGTTGCACTAGTGGCATACCCTGAAAATTTTGCAAAGGCATGCAACAATAAGCATAGACATTGTATTTTTTATACACAAATAACCCTCACCTTCACTGTTCAAGGACATTTATCCTTTCCGAGCAACAAACACAGCCAGCAGAAGAGCTAAAAGGTCAGAGCTACATAACCAAATCGTAAAGTTTAAAGTAAAATGTACATACAAAGTTCCTATTTTGTTCTCCAACATTTTTTTTTTTTTTTTTTCCCCAAATCAAGAATAGGTGTACCTTTTTTTTAACAACTTTTAACATATCACAGAAAGAACATGATTGAAAAGGCTTATTTAATATACTTAATGTAACTTCACTTTCCAAGTCACTCATATTTGGAACATCCAGCAGCAAAATTCTTTGAAATGCCTCAACAAACACTGTTTGCACCTTGAATACATTGATATATATATATGGTAGATGCATTTCTTCATATCTCACAGGATGTTAAAATAGCACACTGTGTGATGAAAATGCCTCAGTACCTCGTCTATGCTGTTAGAAGAACTAATAGGTCCTAACAATGAACTGTCCAAAACCAAAATCATGACAAATCAAGACACACTAATCCAGTTGTAGGGGACACTGTTAGGATATAGTGAAGGGTATATCTACTTAGAATGAATAATTAACATGTCAGGGAGTGGAGAAATGGAGATTCAAAGAAGGATAAAACTTGCCTGGGGCAAATTTTGGAACCTGAAATTTGTACTTCTTGAAAAATCTCTGAACACCAAAAAATACTGTAGACCTATCATTACAGCTGTTACCTACTGAAGCCAGACATGGACATTAACAAGGGAACAAATGAACAGAATACAATTGTGCCAGCGTAAAATGAAGAGAAGAGTAGTGGGCATCAAAATCAGCGACAAGGTAAGGAACAATGAACTGAGAAGGACGAGCAGAATGGAAAGGTGGCAAGCTGAATAACACAGACCAAATGAGGCTAGGGAGGACACATGACAACGATGAACCAGATCAGATGGGCTTATGCCGCAACAGTGTGGGACCTGCTGGTAGGAAAAAGAAACAGAGGACATCTGCGGTACAGATGGTCACAAGACTTCCAGAAGGTAGCTGGTGTCCAGTGAACCAGGATCACAAGAGACAGGAAAACATGGAAAGACATATAAGACGTAGACTAAAAATAGTGTAGTAGTTTTTAAGTTCAAAGTCAAGTGAAACTGTACAAAGACTACAACAAAGTGCAAAAGTTGATGTGGAAAGAAGTGATTAGTTATTGATAAAATAACATAGACCATAATCAAGGACAAAGATTACACAATAAGGAATATACATTAATATATAGAAGCAAACATACAGGTATTAGCTCACCCTATAAGCAGCGCTGAGCTCACTCTACCGGCAGGCCGGTAGGAGGCTCTTGCTCTTCAGAGGAAAACTTATCTTTTGTGTAAGGCTGTTTTACATTGCAAATAATGGGCTATATTTTCTGAGAGCTATAATATTCTTTAAATGTATTTAATACATTACACTGGGATATCGAGGTGTTTGTATGTTACATTTCTGTTAGTGATTTTTCTGGCACATCTTATTTTGAACAAGGTTATCAGTTCCTTTTTTGGAAGTGCTGTTGTAATAAATTAAATTTAAAGGGAGTCGATTAATGACACTAAACAACACTTACTTTTAAATTTTCCCGGAACATGTTTCAGAGACTTTACCTCCATTGTCAAATCATCGACATCATTGAAGTCGATGTTCAGTTTATGATGGAGGCAAAGTCTCTGAAAAATGTTCCGGGAAAATTTAAAAGTAAGTTTTGTTTAGTATCATTAATCGACTCCCTTTAAATTTAAGGTTATCAATGTTTGGAACCTGATCAGTAAATTCTTTCACAATCTTTAATTTTTGTAATCTAGATTCACCTACAAATTAAATAAATGTAGTGTTATATAAATGCAAAAGTAAATAAACACTTTAATGGTGCTATAGATTGACCAAATTTTTAATTGATTAATCGATAGATTAATTGAGATATTATCTGTTCAAAAATTAGGTGTAAAGATTATATAAAGTACTTTGATACTCTGTACATTTCATTATTTATGAAACTTTTAAATATTTAGATTCAAAATTTGTGTTTGCATCAAGTGCACATGCTTTATATATGTATTGAATTAGATCTAATATTTTTGTAACTAATGATTTAGTAATGTATTATATGAATATCTATTAAGATTTGTGAGACTGACATGCAGTAGTTTTTTATAACATTTTTCCTTATTTTAACTTTTTTAACACAAAACTTTCACTCACTGTCATGAACTCAGAAACGTTACTGGCTTACTGCAGTTTACAGCGCAGTTACACCACCACCACCACCACCACCACCACCACCACCACCACCACCACCACCACCACCACCACCACCACCACCACCACCACCAGCCCTGAGAAGAGAGATCAGCTATTGTTTACATAGCTGCGTAATCGAAGAGTTTGGTTCAAGGTTGTACAGTTCAGTTTATGCTAGCAAGTGATAACTAATCAGTTGTATACAATATGTTGTTACACAAGCTGTAAGGAAAGAAACCTCTTTATGTACCTCTTAGAATACTTCACAACAAAAGTGTTATTTAGACTCTCTCGGGGTTCAGAGTGATTTCTTTTACCTATTAGGAGTTAAATTATCTCAAAGTTCTCTTCAAAGTTCAAAGGCCGCGCCGTGGCTCAGTGGTTAGACCGCTTGGCTCTCACCAAGGCGGCCCGGGTTCGATCCCAGACGACCGCAAAGTGAGATTTGTGGTGGACAACACGGCGCTGGGGCGGGTTTTCTCCGGGACCTCCGGTTTCTCCCGCCATCTCATTCCACCGGTGCTCCATCTTCATCTCATGTATCATCAGTGTCACCGCCTGTGGTGCCGTATGTAGTAAAAGCGGGCGTTAAACACTACACACATTCAAAGTTCAAAGAACATTACGTGTCTAGTGAAAGCTTGATGCGTTGGAAAGGCTGTTTAGGTTGGAAGCAATACATCCAAACAAAGATGGCCAAATTTGGCTAAAAGAGCTTTGATTAATATTTATTGTAATCGATTAATTTTAATTGACATGATTAATCGATCAGATTTTTTAAAACTTAAGTCTAAAATAAAGAATTATTAATCGTTTCGGTTAATCGATTAAATCACGCAGCACTACTATTTAATGTTTCTAGTGCTATTTCAATAATGTCAAATGTCATACCTGAAAGAACATATTGTTCATAGATACCTTTCGAAATGTTACTTGATATTGTACTGAAACTTCAGCTTCAAATATTTTGTCCAAATTAAACATTTTATATCTTCATTTTCTTTGACACAAAAATATTTCACTTCCCATGAATGGTGAAATAAATACTTAGACATCTTTGGATATGTCAACAAAACATGTGGGCTCATAAGGCAGCTGAACTTTGCGAATAGTGTAAATATGGTCACATTGAATGGCTAACACATGTCCTGTCAAGGACATGGTGATCAGAGTTCACTGCTCAGTAACTTGCATAGGTTATGGTTGGACCTACCTTGTTTAACATCTACCTATATCCAAGTCTATTTTACTTAATTCCCTATGTGTGTTCAGCCAAGTAAATGCTTCTTTGGAACAGAATTCATGATTTTCTCTATTAGTTCATGAGTTATTGTTTATTCCTGTATCATCTAAATTTTGCTATTTTAATTATTATAGGCAATGTCATGCCATCACTGGTAACATTGTGTTGCTTATGGCTGTTGTTGTTCCATGTTGCACAAGTTTGGTGACCTCTCTTCTAAGTCTTCCTCCTCACCTTCCTGAGTTGGTTTATTCACCATTTGCACAAAAGTATATTGATATTTATTTGTACAGTTTCTTTTACATTTTCACTACAATGACTTTGATATCTATAACAATCACTATTATACATTCTGTACAAATACTCGCTGACTCAGGTCCCCTGGCCTTTGGTTTTCCTGAGCAGCTTGGTGTTATTTCTTCTTGACCTTAGCTTCTTTTGCCCTAATCCACTTTTCTCTTATCCTATATAAGAAATCTCCTATACATCTATTTTTCTTTTCTTCCATCCCCGTTAACATGCGTACTGCCAATATCTCTTTACTTACACTGTCCCATTTCTTATCCCATATTTTTCTCCTGTAATTTGTTAGCTCCTTACATTCTATCAGGTAGTGAACAGTGCTCTCTTCATCTCCACAAAATTCACATATCCCTACCTCGTTACTTCTCAACCCTTTTAGATATATTATTCCTTCTCTCATCCATGCTATGCCTTCTCTTCCAATTTTGTCACACTGATCTATATATATTTTCCCTACCCCATTCTGTTTTTAATTGCTTATAAAATTTCAAAGATGTCTTTTCTTCTATATTTTCCCATATCTCTTGCCTATCTATAGCTTGTACTCTGGTTCTCACTTCCTTCCAAAAACCGCTATAATTTATCTCCTCTGCTCTCCATAAATCTCCCATGCCTATCTTTGATACCATTCTTTCCAATTCCAACCACCAACTATTTGTGTTCTTAATGCTTTTCTGTTGCTTCATGCACAGATTCAATAATTCCCCTTTCTGACCTTTAATACACTTATAGCAGAATTTCAGTATTCTTTCTATTATTATTCCCCTTCTTTTTGTATTACCCAACTTGAGTAATGCCACTTCTCTTGGTGCCAATTTTGGCAGCTCTAGAAGTTCTTTGCAAAAAGTCTATACTTCTGGTCAAATAAATGCATAAAGTATAAATCAGCAGTGAAGTAAAATTTGACCTTAAAGAAAAGAAAATCATGTCTTCAAGTGGCTCAGATTTCTGAGGTTTGATTATATCAAATTAACATTTGATTTGATTTATTGATTCATCCATTAAAACATGTACATGTTATAGGACACGTCAAATTAAAAACTAAGTACAATATTTACAATTAAGGTAGCTAAATAATACTAGAATCAGATTAATCAAAACAAAACAACAGAAACTGTTTGTTCTGTTACCAAGGAAGACAAAATCAATTTTAGTTGTAAGAATTGAGAGATTTGAAGCATGAGTTATAGAAACACCCATCCTAAAGCTGCTATAATAGATCAGGGCCTGTAGGTAACTAGGTGATTTGGATGATTCGTATTTACAATAGTACCTATACCTAGATTAACCGAGATATGCAGATCTGGTTACCTTAGAAAACTTGGTTAATAAGGATGGCCATAAGGATCATAAGAATGGTGTTAATAAAGGTAAAGTATTATTTATTATGCTGATTGTTGTAGAAGATACATACCTGACAGTAGTTTTTGACATGAAGAGCAGTGCGTCAAAGAATAAGTTGTGCTACATCTTCCACCAATATCTTTTTAAGTTTCCATGTACAAACAGGTGCTCAGTTTATTTCATATCAGTAATAACCCTGCAGACATAACCTCTATCAGCCTAATTTAAGCTCAAGAATAATATTTTTTTCTTAATATTTAATTGATTAATTGTATAATCTAATATTTTTGCAAGTGTTAGGGTCTATAAACTTAAAAATATGTATACAGACTAAAATTGAGCCATATCTTTTAAAACTTGTAACTTCACTCATGTCCTTTTACAAAATCAGGAATGTTTCTGACACCGTTGCATCCTCAGCTGATTAGCAACTCATCACAGTTGGTTCTTATCTGGATGTCGTGTAATTGGTTCCCTCTCTCGGAAGATTCTTTACATAAGTTCAGTAGACCACTCACTGATGGCACATCAAAATTTAGAATATGTGGAATGTTTTTAATAGTAAAATTTTTTCCCCATGTTGTAAGTTCAATTTTGTTGACAACGGTTTTAGTAGTTAGATCTCCTCTCCGATATGGTGGTTATCATTCCAGAAATGAAAAGCAACTGGCGATTTTTCTGTTACTGATGCTAAAAGGTAAAAGTTTTGATAATATAAGTTGCACTGATTGCCTAAACCTTCTGAATTTTCTTTTACACAAAATCTGTTCATTATTGAAACTGCCAATGTTCCTGATGAGACCCCTGAGGCTCTCAGAGAGTTCATCCAGCTTCCGATGAACAGTGTGTTGTTCCGTTGTGTAGTGTGCTGTTTGTATAGACGATGTCTGGATTTCTCTTAGGAAGTCCTCCAGGGCGGTCAGCATGGCCGCTATGAGCAGGAACTCCTGATGGAGATCCTGAATGGCCTCCCTTAGGCTCCGAACTTCCTCCCTGAGCTGCTCCTGGCTGATGGTATGAACTGGTGATGCTGACTGTTGATGGGGTTGCTGATGTGTCGGCTGTTGTGAGGTCAGCTGCTGCTGAGGAGATGACGGCGCTGGTGAGACAGGCGATGCCTGCCTGCAGGGATGCAGGGGGCAGAGCGCCTGCCCTATGTAGTGATTGTGCCCTCCACAAGAGGCACAGTAGTAGTGGCGGCGGAGGTCGTGTTCTGTGTAGTTCGAGCTGTGGCAGGAGACACTACAGTAGTGGCATCTTGGCTCGGCTGTGCGGAACTCTGCTGTATGCCCTTAGGTGCAGCTGCGGCGGCATGGAGCTAGTCTAGTCTGTCGGCTATCCTCGGTCCTCAGCACCCGCCCTAATAAGGGCAGGCCGGTAACCAAGGCAGCTTCTAGGTCGGTGATGCTGGCTAGCTTCACTCTGACCAACGGTGTCGGGTTCCGTGCTGACCTGATGCGGTTTGTCATTGTTGCTGAGGGCCACGGTTGCTGCGCTGCGGCAAGCATAAAGCGTGCTTGCAGGTCCCGGGGTACTCCCTTCACCACGATGCTGGTGCGATGTGAAGGTGGTGGTGGCTGTCGGTTGACTGCCGTTTTGAGCTGTCCTGCTCCCGGCTGCGCTGCACTTGCTGCTGTGCTTGGATGGTGGTGGCGTGGCGGCGGATGGCTGACAGTCGCTGGTGACTGGCCTGCTCCCGGCTGGGTGGCAGCGCCAGGTTCCGGCAGAGATGGTTGCGAGCGAGACTGCTCTCCAATGATTTCCTGCTTAGCGGCGGTAGTCCTCTTCGATGTCTTCTTGACTCGACTCATTGTGTTGCGGCGATGATGTTGATTGCTCCGAGTCTCGAAGAGAAGTCGGGATGTAATTTTTTTTTTCTTTAAACAGGCCCCTGGCAATCAACCTACATTCTTCGGCAAGCATTCTACATCGCCTCCCGCCTGTTGTTAATACTACCATGCAGGGGTGCGGGGTTAGGTGAAGGAGATTAGTGGGTTAGTTGGCAAATCCCGCAATAAGCACTCTGGATAGTGATGTGTGTGTTGTGTACAGCATGAGTCATGCTGGGTGTGCGTAGCATGAAAGGCCAGTGTGGCAAACATGGCGAAGCCCTGGGTGCCAGACTGGAGATTCATTGTGAAAATTGTTAACGGTATCATGTAGAGGTGTGCATGCCTGTAGTGCGTATTGCGGTGCATGCATGTCCATGCTTTGTGGAGGGTTAGTGGTGAATTATTTGTTCATGCCTATTAGTGATGGTTGGTTAGTAGCGTTAGGGTTAGAAGGGTTAGTCAAGTGCAACCTGGATGGTTGAGGCATGCTGTCAAAAAGTAAGATGATGAGTTAATGTGTCTTGGAATGCTGAGGGAATTCTGTGAGGTTGTGTTTAATCCTAATTGGGTATGAGGTGGTTGAGATAATTCTGGATGTCTTGTTTGCTGATGTCGATGTCCGAGCATCTGTGGAAGAGATAAAGGGGTCGTTTGTGTTCGGTAGCAAGTGGGTCGTAGTTGCCTATGCTTTCTATAAGTGGATTTGTATGATGTCCTGCGTTTCTGTATAGGTCGAAGGCGAGATTAACTTAAACAGCATTCGCTTGATGACTTAGGAAAACCCCTGAGAAAACCCTAGGTCAGGTAAGCTGGCTACACGAAATCAAACCTGGACTTCCCGAATGCAGGCCACAAACGAAACCACCTGAGCCATCCTGCTCGGTGTGTATAATACTGCTAAACACTTCACTAAATGAAATACTTACAAACAAAGATTCAAATGAGTACATGTATGTAGAAACGTTTGTAAATTTCCACTGATCATGTATATTGTGTTGCTGATGGAATTATCCTCTTGTGGTAATACTTCTTACTAACTGACTGTCCAGCGACTTGATGAGCTCCTGTCAACTGATTACATACTGAACAAGTGTCAATCAAAAGGTAATTTCTCACTGACTGTAACATCCAACATCTGCTGCCATTCAATATGTAATAATAAGAAAGACAATGTTTTGTGTTTCTGGCTTTTTCCACATCAGCAATACAATACCTTACTTCTGCACAGCCATGATTGATTTTCTCTACTTCGTCAACTATCTTTTACAAATCTAACATAAGGTTTCCAATTACTGTTTGGGTTCCTGCTTCTAAAAGAGTACCATTAGCTGCTTATATTTAAAGTCATTAATTTTGTGTATTTTGGCTTTAAAACCTGCAAAATCCTTATAACCAAATATATATGTTCCCTTGCAATCACGCAATTGAGTTTGGGACTACTTTTACAATAGATCTGTTTGTGTTTCAGCTACAAGCAAAAGAGTACGAGGTGAAGTGAAGCCAACTCTGAGAAGGCGCACATCTACACGCTCTCGTTATGCTAGTACAGCAAGGCGTGCTTCTGCTGCACATGATGTTCACGTAGCAATGCTGCCTGATCTCTCAGGTAATATCTTAAATATAGTAAATAACAGAACTACAAATAAACTAATACAGAGACCAGTTCTGTTGTGTAAGTGAAGTAGTTTGTTTATTCAGATCTGTCCTTGAAACAGCTTATGTGCAGAAGGGCTGTATATCATATTAAATCAATATTATCAGTAATAGTACAAGCTTTAAGCATTTTTACTTTTTCTACTACATAATTTGGAAAAAAGAGTGGCTCAGGTTTTTGATAGAGTCAACATGAAAAATTCAATGCCATGGCTGGGATTTGAACCACAGATCTCCTGGTTTCCGTCCAGTTGCTCTAACCCCCTATATACGGCTAGTGTGAAGAAATGATTAATTTCCATCAATTAACTAAAATAATAAGAGTTTAATGATGAAGCCTGGGACTCATGTACTTAAGATAGTAAATATTAAAAGCAGAAGCATTATTAACGGTGAAGTATTCTTCATTTTTGAGTTTGATTTATGAGTCACTATGTTTACACTCAACTTCACTTACTATGTTGTTGTATAATTGAAACGTTTTCAAGATCATTCGATCTCATCCTCAGCTGATTGGTACCTAAAGGAACATTCTTCTTCCTCCACTACTCCAGAGGAACATAAAGTTGAGACAAACAGAAAAATCTCCAGTGTCACACCATTTTTGGACAGAAAACCACAACATTGGCCATAACATAAAACTGTTAAAATCTTTAAGTACACCTATAGAATTAGATATTTGGTAAAAAATATTCATAACCAAAAACCAGGATAAGGTTATAAATTTTGAAATCCCAGCATTAAATGAAGTATTAAAACTTAGTGCCCCTAACACCAGATGGCAGAGGGGTCGGAGCACCGAAGTAGTGGAGGAGGAAGAATGTTCCTTTAGTCACCAAACAGCTGAGGATGAGATCGAATGATCTTGAAAACATTTCAATTATACAACTACATAGTTAGTGAAGTTGAGTGTAAACATAGTGACTCATAAATCAAACTCAAAAATTACAATAGTAAGTCACCACAAACGGTGTATCTCGAGTGCAAGAGCCCCTAGTGGTTTACCAGGGAAATATACGGGTCAGATGGAGAATTTAGTGTCATGACAGCAAGTTAACCATGGTAGCTCAATGGGTTAGAGTGACTGGACGGAAACCAGGAGATTCATGATTCAAGTCCCAGCCATGGCATTGAATTTTTCATGTTGACTCTTATCTATCAAAAACCTTAGCCTATATACAGCCAGCGTGAAGAAATGATTAATTTCCATCAATTAACTAAAACATCAAGATTTGCTTATTGATGCATTTTAATATAATATAATTAAATAAACAGTTCCCACAGAATGTATTTGTGAATACCTGACATAAAACAAATTTCAATTCTAAATATACATTTAGAAAATGTTTTGAAAGTATTCTTATTTACTCAATTTAAATACTGTTATTAGTGACCATTGTAGCCAAGTCCTTTCCATGATCTAATTTCGAACTTCAATTGCTTATTGTTTCCATGGTAACAAAATGGCTGAAACATAAATACAGTCATAATTTGAGTGATAAGCTTTGTCTTTTATATATTGAAACTTGAGCATATCCAGGCAAGAGTTTATTAAGTAAAATGTTTGTTTTCATGCTGTTTGTCACATCAGAAAATTAGGGAATAGTTTATTCTCATACATTGTGTATAAAATAAAATCTTTAGTATAGTTAATTTGTCTTTCATCATGCTAATAAAATAAGAAAGGAATGAAAAAAAGTATTATACAACAGCTTTATTGATGAGTAGATTTAGTCAGGTGATGATTACCAGGAGTTAATAAAGTTTCTTTTGTACTAAATATAGTGCTCTATGTATGTTTTAAATAACTTCCTTTTGGTTTGAGAATTAGCTTTTGAAATTTAAAACAATGATATTGTCACCCGATCATCACAGTAGCAACGAGCCAGTGGGATAAGTGAAAGAGACAGATAGTGCCTGAGCCACGCCCATGGAGTGCAAGAGCGCTTGTTACTTGCCGAGAGAGAAAAAACCGGAGAGATGTCTGGTCAGTTCCCTCTCCTTCGCCTGCTGTCACAAAAGATCATGTTAGTTTGGTAACTTTTGAGAAACGATGGTTCGGTTATAAAAGCATCACAGCTAGAAGGACAGCTCAGAGCGTTGCAGCAGAGCTGTTAGTGAGTGAATGGTGTTGTCAATGTCAGTTGTATGAACATTTGAACTGCACCGAGTTGCAAGTTGAGAACTGATAATCGTGTAGTGATTTGAAAGTGAATTCTTTTGTTTGTTTACGTGTAGTGAAGTCACGACTGTGTTGGTGTATGTTATGTCATCCTGCTACAAAGGGCTGTACAAACTGTCTTTCTATGGAATAAAGAGCATTTTGAATTTCTGCAAACTAGACTTTTAATTTTAGTTAATTGATGGAAATTAATCATTTCTTCACACTAGCTGTACATAGACTAAGGTTGCTGATAGATTAGAGCCTGGGACTCAAGTACTTATGATAGTAAGTCATCACAAATGATATATCTCTAATACGAGACCCCCTAATGGTCTACTGGGGAAATGTACGAGTCAAATGGAGAATTTAATGTCAGGACAGCACATTGGTCATGGTAGCTAAATGGGTTTTAGCGACTGGATGGAAACCAGGAGATCCATGTTTCAAATCCCGGCCATGGCATTGAATTTTTCATGTTGACTATCTATAGACTTTTAATTTTACGAACCCACAAAATCACAATATATACCTAATTGTTTTTAGCAATACAAAAATGGAGGAAAAGAAAAGTACTTGCACTGACGGTTAATTGGAATCTTTATATCATAACATTTTTAAGCTGTATTTGTGATACCAAGATTTTTAAGATTGTATGTTAACATTTCTTTTGTTCCAGCAGAAAATCTTTCTAACGAGGAGCGAACATGGGAGGAAATAATGCAGATAAAGGCAATGCCTGTGGGTATGACCCAGAAGAAGGAACTCAAGGCAAAACTGCAGGTACCTAAATATAAGAATTTGTATTCCTTACAGTGCAAAGTTTATATTACTCCAAGGTTTTAGATGTAAACACTAACAACTTGCTTATCGTTGATGTGTGTTTGGAGGAATTTAGTAACAGTGACGTCAAAATTAATATAAAAATTATTTGTGGTTGGTTTATTGACACTCGTCACTTACTTTTTCATATATTTATGAGAGACTAGTTTCAAAGGCCCTGGCCTCCATTTTCAATCTCTTCCCAACTGGCATCTGTTGTTATCTGCTCTCTCTGGTGGTGGAACTATGAACTTTTTTGTCAAATTATCTACTGGCGGGATTTCAAAGTTCATTACGCGATCCTTATTTTTCCAGATGAATATGTTCTCCCATGTTGTCAATCTATTTTGGTTTATCACTCCTTTTAATAATTTTGGATTTGGATCAATGTCATGGTTTTCATTCCAAAAATGAAATGCTACTGCTGACTTGTCTTCTTGTTTCAATCTGATGTTTCTAAAGTGTTCTTTGACTCTGGTTTTTAAATTTCTTTTTGTTTGACCTATGTAGCATTTTTCACAATTCTTACAATTTATTTGGTATATTCCAGATTTGTTACCTGAAGGGATTTCATCTTTTGTTTTTGAATTTAGTAATTTTAAAATTGAGTATCTATTAGTAGGTGCCAAGATGATATTTTGTTCCTTGAATATCTTTTTAAATTTATTAAATGTTTTTGGATGATATGTGAATGAACTGAATATGCTGTTGCTTTCTTTTTCTTTAATAAATGTGGTTGCTTCCTTAATGGTTTTCTTTAGTTTAGATTTTCTAATTTTCTTCAACACCAAACTTTTGTTGTATCCGTTTTCTTCTGCTATGTGTATTATTGCTTTTTGTTCCTTGAAATATTCTTCTTTTTCCATGGGTATGTTGACTAGTCTGTGTGTAAGGCTGTTTATTATTGCATGTTTATGTGTAATTGGGTTGTGGCTATTATTTTTTATATAATTTTCTGAATGTGTTGGCTTCCTGTAAATTCCAAATTTTATTTTTGTATCATTCCTGATGATATTTAGATCCAAGAAAGGTAGTTGTCCATTGATTTCCTTTTCTATTGTGAATTTGATAGTCCTTTCTTGCAGATTGAGTAATTTTAATGCATCATCTAAATGTTTACTTGGTACAATTGCAAAGATGTCGTCAACATATCTATACCAAACCTTGAAGATCAATGGGAGGACTTTTTAATTTGTGTTTCAAATGCACTCATAAATAAGTTAGCCAAAAAAGGTGAAAGTGGATTGCCCATTGATAATCCTGATTTCTGCTTGTAGTGTTTTCCATTAAAGCTAAAGAAGTTTTGTTCAATGCATATTTTTGTTAGAGAAATATATTCTCCTGCTTCTATTGCTTCCATATCAATTGTAGCTAGCCATTTTTTTAACACAGTCTGCAATTTTTCTGTTGGTATGCTTGGAAATAAAGATGTGACATCAAATGAAACCAGTCTGTCATTTTTGTCCAAATTTATATCTTTGATTTTTTCTACTAAATCTAAAGAGTTTCTTAAATTTGCACTTTCAAATTTTGGAAAACTATTAAATTTACTTAGTAACCATTTGGCCAAATTATATGTGGGGGCATTTATGCTACTAGTAATAGGTCTCATGCCTTTCCCTGTTTTATGAATTTTTGGCAGCCCATATACTCTTGGTAATGTTGGATTATCTACTTTAATTTTGTACAATTCTTTTTTGTTGATTATTTTGCTCTCTTTTAGCGTTTTATTTGTGGTTTCAATGCAGTACTTTAATGGATTAGTTTCTACTTTTTGGTAATTACTGTCTTCTAACAAATCTTCCATCCTCTTTGTGTATTCTTCTTTTTCCAGAATTACTAGTTTATTTCCCTTGTCTGCTTTAGTATAAATAACCGGTTTCTTTTTAAGAGCTTTTATGATTTGGTTACTAAAATTCTTTTTCTTTTCATTTTTAATCTCTTCTACTATTTTGGAGCATTTGTTTTTTACTGTGTTTTTACTTTCTTCATTAAGTGTTTGTGTAGCAATTTGGATGTCAGCAATGTAATCTTCAATTTGGTTGGAATAATCTACACATGTCTTTAAACCTAGATTTAGCATATTCAGTTCTGTTTTTGTAAAATTTTGGTTTGATAGGTTTACCACATTGTTTAGATGATCTTTTAGGTTATGTTTGTCTTTTTGATTTATCTTTTTAAAAGTGCCTGCTTTCTGGCATAAATTTTTTAATTTATTCTTTAACTTTGCTGTTTTTGTCTTCATTTTTCTATTGAGATGTGATAATAAATTGTTTTCAAAATTTTCCCAAAATATACTTCCTAATTGTTTGGTAAGTTTTTGATGCAAATTGTACAATTTTATTTCTAGCGTGTTTTTATTTCTATAGTGTTTATTCTTTTCTACAATTAATACTTTTCTCTCTGCTGCTTTTTGTTGTCTACTATTTTTATCAAATTTTACTACTTTTCTTACGAAATTAGGTACTACTTTTTTCTTGATACATAAATTTATGAATCTTATGTCCGCTGCAATTTTTCTTCTTTTTTCCAACCACAAATAATTTTTATATTAACTTGCTTATCATTTTATGTCCCAGTTACTGGTAATGTGTGTGCTTCATCTTCATAGTCTAAACATGTTAAGGCAAATTTTTTGAGCCATTTTCTTTGGACCTATTAAATTAATTACAAGTAATGTTAAAAACAATAAATGATCAAATACATAAGATGATCCAAATAAATAAATAGTTGTATAGATTACCAGATTTGGAACTTATTATGGAAATAAAACTGTTTCTAAGTAGTATGTCATTAAATAAATTTGCTGCCTTACATTGGGATAGTTTCCTGCCTTCATAGACAACCTCATGAAAATTATAATCCTTTCCTTTTCACTCATTATTCAATAGAATATTACAGTGTGCAGCAGAAGCAATAAGCAGGTTTTAAAGCAAAAAAAAAAAAAAATTAATTCATAATAATTATTTACATTTCTGTTGCGTCATCTTAAGTTTAGCTCTTGGAGATTGGAGAATACTTCTCATTTTGTTAATATGATGTCATTTAGATGTGCACCACCACCTTCAGTATATTGCTGTACTAGGCATTGGATGTCTCTCATAACCTTTCATAGCATATCTGACTGTAATTTGGCTATCTCTTCTCAGATTCAATGTCTTAACTCTGCTATGTTTGTTGGTCTGCTGTCGAACACTTTATGTTTAAGATAGACCCACAAAAAATAGTCTGGTACTGTCAGATCTGGGGAATGAGGTGATCATGGCAAGCTCCGTACCAAACAATTAAACATTCTCGAAACAAGTTCCGTAGTGCTGTCATGCTAATTACTGCAGTATGACAGTTGCCCCATTGTTCTGGAACCACAAACCATCAGTGTCTTGAATTTCAAACACATGAAAGGTTTGACCCAAGTTACTGTAGTGGTGAGAATTTACTGTACACATTTCTCCATTTTCCTGAAAGAAATACAGCCCGATTATTTTAGTAGCCATTACAGTGCATCAAGCTGTCACCATCTGATTGCGAAGTGGATGCTGATGGAGTTTGTGTTGTTGAGAGTCCAGTAACACATATTCTGCTTATTCACAGTTCCATGGACCTGAAAATGTGTTTCGTCATTCATAAGATAATAAGATCCTTATATAAGATATTGTCATAAGATATTTTCCAAAAATTAATATTTTTAGGATACTGAATAGCCTTCACTTCCCCGTCTATATCTTCAAGAAAACAAGTTCTTTTCTTGAAAAAACTATTTGTAGTCGGTTTTTAACACTTCGCCAGTTACTTCTTATGTTATTGAAGACTAGTTTTGGAAGCCTTTGCATCCATTATCAACCTTGTTCCATATTCATATTCATATTCATATTTATTCACTATAGGAATTCATACAGAATTTTGGGGTGATAATTTATTGTATAATACTTTTCCAATCACAAATGGATTCTTGTCAGAAAACTTCCTTTCTTTCCTTTCCCTATATGTATTACTTTTGGTTCTAATGTCATGTGTGTGTACATTGCTATAGTCTTTATATTTGATTTTTGTCTGACTAGAAGAATAACCCTATAAATGTATAATGACACCACAGTTAATATTCTTTCAGTTTTAAAAACTTACTTACAAGTCCCTGGATTTTAGTGAGCATATTATTCTTATACACCTCTTTTGTAATACAAATAGCCGCTTTAAATTATCTGTATACGTTGTACTCCATAATTCAATTCCATAAGTCAAATGAGAATGAATAATTCCATAATAAATCAATTTTAAATGAGGTTTATCCAGATAATGTGCCATATAATTTAACAAATAAATACCCTTACTAATTTTATTACATACAGAGTTTACATGTTTTATCCATGTTAAATTTTTGTCGATGTGTAGACCAAGGATGAATGATCATCTGATTACACAGAAAATGAAGCTAGTTACAGTGGAGTAATAAATATTACACAAATAAAAATATTTGTTAATTAATGTCCACTTATCTTAAGAAGTTGATGTTAATACTTCTTTCTTCTTCTTAAAAGACTGATTTCACGAACATTTGCTCGCATCGTCAGTTAACACATTTCGTCGTCTTGTTTACTTCGTCGTAAAGGATACTATGTTTTTTTGTATTACCAAAATCTGAAGGCGAAACAAACCTAAAAACAGAATCAATTGTCAGTATGTCAAAATTCATTACGCAATTTTTATTTTTATGCGTAACGAATTTTGACATACCTGCAATTGATTCTGTTTTTAGGTTTGTTTCGTCTTTAGATTTTGGTAATACGAAAAAACATAGTATCCTTGATGATGAAGTAAACAAGACGACGTGTGTTAACTGACGATGCGAGCAAATGTTCATGAAATCGATCTTTTAAAAAGAAGAAAGAAGTATTAACATCAACTTCTTAAGATAAGTGGACATTAATTAACAAATATTTTTATTTTTGTAATGATCATCTGATGTTTCTATTTCTTCATTTTCAATTTTAATTCTCATATTACTAGATAGGAGTTTACTGATTTTAAAATATATTATGCTTGTCTTATCTAGATTATTAACCAGGTTATTGCTAACAAGAAATTTGAATATTTTATCTGTGCCGGAATGTATATTAGTAATTAACCTCCCTCTGTTTTACCCCAGCAAATGATGTGTCATCAGCATATGACACTGTTTTAACATTATTAGGAACAGGTAAATCATTAGTATATAAGGTGAATAGTAAAGGTCCAAGCACAGACCCTTGTGGGACTCCATATTTTACAGTTACCAAGGCAGATTCATGTTTTGTTTCTGTTTGATTCAATTAACATGTTATTTCTGTACTTTGTACCTGTCCTTATATGTCTTAATTAACTCACCTGCTGTTCCCCTTATACCATAACTGCCCAATTTTTTAATTAACAATTGATCAACATTGTCAAATGCCTTAGATATAAATCCAAAAAAATCCCTATAACCTGATTGTCATTGTCCATTTTAGTAACTAATTCTTCTATAAATTCCATGGCAGCCGTAACTGTAGAGTAGCCCTTTCAAAAACCATGCTGAGATTTATTTCCAACTGTGACAGTCTTAAAAATCGACTGCAAATAGTTTTTTCAATTAATTTTGATGTCACTGTTACTCAATTTCTCCAATCATGCGTAATTCTTTGCTATTTGATTTTCATAATACAAATTATTTCAATTAAAGTTTTACAACAACAAAAATTAGCAAAATAATTTTTTCCCAGGAAGATCACAGACCATCATCATCATCATCATCATCATCATCATCATCATCATCATCATCATCATCATCATCATCATCATCATCATCATCATCATCAAACAGTCATCAATCATCATCTCATATCTGTACTCTTTAACATAGGTATCTCTTACAAGATTGAAATAAGGGTTTTAGTTTTTGAACTGTCACAATGTAAACAAAAGCCTATTAATTTTTTATACATTAAAATATTGCTCTGTTCTCTTCAGAGATTGTAGCATTTGTTTCCTGCTTACCACCTTAATTCCTCTTTCAGACACCACACTGGGTAACTCAATAGCTAGAGGGAAAATGCAATAGAATGGGGGTCATTTATTCTCTATGAATACTGATGCAATCCGCAGACCAAGGGATTTTACTGAGTTGTTGAACTATAGATTATTAATTGGAAAATACAATTTTGTGAAGATTTTTCCAAAGTGACAAAACACTTTAGACCCTTTTTGCAAATTGTAAAATTTGGTCATTGTTAACTTGCATCTCTCCATAAACTCATTAATATTACTCAACAGCTAAGCTGGTTTTCCATAGTTTTGTAATGGTTATGCTCTAAGTCATTTATTTTTGATCAAATGGAAGTAATTATACAAATAGACCATGTTTTGTTTTTCACTTTAACTGTTGTTGATCTGGATTTGTTTTGCAAACAGACTGCAACGAAGCTGAGGCTGCAGGGTTTTGACCAGTTCAAATGGCAGAGAAGAAAAGTGTGGCAAAGATTCAAGATCAGGTGGAAGGAAACGTATTCCAAGTTGGAGCTTTGGCGTCATAGTTTGAAGAAGATTGAAGGCAACTTTGGGACAGGTGTTGTGGCATATTTCCTCTTCCTCAAATGGCTCATGTTCCTCAACCTTTTCATCTTTCTGTTTATCCTTGCCTTTGTTATTATACCAACTGTTGTTCTGGAGCCACTGGAATCCCTCCACAACGATACACTTGTGGAGGAGTGCTCTGCAAACTACTCTGTGGAAACAGACTCATCCCTTTTTGATTGGGCGCAGGGTACAGGGCGAATGGAGCAAACAGTTATGTTCTATGGATACTATAGCTACCAAATTCTAGGAACAAACCAACTTCCCTATAACTTGCCATTGGCATACATTCTAGTCACTGTAGTATATCTCCTAATAAGTCTTGCAGTTATTGTCAAGTCTGCAGCCAGGGGCTTCAAGGAGCGACTAGTGGAAGGTGAGGGTCAGCTGTACCAGTACTGCAACCTAGTATTTGGTGGCTGGGACTACTGTATCCACAATGAGAAGTCTGCTATAATGAAACACAAGGCACTGTATAACGAGATCAAAGCTTGTTTGGAAGCAGAGAGGTTGGAGGAAGAAAGACAAAACCGATCCAGAGAAGAAATGACGAGGCTGGTGATCACACGCTGTATCATCAACCTCATTGTGCTGGTAGTTCTTGCCGGAGCTCTCTCACTTATTTACTACACATTCAGGTATGTCTAATTTTATACACTTAAACTCATCTTTTACACTTTTCATGATTCTAGTCAATGTTGTTAAGAAAATATAAATTTAGGTTAATGGAGAAAAGGAATAAGAAAGACTTGTGTGAGGCCTGTTTTTAAAATAATTTTGCTGCTGCAGCGGTCACACTTTTCAGTGTATAAAATGACTTCATTCATTAGGTAGTCAAATGCACCTCTGAGCAAATGTTGCTTTGTGTTTTCCTATTGTTAGAATTTGTTTTTTGAATGCAAATAATGTTATGCTAGCAAACATCCATTGCCAATCATGTGAGGTTTCTGGAGAAACAATAAGTGACAGAATGATGAAGAAGTGCATTAAGACAGTTAAACAAAATGTGTGAAAATGTAGATGATGAACTCTCGAACTCTTGGACGGAAACCAGGAGATCCGTGGTTCAAATTCCGGCCATGGCATTGAATTTTTCATGTTGACTCTATCAAAAACCTTAGCCTACATACGGCTAGTGTGGAGAAACGATTAATTTCCATCAATTAACTAAAATAATAAGAGTTAAATGATGAAGCCTGGGACTCAAGTATTTATGATAATAAGTCGCCACAAACGGTGTATCTCGAATGCAAGAGCCCCTAGTGGTTTACCGTGGAAATGTACGAGTATAGAAGAACTTAATGTCAGGACAGCACATTGGCCATGGTAGCTCAAAGGTTAAGAGCGACTGCACAGAAACCAGGAGATCCATGGTTCAAATCCCGACCATGGCATTGAATTTTTCATGTTGACTATCTATCTTGAGGAGCTGTTTGTGATCACTGGGACCTGGATTTTCAATCGGAACAAACCTTCATTTTAGATATCTTATGAGCGTAATTTTTTTTTTTTTTTTTTTTTTTTTTTTTTTTTTTTTTTTTTTGCTTCGTGAATCAGTCACTAAAATGCCAATATAACATTAAATTCTTCACCTGACCTGTATTTTTCCCGGTAAACCACTAGGAGTTCTCATAAACACCTGAATGGTGGCTTACTGTGCTTATGCACTCTAAAGTCCAGGCCTTATAGTTCAGACCACTGTTTGGTCAATTAATGGAAATTAATTGTTCTTTCACACTAGCTGTGTGTAGGTCAAAGTATGGAAATGGTAGAGTGAGACTGAAAGATTCAAGAGAATTAAAAATTATCTACTATGGTGTCATATTTCCTCATCTAGTGTATGGAATTGAAATTTAGGGGTGTAGAGCAAAAGAAAATATGGAAGGAAAGATTATTAAAATTACAAAAGAAAGCAGTTACAATAATGTATCATCTAAATTATAGGGATTCTTGTAGACAGTATTTCAGGGCAAAACAAATTTTTACAGTATTTTCATTATATGTATATAGGGTAATAATATATGGATTGGGAAAGGATAACTTGAGAAATAGGGATATGCATAATTATAACACACAACAATGATTTTTTAGACAGGGTTTTCAAATAAATAGTAGTATTAAGGAAACGTAATGGCACTGACTTTATACAATAAACTGCTGAATTCTGTAAAGCAAGCTATGTCAGAAAATACTTTTAAAAAGGAGCTTAAGATGTACCTAATAAATAAGGCATTGTACACGATTGATGAATTGTAATTCTGTTGGCATTTGTATTGAAAGTTATATAACTGCTTTGCAATCTATTGACAATAAATGCATTGCTTTATAACCCTATTTCAAACTAGGTTAAAGAATAATCAAGAGAAGGGAATGTAAATTGGCATCAATACCTGTGGATTTGAATTAGACTTTATATTAATTTATAATATTTTCAACTATATAGTAATTCATATTTATATCTCTATTTTTGATGATGCCATGAGTCTGGTTGACTCCTACGGCAGATAAATAAATAAAAATAAATAAAGTATAACATTTTCAATGTCATAGTCAAGATTTGAAATATGGATCTTTTAGTATCTGTCCTGCTGCTCTTAACCATTGAGCTACCATGGCCAACACGCCAGCATGACATTAAATTCTCCAACTGACTGGTGTTTTTCCCAGTAAACCAGATAAAAACCAAGATAAAAGAGGGTTTCGGAAAACAGACGTTTAAAGTCTGCAGAATTAAAATAATTTCATTTTTTTGATCACATCTTGTATAGAGATTTTTTTGAGTTTGGCTGCAGTTGTTACAAATGAAGCACATGGCTGCTATGTGATGGCCGGTACTCATCACTTGTTTCAATCTACTTGCATATGTGCATTGGTTAACCTTCGGACTTGGAAAATTTTTCATGTCTCTTGCGTCACTTGTTTGAAAGTACACCCCAAGTTGATTGTGTCTTAAGCATGTATGTAACAGTGGAAGTGTGTTTAAAGTATGCTAATTGTTTTATTTTATAGGTACTCCCTGGAACATGTAGACAAGATAGAGGAACACAAACTTTACAAACTTGTGTTGGAGTTCCTACCATCAGCAGCTATTGTAGGACTTAACTTGCTGGTTCCAGTCTTCTTCAGCTATCTTGTGGGATTGGAACGTTATAGTCCGCAGTATGTACTGCGTATCACACTGCTACGCACTGTATTGCTGCGCATGTCCTCACTTGCCATGCTGCTATACTCGTTGCGACAGGTTGCCTGTGATGATCGCCGTCCTGGGGAGTGTTACTGTGATGATGTAGACTCTCGACCTTGCTGGGAGAGTTATGTGGGTCAGCAGGTGTACAAACTTGTGCTCCTAGACTTTGCCACTCATATTGTGGTTACATTTGTAATCAACTGGCCACGCAGTCTCATAGCCAAGTAAGTATTTCTTTAACATTTATTGGTCTACAGATCTGCATCTCATTTTTACCTCATAAGCTGGATTTCTATGTATTTAAGAGAACCATAGCTATTATGGTTTTTAGATAAATTTATGTTGTCCTTATAGAGAGGAAAAGAGAGACAGATTCCCCCAGTCTCCATATTCTTTATGTAGATGGATCCTTGTTTATTATTCCTTATTTTCTCAAAATTGGCTGTTAAAAATTTTGATTAAAATACCATTTTTTAAAAATATATTTACAGTAGAACCTTGTTTACCTGCATCAACTGAGACCAGCACTGATCCGACTTAACGAAAATCTGGCTTATCCAGAGAATGATGGAAAAACAATAAAAATACATATACAACATCACTAAAATACAAGGTATGCCCAGAAAGTAAGTTCTGTTTGGTAATAAAATTAAAGTGTGTACAGATACAGAAAAGTTATTTATTGCACAAAATTCTACAACTCTTAAACTACTTTTCCACATAAGTGCCAAAATTTTCAGGCATTTGTCATAGTGAGGCACAAGTTTTTGTATACCTTCTTCATAGAAGTTTGCCGCCTGTGTCTTCAACCAGTTGGAAACATTTTCTTTCAGCTCTTCGTCATTGTTGAAGTGTTGATCACCAAGGGAAGATTTGAGATGCAAAAACAGATGAAAGTCGCTAGGAGCGAGGTCAGGGCTGTACGGGGGGTGATCAAACACGTCCCAGCCAAATCCCTGTAGGATGCTTTTTTGTCGCATTTGCAGTGTTTGGTCATGCGTTGTCGTGAAGTAACACAACACCTTTTGACAGCATTCCTCTTGCTTATTCTGTATTGCGCGGCGCAATTTCGTAAGTGTCTCGCAAGCGGCGGAATTTTCAATCAACACCGACATTGTAAACAAGCACAACAAAGCGTACATGGCTGATAGCAATCTCACAATGGCACACCTTTCTTCTCCTTGATACAGAGCGTCTACCGCGCATGTGTGGAACTGCGATCGCAGCGTTGCAGCAGAGATAAATTGAAACAGAACTTACTTTCTGGACACCTTTTGTATTTTATTAGCACACTTTCACCTAAAAACACATACATTGTATGTACTGTAATACTCTATGTATTTGCACTGTACTACAAACTAGCCGGTAGTAAAAAAGACAGTGAGCTTCACTGTCGCTGTTTAGTGTATCGCTTGCGATCAGCACGATCTATTCTGCTTTAACATTAGAAGTTCATTTGGCAATGATCCTGCTTGGCTCTCGAAATAAAGAATCTATTTCTCTGTGTTTGCTACTGCTTATGTGTGGGTCATAACCACATTTGGTTCATCATCACTGTCTGAATATGAATACTCTTCATTTTCAGTAACACTGCATGATGCAATAATGCCTTCCTCTGTAATCGGTTTATAACTTCAAACATTGTCAATGTCTTCTTCCACTCTTAGTTTTTGTTCTTCAATTTTGTTTTCTGGCAAGTCACATACACCAGGCCACAACTTTTACCATGACTATCAAAATTCCTCTTCCAACCTAGCCCCAAGCAGGTGGATGAGTGCAAAGAATTTGCCCATTGGCAATAGAATTGGTACTGAGAATAGCAGTTTGTCTGTAAAACAAGTCTTCATTTACTGCATTAAACAACTTTCCCCCCACCCCCAAAACTGGTCCGGGTAAATGAGGTTTCACTATATATAAACAAAATGCATATCTTGAAGCCTTCTTCCTCTGGATGAAATTTTGTGTAATTCTATACAACTGGTAAATCAGAAAAATAGACAAAAATATTTCTGCAAAAAAAGATCTCTAAAAATTTTTCTTTGAAATAACGTTTTTGCAGTATCACTCATTTTGGAAATGTCCTGTTATTGGTTTGCATTTTTCAATAATCTGCTCATTTTTTGAAAACGGCCATCAGATTCAGTTGTTTCTTACAAGTATAGTTATGTACTGCAGAAAGTGCAATGGAAAATGTATTGAATATCAAAGTTACTTTGTTATTTGTTACCTTTTAATATTTGACTCACTTCAGTTGTCTGCATACTCCTTGTGCCTAAATTATTATCATGATTAATATGAAATAGATACAAAAGTAACTTTAGTTTGATATGATTTTATTTTATTAAACACTAAAAGAAATATATCTTGAGCTATTGCTGAACTAAGCCCTCCCTTTTGCTAAATACAAACAGGGGTCTAACAGTAACACAGCTGCTTAATTTGTACCAGAATCAGTCATAAATTTACTGTGCGCGTTTTCTTGAGCACTCAGCTCCCAAGTCCTCAATTGGTAGGTTTCACCTAATTCTGTAAACACAACTGACAACTTTGAAACTTGAAATGTGTTATATACTCTGTCGTCTGGTGGCTAATATGCTAAACTCACCTGCACTCTTTTTTCTCTGAAGAGTCCATGAGCACCATATTTTGTTTTGCCAATTTCAAGGTTAATTAGCTACCAGTTTACAATTATTACTGAGGCCAAACAAGCTCATCATAAATACCTCCCAAGCAATGAAATCCAACAAAAACCTGCACATATAACTGTATATAGTGATGACTACAAAATAATAGCAAAAGTTGCAGAATGCTGCAATATAGAAAAGCGTAACAACCAGCTAATGTTCCCACTCAGCAAATCCATGGAACGAGTTGCTGCTTACACAGGGAAGAGCATCAGTATAGTAAAATACAATTGATGAAATTATCATCAACACATCAGAGAATACCAGCGATGAAAGTAATGCACTGTAATTGGATATCAAAAAATTGCAGAGCAAATGAGTGTTTATAGCTGTGATAATACTTGTTTTTTACTTGTATGTGTTTCACAACATAGTAAATATATAAGCATACAGCTTATCGGATGGAGTTCAATTTATTATTTGTCCACACATCTCACACCTGTGCTTATCTTACCCGTGACTTGGCTGAATTATTTTTCTTAGTTGACCACACTGCAGGAATCCGAGTGTGTTAGCTCTTTCTATTTCCGCCCAGCCCGCACCACACCATAAAACCAGTGCCCAAGAAAACGTGTGCACATAGTATGCATGTTTCTAAAATTCCACTTTCACATACAGTTTCTTTTAAACTTCTTATCCCAAATAGCAAAACTGAGGATTAAAGTTCCTGGTGAATAAGCACCTTTCTTGTTAAAGTAATGAGTTGGTATTCAAACACAACATCACTTAAAATATCCTTACTTGAACAATTGTTTCGGAGACCGGCTCGTCCCCATCATCAGCAACTATCCAACTGGTTGGATCCGTGGTTTCTTGAAGTGAGCTGGTTGTTTGAGGTGACATCTGTTGATTGTGAGATGAACTTCCAAAGAGAGTTTTCAGGCGGCAATTCGAAATTTAACGTATACTGTTTGTTTTTTATAATTAGCAACTTCTCCCAAACATCGAGCTCAGCTGCATTATTGGCTGGCTTTAATAGTTTTATATTTGGTACAATTTCATGCTTGGTAGACCAAAAATGGTGGGCTATTGCTGATTTTTCTATTTGTTTGTATTTCACACATCTCATATGTTCCTGTAATCTAATTTGTAAACTTCTTTTGGTTTTTCCTATGTAGAACTTATTACAGTCTGAGCAGTTTATTTTGTATATACCTGATTTCTTGTTTTCAGGTACTGGGTCTTTCAGGTTGTTGCATAATAAGTTTTTTAAACTGAATTTATTTATTGGGGCTAGGGTGATGTTATACTTCTTGAATATCTTGTTGAATTTATGATGTACTTTGGGATGATATGTGAATTTCTTGAACTGTTTCTCGGATTTTGAATCTGTTAGTTTTGTGGTATCCAATATGTGTTTTTGTTTCTTAAATTTCCAAATTTTCTTTTCTAATAATTTTTTACTGTATCCATTAATTGCAGCTATGTTAATCATTTGGTTATATTCTTTGTTGTATTCATTCTGTTTCAATGGGATGTTGATTAGTCTATGTGCTAAACTGTTTAAAACATCTTTTGGCATCTACCGGAAGCCAACACAAACAGACAATTACATCAAGAACGATAGCTACAACCCGACACCCCACAAACATGCAGTTTTAAACAGTTTAGCACATAGACTAATCAACATCCCATTGAAACAGAATGAATACAACAAAGAATATAACCAAATGATTAACATAGCTGCAATTAATGGATACAGTAAAAAATTATTAGAAAAGAAAATTTGGAAATTTAAGAAACAAAAACACATATTGGATACCACAAAACTAACAGATTCAAAATCCGAGAAACAGTTCAAGAAATTCACATATCATCCCAAAGTACATCATAAATTCAACAAGATATTCAAGAAGTATAACATCACCCTAGCCCCAATAAATAAATTCAGTTTAAAAAACTTATTATGCAACAACCTGAAAGACCCAGTACCTGAAAACAAGAAATCAGGTATATACAAAATAAACTGCTCAGACTGTAATAAGTTCTACATAGGAAAAACCAAAAGAAGTTTACAAATTAGATTACAGGAACATATGAGATGTGTGAAATACAAACAAATAGAAAAATCAGCAATAGCCCACCATTTTTGGTCTACCAAGCATGAAATTGTACCAAATATAAAACTATTAAAGCCAGCCAATAATGCAGCTGAGCTCGATGTTTGGGAGAAGTTGCTAATTATAAAAAACAAACAGTATACGTTAAATTTCGAATTGCCGCCTGAAAACTCTCTTTGGAAGTTCATCTCACAATCAACAGATGTCACCTCAAACAACCAGCTCACTTCAAGAAACCACGGATCCAACCAGTTGGATAGTTGCTGATGATGGGGACGAGCCGGTCTCCGAAACAATTGTTCAAGTAAGGATATTTTAAGTGATGTTGTGTTTGAATACCAACTCATTACTTTAATTGTTATATACATCACTGTTTCTAACCTTTTGCTTCAAATAATACCTTTCTTGTTGTTTAAGTAGGATTTTAACAACCTATTGCAGTAGACTTGTAATTAACCAAGTCCCAGACATATGTTGCTTGGTTAACCCTTTCACCGATATGGACGTCATATGACGTCCAAGTTAAAGTGCCCCAAACCGATATGGACGTGTATAGACGTCCTGCGCATACATGCATTTAATGCTCATTTAACGCCAATTATTTTAATCTTGCTGTTTTACAATAAATTTAAATTAGTTCTATAAGGAATGTAAACGTATTCTTAAAGGTTTCTTTTTGAATTGTACACCTCCAAACCTGGATAAACACCCAAGGGCACATCTGCAGATTCACACCAAATAATATTGGTTTCCTTGCGAACTTCTTTTTCGCAACACACTACACATTTTCGAAATGGTTACAAGTTTTTTGGGTGTGGGTGGTATACTTTTAGGAAAGTGTTTTCTCTCAAGTATGAGGGATGATGTGTGAATTTTGCTACCCCCTAGTATAAAGAGGCCTCTGAGTATTATAATACTCAATTAGGTTACGAGCTCTTTATACGCGCAAGTACAGGTAGATGAATGTCTTTTACAGCTCTGAAAATTACTGAACAACTGTGCATAGTTACATCCAGTGGTATAAAAATACTTTTTTTTTAACCATTTAACTGTTTTCCGTAAAGAGGGATAGCTGGTAATAGCTGATCCGTATGACCCATATTTGACCCGCCATTTCCCCAAACAATGGAGTAGCTAACATGCCAGCTGTAGACCAATACACGTCACTGCTACGTATGTCCTAAAGATCTCCTTCATAATCGTACAACAAATCTTCCAGATTTTCTACAGTAATATCAGAAGCCTGTACACATCATACCCAAGCTAATTTATTTGCTACATTACCGGGATAAGCCATGGTTAACATTGAAATTTAACAATATCAAATGTGCCATTCATTTAGCTTTTGATAGCTATAAGAAATCAATCTGAACACAGAGAGAGTATAAATAACTGAAATACAGAGCGAAAACTGCTGCATAAGGCTACTAGAAACCTTGGTTGAGAAACACTGTAATAACAGATGCTGACAGAGTTTTCATTCCAGTGTGTGAGCGTGTGACGCAACATATTCTCGTCATATTATCGCTTGGCATAGCATAAATAAACTAAACTTGAACCTGAGAAGTTGCTTGCGTAGCTATACATACATACTATGGCTCGTATACACACAAAACAAAATGATTCACATATTAGGCGCGTTCGGCACAAAGAATGGCTTTTGCTACAGTGAAACAAAGTAGTGAAATTTCAACAATTTATTAATGTAGTCTCTACGTTATTGTTACTGTAGATTTATACTGCCTTTAATGAGTTTTAAACCAGTTTTTGTTTCGTTTAAATAACTTAATAAATACGGAAGATGAGGAATTGTATTTATGATGCATTTTTACAGCATTTAACAATTTAAATGTCCTGTTCTGTTTATTGGGTATCCGTTTCCGGCCGCTGAAGGGTTTAAATGGCCATCGGCGAAGCGGTTAACCGGGCAATGTATATAATAGACATACATATTTTGTACCATGATAGTTCTAGCATCCAAGAGAGGCAAGAGGTTAGTCCAAAAATGCTATACTTTTTTTTTTTTTTTTTTTCAAATAGTAATCTTTTCATGTAGTGTTGGAACACTTTAGGAACATAAAATACAAACAATTAGAAAAATCAGTAGTTGCCATGCATTTTTGGGAAAAAAAAAAAAAAAAAAAACACAACATAAATCCAGAACCAAAACTACTAAAACATACAACAGGAAAACAAGAATTGTCCACATGGGAACAAATCTTCATTTCAAAAAATAGGAACAAAGTATTCAATTTCGACATCCCCCAGAAAGATTTGTTCAGCAAGTTCCTCAAACTGCCACCAGAGGAGACTGATGACAAAATATTGCCAGCTACACCAATGAGAACCAGTCGATGTCTGGCTGAAGATAGAGGGAAGGCCTCTGAAACTAGTTACGGGAAAATTTAAAAGTAAGTGTTGTTTAGTGTCATTAATCAACTCCCAATAAATTTAAAATTTAATCTTATAAAGCACTTCATTTATTAGTATCCATAACAGAAGAAAAAATGAACTCAGCTATTGTGTTTTTCCATTTCAGACAGAAAGGGACTACCTATGTATTTTTACAAAACCTCGTTAGTTCAAATTGTATTAAACTGAAATGGCTATTTTTTGGTACTTTTAAATTCATTTAAATGAGGGTCTACTGTATACAATTTATATTTATATCTTATTTATATCTCTGTTTTTCCATCCTAGGTGTCTTGGCCTCCGTTAGCTTAGATAATCATGAGTCTCCTATATGTGGGATAAGAGGGAATCTTACTCAGTTTTAATTTATTAATGACTTTATATTTGTTTTCCTGAACGTTTCAAATGGTAGTGAACAAAAAGTGTTGTGCTTGATACATATCAGATTAATTTTTATCTTTGTTTATTTTTTGCCTGAATATAACACTTCCATGAAAGGATTTATATAACTTACTGTCTCTTTAACAGATATTCCAAGACTCGGATAGCAAGGCTGATTGGGGAGCAAGACTTTGAACTTCCAAAGCATGTTCTGGACGTGGTCTACAGTCAGACGTTATTTTGGCTAGGCAGTTTCTATGCCCCAATGCTGCCTCTAATAGCTACAATAGTGTGCTGTTTTCTCTTCCATGTCAAGAAATTTACCTGTCTTGTTAACTGCCGACCATCATCAACTATATATCGAGCTTCTCGCTCCAAATCTCTCTTCATGGTAGTGTTACTGGTGTCGTTCACATTAGCAGCAATCCCAGTAGCTTACTCCATCGCAGAGATCCCTCCATCCATGGCCTGTGGACCATTTCGGGGTACCAGCTCAGCATGGACAGTGGTAGTGAGCTCATTTGAGCAGCTACCAGGGTGGATCAAATCAGTATTATTTTTCTTTGGAACTGCTGGGTTTGCAGTACCAGCTTTCATTGTGCTTATACTTTGTCTGTACTATTATTATGCAGTATCAGCAGCTAATAAGCAGATGGTTGCTGTACTCAAAAATCAGTTGGTGCTGGAGGGACATGACAAGCAGTTCCTCCTTAACCGACTAAGTGCATTTATTAAACAACAACAAGAGCATCAGAAGGCAGCACGACAAGTGGAGGCTACAAACACCACTGACATTTCTAATGCTAGCTAGAGCCTTGAGAAGCATGTCTAATACAATCTATACTTTTAGTACTGTATTTTATGCCTTCTTTGCTTGATGTTTTATATTCCTTTAATGCTGGCCTAGTAGTAAGAGGAACACCAGAAATCACACAGGGTACATTTATATTAGATGTTTAAAGCAGGCTTTCCCAACTAAAAAAGGGTAAAACATATGTGTATTTGAAAGTGGCACATCAACTTTGGTATCTTTGGCTTTTGAAGAACTCTGCAACTTTTTGAGTAGTATGTTTTAACTTTTTGTGAAGAAAAGGTAAAAATTGATGGATGAAAAAGAAAATTCTTGTGAAGATGAGTTTTTAAAACCAGAAAGATAAGAAAGTAAATCCTTATTATCATAACATATTTTTATGTAGCCATATGCCTTGCAACTTATCTGATTATGAATTAGGGAAAAATGAAGCATGGTTTTTAAGAGAATGTATGCTTTTAGGGCAGGAGTCAATATAACTGGAAGCTGGGCTGTTATGCCGTAGTCTGCAGGAGGTAGAAGTTCCAGACATTTCATCCACAACTGTGGTGGACATCTCCAATCAGCTGGGAGGACTCTCTATATAAATGTAGCAACCTGATAGTCATTCCTTCAGACACAGCACAACATTCTCCAAGAGGTCTTTGACCATGTCTCTGAAAATGTCCACTGCAGACCACGGTATAACAGCCTGGAAGTAATTCCCAGTTAAAAGTATGCTTTTGTTTGAAAAAACACATGGCATGTTTTTAGGTACTTTTTAATTTTTCGTAAGAGTATTAGATCATAATTAAGAAAGCATTTTCTAAGCAGTTTTCAGCTTAGCAAAAAAAAAAAGGATTTTGATGTTTGTATTCCAGTTTAAATGTGTTGTTGATAAAAAATGTAAATCAGTTTACTACAGCATTGTAACTTCCTTTAATCATTTAGATAATATTAGATGTGATGTGCCTTTTTATGCCATCCACAGTTTCTCAAGTAACCCACTTATATAAAGATAAGTTAAAAGGTACATTTACCTAACTTTTTCTTACAGAGAGTGGGAAAAGATATCTCAAGATAAATGAGCACTGTTTGATTGCTGCACTATTTCAACCACATATCTAATAACTAGAGAAGATACTGTATTCCACCCAAAAATTCAAATATTGGTATTAATACATGTTTTGAGACCCCCTGAATCTGACAAATACATTTTTGGAAAAAAAAGAATGTGTGTGTGTGTGTGTGTGTGTGTGTATGCATGCGCGCATGCGCACGTGTGTATTTAAGTTCAGTATCTTCCAAGGATGTGAGTGAGAGAGAGAGAGAGAGAGAGAGAGAGAGAGAGAGAGAGAGAGAGAGAGAGAGAGAGTGAGAGTGTGCCCGCCTCTGTAGCATAGGTGGTAGCATGACTGCCTCACGTTCAAAAAGGTCCTAAGTTTGAATCATGGTCAGGGTGATTTATATGAATAGGGTTTTCTCCAGGGTTTTCCCTTATCCTGTAAGATGAATGTCAGGTAACTTTAAGCTCTATGGACCCTAGACTCATTTAAGTATCATTTCACACATTTCATTGTCCAATGTGACTTAACATTGGAGGACTTAAATTAAAAAAAAATAATATATGAGACAACGATTTTCAACAAAACCCCTCTCATACACAATGCCTAATACATAGAAAAATATTTATTTTTGATTTGCTCCAAAATGGCTCTAATGATTTTAATTAAAATAACATGTTTAAGATATTTTGCCTGCCTTATTAAGTGTATGCCTTCAATTTTCTGGGAATGGCTGCTAAAGTCCTTCATTCTGAATGACTTTTGTATAATTGATAAACCATAAGGAATAGACAAAATCTACTACACAAAAACAAAAAGCACACAATTTATATCAAAATAAACTTTTTCTTTAAAGTGAGCCTTTTCCAAAATATTCATTGATATAGGTTTGAATTTTTGGAGAAACTTTCTTTTGTACGACACGAGAATGTTTTCTAAGTCCAACAGTGCACATATACGTATGTGCAAGCAGACTACCTGCAGTCCTCGTGTTGCAGCCAACATGAGAAAGATATGTAACACTTGTAGCCAACCTCTGCAAAATTACCCCAGACATCTGTCCTACACCAGTGCAAAAGGGCATATGGATGCAATTAGTGAGGATCAGTTTTGGAAAATAGTGACCATGTTTCCTTTCAGGTTTTATTGCTTTACAAAAGTAGGCTTGCTGTCCAGCAAAAGTGCCAATTGTACTGTTAAAAGTGAAGGCTGTTTGTTCTGTGCATTCTTCAAATATTTAAGATTCGTTAAGTATGTTGTTGCAAATCGGAAAATGGCTCGACAAATCAGTAAAATGTATGAGCTCGCGGACTGGCTCGGCTACAGCCACGAATTGTGCCCGATTTTACCAACAGATTTTAAATCAATGTTAACAAATGTAACATAAAAATTGTCACAGTGCTAACACTAATGTTAAATTTATTTAGGTACTACTTTGTGTTAGTTTGCTGGTGTAAGACTGTTGGCAGCATTGCGTTCAGTGGAGAAACAAGGATAGTTTGGCTGCACTGAATTCCTCAATATGGCTACATACGCAGTAAGGAAATAAACAATTAATAATGTTAAAAATGCCCTACAGCACGAAATTGCACTAAAAAGTAAAGAAATTATATTAAAAATCATGTTGTATATAAAAACATCAAAAAGTGTGAAGGACTTAGAAAAAAATTGCCACATCGCATATTACAAAAAAGAGCCGAATTTTCAATAACTATATTTTTCTTATCTGGTAATTTTTTATATTTTTTTCTTGCTATAACAAAATGTGTGTATGCATTGCAGTCTTACCTGGAATAACAAGACATAGATAGAATAGGTATAGTTTTTAACAGTACATAAAGTTTTAATGCATATATTAGTTTCTTTTTCTCCCGTTTTTTTTAATAGGGGGAGTAGCAATAGTATTCAAACATACAGGGTGTCCCACATAAAACTGGTATGCCTCATAATCTCACTGTCCCTAGCCCACTTTGTTCATATTTGGTGCCTGTTTTCTTACACAGGCTACACCGCATGACCCATTGTTTGAGTTGTATATTTTAGTTTGACAGTAATTGTGAATTTTGTGGAATATTTATAGAGAAATGGTGCACTCATTTGAAAAACGAATTGCTATAGTGGAATTTTACATAAGAACAGGCTCCATTAAGTATACTAAAGAAATGTTTGGGGATACATACCCTCATGAGAAGATACCCACACCCAGCACAATTAAGATTTGTACAAGAAATGGAGGCTTAAAGGTTCCATCGTGAAAATGAAGAACAAGCATCTGATAGTGAAAACCCTGCTAGTAGTCAACAGAATTTGAACAAACATATTGAGAAGCCCCAGTAAATCAATAAGGAGATTGTCTCAGCAAGTTTGTGTATCTCATACAACATGCTATTGTGTGCTAATAGAAGGTCTAATTCCTGTAGTGCATGAGTTACAAGAACAAGACAAAGAGAAACGACCTCTTATCCTTGATTGTTGACGGTTTCTTGCACCCAAAGTTGTTTATTACAGATGAAGTCTGGTTTCATCTGTCTGGTTATGTTAACTCACAGAATTGCAGGTATTGGCCGCAGAATAACCCACATGTTGTACATGAAGAACCTCTTCACCCACAGAAGATAGGTGTAAGATGTGCAGTGTCAGGAATGCAAATTATTGGCCTATGTCGTATTTATCCCACATTTATCGGGTTGTCTCATAAATTCGTTCGCTTCTTGTTACGTGTTTACGACTAAGAACTCCTGAGAACACTGCATGCCGCCATTACTTTTACGTCAAAGAAGTTGCCTAACAATATGGGGTTTGTTTGCAAATACAATAACTGAAAAGAATGCTATGAACACAAACCACAGCGACCTCACGGCCAAAGGTAAATAGGTCAACTTATGTAAGAATTGGTAACCAAACTTCAGTACCAATTTGTGGATGCAACAGTGTGGAGTTGTAACTTGTGAATGTTAATATGGAAGGCAAGAAGGAACATTTTCGACATTTGATGCGGTTTTATTACCGTAAAGGTAAAACAGCCTCACAAACTCAACGGAAAATTTGTGCTGTTTACGGAGAAGATGCAGTGACGAATCGGGCATGTCAAAAATGGTTTACTCGATTTCAAGCTGGGAACTTCTCTGTGAAAGACAAACCTCGTTCTGGACGACCTGTGGTTACGGAGGAGGAAAGGATAAAGGACATGATTACGAACAACCCCAGAATAACAACTCGGGAGGTAGGTCAGGAGCTAAACTTATCTCATGCAACTGTAGCCAGGCACCTAAAGAAACTTGGTTACGTAAATCTTTGGGATGTATGGGTTTCGCACGAACTGAGTGAACAAAATTTAGTTCAGCGCGTTTCCATCTGTGATGCATTGATAAGACGCAATGAAACTGCCCTTTTTCTGAAACAGCTGGTTACAGGAGACGAAAAGTGGATTGTGTACAACAACATCCGAAAGAGAAAGTCATGGCGTAAGAAAGGCGAACCACTACTCTCAATTCCTAAACCAGGGCGTCATCCTGAGAAGATTATGCTGTGCATTTGGTGGGATGGGAAAGGAATTATTTATTACGAATTTCTTCCTCCTGGGGAGACCATCAATTCAGAGAAATACTGTTCTCAGTTGAATCGTATGAAGGTTGCCCTAGAAGAGAAAAGGCCAAAGTTAGCATCTAATGGTGGAGTTGTCTTTCATCAAGACAATGCCAAACCACACACTTCTATGGTAACTCGTCAGAAATTACGGGATTTCGACTGGGTTGTGTTACCTCATCCGCCTTATTCTCCAGACATTGCCCCATCCGACTATCATTTATTCCGATCCCTGCAAAACTTCCTTAATGGCAAACGCCTTACTTCCTTGGAGGATTGCAGACTCGCCATAGAAGAGTTCATCAACCAGAAAACTGCAAGATTTTGGAAAAATGGTATTGATAAGCTTCCTGAGAAATGGAGATATGTTATTGATAATAATGGTGCATACTGCACAAAATAAAGTTTGTTTTGAAAATTTCATTGCCTTGTTTACTTTCGATGACCTTGCATATGTAAACAGGTTACCCCTACATAATTAGGCAACTTTGTTGCCGTAGTTGTGATACGGGCATACAGTGCAGGCGTTCTTTGTCGTAAACACGTAACAAGAACCGAACGAATTTATGAGACAAACCAATACATAGGAAGCTACTTGGTTGAGGAATTAACATAATATAATGAATACAGTGAGGTATACTGGTTTTATGTGGAACATCCTGTATCTCCTGTTATATAATAAGATGCTTTTTTCCGTCTATTGGAGCAACAGAAAGCTTGAACTACATACTTCACAACTTTATTATTTCCTTGTAGATGCTTCTTGAAATTTGGTAACAAGTGGAAGTTGTTAATCAGCAGTAATCAGTAATCATCAGTAATCGTGACAGCTGTAATTGAAAATGGAAAACACTGAGTTTTGTGCTTTTATAAACATTTTTTTTCAATTAATTAGAAAAATTTACATCATTTTTGTAAGATAAGTGAAGTTTTTGTTACAAATAGTTATAGGTGTGTCATTGCTTCACTGTAACTAGCTTTCATATCGGCGGCCGTTCTCCTTTGGAACTTATCCAAGGTGTTAACTCGTATTTGTTGGGTTTTAATCATCAGATCACACACACATTCACACTCTCATTCATACTCCCAGACTCTGGGGAAGATGGGGAATCATCTTGGTTGGAGAAAAATCCCCACCCCCAGCCGGGAATCAAAGCTGGGACCCCTTGCACGGCAGGCAGGTGCTCTACTGACTGAGCTACGGGGCCAGACTATTTTTATTTGTACTGCCACACAAATCAAAAAAGAATTGGATGAAATTCCACAGTCTCTGCAGCAAAATTAAAGACCATTTTCTTTTGGATTAATCAATTTAACTTTTTCAGTCAGGAATTAGTTTGCTACTTATGTGTTCTTTCTCTAATTTGAAACCTGTTTTCATAAGGCCATCAGGGACACCTTCAGGTAACTGAGTTGAATAGCCATGATCGTTATGGTGACACAAAGTGAACTGGTCATCCACTCAAAATCGGATGCCGTGAGTTCGAGTCTTGGCAATTGCAGTCAAATGTGCCTATGGTAAAGGATGTGAGCCCATGTGAAATAATAAGTGTGATGTCATGTGTGGATGCTGACAGGTATCATTTGACTGCAGTTGTATGGATTTTGCATCTTTCCTTATATAAAAAAACACAGTACAATGTAAATTGTAAAAAAAAATAATTCTGTACAATTCAGAACATCTCAAACACATATGAGTAATTGGTTAAGGACAGTATAATAGCAATATAGCAGAAAAAAAACATTAAAATCATTACAAACAGGAGAAAAATGCTTATGTCCATTATAATGGACACCGTGACTGAAAGGGTTAAATACGTTCTGATAAGCACTGAAGACAAAGCACAGTCTGACTAACTCACATCACCACTAGGACACCATTGACAAAATCCGTAATAGGTAATACAACATTGGCAAATAACAGTTTGGAAAAATGCTGACAATGTAGGCATCTCAACTGAGCAATTGCACAGTATTCTGCATGGAGAATTGGTTGTGAAGAAACTTTGTGGAGGTGGGTGCTGCAATTGCTTACAATCAACCAAAGTTCATCCAGAAGGACACATTAATGAAGACTTTTGATGCAGATTTGTGACAGTTGATAAAACTTGGATCCATTATTGTACACCAGATTAATAATGGCAAAGCAATGGACAAAGGTTGGTGAAAATAAACTAAAGAAGGCTAAGACCATTTTGTCAACTGTGAAAGTAATGGCGACTTCCCTCTCCCCAAGGAATATCCTCATAGATTACTTGGAAAATTAATCTTCATTAAGTCATGCCGATGGCCACTTAAAGAATACAAATAATCTGAAACTACCTAGACTGTCAAAAACTTAAAGAAACTGGAAAGTGTGAAAGCGAGATTCCTCAAAAGGACACTGTCAGTATCAGAATTCAAAAATCAACAGAGATAATACAAACAGAGACAGTGACAACAGACTCCTGGAAAGGATGAAACTTCCAGCTACATCACCTGTACACATGCTTTGCGGTTCATGATTTCCACGGAAAGATCTGCATGGGTGGCACCTATCATGACCCCTGGGAGAACTCCATCTGCAAGTTATATAAAGAACTGTGCCCCAAATATCACCCACTGAAATGCAAAAGCAGATCTCCTTTATTAAATTCAATAACTAAAAACTGGTGAAATAACCCCAATGTGACCTTACCTTTTATTTTATCTATACACATTGTGATTATAAATCACCACATTAAGCTTCATTGTTATTGTTTGAAGCTTGCGTTGACTAAAAAGGGAACAAGGTTGACATACAAAAATGTGCTCTTTCATCGGTATAATGCACTGTTGCAAAAGTGTAAGAATTGACTGGTAGGAAGAAAGTTTCATCAAATGAGGAAGTGATCATTGCCGTCAATAGGCCGCGCCGTGGCTCAGTGGTTAGACCGCTTGGCTCTCACCAAGGCGGCCCGGGTTCGATGCCAGGCAACCGCAAAGTGAGATTTGTGGTGAACAATACAGCGCTGGGGCGGGTTTTCTCCGGGACCTCCGATTTCCCCCGCCATCACATTCCACCGGTGCTCCATCTTCATCTCACGGATCATCAGTGTCACCGCCTGCGGTGCCATATGTAGTAAAAGCGAGCGTTAAACACTACACACACTACACATTGCCGTCAATAAGTATTTTGCAGTTTGACAGAATCTATTTTTTTTTTTTCTGACAGGATAAAAATACTTAAGGATTGTTGGAACCTAGTGTACAGCAATCAAAGGAGACTTTGTCAAGAAATAAGTTTGCCCGCCTTGGTAGTTAAATGGTAGCGTGTCTGCCTCGTGTTCAAGAGGTCCCGAGTTTGAGTCAGGATGAGTTACCTGAATAATGTTTCTTCTAGAGTTTTCCTTTATTCTGAAAGACGAATGTCGGGTAACTCTAAGCTCTATCAATCCTGGGCTTATTTGAGCATCACTTCATCCATTTCATTCATCGTCCAATATCACCTAATGTTGGAGGATGTAAATAAAAAAAAATTGTCCTTGTCTGCCATTGTAGCATAGGTGATAGTGTGTCGCCTTACGTTCAAGAGGTCCTAAATTCACATTAAAACAATGTGGTGTGACTGCACTCATTCTGCGTATTGGCTAAAGGTCATGAGCAGAGTACCGTTACATCTAAAAAAAACTCAGTTCCCAATTAGATTGAGGGTCAAATTATTAGTTTATCTCAATTACAATGGAAGATATGACTTTGTGAAATTGCTGCAATCTTTTTCGAAGACCCTCTACATGTATACTATGGTTTATCTTGATTAACATGTTTCAGCCTACCTCGGTAGTGTAGATGGTATCATGTCTGCCTCATGTTCAAGAGGTCCTGAGTTCGAATCTCGGTCAGGGTGAGCTACCTGGATAAGGTTTTTCTGGGGTTTTCCCTTATCCTTCAAGACGAATGTTGGGTAACTCTAAGCTCCATGGACCCTGGACTCATTTGAGCATCATTTCACCCAGTTCATTCACCATCCGATATGACTTAACGTTGGAGGGCATAAATTACAACAAAAAAGACATGTTTTAGAATAACAAGTGTTTGTAAGAGGAGTTGGTACAAAAGAAAGGTAGAGAAACTCATGTGAGTGCAAAACACAATTTCTTATCAAACATGGGCCTAAGGGAGAGAAAACTGAGAGACAGACATTTTTATTTTGTTATACCTACTTTCACTGAAGCAAATCCCAGCTAGATTTGTAACCAGTATGTCAATGGCTCCTTGTTAATTTTAAATTGAGAATCTTAGAGCTTTTTTATATGATTTACTTTGTAATTTACTTTGGAAATAAGCAGAATTGCCCCTCTTACGTTGATATGAGTGTTAAATCCTCTGCAGTTTGGCTGCTTTGTGACTTTTAATTCATATTGTTCAAGTTCATTATACTTATACAATTTTATTTACCCTTTTAGCAGAAAACCACAGAATGTCATGAGGTAAAATGAGCAGGAAAAACAAATGAAAAGATCTCTTATAAGAAGTAATGTTCAGGTATTATTATACCAAAAATAAAATTGTTAGCTTATTACCAATACTTAATCTGTATAAATAAATATCACTGTTTAACTATTACACAAATATGAATATTTGTTACAAAGGCTTCACTGATCTTAAGAAATTGCTGGTATTTCAAAATTCATTACACAATGTGTGTTTTTTAAAATAAATATCTTTTTCCAAACTATTAAATCTATCGGACCATTTAATTATTTTCATAATTTAACTTCAGGATTTATTTCATGGTTAAATGACCAAATATGATCTGCTATGGCCGTTTATACTTAATTTTTCTTTCTGATTTCCAAATTACATTTCGTCTTTCCAATATAAACCTGATCACAATCTAAACAATTAAATTGATAAATACCAAATTTTTATCAATTTTTTATAAATTAGTAACAAATATTTATATTTGTGTAATATTTATTGCTTCACTGTAGCTAGCTTCATTTTCTAGATAATCACTGTTTAAATTTTTAATTAAATTAAAAAACAGAATAGTTCAATAATTTATCCATCAGCTAAAAATTATTTCTGAATTTCATTAATAAGTGAAGTCAATAATTTATACAGATTGTGTATTTGTGATGTTTGATGTCACTGTTTCTAGCTTCCTTGCTACTTATAAGTAGTTGTAAGAAATTTTTTTTTGTTTACAATATAATCAAATTGCTCATATTATAAATATTGGGAAGCCCTGCTTTAAAGAAGTGGATAATGAGAGGTGATGAAAAGAATTACAACTAAATTGTTTTTTTAAAAAATAGGTTCTCTTTTCAGAAGGAAGGCCTACAAAATAGCTTAAATGTGTTAGTGAATTGTGTTAATTAAATAACTTTTGTAATGGCTGTGCTTCATTTGTATGTAGTTTTATTTTTGAAGTATTTATTCTTTGTATATATCAAAATTACATTTTTCTGAGAAATATTTTAGCAGAACATGTTTAGTTATTTCTGTGAACAGTGTTAGATATTGATTAATGGTTTGTGCTGTGAGGTTTGGGAAACAAGAGAATTACCACTAAATATATGTTATAGATACACCAGTCTGTATACAGTATTTCAAGCATAACAAATGACTCATAGTGGAACATTGATGTTTTAAACCATTTTATAAACATAAAGTCATAATACTTGATATACGAATAAAAATTGTACAAATGTGTGCAAAATTTCTTAGAGATTGCAACTTTTAATGACATTAAGAACTGGTTATCAAGAATTTGATAAGATTTCAGCTTTTTAGCACTTTAAGAATATATATATGACAAGGTGATACATGAACTTCATGAATATTAACTGAATTTCAGTTACGCTCAGATTTACATAGAATGTTGTATTATTTGGGGAGAAAAAATGCAATCTGTTATGAAAAATTATTAGCGTAAAATGTAAGTTGCTCTCAAAAGGTTTTAAGTACTACAAGATGGTTCAAAAGTTTCTTAATCCTTCTCTTCTGCCTCCCAATATTTAAAAATAAAACTTTTTAGATACATTTTTAAATTAATACAAAAGCCAAGGGACAGTCATAGAAATAATATTTACACAGTGTGAAAGTTATAAGGTATGAGACATAACAGAGTTCTGAGGGGGAACTTAAGTATGTCGACCTAAGGATCATAAAGGAAAATGTGAGGTGACAGGAGTCAGAGGGTGTCGTAATCTAAGAGACGACAGCAGAAGGCAGGCTCATTCGGTAAGTTTCGTTTAACTCCGTAAACATAAATGACAACTTTGAAATTCGCTATACACTGACATCTAGTGGCTAATACGCTAAGCTTTATCATGTCCGCCATATTTCGTTTTGATCAATTTTGAGGTTAATTAGCTAGCCAGTTTACAACAATCTTATGTTAGAATTAGAACTTTAGTTCGTCCTTGGCAACGTATACATGTTATGAGACACGTCAAAATGTATAAATACAGTAAATACATAGTCAGATTGATTACATACAATATACACAGTAGGCAGCTTTTCTATGGTTTCATGTGGTATTTGCATAGACTAATTTACTACAAGAAATGTCATAATATGAATATTACAGGATTGTGAATGTACTATGCTCCCAGTGCTCATTTACATGGTTATAGTTCTAAAAATTCATTAACCGTATAAAAACAGTGTGCATGCAAAAATTTTGTAACCTTATTCTTAAAGTGTTTTAATGATGCAGCTTGTTTAAATGAATTTGGAAGTTTATTATATAACATTATCCATTTGTAGTTAAAGCTTCCTTCATAACGGCTGTGATCTGAATGCAATTGAGCTGGCGTGGGCAAAACTAAGGAATGTTTTCAGAGGATGCAACGTTACTTGTGATATAAGCTTACCTTACACGCTATTTTGCTGAACTGTGTTTTTCAAGGTTGATCACACTGCAGAAACAAAAGAGCATTAGCTCTCACTTCTTCCTCTCTGCTTGCACCACACCGTAAATCCAGCGCTTAAGAAAACATGCGCGTACTGTATAGTTTACAGATTGAAAATTCCTGGTGGAAGCTCTTACAAGCAGCTCCTTCTCTCTGAAGCTTTGCACATCCCACTGGGAGTTCCAAGAATCAGAGACTGCTTCCAATCTGCAGGACAAAGGTTTTCAGAGAGTATATGGAATATTCAGAAGGATACTCCTTACCATGCAACACTGAGCAGCCAAGGAGTGTGAAGATGAAGTGGAGAAAGAGAGAATTCAGGGTATATAAATTACACCGTCCTGCAACATTTTCCTGTTTTTTGATGAAAATAGGCTACTTATATGGAAGCAAATGCGCTGATTTCGAAAATAACAGTTTTCACGTAACATGTACCATTTTTATGAAACTTGATACTTTTTATATATATTGCAATGATTTTCAAAATTTATTTTGGGGTTTGTGAGAAAACCGTATGTGATAAAAAGCATGGAAAACACCATTCAGTTTAGCACATCCAAGTTAGTTAATATGACCTCTCAGATCACAAATTTGCATTCTGTATTTATATGGGACTATTGCAATATTTCACTTGCTGTTTCTTAAATTTACCTTACTTTTAGTGATTGGGAGTGTGTTTGGGAACAAGCTCAAAAAGTTCCAAAGGTTTTATATTAAAAACATATGAAATAAAATGCAAAAGTTAGTAGGGACTTAAGAAACTTTTGGGCCACATTATGGATGCTTTCATATTTGTTATTCAATATGAAATGAAACATACTGGGGGTGGGGTGGGAACTACATCTGTGAAATAACTTGACCCTTGTTAATTTCACTAAGCACCATTGAATTACATGCTTTCTTTTCATTTATTGGTACATATTCAGTTGAAGCAATAAATGTCCAATAATTGACATTTATGTTGGTTTTTTTTTTAATGAATTTCTCTAGCTGATGTGATCCAAAAAGAGTAAATCTATTTTGTCAAGTTCTCTAAAATATTCATAATGCCATAATAGGAATGGGAATTTGTTTTGCTGAAGAGTCTTAAACAGCCAAAATCTCAAGTACCTCATAGCACTTTCTGATGTCATGTAAAAACATTTTTCAGTTTTGCATTCTTTTTTTTATTATTATTTATGAATGCCCTTTAACTGCTGTAACTCTCAATTTCCCATTGTATATTGCTTAATTTTGCTCAGAGGTTTCTTTGTCACACTTGAGGTTCTTCTACATGCTGTAAATCTGACACTGAACCACTGGTTTTACTTCCCTTCTGAAGGAAGCCATGATAAGAATTTTAATGCCCTAAAATAGCCCATCTCCAATGAATTTGAACCTGCAACCTTGGGAAACAGAGGCTAGCAAGTTATTATCCCTAGTCCACAGAGAATGACATTCTTCGAAGTATAAGGTCATAAAAACATATGGTAGCACATTCCGGGTTCTCTCCATTGTGCAGGACAACTGAGAGGTGCAATAAAATACTTCAAGCAGGTAATATATTCCTACTGTTTCATTAAACTAAATGGGCCCTCAGATATGTTTTTTGTGGCTAAGGTACTTATACCACAGAAAAGCTCTGGTCCTTTAAAAAGGAAATTTGCTCCTTTCCTTTTCTAGGACAACAGATTTTTTATTTCTGCAATACCAGTATGTCCAGGTATCCACTGAAGTAATATGGTTGTTTGGTTGGTATCTAATGTTAAGCAGTATTTTGATGTGAAGCTAGTACATTGACTGAAGGTTGGGCAGCGGAGTAGGTGGTTTACATCCATATCTTCTTTAAGTGTACAGAAAGGATACAGAGGAGATCTCACTATGCAGTTCTGAATAACTGTTTATTGATACAGTCATGGCCTGTTAGAAGTTTAAAAGTTGCTAGTGAGGATTTTCTTAATAGTGTATTGATTCTTGTCATTATGTTGCATAAATTTTCCCATAGTTTTCCTTTTGTTTGCAATGTGTTATCTTATTTAATTGTTTGATTGTTTATATAATTATTCTTTTGATAGAGCGATAACTTTGTGGCTCAATTGAGCGGGATGTCTCAGGTGGTTTCATCTGTGGCCTGCATTAAGGAGGCCTGGGTTCAATTCCTGTGGCCAACCTACCTGACTCATAGTTATTTTTCGGTTGTTTTCCCGGTTGTCATGTGAGAATGCGGAGTGGTTAATTACATCTCCCGTATTTCTTGTTCCTCCAGTTATCATTTCACATCATCTCTTATCTGGTGGCCTCTTTCAGGGTAGAAGTGTTGGGGGGTGTCGTGAATTGTCGTGAATCCTTGGGTTGGCCTCCCTATGTTTCCTCTCTCCTCATCCTTCCTCCCGGGGATGCCCCATTTGGGGCTCGAGTACAATGGACTACAGGTTTTGATGCCAAAACCCTTCCATAGTAATTCTAATTGCTCAAGTGAATTTCACCTAATTTTATTTCACTGGAGTAATATGATGATATGGGAAGGAAGAGTTGTTAAATGTTTCTGATATTCCCATACTAATAAAGATTTAAAATAATGGAAATAGAGGGCTTTAAGTGCAACTTGGCTGCCAGAATTTATTGAATTTGAGTCTTTAATTATGGACGCTCTTCACTTGCTGTGGCTCTTAGCATCCCATTCTATATGAAGAAAGACCAGTTAATTTTGTTCAGATGCCTCTTTATCAGACTTGAGGTTCATTTACGTGTTGTAGATATAGAATTTAGAATTATGTATTTCTCATCTTTCTTCTACATACATTTTCATTGATACATTGACATTTGTAACATTTCTTTCACACAATAACAAAATGACTTATTCACATTTAACATACCCTTCCTACCTGCTTGCCTTGAGTCTCGGTCTCAGTACACATAACCGCTGGTTTTCCGTGTATTGATGACCCTCCTCTCCCTTGTATCCCTTGTTCTGGTTTTCCAGCTCTTAATTGTTAGTTATTCTTCATCAATCTTAACCATTTCTCTCTGACTTTACCCAGATATTCACCTATATTTCTTACATTCTTTTCTCCTTTTACCAATAACATTTTCTTTATTATTAATACCTCCCCCCTCCCTAAAACTGTCCCACCTTTGTTGACAAAGTTGTTCTCTTCATATCTTTGTTTGCAATAAAGTATACTATGCCAATCTGTATCCTCTTCTCCACACATTGGGCATTTCCCTGTATCCTTATCATATCTAATACCTTTCAAATGTCTAACTCCTGTCCTTGCCCAGGCAAATCCTTCTCGCCCTGACTTATTACACACATCTAGGTACTTCTCCCTCCCCCACACTGTCTTTATATCCCGATGTCCTCAATGATCTTTTCTCCCTTACACTGGTAATGTCCACAATTTTGTATGGAGATTTAAAGGACGAATAAATAAAATATAACTTGGCTTTCTAAATCTTCCAGCCTGAATTCTACCTCTTTCCAAAAGCCCCTATAATAATACCCCTCGTTTCTCCAAATATGTCCCATACCTAGCTGTTCCATCAGTTCCCTTACTTTTTGCGCCCAAGACTCTCCCCATTTGCCTCTCATCTGCAAAAGAAAACATTTCTTGATAATATTGCTTTCCTCCAAATTGGCAACTCTGTATAGATATTTCAATACCCTTGAGAGAATTTTAACCCTTGTTGAATGTCTTTCCAACTCTAATTGTGCTGCCCCATTAGGTGAAGCTACTGGTAACCCCAAAATATATTTACAGAAGGATCTGTTAATAACGTCCACCTCTTCCCATGCTTCATCCACTCCCCATATCTCTGCCCCATGCAACAACTTATTTTTTCGAGATTTAACTGTATTGGAACACCACAGTGAAGCGAAAAATTATTAAATTTTAGATGAGTCGTATTTCTTACACATCTGCTTCACTTTCGTACCTATTTTGAGGACATGTTTCGCAAATCTTCGTTTGCATCTACGGCTCTTGTGCGACTGACGCTAGATCCAGCGGTGTGGGTAATTCTGGGGTTGTTGCTGCCATCTGTTGATTTAGCGATGAACTGAAATGTGGGATTCTCTTCTAGCGGGATTTCAAAGTTCATTAGTTGGTTTTTATGTTTTTCTATGTATATCCTCTCCCATATGACGAGTTCACTATGTTTTTGTACGTATTTTAGTAATTCTGTGCTATCTTCAATTTCATGATTTTCAGACCAGAAATGAGCTGCTATTGCGGACTTATCAATATTTTTGTATCTTAAGTGCCTGAAGTGTTCTTTCTTTCTAGTGCCAATGTTTCTTTTTGTCCTCCCTATGTAAATTTTTTCACAGTCTTTACACTTAATTTTGTAAATGCCTGACTTTTCCTCTGGTTTTATCTTATCAGTATTATTACTGTGAAGTAGGTTTTTAATGTTGTAATTGTTTTTTGCTGCCAATGTTATATTGTATTTCTTGAATATTTTTTGGAACTTTTTTGTGGCCCAGGGGTGGTAAGTAAATTTAGCAAATCTAGTTTCTTGTTTTATTGGTGTGAGAGCTGTGATCTGTTTTAATCTCTTTTGAAGTTTGAATAATTTTAGTTTTTTATCTACAATGTTTTTTCCATATCCATTTTTAATTGCAGTTTTTAAGATTTGATGGTATTCGTTTTGATATTCTTGCTGGCTGAGAGGTAGATTTACTAATCTGTGTGTGAGACTGTTGATGGTTGCATGTTTGTGTGGAATTGGGTTGAAACTATTTGCTTTGATGTAATTATCTGTGTGTGTTGCTTTTCTATGAATGCCAAATTCTAGTTTTTCATTGCCTTTTTTGATTTTAAGGTCTAAAAAAGGTAGAGTACAGTCCTCTTCAGTTTCTAGTGTGAATTGTATGCTGGGTTCTTGCAGGTTGAGTAGTTTCAAAGCATCATCTATTAGTTTGTAGGGCACTATTGCAAAGATGTCGTCTACGTATCTGTACCATGTTTTAAACATATGAGGGAAGGCTTTAGTAATATGTGTTTCGAAAAAACTCATGTATAGATTGGCCAAAAATGGTGATAGCGGGCTTCCCATAGCTAGTCCTGAAATTTGTTTATAATATTTTCCATCGAAGACAAAATAATTTTGATGTATACATAATTCAGTCATTGCCAAATATTCTTCTATTGCATTGGCATCCAGGTTTATAGAATTTAGCCATTTTTTCAGTTGAATCAAAAGTTTGTCTAATGGAATGCTAGGGAAGAGGGAGCGGACATCAAAGGATACTAAAGTGTCATGAGGTTTTAGTTTAAGATTTTGAATTTTTTCTACCAGGTCTAAAGAGTTTTTTATACTCAGAGTATGGAATTGTGGAAAGGACTGAAATTTTTTGGTTAGCCATTTTGCCAGAAGGTAAGTAGGAGTGTTTATATTATTTACAATGGGTCTCATGGGTATGTTGGGTTTGTGTATTTTAGGCAAACCATATATTCTTGCAAGGGTAGAAAGAAAGAACACTTCAGGCACTTAAGATACAAAAATATTGATAAGTCCGCAATAGCAGCTCATTTCTGGTCTGAAAATCATGAAATTGAAGATAGCACAGAATTACTAAAATACGTACAAAAACATAGTGAACTCGTCATATGGGAGAGGATATACATAGAAAAACATAAAAACCAACTAATGAACTTTGAAATCCCGCTAGAAGAGAATCCCACATTTCAGTTCATCGCTAAATCAACAGATGGCAGCAACAACCCCAGAATTACCCACACCGCTGGATCTAGCGTCAGTCGCACAAGAGCCGTAGATGCAAACGAAGATTTGCGAAACATGTCCTCAAAATAGGTACGAAAGTGAAGCAGATGTGTAAGAAATACGACTCATCTAAAATTTAATAACTTATTTTTTACTATGGCAGTATAGATCCTTTCCAGCCATTTGACATTAATGTCAGGTAATTTCCTTATACATGTTGTAGATATAAGATATGGGACCACTGGCTTTACTTTCCTTGTAAAGACGTCTAGAAAAATCTGTTGCCCTCTGCAAGGTTTAAACCCACAACCTTAGGAGCCAGAGGATAGCAAGTTACCTCCCTAGGCCATGGAGTTTATTAGAATATATTTTCCTATAATGGTCCTTTCACAGCTTTGGCAGGCATTTTCAAGATAAGTATCGCAGCCTGAAAGACAAGCTGATGCTATAGCATCTGCTTGTTGACTTGCCATAGAAGTCTGCTCCAATTTTTCCATTAGACATAACCATCAGTGTAGATTACATATTGGTTCTTGTGTACTAACTTGGATTTCTCTCCAGAGTCCATTTTGTGAGGAATAGCTATTTTGAAAGGTTGAGAATATATCATTTCTTCCAGCAAGTAGTCAGATTTCATTGATAATATGCAATCACCTATATTAATTAGAATTTTGTAAGAATAAGTTGATTATAACTTTCAGTATGATCCTCATAGGAATTGTCCAATATTTGCTTTTAACATGGATCAGTACTTTCTCAAATTGTACTTAATCACCACCTCTCCATTTGGCTGAGATGTCCATTTGTGTTATACTATTCTTTGTCCACCAAGCAATATAAGAAATAAGTTTAGTTATCTTAGAAATTCTTGAAAGACATCAAGAAGGTACTTGAGACAAAGTTTCTCTTCCCATCCATATACTGCAGTGAAGAACTATTGAAAATAATTAAAATAAATGAACGGATCACAACCAAGTATAAAATCACTGGAATGCCAAAGGTATTTTCCACTGCCACTTAGTTATAGGAAGATATTTGTTTATCTGATGAAAATAAATAATAAGAAAAAGACTGATGTAAATCCTAGTAATATGATTTTCTTTCTAAATGTTAAAGAACATCCAGCTATAAGTGATGTAGTAAAATATGCAGAATCTGTTGTAGCACATGTCCAATTTGCAACTATTTTATTTATTACAAAATTGAATCGAGAATATATTGACACATTGCTTCACTCACATTACAGTGTGAGTGAAGCAATGTGTCAATATATTCTCGATTCAATTTTGTACTAATTTGTGCTTCACTGTCCCTACGCTTCTTTCAAGTTTATACTTTGTGTATTTTATTTATGTTTAATATTTCCTTCATTTGGCTTCAAATTTTAGAATTTATTAGTGTACAAGCAATGAAATATGGCTAGACAGTAATACAGATAAAAGATTCGTAGTTATGATCATAATTCAGTAGCCTATTGTAAAATATACAATTGGTATCTTGTAGCCATACAAGTTAAGAATCCTTAAAATGAAATTAAAAGCCACATGGTTTTGGATGGGATGTGTTGGTTAAAGGATTAGAGGTCTCTCATTTCAATTAGGATCAGCAACCATTTTAACCATATATTCTACATTGGTACTATTTGTTAACAAAAATTTTAATTTTAATATTCTTGTTTTTACTAAGTGCAACAAATAAATCATAATACATAGGGTCGTTAAAATTTATGGTAATCCATTTATGGGCTCTTTCTACTGTGCAAGAGAACAGAGAGTTGCTGGGGAAATGGTGCTGTCAGAAGTACACCTAAATCCTTACTTCACTAACACAATAGCATAATATTTTCTTAAGCCCAATTTCGACTGTGTTCATCTTAATTTGTTGAAGTAGTGTGTTAATGATTTTTGAGGTGATTATTCTAAACTGGCATTGATTTCATCTAGTTTTCTTTCTGTTAAAAGTGATTTAAACTGTTTCTTATGTAATACTGAATCCAAAACTTCAAATTTATTAATGATAATGTAAAATGCCTTCTTATGACCTGATAATGGTCTCTTTTAGAGTAGAAGTATCTGTGGGTGTCTTGGCGTTGCATGGCAAAATGATATGCTCTTGGTAAAACTTCCTCCTCACGTAGGACGGTTTGCGGTCTTGGAATCCATCTGGTGGGGCCATTTCTGGACCACAGTAGGATGGAATGCCGGTTGTTCTGGACTGCCGAGTAGTTTCCAACTGGTAAAGTGTAGGGATCCTGTCCTCTGCACTGTCATGAGGCAGTCCTTGCCCATTAAGAACCTGATTGAGTCCTCCCAGCACTCAACACCTCATAATGTAGGAAAAGGTGACAGGTGAGGGTTACGGATAGGAGAGGTTTACTGGACAGGTCAGGGTTTCCCTCGGGGTTCGTTCTGCATGGACTCACTTCTCGGTTCCAGGGTCTGGGATACGTCTTGACTGCATATAGTGTGATTAGCAAAGAAAACACCTCGACTGTTCCATGATCGATTTATTCTCAAGTAATCAGGTACCTCATTTGCCACCTGGAGATTCACTGCTTGCAGGCTCATGTGATGTGTTTGGCGGTAATAACAGAGTTCTTTACACGTGTTGTGTATTCAGTGTATTCTTACCGCACTTGTATATATAACGTGACTTCACTTGAAAGAGAGTGTCTGTTATCAAAATTCATGGATTCATGTGTTGTGTATTCAAGGTATTCTTGCCGCACTTATATGTATGATGTGACTTCACTACGGCCCGACCAAGAGAGTGTCTCAGCTATCAAAATCACGGATCCACCATCCCCTGGATTTGCCCCTCTATCGTTACATTTTGAATTTTGTGGGAATCACGTGTGTAAGTTCTAAACTGTAATTGGTTGGTTTCCACTTCTAGTTTGAACTATCGTACAAATTTTGTATGTGCGCCTGACCGAATGTTGGTAGAAATGTTCCCACAGCGTCCACATAATTCCGAATCACGCACAGTGTGAAAGTTTAGGAATGCAACTAAGCTGCAATATAATTGCATTGAGCACGTATGGGGATTGGCATGAGAGTACAAAGCGACAAACTGACGCTCCACGTGGTTCGCAGGCATTGTGTTTCTAAGGTGGGCTTTGTTATGAAGAAAGCCAACCTACCTGTGTTCCCAAATTTCACTTTGCTGAGGGACCTCATATTTCTATTTCTCCATTCATCTACATATGTAGTCCGTCATACACTTCATATTTTTATATATATGCCCTATCTACTATAATGTGTTTTGCTATAATAGTTGTGTATTTCCATCCGATGCAAAATATTCAGTATAAAATATCTATGCAAACCTAATATTATTTTGATATAGCACATATTAAACGATTTTATGTTCATCACTAAGGGGAACAGTTATAGTCTCTTGCCTCATCCTTCTCCTGGGGATACCCCACTTGGAGGCATAGGTACAGTAGACCAAGTTTGGACCTCAATGCAGAATCCCCTCCAAAACATAGTCCAATCCAGTGGTTTCAAGTGCTAAAAACTAATAGGACCCATTTTATTTAATGAAACAATGAGAAATAATAATAATAATAATAATAATAATAATAATAATAATAATAATAATAATAATAATAATAATAATAATAACTTTATTCATCACAAACATTTACAAAGTGAGCATTAGCTCCATAAACAGGTGACACGTCAATGAAATATATAATAACAAATATTATTTACATTTATACAGGTGTTCACTAGTAGTGTACAATATTTAGGCAAAATGCCTTTAAAAAGTGGAGAGAGTACAGTTAAAGTTTATAAACTATCCTCAAGATATTCCCTTACTGAGTAATATGCTCTGTTTACCAGCATGTCTGACAGCTTTATTAAATGTTTTTATATCTTTTGTCTGCCTTATTTTAGTGGGTAATTTATTATACATTTTTACATTGCTGCTGCTTGTTTGTGAGATAAGGGTTTTAGTATGCCTCTGCTGGCACGAGTTCGCCGACAATCTCTTGTTCTCTCGTGTAGTAGTGAGGGCCCGAAAAGGATTACCAAGTTTTAATGATTATATACAATCTATATAATCATGTCACTCTTGAAATATCTGACATATGCAATTCTTTTATAAAATTATATTTTTATAATATGACTCAGAATTTTATATTGCATCTATTGATATATTCGGTGTAATACAATAGATTCAGAGTTTAAAAACTCAAGTTTGTAAATCCACTATGTATGAGGAAGCAGAAATTTAATTTCTCTCTATATATCCATGGTTTGACCCATATGGGCTTTTATTATTATGCAGTTTTTAAGGTTTTGTCATGTTTGTGAATTAAAAGGAAAGCAGTTAGTTCTTGATCAGCTACACAAATCAGCAATGACTGATATGGTTTCTATTGTTTAAAGGTTAATTATTTGGGACATAAAGGCACAAATTTTGCATATGTCTTAGGTTACTAAGCATGTAATGAAACAGACACAAGTACAGACTCCAGAAAAGATATGAAATATTATGGTACACATAGATAAATAATGTAACATGTCACTGAAATGATTGAACACACAGAAATGGAGCATTTCATGTAAATGTCATAATGTATCATGGAGCAATTAGTATTAATTTATAATATTTATATATCCCAACATAATTCAGTGTTTCTTGTTGAATATTTTTATTAAAATGTAATATATTAAGGTATTTAATCTACAAACTGTAAAAGCTACAATACCACTTTAGGTATAGAAAACCACTGTGTAACAAAGAGTAAGAGGGGAAAAAAAAAAATCAGCTATTTGCACATGCAACAATAAATTTCCAAAGACTATTGTGTTATCTTTGAATTTTATTGGAAAAGGTTATTTATAGATATTACAAAAAAAAATTGTATATAACAGTTAAGGATTTCTTAAGGGAAAAGAAGTAAAGAAAATCACTGTATAAAGGAAACTTTTGTTTTCCTTGTGAAAAAGTATACTTCTTAGACAATAGCAAATTTGCAGCAGTGATATCTACATTTTGAATTCTTCCTGCAATACAAAAATGGTTCACAAGAATAAAAATTGTACTGGATGCCATCAATTTATGCTTAGAAAGTTCTATTTACTCCAGGTTGCTGAAGGTTAAAGAGTAAATTATGTACACGTTTGTTAAGTATTTGTTGTAGTAGAGTTAATAACTGAGAGAAATTTTTTTTTTTCTCCTTGCTGCCTTCTTTAGTGTTGATTTGTGCCTTGCAGCAACCTGTTAAAGCACCCCATACAAATGATAAGAAGGTAAAGCCACTAATAATTTTAACCTAATTCTGCAATGTTTGAGTGACATTAGTGCCAATAGTTGACCATACATTGTCACCACATCTTTCTGAAACATATACTGTTTATTGCTGTGCATTTCTCTAAATATTTTCAATAATGTTGATAGATACAATTCTTTCAGTCACTGTTGCTAGTTAACAGCTGAATATTTTTATTTACAAACTATACTGCAGCTCTGTCTTGAATTTTACACACACTACTTTTTAGTTATTGGTGGATAATAACCAATTTAGGAATGACAACTAACTACTCTGATTATTTTCCGTACTCATTCAGTCTCCCACTCACATTCTATCAGTTATATAAAGGGCCCGGAAGTTTATCCAAAAAATAATACAACAGGTTAGTAGTGACAGGGTTATGCACTGCCTGTGTCTCATAAACATAGAGGAGGGGTAGATAGAGTCAACATGAAAAATTCAATACCTTGACCGGGATTTGAACCACGGATCTCCTGGTTTCCGACCAGTATCTCTAACCCATTGAGCTACCATGGCCAACGTGCCATCCTAACATTAAATTCTCCAATTGACTCATATATTTTCCTGGTAAACCACTAAGGGCTCTCGCATGGAGATACAACCTTTGTGGCGACTTACTATCTTAAGCCCCTAGTTGTTTACTGGGAAAATATATGAGTCAATTGGAGAATTTAATGTCAGGATGGAATGTTGGCCATGGTAGCTCAATGGGTTGGAGCGACTGGTTGGAAACCAGGAGATCCATGGTTCAAATCCTGGCCATGGCATTGAATTTTTCATGTTTTATTCTATCTATCTGAAACCTTAGCCTATATACGGCTATTGTGAAGAAATGAATAATTTCCATTAATTAACTTAATAAGAGTTAAATGATGAAGCTTGGGACTCAAGTACTTACGATAGTAAGTCACCACAAATGGTGTACCTTGGATGCGAGAGCCCCTAGTCATTTACCGGGAAAATATATGAGTCAATTGGAGAATTTAATGTCAGGAGGGCATGTTGGCCATGGTAGCTCAATGGGTTAGAGCAACTGGTCGGAAACCAGGAAATCTGTGGTTCAAATCCCAGCCATGGCATTGAATTTTTCATAGACTCTATCAATCTGAAACCTTAGCCTATATCCAGCTAGTGTGAAGAAATGATTAATTTCCATCAATTAACCTAAATAGAGGAGGGGATTGAATACGTGCGGTTGTGCATATATTCATACAACCAAGATCACAGGCAATGGTAATCTATCAAGCGTAGTCACATGACAGCCACAGTGTCATAGAACATATCGCACATTTACTCATAAATTATACAAAATAAACTTATCTTTTCCAGGTATATGAATAGAAACAAAAGAATTGTTAATATTTACAATGCACACAGTAAATGAAAAGCTAATTCATTGTGACAATACTGCATAATGTCTATGCATACGCCTCAGAGTACTCAATGTATCAACAGTTACATGTGCTACAGTCCTTCCCATACAATCTCATTTCGTCTATGGAAACCTATATTTTGTTGTCAGACATGGATTTTCTAACATCCTGAAGTACGTCTTCATAGCACTGCTTTAGGTATTCCTCGTGTATTGTGTATTCAGATGGCAATATTTTTCCTGTAGATTTTTCTAAAACTGCTTGATATAACTAATTTCTATCTTCCAGAAGGGGATGTTTGCTCCCACCATCATGTTGCACAGATCATAACAAAAACTACTTTGTCTGCATTAATGTTAGGCGCTGAAGACACATGTACATGTTTAGGCTTTCATGGCTGGCGTTAATCCAATAGAATGTTGTTTCTGGGCTTGAAGCTGTGGTCTAGATGATGAAAAAATATCTGACGTTTCGCCCGACGGAGCTACGAACAAAATGTCAGCTATTTTTTCATCGTCTAGACCACGGCCTTCAAGCCTGGAAACAACATTCTATTGACTGAAGGCACATTTTGCTCTCTCTTTCTCTGTTTACCAATAGCACGAGTTGATGACTAACTCAGTTGACAATCTGTACCTTGTGCTCAACTAACTTCACAAATTTTTAGCTGGGGAGAGAGAAGAGGGAAAATGTAAAGTAAAGAGTTATATATTATGCCTATAAGGAAATATGTTTTTGGATTGGCCCCATAGTTCAGTTGTGAAGCACTTGCCTGCCTAATGAGGGGTCCTGGATTTGATTCCGTGCTGAGGGATGGGAATTTTGCGCTAGCCAAGTGTGAATGTGTGTGTGATCTAATGCAGTGTTTCTGAAAGTGGGGTCCATGAGGTGATATCAGGGGGTCCGCGAGGTGTTCCATTAAGTCAAGTTATAATGTTGAATTAAAACAATAGAAAGCATAGAATTGTATTTACTGAGTCAGTTATTTGCTCTGTGCCGAACTACATATGTTTTACTTAACATAAAAACTTAACAACAACTATGGGGGGTTCATGAACAAGTTGGTAGATGATAAGGGGGTCCTTGAGGCAGAAGAGTTTGAGAAACACTGATCTAATGCACCAAACCCAAAGCAAAATCACTGTATACGACTTTTGTAGTTAGGCGAGATAAGACAGAGCAATTAAAAAATACGTTTTTAAACGCTTTGAAAATTTCCTGTAATATTACAATTTATTCATAGCTACCACAATATGCATAATATTCGCAAAACTTGGCTATGTATAAAAGTCCATTCAAATTTCAATAAATCAAACAATTTGTTTCCATAAATTTTACATTAACAGTGAGAGCACCAACAAGGTCCATGAAATAAACTTGGTTCAATTTAATCATTATATTCATTTCTGCTAAAATATATATCCATTCATAATTCTTCAAAATAGTTAATAATCAAGAGGCACAGTCCATGCTAAGTCTTATAGTTCAATTATTTCTTTGGGGCTAAGGCTGTGTTGAAGATATTTTCAATTAACTCCATTATTATAATTATGGAGCTGAGCATAGTTAAATTATCAAGCTTCCTATGAAAGATGAATGGTGCAGATTTTAAGAACCAGAAATAGGACTGGTGCCCACTCAGCATCATGACGAAATTGAGGAGCTATGCCAGGTTGCCAACCCTGGTCTAGAAAACCAACTTTCCAACTAGGGTACCATGATGCTGACCACATCAACTCCCCATATCGGTTGGATGATTGCCCATCTCTGCCTCGAATATGTGGGCATGAGGCTGGCAGTTGGTTTGGCAGTATGGCCCACTAGGGCTATTACCCCATGGGTTACGTTTTTATGATAGATGAGTTAAGAAATGTAACAACCAATTTCTCAATGCAGTTTATAATTTCCTTACTTTTAATTTTTTTCTGCTACGTACATATTAGGTAGAGAAGTTACTACATTCCAACCAAAAATTGATGCTGAGATTGTGTTAAAAATACACCTTTTGAGGACCCCTAAAAATAAAAAAAATAATATTTTTAGGAAAAGGTTGTGTGTGTTTTTGTGTGTGAGAGTGAGATTGAGATCAGCATAACTCTTAAAAAAGGAAAAAATATCAATTGAATCCATTCTTTGTCTTTTAAGTTAAACATATTTCAAGAAAATAGCCTGCCTGCCTCGTTAGCGTGGTGGTAGTGTGTCTGTCTCGCGTTCAAGAGGTCCCGAGTTCAAATCTCGGTCAGAGTGAGCTACCTGGATACGGTTTTTTCTGGGGTTTTCCCTTATCCTGAAAGACGAATGTCGGGTAACTCTAAGCTCTATGCACCCTGGACTCATTTGAGCATCATTTCACCTATTCCATTCGTCCGATATGACTTAACACTGGAGGATGTAAATTAAAAAAAAAAAAGAAGCCCCAACCCAGACCACCCTTTACATGTGACATTTGTCAAAAATTTGATTTTCTCAAAAATGGCTCTAATGAATTTGATTAAAATACTTATGTTTAAGATATTTACTTACTAAATGAAATGTATCCCCTGGATTTTCTGGGAATTCCCCAGAAGTCCTCTTCATTCTGAACAGCTTTTGCATAACTGGTAAACTGTAATAACTAGAACAAAATCTTACTGCAGAAAAAAAATGTAGATCTTATTAAAACACATGATTGGAATTTATGAGATTCCTTGTTATTTCTTTGAATTTTCCAATATGTTTACATTTCTCAAATAGGAAGTTATTCATTTTTGTCGTGGACATTCAAAGAAAATAGGATGTCAAAACTGTTACACAGTGACCAGCTCTTAAAATATTTCACTACTGCTCAAGCTTACTGGTATTCCCATTGTACCTACAAGGAAATATGTAACAAGATAATTTCTGCATATATCTGTCTCAATATGAAGTAAATAAATGAATATACATTTTTAGAATATATTATACAAGAATGAGTAGAGAAAGTCACGCAAGTGTGGACATATTTTTAAAAAGAGGATTTTGAACATATTCAATATACTGTCCACCCAACACAAGAAGGCAAGGCAGAGGAATGTGTAATGTAATCCCTTTTGCTGTCCGCATGAAGTTTATACTTGCCATCTGGATATAATATCGATGCTATGCTCATCTAAAATGCATCCTTTCTACCACAGAACATTACCACACACGACTTCAGCGGGAGGCCATCGAAATTTACAAACATCCTAATAATTTCAACAGAAAGGAAGAAGCCTTAAAACTAAATAGGAACTGGCATCCTGTTCTCGAAAACAGGAAACGCCATTTAACCACCAAAAATGACGCGAACCAATCACAGGACACCATTGCCGGACTACCCAGGCTCCGCCCCCCCCAACTACCAGTACAAATAGCGCGACTCAGGCTTCGACCGTACCACTGATGATGTCTGCCGTAGTTGTGGACGAAACGTTTGGTTCTTACTCCAACAGACCGCGGCAAAACAGCCCGGAAACAACCAATTGTATTATGTACTCCGGCCGTGAAAGCTTACGTTCTCTCTAAAATGCAGTGTTGTCACATAATTCCCCCATGCTTAATACCTAATCACATCACTGCAGTTATTGAAACGAGCATTAGATCTGACAGCATGGGTGACTCATATACACACTCATACACTCATTTCGTATTAAACAGATCCTTTACCAGAGCAGATAAATAGTTCAAGCCCCTCCTCCTCCTTCAGACCCTCCATGCCTTCTTGTGGTGGGTCGACAGTAAATAAATTCTGATGATGTCTCTCTTAGTCACAGGTCATGTGACGTCATGTAGAATTTGTGGATTCATGAATCCACATTTCCACTACTATCCACAAGTACCATTGTTGTTTCCACATTCTCCAGCTCTAACTATTGTGGGAGAGCAGACAAAGCAGACATTTAGCACCTCATGTCATCTAATCATAGAAATGTATTCATTAATTTTTAGATGAGTCGTATTTATTACACATCTGCTTCACTTTCGTAAGTGAAGCAGATGTGTAATAAATACGACTCATTTAAAAATTAATAATTATTTCGCTTCACTGTGGTGTTCTAATACAGTTACATCTCGATAGAAATGTATGTTCACAATAATATAATTAATTGATGCACATCTATATATGTAGTGATTTTGATTCATTTTAGTATTGGTGCATTGAGTGTTACAGTAATATACACAAAATAAAAGGAAGAAATATATTTAATTTATCTTTAAAGAAAGGAAGTTAATTATGATCTTCAGGTCACTAAAGATATAATAATATAATACTATTGTATTCTTTATCACTTTCCCAGAATACCATTCACATAATAACATTGATTTTAAAAAGACTACCTTAGAGTGTTTAGGTGTTCATAGATGGCAGGATGTGTATATGTCAAGAAGTTCATTTATATAATGGTCCCAAATGTTAGTCATTCACAATAAAATGCATAATTTCAGTGCTGACATGTGGAAAACATTAGTATGCAATCGTTGAAGTTCATTAACAATTAAAGGCAGGAGGGATGTGTGCTTGAATGCAATACAAGTTAGCGGGACACAGAGTATAAATGGCATCAGATGTACAGCACGGTCATCAAATGTCAAACTTTGAAAACAACGTAAGGTAGTACTCTGTGAACTAGGGAAGCACTGCCTTGCAAGTATATGCAGACACAAGGGCAGGGTGTAGTATAATGCGACTGTTTTGTTGTTTTCTCTCGTAGTGAGGTAGTTGTCATGGTCAGGCTATACCTACCTGCAATTGTTTACATGCACGAGCAATAACAGTACAGTCCATGTGCAGTATACCTAAGGAAAAATGCACATGCCTCCGGCCTTTGTTAATAATATAAAATCCTGCAAATTGTTATTTCTTAGTGTTTTTGTTACTTTTTCCTTTGTTTTTCTTCTTTTTTAATGTTTCTAATATTTAAGACAGTCTTGGAAATTTCATACATATTAAATACAGTATTTTAGTTAATATTTTTAATGCAGAACTTTATTAGTTCTGAATATGAATACAATATAAAAGGAAAAACATTGTTTGCTTTTTTAGAATAAAAGAAGTTTTCAATTTTATTAAAATATTTGAACATAGCATATGCATCATTATGCAGTTAAAATTTCAAAGAATTGTTAAATGCTCATATAAGTGCTATCAAGTACTTCTACAAATCAAGAAGTGCAGATCAGTCTGCCATTTTTGTGCCAAGAAGTTTGTTAGTGAAGTAGTGTTTTAACAGGTGAAAAAGGGAGATAATAAGGAAAACTGAGAATTGTTTATGCACAATAAGTGGTTTATAACAGACTGAAAAATCTGTGTGCAGAAATTAGAAACTGTGTTTGAATAAGATTTTCCCTTTGGAGTTGGAATTGTAAGTACTTGAGTCACAGGCTTCATCATTTAACTCTTATTATTTTAGTTAATTCATGGAAATTAATAATTTCTTCACACTAGCTGTATATAGGCTAAGGTTTTTGATAGATAGAGTCAACATGAAAAATTCATTGGCCGACATTGACTTACGATAGTAAGTCGCCACAAACGGTGTATCTCGGATGTGAGAGCCCCTGTGGTTTACTAGGGAAATATTTGAGTCAAATGGAGAATTTAATATCAGGATGACACATTGGCCATGGCAGCTCAATGGGTTAGAGCGACTGGATGGAAACCAGGAGATCCATGGTTCAAATCCTGGCCATGGCATTGAATTTTTCATGTTGACTATCTATCAAAAACCTTAGTCTATATATGACTAGTGTGAAGAAATGATTAATTTCCATCAATTAACTAAAATGAAAAGATCTTTAATGATTTTTATTAAAATATATGTTAACATATTTTCTTGATAAATGAAATATGTATCTTGAATTTTCTGGAAATAGCCACTGAAGTGCTCTTCATTCTGAATGATTGTCTTTTGCAACTGGTAAATCTTAAGAGATAGACAGAGTCTTACTACACAGAAAATTTCCATTGATTGAAAATGAACAATTTAATGCACATAAATTATTTTGTGGTATTAACTAATTACAAAACACTCCTTTATTGATATAAATCCGAGAGAGATGGCTCGGGTGGTTTCGTCCGTGACCCACATTCAAGAGGTCTGAGTCTGCTTCCCATGGCCGGCCTACCTGACCCATGGTTTTTTCCGGGATTTACTCGGGTCATCAGGTGAATACATCCCCCAAATTTCCTGAACCTCCATTTCATCTCCATTATTGTTTCACATCATCTCTCATCTGGTAGTCTCTTTCAGGGTAGAAGAATTGACAGGAGTCTAGGCACTGTACGGCAGGATGATATGCTCCAGGTAAACATCTCTTCCGGTAGAATGGTCTCCAGTCTTTGGGCCTGCCTAGTGGGCCGTTTCAGAACTACAGTGGGATACCAGTTGTATTGGCCTGCCCATCTGGTCAGTAGTAGGGACACTACTCTACACTGTCGTGACTTCTTGGGTTGTCTGCCCTCTTTCTCCTCTCGCCTCATCCTTCCTCACGAGGATGGCCCACTTGAGGCATAGGCACAATAGATCAAGACTGGTCTACATACCGAATTACCAAATCCTCTCTGTAAGATTCTATCCTATCCTATTGATTTGAATGTTCAAATACTTATACTTTTTTGAATGGGAAGCTTTTACATGGCCTTTTGCTGCTTTGTCATAGTCATGCAGGGAAACTGAATTTAAAACCATCAATAACATTTCACTCTTAAAACATTTGAGCATTGCTTGAAAGCTACTAATATTCCTGTAAACCTGTTGTACCAACAAGATAGTTACAAGAGTGCACCATATCAAGTGCTTTTGGCATTACAATTCCAACTCCAGAAAACAAATCCATAACGTGTTTGGTTTTCCAGATTCTTATATCATTGTTCTTCCTCTTTTCTATATGAGGAAGGCACAAATAGAAGTTTGAATAGTTATAAATAAAAGCATTGTTAATAGTGACGCTAATTTCATGTATAAAAACTAAAATTGAGTCATACCTTTTAAAACTTGTAACTTCACTCATGTCCTTTTGCAAAATCAGGAATGTTTTCGAAACTGTTGCAGTTTCATCCTCAGCTGATTAGCGACTCATCACAGTTGGTTGTTTATACCTCCTTTCGGTTTACTTGTCTTGTGGATCATGAAGGTGAAGATCACTTCTATAGTGCGATCCATATAAACCTGAACCATTTCAATACGCCATAACTTTTCGAAAACGTTCCTGATTTGGGAAAAGGACGTGAGTGAAGTTACAAGTTTTAAAAGGTATGACTTAATTTTAGTCTTTATACACAAATAGAAGTGTTGAAATTTACCAGAAGCCTTACATTCAGTTTCCCTGAACATAAATACTAAGAATATAACTGAGTAAAGCATTAAAGGAAAATAAATAAAAGTCTTGAAAAATGAATGTGATCATTGATGTTGTGTTTTAAATGGTTAACACTTCTATAAAGTGTAAGAGGAATGTAAATGGACTACTGTGCTTCTATAAGAAAACATCTAATAAGTGCCAAATGTAATTTGCATGCTGGATATAAAAATCAATCATTTTTACACAATTTTGTATAAATTCAAAAGATGATGTTTTGATAATAATTCATTAGTGTCATTTTTATATATAGATATATTGACTTTAGGTATAAACTTCTTGCACGTGATTTAGAATGTAAGATATTCTTAGTGATTTTTCTCGGAAACCAAGGGACAAAGAACGAGCAGCACATTAGATGGCTGTGAGAAGTTTAGTGTATTTACATGCCAAAAATTGTGGTGTTCTTGCCAATAAGGTGTGCACTTGAGTGGTTAAAATGTAGCATGAAAACTTGTTTTAGTTAATTATTATCTAGTTCAATATATTATTCTTATTGCATTTTAGTATTATGTGAAGAAAAATGTATGCTCTGAAATAAATATTATTCATTCTTGCTTAAACATTTAAAATAAGTTGCAATGATAAAATATGTTCTGAAGGGCTTTATCTAGATTGATTATGTCAAAATGAAAACAAAGGTGAATTTGTAAATTGACCATAGTGTTCTTTATTTATCATTGGTGACTTTTGAAACCAGTATTTTATTTATGGACATCTGGTTTTATTCATGTTAAGAAAAGTGAGGCAATTTTAGTTAATTGATGGAAATTAATTATTTCTTCACACTAGCCACCGTATATAGGCTAAGGTCTTTGATAGATAGAGCCAACATGAAAAATTCAATGCCATGGCCGGGATTTGAACCACGGATCTCCTGGTTTCCATCCAGTCGCTCTAACCCATTGAGCTACCATGGCCAACTTGCCATCATGACATTAAATTCTCCATTTGACTCGTATATTTTCCTGGTATACCACTAGGGGCTCTCGCATTCGACATACATGTTTGTGGCAACTTACTATTGTAAGTACTTGAGTCCCAGGCTTCATCATTTAACTCTTATTATTTTAGTTAATTGATGGAATTTTTCATGTTGACTCTATCAAAGACCTTAGCCTATATACGGCTAGTGTGAAGAAATGATTAATTTCCATCAATTAACTAAAATAATAAGAGTTAAATGATGAAGCCTGGGACCCAAGTACTTGATAGTAAGTCGCAACAAACAGTGTATCTCGAATGCGAGAGCCCCTAGTGGTCTACCAGGAAAATATACGAGTCAAATGGAGAATTTAATGTCATGACAGCATGTTGGCCATGGTAGCTCAATGGATTAGAGCGACTGGATGGAAACCAGGAGATCCGTGGTTCAAATCCCGGGCATGGCATTGAATTTTTCATGTTGAATCTACCTATCAAAGTGGGGCAATGTTTAATTCAGCAAGGAAGGAAGGTTTTTAAGCATCGGACTAACTTGTACCAAAAATAGAATTTGTAAAGTTGTTTTCTTTGCCATGGGATATTATTGAGGTACTAAGCTTTTACAATTTTCGGAGTGCCCTGTTTTGGCCCAGGCCACTGCTACACAGGACAGTCCATTAAGTATATTTGCAGACGTGTTACAATATGTGTTGTTACAGAATACTCACCTATTATTCCTTCCCTCTTTTTACAGTCCATATCCACTTGTTTTTTACCTTTCTTTAAAATTGTCCTATGTTTTCATAATTTTTGTTTAAAACCTTGATTAAGCTAATTCTTATGTTCATCTTTGGTATTTGACATTCTTTCCTCCACATCTCCATTTCCTTACAGTCAAACAGTATATGTTCTATATCTTCTTTGTCCCCACACAATGGGCACTCGTCTTGCGGGTATCCATTTCTTTGACCTCTTAATCTCCATATCCCTGCTCTTAACCATGCTAACCCCTCTCTTTCTTCACTGCTCGTACTATCTATATACCTCTCCCTCCCCCAGCTATTTTTTAATGGAATATAGAAGACAAGTGATCTCTTCTCTGCTAACTGACTAAACAGTTTCTGAATCTTAATGTCTTCAAATCTTATTCTGGCCCCTTTCCAAAAACCTTTATAATTAGTTTCTCTCTTTCTCCAAATATCACCCCGTTGGATATTAGAGATTTTGATTTGCTGAGCCTTAAATGGAAAATTTGACTCTTAATCTGTTTAGTCATTTGCATTAATTTACTGATTGAAGACTATACTTCCTTTCCGTTTACTTGTCTTGTGGATCATGAAGGTGAAGATCGCTTCTATAGTGTGATCCATATAAGCCTGAACCATTTCAATAAGCCATATCTTTTGAACCAATAATAGGACACATATGCAACTTTGGAAGAATGTAATACACAATTGGGAAATTACTGACTGACTGTACTGACTTTACTGACTGCCACTTTTTGCTTGTATTGCCTCCATTCTAGTCTTCTTCTTACTACTCCCTTTCTTCTCTCTGTCTTACTTGGTATCCTTTCTTTATTCATTCTTGCTACATGCCCAAGCCATCTTAGTTGATTCCTCTCTAGTGTCTCAATTATATTCTCTTGTACTTTACCATTTCCTCAAGTATTTCAACTTCTTTGGCATCAGGGAAGTTATGTTTCACAGCTCTAGTCTCATTTTCCTTTTCATTCCAGGTCATCTTTGTGCATAGTTCTCTCCAGTTCTTTCTCCTATACTTTGGATGAGTAATACTCAAGTAGGTTATTAGCCAAAACCCCACCTCAGTAGCTTAGATGGTAGCGCATGTGCCTCACGTTAAAGAGGTCCCAAGTTCGAATCTCGGTCAGCGTGAGTCACCTGGATAAGGTTTCTTCAGGGATTTTCACTTATCCTGAAAGTTGAATGTCAGGTAACTCTAAGCTCTGTGGACCCTAGGCTCATTTGAGCATCATTTCACCCACATGATTCATTTGTCCGATATAACGTAACATTGTAGGATGTAAATGGATGGAAAAAAGAACATTGTTTACCAGTTTGATACAAATTCCTTAATACTAGAATTGCTGAGGGGTTTATTTGCATTTACTTACACAGTAAACTTGCATTTTATTTTTCAGAAGATCAACAGCCACTCTTGTCTGGATATGTTAATAAAACTTAATATTCCAGAAGGAGGTAAAATAAAAGGGAAATTGTTGGATAAGCCACAATAATATCTGGGAAGATATCTACTGAATGAATTAAAAATGCAGGAGTTAAACACTAATGTTGTTCAAGATGCAGATCACAAGTAAATGCAGTCTAGAATCAGTTATACATATTTTTTAATTTACAATTTGAGAGTCTTGTGCCATGCCCATCTCAACTGTTTTCATACGTCCCATTAATTAAATAATTTTGAATGAAACACCGGAATCCAGATACTACCTTTAAGCCAACAGAGTAAATGAAAGGAAGAGTAATCAATATAATAAAAGTTAAGGGTTCACGTCCAATAGAAATAAAAACCTGCTTGAGATAGAAACTGAAGAGATAAGTCCATTTGCAGCCGAGCTCAGAAAGAGCTATCAAACGAATAATGAAACATGATGTGAGTAAGCAGAGAATGAAACGGAATATTCAACTTCTGTTAAGAAACAATATGATTTCAAACAAAATTAGGAACAGAAACCGAAGGCTGTTATATTTTAAAGGTCCATATAAAAATTGTGTATATGTTCTCCATTGACACATTCGAAGCTGTGGACAAAAGGACCAATAAAGTTCTTCAAAAATTTCACAAGGAACTATTTAAACTAATACAACATCCTACCAAATTCTAAGAAAAGGAAAGAGGAAGGAAAACAGACAAAAGAAGATAAAAATATATCAGAAAGGATTATGAACACTAATGAATGCCATTCATATGAAATGGAAATGCTTAATGTTAATAGGTATTCTGTATCACAAAAAGGGTTTATGGTAAAGGCTTTTTAAGGGAGTAATTTAAAAACTGCATATAATCAAGTTAATACCTAATTTTAAAAGTGTATAGAAAAATATATGTGTATTAAAAATACCTAAGATATACAACAAAAATAATATTTTAGAGTACCAGTTTCTTAATTATTATTATCAAAAGAAAATTGTCGTTTTGTTACTCATTACACTACACTGGTTATAAGATTTTTTGTAATTTACGTCCTCCAACGTTAAGTCATGTCGGACGATGACTGAAATTGGTGAAATGATGGTCAAATGCGTCGGGGTCCATGGAGCTTAGAGTTACCGAACATTTGTCTTTCAGGATAAAGGAAAACCCTAGAAAAAACCTTATTCAGGTAACTCATCCTGACCGAGATTCAAACTCGCGACCTCTTTAACGTGAGGCAGACAAGCTAATACGATATTGTGACTTTGTGGGTTCGTGAAATGAAAAGTCCAATTACACAAACTCAACAATGTTCTTTATTTCTACCGACTTACAGTTTGACACTTGCCAATTACACAGAATTACGTGCTGCACACAATTACAATTCACCAGTTCGTCCGTTACAATTTCACTTGCACTAGTAATTACGGACAATACTCCGATGCACGTACAGTCTTCTCGTTCCTTAACACGGCGCTCGTTCGCTAGCACGTCAAACACTGACTGACTAACACTGCCTTCTTACACCAAGAACTGTCCTCACTCACACACACTAACCAACTGATTGACCAACTCCACTCTGTCTGTCTGTAACCCTCTTTAAATAGGAATATCGCCAACTTCTGGTGTTTACAGGATTGTTCTAGTAACAGAAAGATCGAGAACCAGGTGTAAGGAAACATACGGCACAGTCATGTTTTTCCGCCAACCACAGCCTGTCACCACTATAGGACAAACGAGGCGAGGGCGTGGCTAACCGAACCTTCCCTGTCTCCCGCTGCCAGCTGCTTTCACAGGGTGTTCCAGCGCTCCCGTTACACTGCTCCCTCCTCAAAGCTGTTCGCCTCGAACAGCCCCATCGTAGCGTGCGAGGCGGTCCAGGTGTACCACCAGCATCTGCTCGGAGTCTCAGCCAGAAGTAGCGCTGCCGTAGTTTGTGAATCATTCGGTTCGCTCCCAGGTGTCCTCCTGAAGTACCGGCGTGCACTTCCTCCAAGACTTCCGGGACCTTGCTCCGGGGAAGTACCAACTGTTCTCTCTGCGCCTTCCCATCGGGTGACTCCCATACCCGGAACAGCACGCCCTCTCTGGTCTTCAACGAGTCCCATCGGGCCCAGTGCGACTTGTAGGTGGCGCTCCTCGGTGCGATGTCCTCCCAGGTTGGTCTCGTCCCTGCGTCCACTTCCCTCAAGAGTGGCCCCAAGTCTGCGTCCGCCAGCTGCTCCCTCCTCAGGCCTGCGCTATCCCAGCCTTCAGCAGGCACTGCCACAACTACTCGGACTGCTGCGGCACGCTCCTTCTCTTCCACTCTTGTGCGCTCATGGCCGTCCTGGATCTGCGATAGGACACCTCCAATGCAATGGTCACTAGCGTCGGTGTCCACAATGAAGGCGCCACCCGGTTGTGGGAAACCCAAGGTTGGAACACTGCACAGGGTCTCCTTCGGGTGCTGGAAAGCGTCTTCGGCGTCCTCCGTCCACACATAAGGCCGGTTTTCCTCCGTCAGGCGGGTGAGGGGTTTTGCGATGTTGTCGGCCTTTTCCTCTAAATCATTAAGGCGGTCGTCTACTTGACCCTTCCGTTTGCCCAGGTTCGCGACGTCATCCCTCACGCCGGCCAACCGTTCCTCAAACTTGGCGGCGAGAGCCTCGTTCGCCACCTTCATTTGGGTAGCCAGACCGTCATTCGCTGCTCTCATTTCCGTGGTTAACTCGGCCTTCATTTGTTCCATCTTCTCGGTGATGTTGCCCCTAGCCGTCCTGATTAGTTTCAGTTCCGCGGCCAGGTTATTTCTAGTCTCCAGCATCTCTGTTAATTCGGCCCGCATTTCTTCCATCTTCCTGGTGATGTTGTCTTTAGCCGTCTTCATTTCTTCCAGTTCCGCTAAAATCTTTTCTAATGCTGCCTCCATCGTTGTAATGTTCGGTGATGTTGTTTTCCCGCTTCCTGACACCAGTGTGACTTTGTGGGTTCGTGAAATGAAAAGTCCAATTACACAAACTCAACAATGTTCTTTATTTCTACCGACTTACAGTTTGACACTTGCCAATTACACAGAATTACGTGCTGCACACAATTACAATTCACCAGTTCGTCCGTTACAATTTCACTTGCACTAGTAATTACGGACAATACTCCGATGCACGTACAGTCTTCTCGTTCCTTAACACGGCGCTCGTTCGCTAGCACGTCAAACACTGACTGACTAACACTGCCTTCTTACACCAAGAACTGTCCTCACTCACACACACTAACCAGCTGATTGACCAACTCCACTCTGTCTGTCTGTAACCCTCTTTAAATAGGAATATCGCCAACTTCTGGTGTTTACAGGATTGTTCTAGTAACAGAAAGATCGAGAACCAGGTGTAAGGAAACATACGGCACAGTCATGTTTTTCCGCCAACCACAGCCTGTCACCACTATAGGACAAACGAGGCGAGGGCGTGGCTAACCGAACCTTCCCTGTCTCCCGCTGCCAGCTGCTTTCACAGGGTGTTCCAGCGCTCCCGTTACAATACTGTGACTGGGTAGGTTACATAGATGTGGAAATCTGGTCTGCAGAAATTTATAACAACTTTTGCTGCAGTAAAAACGTGTGAAATCGACAATCAGTTGTCTTAAAGGCTGACTCGATGTTTTGCTGTACAAAAACAAATGAATGAAATTACTGCGGTACACTTCAACCGTCGACTGTCGCAATAACCAACAAACAACTGCCGCTCTTGACACCTAGCAGGTATTTATACCTCCCCAGCCATTGCTTATAGAAAGCAGCAGATCTTTTGAGAACTTTCGCGGCCGCAACAATGGGCAGAGTACTCTGGAGCCTCTCTCTGTCCTTTTCTCTCCTGCCCACGCGCCCTGCTCCGGCCTGTGGCAGCAGCACAACAATGCCACACAGTGACACTGCCCCCTCCTCAAGGCTGGTCGTCCCGAACAGCACCATCGTATCGGGCCAAACGATCCAGGTGTACCACCAACATCTTTCCTCGGGGCATCTTCTGGATGCGGTAGCCCACGTCGTTAATTCTCTTTACCGCCCGGTGCGGTCCTTGCCACGGCTGTTAAAGTTTTGGGCAGTGTCCCTTGGTCCGGGTAGGGTGGTACAACCAGACCAGGTCACCTTGCTGGAATCCTTGGCTGTTGACTTGCCTGTCGTACCGGATCTTCATGCGGTTGCTCACCATCTGTATGTTCTGACAGACATCTCATGCATATCATGGAGATGGTCTACAGGGTTTCCCACAAACTCAGTTGTTGGTTCCTAGCTTCCGGGGGGCTCCCAAAGGTCAGGTCACAAAGAAGGCGTAGCTCTTGGCCGAACAGTAAGCTTACTGACGTCAGCCCAGTGGTGTCGTGTGTTGACGAGCGGCAAGCCAGCAAGAACAGTGGCATCTTGACGTCCCAGTCTCGCTGATGACTGGCCACGACCTACCTCAGGTGTTCTTCTAGGGTCTTGATGTATCTCTCGACCATGCCGTCCGGCTGTGGATGTAGAGGCGTTGTCCGTGTTTTGTTCACCCCAAGTTTTTATAGTGCCTCCTTCATCAGCTGGAAGTCAAAATTGGTGCCCTGGTTGCTGTGGAGCAATAACGGCACCCCAAAATGGCAGAACAGTTGCTCCACGAGGCAATTGGTAATCGTCTTCGTCTCCTGGTTCGGGATGGCATACACCTCCGACCACTTGGTGAAGTAGTCAACGGCCACCATCAGGTGCTTGTTGCCTCGGTCGAACACAGGGAATTGTCCAGCTATGTTGACAGTGATGCGTTCGAAAGGCGCTCCGAAATTGTACTGCTGCATGTGACCCCGGCTCCTAGTCTGGGGCCCGCGAGTTGCCGCTCACACGTGACATTGGCGGCACCATCTTTTAGCATCTGCTTGGAGCCTCAGCCAGTAGTAGCCCTGTCGGAGTTTGTCGATCGTTTGATTTGCTCCCAGGTGTTCTGAAGTACCTGCGTGGACTTCCTCCAAGACTTCCGGGATGTTACTCCGCGAAGTACCAACTACTCTCTCTGCGCCTTCCCATCGGGTGATTCCCATACCCCGAACAGTCCCCGTAGGGGAAGGGATCCGTCCCTTTCAGCTGCCAAAGTGCGGGCGCTGCGGACCCTTAGCACTCGTGGTACCTCTGAGGTTACTAGAGGAATCTCGGGCCGAACAGCCGAGCCCATCCTTCGGGAGTTGTTCGGATTGGGATGGACTTGAGGGGGCAGTGTGTTCCCGATACCCGTGGGAATCGGGTACGTCTTCGGACGGGGTTGAGGGAAGCCATTAATTCTCCCGGGTACTAGCGTGCAAAGCTAGTAGAAGGTGTGCTAGATCACCAGGCGGCCCCACCGAGGTTGTTCGGTAGTCTTCATCTTGAGTGTTGACGCGCGTAAGTGGCGTATCCACTTCCATCCCGTCTTGAGTCCATAGGACCAGATGGGGGGGGCTTGTTAGTCTCTAGGTCTTGCCCAATGGAAAGCCCCACGGAGGACGCCGAGCGCCCTTTGGGACAGCTCGGATACTCCCTGGTCGAAGGAGGCCCGGGTCCAGTTCCTACGGGTTCAGGACTAATGGGAGTAGAACCTCTGGGCTAAACCCCGAACAGTACGCCCTCTTTGGCCACCAGTGAGTCTCCAGTACGACTTGTATGCAACGATTCTGGATGCGATGACCTCCCAAGATGGTCTTATCCCTGCCTCTACTTCTCTCAAGAGTGGTCCCAAGTCGGCGTCCACCAGCTGCTCCTTCCTCAGGCCTGCGCTACCCCATCCGTCCGAAAGCACTACCGTGACCACTCCTGACAGCTGCAGCACGCTCCTTCTCTTCCACTCTTGTGCATTGGCCGCACTCTTCCGGGTAGGTTCCTCGGGACCTGGAGTCTGCCTTGGCATGGCTCTTCCCTCTGCGGTGTTCGGAGATGAAGTCGTGCTCTTGCAGCCTCTGGACCCAACGGGCTGTCTGGCCTTCCAGGTTTCTAAAGCTAATAGCCAAGTTAGGGCGGAGTGGTCAGTCCTCAGGTGGAATGGTTGACCGTACAGCAGCTCTCGCCGGGTGACGCAGTAGTTCTCTGCCTTGAACAACCTCTTGCTATAGTAGGCTATCACTCGCTCGTGGCCGTTCTGGACTTGGGAGAGGACGCATCCAATGCAATGGTCGCTGGCGTCGATGTCCACAACAAAGGTGCCGCCTGGTTGTGGGAATCCCGAAATAGGAGCACTGCAAAGTTTCTTTGAAAGTTTCAAAGTTTCAAAGTCGTGTCCCGGTTCGTCGGCCTTCAGATCTTTCAGTCTGCTCCCGACGATGTCCTCCACCATGGCGTTCAGGGAGTTGGTGTTACTGTCGGCCTTACCCTCTAAGTTGTAACGCGGTTTGCCAGGCCTTCGACGCGCTCGTCCACTTGACCCATCAACTTGCCCAACTCTGTGACGTCATCCCTCACGCCGGCCATCTGCTCTTTAAATTTGGCGGCGAGAGCCTCGTTCGCAGCCTTCGTTTCGGTCATCGTCGCAGCGATGATGATGATGATTTGTATTTAAGGGCGCTCAACTCCATGGTCATCAGCGCCCTTTTTAAAACTGTATTTCTCTTTACCATACTTCCTTTGACTTCACCTTATCTTTAACTTTGCTTTGTCTTTCCTGTGGCTTTTGTTTGGCTCCACTTTGGCTTTGCTTTGGCTTTGCATTAGCTTTGCTCTGGCTTTCCTCTAGCACCGCTTTGGCTTTGCTTTGGCTTTACTCTGATTTTGCTCTTTCTCTGCTCCTGTTCTGCTCTGGCTCCACTTTGGCTTTACTTTGGCTTAGTTTTGGCTTTGCCCAGATTCCACTCTGGCTCCGCTCCGGCTTCACTCTAACTTCACTCTGAATTCACTCTAACTTTGCTCTGGTTTGGCTCTGGTTATGCTCCGGCCTATCTTCGGTCCCGCTCTGGCTTCCCTCTGGCCTCACTCTAACTTCATTCATTAACTTAACTCTGACCTGGCTCTGGCTTGGCTCTGGCTAGGTTCCGGCCCTCATCCGGTCCTGCTCTGGCTTTTCGCTCTGGCCTCACACTAACTTAATACTGTAACTTAACTCTGGCTTGGCTCTGGCTAGGCTCTGATCACCACTGCGGTCCCACTGTGGCTTGGCTCTGGCGCCGCACTGTCTCCGCTTTGGCTATGCTCTGGCTTGGCCCTGGTTTTGCTCTAGCTTTGCTCTGGCTTTGCTTTGGCCTTGCCCTGGCTTTGCTCGGGCTCGGCTCTGTCTCCACTCCGGCTCCAGTTAGGCTCCACACAGGCTTTGCTTTGGCCTTACTTTGACTTTAGTTTAATTTACTTTATTTAACTTAGATTAGGGCCAAACACGATGTGGACCTTGTTGGGCGTTTGGCATTAGCTCTCCCGCCACTCAGAGGCACCCAATCGAGAGATCTAGCTCGGGACCCCGGGATCGCCAATTCCCGTACCTACCGCAGTAGACCCCTGGGGGGCGTCGCAGCGAGGTTGTCGTTTGCTGTCTTCATTTCTTCCATCTTCGCGGCCAGGTTGTTATTTGCCGTTTCCGTCTTCGTAGCGAGGGTGTCATTCGCTGATTTCATTTCTTTCAGCTCTTCTAAGATCTTCGCCAATGCTGCTTCCATTTTCATGATCCCACTGCTGACCCAATGTGACTGCGTGGGTTACTAGATTCGGAAATCTTGTTTGCAGAAATGTAGATCAACTTTCGCTGTAGTAAAATGACGTGAAATTGACAATCAGCTGCCTTCAAGGCTGAATCGGTGTTTTGCTGCACGAAAACAAATGAAAGAAATCACTGCGCTACACTCAATCGTCGACTGTCACAATAAGCAACAAACAACTGCCGCTTCTAACACCTTGCCGGTATTTATACCTCCCCAGCCATTGTTTGTAGCCGCAGGCCTTCCGCAAACTTTCGCGGACGCAACAATTGGCAGAGCACTCTTGAAGCTCTCTCTGTATTTTTCTCTCCTGCCCACGCGACTGGCTCCAGCCTGTGACGGCAGCACAACAATGCCACCGGTGACACTATTTAGTCCAAAATAGCGCTGTTTTCTTTGAATAAGAACCAGATTTGATCAGGCCCCTAGAAAGGCGAGTTGTAAGCACTAAACCCAAAATTGATTTTAAATTAAAGGAATATTACTGCTGTAACACGTGTTTGGAAAGATACGTTCTCAACAGTGTTATGGTGAAGCAAATCATAGTGTGGAATTATTTTATTGTCACAATATGGTGAAATAAATTTAAATACATTTACATTTGTCACATTTAAATACCAAAGGTGTAGCTGATATTGTTTCTTCAAAATTATTTTGGTAGGAAGATATATTATCAGCTGTTTACATTTTGCAATACCATAATTTAATATCAGTGGATAGGAGGATTAGACCAAGATTAGAACAATAAATATCATCAAGTATAAATGTATAAAATGTATTAATTGGCAGTGGTTGTTCTTCACGTTGAGGTCCGGGAAGTCAGTCTTCCTGAAGTTACCACTTTTTTTGAGCACCCTTCCTTCTGCTTTACGCCTGCGAGATCCGGGCCATGGCTACATGTTCTGAATTGCTGTCACTGCAAAAGGTGCAGAATAAGGACCTCCAGACCATTTATTCTGTATACTGCTCTTTCGGTGTGAGACTTCTGCACGAGGCTTCATTTCTTTCGTATGTGGAGAATGAAATTTAAGCGCCAGCCTACAAAATGTTACAATTTTTTTCCACTACATTGGAGCGCTCTGGTGTGATTTCTTGGGGATTACAATGCCAAAGGACGCCACTGCAACGGCTGTAACATTGCATGCGGACGCATCCGAGGAGCAACTCCAACATCAGCCAAAGCTGAACTGCATACATACCAGCACGAGATTCTTGAAAATCATTTTTTTTTAAATATACGTGCTCTGACGTTAAGTTATTCCGGACGACAAATGAAATGGGTGAAATAATGCTCAAATGAGCCCAAGGTCTATAGAGCTTAGTTACCTGACATTCATCTTTCAAGATAAGGGAAAAGACCTAATCCAGGTGACTCACCCACATTTTAACCTCAACATTTTTGGAAGTGCACCACCTGTACACAAGGGTAGTTGTATCCTGAACCACAGACGTTGAGGGACAATATCGTGATCTCCTTTCCTTCTGTAATATAAATCTCTCTGCCTGAAAAGTTAAAAAGGTGGTCATGGTAAAAGTTTTCCATTCACAAAGACAGTCATCTAGTTTTCTCTAATATTTATTGGTGGAAATGTGAAATATACGTTACAAAACAGATTAATCACGCTTTCATGTAAATATTTCTTTTCAGTACATAAACATTGTAGGCATTTTTTACATTGAAAACAATGTTCGATAGTTCTATAACTATTCCAATTGAAAGGTAAGTTTTGGATAGTACTACAATAAATAAAGCTTGTTTTCACACCACAATAAGTCCTATTTGGCATCTTCTCTGCACTAGTGCCTATTCTCTACGGAACACCTGTAGTTTTATATGAACTATTGATGCCTCAGGTTAAATTCAAAACTGTATACATTATAAAAATTAGTAGCTATAAGACATTATAAATTAAAATAAAACACATACACGCACAGACATAAAATATAACAAAAGTTTCTGATACAGAAGTAGGCAGCAAAATGTGACTGATCAGTACAGAATTATTCGGATACCTAAAGCTAATAATCTTACATTAACAACTAGAATTGTAATTACATTAGATGATGCTATTCATTCATGAACAGTTTTCGAATTTATGGCAAGAAAATGACTTAATGAACAGCTTTGCGCTGTAAACGTGTTATTTTGAATGTAAAATATAAATATAAGCTTACAAATAGTAAAACTGTAGAGAAGTACTGGTTTAATAAACCGATTGAGCTCATATGGGGCGCATGTTCGCTGCAAATTCATTTTCTATAGGAATCGTACAATTTCTTCGTATACCTGTTTTTCCTTCTGTGGCACAGTAAGCTAATTCCAGGCTCATTTATGCTGCTTGTTCTCCATTAGTCAAATCTTTGCAATTTTCCCTGTAGATCTTAGAAGTCCTGAGGAGAGGTTTGCAATTGAATTGGTTATATGATTGTGGATGTTCAAATTCCTAAGGGAAAATTTGCAATTGAGGAACAGTTTATAAGGTAACACCTCAAAGTTCCAATGCCAGTTTCTTAAGAGAAACTGCTCTGGACAAAGAACTCTCTGTGTTGGTACTGAATACAATCTATTTACGCAGGCAGTATAATATTTTAATACAATTTAACATAGGTCACCTACAAGTTACTGTAGAGGCAGACTATGGCGTGTTTAATTCGTCCATAACATACTAACCTCCTTTAGTGAGATTATAAAATAGTATATTCACTTCTTCGTCGGTCCCTGGTGCGAGAGAAACGGTGCTGTTTTCTTGAAGCCAAGTTGGAAGTCCTAAAAATTAAATTAATAGAAGAAAAAAAAGTATCGGCCGTGCTACTCTTGGCAAAAACACTAGCAAACCGCCAGGGAATTGGGTTGTGACAGTGATTCAATAGCTGGACCACTATCAGGAGGGAGAATTTCAACTTAAGTTTTCAGATAGACTACGTGCAGCAACACTTGCTTAAGACGAAGCGCTGGTAGAAAATGTGGAGAATCAAGCTTCGAGATAATGTCTGTCTTTCTATAATAGATAAAGTAGTTGAATATGGCTGATAATTTGAAATCATATGTCAAGGGTTAAGAGTGCCGGTATTACAACGCATCGGCTAGTCACTAAGCCCCTTGTCACTGAGGTACACAAAAACAATAAGGTTATATCTAATAAACCTAGTGCAATATTGAGATTTCTCGGGCTTACCGGGACCTGGTAATCTGTATGCAACACGGGGAACTAGATATGAGCCTCAGCACGTCGTCCTACCAGAACATGTTGGAAGAATTTCAAAACATTGCTGGACTTATATGACCCAATCAAGTTCGGAGGAGTTAATTCAGATGTTAGAGAGAATGACAAGTGCAGTCTGTATAGATACTGTCAGAAAAAAAAACCTTTACGGTCATCCCTTCGTGTTAGATTCCAAGAATAATAATGTTAATGTATTTATGAAAAAAAGTGGTGTGCATACCTTCAATGTCACCTAGGACTAGCTAACGAGGCATCCAGAAATAATCTGCACGTACCGGCCTCCAAGGTCTCCTGAACTGAAGTCAATTGAACAAATATAGATCTTAATGGTAAAGGAATGTGAGGAACATCTATCAGAAAGGGTGCAAGGAAATCTGGTGGATCACGTGATGGAGCTATGGCAACAATATCGGCTAAACCCAAACCGGCATTCTGCACTGGCTGCAAACATGTACGAAAGAATAAGTGATGTAATCGTAGATGGTGGATTTTACATCATGTTCTTAAACACAGGATTTCATTTTTCCTTTCCAGTCTTTGTTTCGACAAATTATTGGTTTTAGCAGAAAAATATTTTCTATGAATTTGAAATGTTTCACAATGTAATTCCTTTTTTATATATGACGTAGTTTTAGCGTGTCTACCTCACATTCAGGAAATCCCGAGGTCGACATTAGGTCATGGTCAGCTATTGGTTCAGTTATTTTTTCCCCCGGGGGTTTTCCTTATTCTGAATAATGAATATTGGGCAGCTCTAAGCTTCATTTCTCTTGGATCCATTTGAGCAACATGTCATCCTTTACATTCATCGCCTGATATGAGCTACGTTGGAAGATCTTGAAAAACAACATTGGAATTGTATACAATTACACTGCAGCTGCAAGTTTGTTTTTCACAGTATGATAGCTTTTTAGTTTCTCGTTACCTGATGCATTAGCTTATTTTTTTGACCAGATCAATTGTATACAGCATTTAGACATAGCTCCATCAAAATTAATATTTAACATCCTTTCATTCTCTTCGTAAACGTGTAGTAATAACTTATCCGCAAAAGAAAACCGGTAATTTCATTCGTTACCGCATCTTCCAAAGTAAAAATGTTGGGTTGAAAAGTATGACTGCAGACTGCAGTTTGAGCCGTGAATTTCAGGCTCACTTGACACAGCATGCGTTTTATTATTGAGCTATGAGAGCATTTGTTAAACCGCCGCTTATATACAAATATAGATGTTTTGCTCTATTAAAATTATTTCACCTGTTTTTCATTTTTTCTGTATTCTCCAAGGCAATATAGCAGCAGTTTAGCCGCAAGAGAACAAGTTTAAATTGAGTTACTACTGCGCATAACAAACTAAAACATTTTGAATAAAAAGTGTAAGCACAAGTTTGGATTAGAACCGTGAACCCTTGTTCGTTGCGTTTTGCCACTGAGTTAGCAGAGAAGTTGGTAGAGTTTACCTTACATAGATATTGGTCCTGTTAAACTCATAATTTAGGTATTTTCTGTTTTCATCATATAATCCAACGTCAAGTTGTTAATGGCTCAGCAACAAGAGAATAGCTACTTGCTATGTGTTATTTAGTCCATCTGGGTAAAGAAAGCCATAAAAAAACTTTGAAATAAGTGACATTTAAATGGCGTACACAGTATACATTTACAACAATGGGCGAATTTGTTTCTCCACTGTGTTTTTCACGAAACATATGAATGATAGTAACCTGAAAAATGTGTACAGTTACTTTCTTTGTTTTTTCTTATATTTAATTCCTGTCACAATTGTTGAACTCCCTGGAAAGGCACTAACTCCACCAAACATTGTATCAGTTTCTGGGTGAAAGCGACAGTACTCAGTCTGTATATTGTCATGGCAACAGGCATAAAAGTTTCGGCACAAATAAGAAAACAGTCGGCGGATAAAGTTTCATGGTAATAATGAGCCTTGCTAAGCAGTTAACGATATCGCCTTTAGAGTAAACAAGCGCCGGCAAGCAAGATAACTGAGGTAAAGGCCTCGCCGGCATAGATTAAGTTACGCTTCTAGAATGTAATAGAATATTCGGATTACGTCATTAGATGCCTTGTTCACCAGAAACATCTAGTGATTGACAGAACAGTCTGGTAATCATGAATGTGATATATAAGGGATTGTGACACGCCAGCAGGCCAGTTGTAAAACAGTGCGTTGTGTAACAAGAGTGTTGTAACGAGAGCTAATGTAATCAGCTGTCACGGTTTGTTATTGTCATCGACCTTGGAAGATTATGTTATTATGTGTTGTAATGTCCTTACGTGAGAATTGAACAGTATATTGCTACGGAAATCAGGGGAGATTTTTAATTTCTGCAACTCGGCCTTTTAATTCTACGAACCCACAAAGCCACAATATGAAGATTCTCTGGTAGTGTACCCTCTTTCATTCCATCATGTGGTGATGTCTTTATAAAAGGAGTCTTGTAAAAGTTTAAAACATCATCAAATGACAGCATATTAGAAAGGAGAGAATTAGGAAACCAATTACTTTCTTAAAAGCTAGTACTCCAACATGGTGGCTTACGTCCAACATGGCGTTTTCTATGCTGACGAGAGCTCAGTTCTGTGCTCTGTCTCATGCTTCAGAGTCTTACAACGCACATCTGGGGTTAACATAGCCTGGCCAATAGCTGCACACATTGCTGAGATGTCAAAATAAATTATCCAATGAGGACCCTGGTTTTGCACAGTTGTAATTCCGAAGCGAAGTCGGTGAATACAGCTGTTATACGTTGAAATGAAAATAGGAATATTTAAGAGTATTTATGCAACTTGGTGGTTTTTGAGTGTTTTCAAAGCCGTATATGAACTGCATACAAAGCTGAGTGGCAGATACATTCGTTACAATTTTTAAATTGATGAGGTATAAATTATTTATTGACTTTTCTCTTGTGTTGTTTTAAGTTTTAGCTCAAAAATAATGTTACACCTTTAATTACCTGTTAAGAGTGTTGTTGTTGTGTATGTGTGTGTTCCTAAGTGTTTATTTATTATACATAGGGTAATCGGCCTTCTTTTAACTGTAGAGGAATCGACTGTAACATAACTGCTTCAGAGAGATACAAATATGTGTGTTTGTTAGGGAAGTTACCCATCACGATTAGGCTTAATCTTTTGTATATTTTCAAAGATGCTTTAGAAGAGCTTTTATGCGATTTTTTTGTTCACAGTGGGTAAAGTGCAGACAGACTTTAAAAAAAGTCTAAGGAATTTAATTTTTATTTCGGAGTTTTTGAATTTCATACACAGTGATGGTTTTTCTTTCAAATAAACTGAGTACATACTGAGTGCCTTCCATTAACCGAGTAAAATGTGGACCATTTAGAAGTCTTGCAATGATAAACAAAACAAAGTTATTGATTACACAAATAAAAATATTTGTAACAGAATCTCCACTTAATTAAGAAGTTGATGTTAATACTTCCTTTTTATTTATAAAATCGATTTCAAAAGCATATCGCTTTCATCTTCAGTCTGAAAAAAAAAAAAAAAAACTGAAGATGAAAGTGATATGCTTTTGAAATCGATTTTATAAAGAAGAAGGAAGTATTAACATCAACTTCTTAAGTTAAGTGGAGATTCTGTTACAAATATTTTTGTTTGTGTAATATTTGTTGCTTCACTGTGACTAGCTTCATTTTCTGTGTGATCAAAAGTTATTAAATTTATTTAGCTTCTCTGGTATTCAAGCAGTTAACAGCTTTAACAAAGCTGGTGAGAGACTATTACCTATTTTCACACGTTATATGTATTTATTTTGCTAAGATAATTTAAACAAATTCAGAATTTTCTAAGGCTGGAATGGGGAAATAACAGAAGCACATTTATTTCTGTAATAAGATAATTGTTGCTTCACATAGCTGAGTCTAAATTTAAATGTCTCATGTGTATAGCTTTGCGTTTTTTAAACTTTTTGATTTATCCGATATGCTAACCATGTTAAGAGAAAAATGTAAATGATTCTTATGTGAAGAATCTGATGTGTAATAGTTTCACAACTCTCTTTATCCATTGAAATGCATTTTCATAGTTTTTTTACAAATGGCTTTGCAAACTTAATTTTTATATCTACTTTCTTTTAATCGTGATTAATGTTTGCCAGCTTTTTCATGGTATATTTTAGATAATATACATTTGGTTGTGACAACAGTAGAATACGTAGTATAAGGCCTTAATATATATTGAGTGTTAACAGATATACAAGAGAATGAGAGAAAAGATAATTGTTTAAAATGCAAATCGATAAAATGTGCTTGCAGTGACATAAATCCTTTTAAGGCTCATGAGGTTATTTAACAGCCATGTCAAAATTTTGGGCATCTTAAAATTTTGTAAAAAATGAAAATATAAACATTGGGAAAAATCTTGTAAATGTTTTAATGCCAAACATTTATACACTCTGCTCCTTGCTTGTTGAAGATGGAGGAAATAAAGTAAATTGTGCAGATTTCATGGCTGTGATTAGTTTTGCATAGTCATTATAGGTGGTACTTATTTCCAAAAAATGGACAGTGATGATGTTGCAAACCTTTGCATGAAAAAAAGTTGCACATATTTGAATTTAAGCTTAATAGATTTTGGCTATGCCTTCTGATTTGCTTCACTCCTCTTACAGAAAACATCCCTGCTACAGTATGTAGCTTAGAGCTCTCAATCTTAGACCATGCTTTGTGATTAGATCCCTAAATCGGTGGCAACATGTTTAAGCAGATTTAAATTACTTTGCTTGGTCTGACAATTACGTTCAAGTGCTCTGTCAAGGAAAGGGCATGTGTGCTTTGTTGATGCTAATTTTTCATATGAAAGAAGTGCTGAGTTAAAAGGTAATATGAATGTGTTACTATTTTTGTGTTAATATGTTATTCAAAAGTCCTCTAAAGGTACTGTAATCACTTCTATATAGTATTATAGTTAGTGTTTGATTTTGCCGTGAGATATGCAAGGTAGTTGGGAAGTAATCATACTCTACACAAAATTTGGATACAGGGTCCTCAGAACCAAAAAGCAGTTCTTGTGTCGTGGGTGCCCTTGCCCATACATAATTAAGAAACTTAGATACATAGAGAAGTTGTGTTATAGTCAATTTTTAAAGAATTGGTGCAAAGATTTTGCAAAATTCTCCTTACCCCAAACTATCCTTGAAATGAATTTATTTTGTCAAAATCAGATTTGAAGATTTTGTTTTTGTGTTGAGTTATGATATAATCTTTTCATTGTGATTGAAATTTGTTATCCATGAAACCATAGGAGTTACACAAACATTTACTGGTAAAACAAGTTAACATTTGTTAATAAATATGTTAATTTTCCAAATAAACTGTTGAATAAATATAAAAATTTGTGTTTAGTACAGTGTGTTCCACTAATGCAATAAAGATCTACGTGAGAAGTCCTCCATTGCAAACTACCCTGTATGCAGAAACATTTTTCTTTCTTCAGTTTTCTCAAAAATGATACAAGCAATTTTGATTAAAATTCATATATTTAAGTTATTTACACGATAAAGAAAACATGTATTTTGAATTTTCTGAGAATACCAATGTAAACGGTTCATTAGTTATGAATTTTGTGTATATAGTGAACCATTATTTCATTATTTTAAGGTGTGGTCACTAGAAAGTATAACATTGAAAGAAGCATAGAGACAGTGAAGCACAACTTAGCACAATATCTTCTCGATTCACTTTTGTGTTGTCACTAGGTTTCTTGATGTCTGGAAAGACTTGATTTGTGAGGTCAGTGTATATTCAATGTTTAAAATTGTACTATCACAATTTATTTTGTATCTGTGACAAAATATGTAAATAAACTAAAAGATACATCCAGAAAACAAGTCCCAGTAACTGACAAATAGAACAAAAATATCACTAAGAACAAATATTAGTTGGAATGATTACATAAATTCACTGGCTAATTTTTAACATAGTCGCCACCATTGTTGAGGCATTTATCATAAAGGTGCATCATGAATTGTATGCCCAAGTCATAGGAGTCTGCTGCTAATGTTTAGAACCACAGTCACTTCAGTCTGTATCTCAGCATGTTTGTGGGAAAATTTTCTTGCTAGATTAAAATTACTTGAGGCGAGGTCAGGGCTGTAGGGTGGATGGTCGAAGATCTCTTATCCAAACTTATTCAACATATTTTGTGTGGCATTGGCTGTATAGGGTTTTGTATTGTCATGCAATAGCGTAATGCCTGTTGTCAACATCTGATGTCACTTGTTCTGGATTGCCCTCCTCAGTTTAGGCAATGTCTAACAATACCGATCAGCATTTATGGTCTCCTCTTCTGGTAAAAACTCGCATGAGAGGACACCACATTAATCCTAGAACACAGTATACATGATTTTTTTGTCAGAGATTGTCTGCTTGAATTTGGTCTTCATAGATGAATCATTATGCAGCCAATGCATTGATTGTTGTGGCATGTGACATCCATGTTTCATCCCCAGTAACAATATTGTTAAACTTGTCACCTTTCTCTGCATACCTTCTGTTATAGAAATGTGGGTTTCACATTTATAGACTGAAGACCATAAACTTCAGACAAGAACCATTACCTGAAACTTGTACGTGTGTGCCATTACTCAAACATGAAAATACCAAAATTTTGGTATTTTGGTTAAATACCAAAAGTGGTAGATAGTCAATATGAAAATTTCAATGCCACGGCCGGAATTTGAACGACAGATCTCCTGGTTTCCGTCCAGTCACTCTAACCCATTGAGCTACCATGGCCAACTTGCCATCATGACATTAAATTCTCCATTTGACTCGTATATTTCCCCGGTAAACCACTAGGGACTCTCACATTTGAGATACACCATTTTTGACGACTTACTATCGTAAGTACTTGAGTCCCAGGCCTCATCATTTAACTCTTATTATTTTAGTTAATTGATGGAAATTAATCGTTTCTTTGCACTAGTCGTACATAGGCTAAAGTTTTTTATAGACAGAGTCAACATGAAAAATTCAATGCCACGGCCAAGCATTGAATTTTCATGACGGCAAGTTGGCCATGGTTGCTCAATGGGTTAGAGTGACTGGACAAAAACCAGGAGATCCGTGGTTCAAATCCTGGCCATGGCATTGAATTTTTCATGTTGACTCTATCAGAAACCTTAGCCTATATACGACTAGTGTGAAGAAATGATTAATTTCCATCAATTAACTAAAATACCAAAAGTGGTATTTAAGTTCTGCATTTTCCAAATGTTATCCAAGGATGACCCTTGAGGGTGCAGGTTTTAGGTCTTGGGTTTAGGAACGGTGCCCGCATTGTGAGGAAATTGAGTAGTTATGCTAGGTAGTGAACCCTGGTCTAGAAAGCCAACTTTCCGGCTGGGGGTGTCATCATACTAATCACATCTCCTCCCCATATTGGTTGGATGATAATCCATCTCTGCCTTTTACATGAGGGCATGAGGCTGACAGTCGAGTTGGCAGGCTCTGGCCTGCTAGGTGGTGTTAAGCCATGGGTTATTTGTTTATTTTATTTTAGGTAAAAGAGAAGTGTTTTTAAGAATAATATGTACAAGAGTGAGTAAATAAAGTCATGTGAGTGCGTACATCAGAGTTTTCTTTCTGTGCTGCACTGTAGTAGGTAGTGAGCGAGCCAGTGCCACAAATTTTTAGCTCTTTGCATTGTGCCACATTATATAGATGCAAGCCAAGGTTAAGGTTGAATGTGGAGAGAACAGATTGTGTTTTGTATATAATTATAGCAGTTTCCAAAGCTGGAGTTGTAGTTTGCAGTTATTTTTGCGATAAATTAACCACAATAGCTATTTATATTTTCAATACCACTTATCTGCTTGTAAACCAAAATTATACCTTTAGAAAAATATCACAAAAGCAGCAAATCAACTTTCAGTAGCAGGAAAAAAATGCCTTTTGCAAAATCTCTTGTCAGCAGCTGCAGAATTCAATCTAATAACAAAATTATTTTCTGAAAGGTCTGCATTGGATCAATATCTTCACATTTAAAATAAAAGTGAATCGAGAAGATATTGACACATTGCTTCACCCACATTATTTTTCACAGGACATATTTCAAGAGCTGTTGCTCCCATCAGCTGAGTCTCGACTGGAGCAAATTGTAGTATTTTCCTCCTTCTCCAGGTCAACGGTAGATGGCATGATATATTTGTCATAGTTGTCTGGTGGTGGAGTTTCAAAATTCATGATTTTATTGTTTTTGTAAGTGAAGATTTTTTTCTCGTATGGAAAGATCTATGGGATGACTTATTTTAACTTTGTACTTCACTCTCTCTACACTTCTTTCAATTTTTATAGTTGGATCTTCACATTTTCTAATTGCAACTTATGCAACAATACAGATGAATAGTATTATAGAAATTCCTAAGAAATTAGTTATTATTATTATTATTATTATTATTATTATTATTATTATTATTATTATTATTATTATTATTATTATTATTATTATTATTATTATTTATTATTATTATTTATTATTTTTTGTTGTTGTAATTTATGTCCTCTGTTAAGTCATACTGGACAATGAATGGGTGAAATGATGCTCAAATGAGCTCAGGGTCCATAGAGCTTAAGAGTTATCTGACAGGATAAGGGAAAACCCAGAAAAAACTGTATCCAGATAACTCACTCTGACCAAGATTTGAGCTCGTGAACGTGAGGCAGACGTGCTACCATTTATGGTACCGAGGCGGGCAGTCATCTATGATATTGTGTAATTTAATTATGTATTATTGACTTATTGTATAATTTCTTAATTATTGCATTCTTTTATTCATTCCATTGATGCATCTTGTATCATGTGCAATGATAAGAGGATGAATAAATAAACTACATTAAAAAGTGGAGATTCCAGAACAGTAGAATACTTGAGAGTAAGACTTGGTGTCATATAAAACATTTTAGAAAACATTACATTTCACTCATAACCTTGATATTAGCCTGCCTCGGTAGCGTGGTGGTAGCATGCCTGCTTCACGTTCAAGAGGTCTCGAGTTTGAATCTCGGTTAGGGTGAGTTACGTGGATAAGGTCTTTTCCGGAGTTTTCCCGTATCCTGATAGACGAATGTCTGGTAACTAAGCTCCATGGACCCCAGGCTTATTTGAGCATCATTTCACTCATTTCATTTATCATTCGATATGAGAACATTGGAGGACATAAAAAATCCTTGATATTGAGCTTTCATCAAAATACTGTGTAAGGGCACTTAAATATATGTATACAGGACGTTTCAGCATTTGACAAGTTAACTTCTAGGGATTATAGAGAGATGTTGGGGAACAATTGGAGATTGTCCCAGAGCACATGATTTTGTGCAAGAAATTTGAGCCAGTATGCTACAATATGTATGGCTAAAAAATGTATACATTGAATTTTCTGCCCAGGTTTTCTTTTAAAGCACAGAATAAAGTTATTTTGATTGTGGATGAATGTGGCCTACTTTTGATTAATACTGTTAAATTATTAGAGGTAGATTCAAACTTATCCTACAAAGAATTTTAGGTGTTGAAATGTGCCATTATTGTCAAGTCAATTCTTTTGTGGTATTGCTGTTGGTTTGAATTTCACACATTTTTTGAGGAGCTAAGTCATTTCCAAAGCAACCAGAGTAAGCTATTTCTTAAAAATTTGGCTTGCTTCAACCTCCTGTATTCCCCTTGCACCTGCAGTGAAATGTCTAATGAAACCGTTTGCTTACATGTTTAACTTAATTGAGATAAATAAGGTCAAAAAATAATCTTTGGTAAGAACATAGAAGCTAAGGCTTTAATAGTTGGCAGATTAAATATTTTTCCTATGCTTGAAGGCTTCCTTGCGCCGTGGCGTAGCGGGCTAAGGCAGCATGCCTTGGTCCCTGGCCACGGAAAGCGGCCCGGGTTCAATCCCACCCATGTGGTGGGGATTTTAGGTCCTGGGTATAGGACCGGTGCCCACTCAGCATCGTGAGGAAAGTGAGGAGCTTACGCTAGGTAAGCGGCCCTGGTCACGGAAACCAACATTCCGGTTGGGGGATGCCGAGATGCTGACCACATCTCCTCCCCGTATTGGTTGGATGATCACCTCTGCCATGCGTAAGTGGGCGTGAGGCCAGCAGTCGGGTTGGTAGGCCTTGGCCCTCTAAGGGCTGTTGCGCCATGGGTTATTATATATATGCTTGAAGGCCATAGTCTAATGGGTTTGAAAATTTTCGATGTTTTACCAATGATTGCAGATGGCATCTTTCAAAGATCACCGGTAACTGGTCAGAGCTCTTGTAAGAATGGATATAAAAATAAATTATAGTGGTTAAAGAGTAATATGACTGTAACTGTTTCAGATTTTTGCTTTTATATTTTATTGGATTTTGATAAATCTGTGAAAGCATTATAATACTGTAATATTGCAGCAATAGGAGTAATTGGTATATGATTTGCAGATTGCAGAATGAGTGCAGGAGATGCCGGACAGGATAGGCTTCCTGTTGACTTGGCCAAATCAACAGTTGATCCTAACAGGCCATCATCTGTAAGTATAATGTAAAACTTTGCTGATGGTTGTGTAATGCATTGTACTAAATTGTACTAGATTCCTTGATTTTTCTGTTACTTTAAAAGAATGAGTAAACCTTTCAATGGCTGACCCATAGCTCAATTGGTAGAGCACCTGCCTGACATGCGAGGGGTCCCAGGTTCGATTCCTGGCTGGTGGTGGGGATTTTTCTCCAACCAAGAAGATTCCTCATCTTCTCCAGAGTCTGGAAGCATGAATGAGAGTGTGAATGTGTGCGTGATCTAATGATTAAAACCCAACGAATACAAGTTAACACCTTTGATATATGTTCCAAAGGAGAACGGTCACGATAAGACCATTGCAGTTAAAGATGGTGTGTAAATGGAGCCGGTGCGGGGGGGGGGGGGGGGGGCGAATTCAATATGTTGCCATTACATGTAAAAGGGAAAGTAAGATCTCTCCTGTTTACTGGTGAGGAAAAGATATGGTTAATACGTAAAATATGAAGCTATTAACAGTGAAGGATATGGTTATCGCCCGAAGTAGTGACTATACGTTCCTTTGTGACAGCCGTTATTAGTAAGCATAGTAATTGCTTTGTAATGTACAAATAAGTTTTTACATTTGTGGCAAATGTCAGCTAGCTTACTTCCTTAGATATCTATTATTTAGTGCAAGTTGTGTTAACTGCAAAACATCTGCATGTCTATTATTTGTTTGAATATAGTGCATAACGAATTGTAAGATGACATGTGTTTCATGTCTGTTTGGGTGTAATTGATTGTCTGCAGGTGTCAGATGTTTAGGCTTTCCAAAGACAGTGGTATTTTCTTAAGCAAGGTATTTACTACATGGCAAAGCATGGAAGTATATTGGAAAATATGTGAAAGAACAGAGTTGTTTACTCAAGCCTATCTCACATACACAGTCAGTGTATGTATACTCTGTTAAGATGCAGTCATGTTTTCTGGAGAGCAGTGTCATATATTGAATATGAATATTGTAACAAGGAGAAAGAAGAGGGAATCAAAATCCCTTTGTGTCAAGCTACAAAACAGGTGGCTGCAGTGGTAGTTCACATGTGCATATAGTAATTAATTGGCTAACTTTCTTATCAAACATACAGCTCCCAAGTGCTTTATTTGTCAAAGTATAAATTTGAAAGAAGCGTAGGGACAGTGAAGCACAAACTAGTACAAAATTGAATCGAGAATATATTGACACATTGCTTCACTCACACTGTTTATTCACAGGACATGTTTCAAGAGCTCTTGCTCCTATCCTCAGCTGATATTTGAGTCGAGTATCAGCTGAGGATAGGAGCAAGAGCTCTTGAAACATGTCCTGTGAATAAACAGTGTGAGTGAAGCAATGTGTCAATATATTCTCGATTCAATTTTGTACTGCTTTATTTGTGTTTCATCACTTACTATATGCCAGGTTACTAATAGATAGTTCACTTCTAGATAACAAGTGAAAGCAGTGCTCATCAGTGAAGGTGAATATGCCTGTCTTGCACAATGCGAGTCTTCTTGGCACTAGATGGTAAGGGAATGCAAACTGAATTTTCCAAAGATTTATGATAATGCAGTTGTTGAAATCACAATTGCAACATGGGTATTTGTATATTACACACATGGTTTAAATATTTAGTTTAAAATTAATTATAGTTTATGAATTACTTATTTTTCTGATCCAATGAAAATGCCAGAGGTGCATCCATATAGCTGTGAATGTTACTTATATTAAGAGATAATTCGTCATTGTTTTCATTGTCTGAGTACTGCAAATTTTTGATGATAGGTTTCAAAATCTTGTTAGGTGCTATTTCTTTTCAAAAGTTGTCTTCTTGTAGTTTATCTGCATGTCTTATGCAGTTTTCCTAGTCTTGTGTTCCTTGTCAATTTCTTCGTGAATAAGTCATTCAATGTCAGTCAGTTTAGAAGTATCTGTTTGCAACACAATTTGAGCCCACATTAACTCAGTTGGATTGTTCTGGCAGTAGTAAGGGGGAATGTGGATTGTGTCTCATTGATGCAACTGATACACTTTTTCATGGTTTTTAAATGGAAGAGTAACTGATACTACTTTGATTTCTCTAGAGTAAATAGAGATTACGAACCATTCATAAACAAAGATAGGTGACCTGACACGTTCTGCCAGACCAGCAGGAAGTGTATTGTTTCCTCATCAAATTTAACAAACACCTTGACTTATTCAAAGTAATTCTTTTATCATGTCATGTCAAATGTTTGTTTCAGTTCTGAGTAATTACAAATATACCTATGGTACACGCACATACGCTAACCAATAATGATATCCATTACAGTGCTTACGTCGCAAAGCATTGTTATAATATCTACTTTATTTATTTGTATTAGAAAAACTATTTGAGCTAAAAATATGGGGTTTTTACGGTCATGATAAGTACATTACTCTGTCCTTCCTCATGGATCAGTTTTTACTAAATCTGAATTTTTGTCTTAGCGCGAATAGTAGATATTTATTAAAGATTGATTAATTTGGCTCTCATCACACACCACATAGGGGGAATGCAATACAACAACACCGCAGGACTCCGATTGGTTGCTCACCTAGCAGTGCTCAAGGACAAACATCATCCCATTTGAAACACATAACAATACATTGCTTACGTGTACTTGTACATAAGTTTTAAAACTTACAGTAAGTTTCAGATTACATTGTATGAAGTGCATTTTCATGAATAGGTTATTAAAAACTACATTCAAATGAAAATCAAGTAAATAAATTAGGTTGCTAATGGATTTGTTCATAATTACATGACTTTATGGAAAGGTAGAATCAGACTGAAAAATTCAGTGCCATAGGCGGGATTTGAACCACGGATCTCCATCCAGCCGCTACATGCTACATACGGCCAGTGTGAAAGAACAATTAATTTTCATTAATTGACCTAATAGTGGTTAACTATAAAGCCCGGGCCTTAAAGTACTTAAATGTTGTAAGTCACCATTAAGGTAGTTGTCTCATTTGTGTATGAGAACTCCTAGTGGTTTACCGGGAAAAACACGGGTCAGTTGGAGAATTAAATGTCATATCGACACATTGGCCAGAGTAACTCAATGATTAGAGCAGCTGGACGGATACCAGACGTTCCGTGATTCAAATCCCGGCTATGGTATTGAATTTTTCAGTCTGACTCTACATTTTCATACTTTAGCCTACACATGGTCAGTGTGAAAGAACAATTAATTTCCATTAATTGACCTAATAGTGGTTAACTATAATGCCTGGGTCTTAAAGTACTTACACGTTGTAAGTCACCATTAAGGTAGTTGTCTCATGTGTTTATGAGAACTCCTAAGTGGTTTACTTGGAAAAACACAAGTCAGTTAGAGAATTAAATGTCATGATGGCATGTTGGCCATAGTAGCTCAATGGTTAGAGTGGCTGGATGGAGACCAGAAGATCCGTGGTTCAAATCCCAGTTATGGCATTGCATTTTTCAGTCTGACTCTACCTTTCCATACTTTTGCCTACACACGGCCAGTGAGCAAAAACAATTTCCATTACATGACTTTAATTTAAGGTATGCTTAATTTCCTGTGCTCACAACAGCTGAAGCATCTAACCTTGCTTGTCATTGTGCTCCTTTATTTTATTAATTTTTTATTTAGAAGTGGATTTTACTAATGTCACAACCCTTACATAACTGGATCACTGGACAGAGATAAGCTAAACTACTTGCCAAACAGTTATATATAAAAGTAAACCTAGAATTTAGCATAAGAACAGAAATTAAGAACATATTCTTGGTACACCTCATACTCCTGTGATGGTAATACTCTGCAACAACTAGAATTGTTGAATCTGAGTAGTAAGATGAGATCGTTATAATACTCAATGCTCCACTTATTGCTAGTATTTACCTAGAACGCATTTCGTTAGGATCTTCCTAACATCATTAGCTGTTGTCGACTAATAGATGTTGGTTTGGTGAACTCCTTGGAGGCGACAGGTGCATCTCTTTTGATGAACGTGAAGTTTGGGTTTTCTTCAAAGGTAGTGTCGAAATTAAACAACGTTCTTTCATATTTCCCATGTGGTTAATGCAGCTGGACCTTAAACACATTTTAATAAGTGGATTTCTCATTCTATATCATGATTCTCCTTCCAAAAATGGTACGCTACCGCCGATTTGTCTATTTCTTTGTTCCTGATGTTCCTAAAATGCTCTTTAAGCCTAATGTTCAAGTTCCTTTTAGTTTTTCTCCTTATAGAGGGCTTTAAGAAAGTTCACCATTTGTTGCCTAACTCCTTTGCTTAACAGTTTATACCACACAGTTTTAAGTCAATGCGTTATATGCTTTCTTTAAGTCTACAAATGTCATATCCAATTTTACATTTTTTCTTTAAAATATTTGTCCACTAATGTTTTAAATGTGAATACATTATCAGCTAATTGATGGAAATTAATAATTTCTTCATACTGGCCATATATAGACTAAGGTTTTGATAGTCAATATGAAAAATTCAATGCCATGGCCGGGATTTGAACCACGGATCTCCTGGTTTCCGTCCAGTCGCTCTAACCCATTGAGCTACCTTGGCCAACGTGCCGTCCTGACATCAAATTCTTCATTTGACTCGTATATTTCTCCGGTAAACCACAAGGGGTGCTTGCATTCAATATACACTGTTTGTGGCAACTTACTATCGTAAGTACTTGAGTCCCATTATCAGCTGTTCTCTCTCCCTCTGGAAACCTATGTGAAGTTCAGAGATAGCGTTATATTCCTCTGCCCAATTTTGTAACTTATTCATTAAGATGCCTGTAAAATCTTTTCAACATTTGATAGCCGAGTTATACCTCTGTAACTGTTGGGCTAGTCTACTCCCCTTGTCTTTATATATTGGATGTATTATTGCTTACCTCCAACATTCTGGAACATATCCCTTGACTTAATTTTATTAAACACACCTGTGGTTAGCAAAATTCTATATACATCTCCACCATTACTTAATAAATTCCAGAGAGGTCCCATCAATTCCTATTGCTTTATTCTTTTTCATCAATTTTGTTTGTTTAATTAGCTTATCTCTCACTTTACTATGCAATATTTCTATATAATTCATTCCAAATTCATCAAAGGCTTAGGAATAAATTTTTTCTATAATGCAGTACTATTTGGAGTATAAAATGGCAGATCCTCTACTAGTTTTAAATACATATGTAAAATTCAAGTTTTATTTCTATAATGATAAACTGTATATCATATTAAAGAGGAAGTAGCAATTTATAAATTTAATCTCCCATTTAGGCTTATATTTCTTTTTAGTCTGAAACCATTTCATTATTTTAATTACAGGAAAATTCCTCTCAATACATCCTGGGATCTCTCAGTTGAGAAGTCAGCAAGCATACTTGACTGAAAAGTTTTTTATGTGTGACTGGAGGAATTAATAACAGTGACATCAAAATTAATTGAAAAAATTATTTGTAGTTGGGTTTTTTGACACGTTACTTATATTTTAATATTATTTTATACTCAAAGTATAAACTTGAAAGAAGCATAGGGACAGTGAAGCATATTGTTAATTTCATTCAAAAGAAAATTTGCAACTTTGTTCACTGCTTTTCTCCTGCTTGAAATTTAAATTTTAAATTTATTCTGTTTAATAACCCATTTTGACTTATGTATAAAGTTACTTTTTACATGTATAAAAATGCTGAAATGAGTTGAGTGTAAAAAAGGAGAACCAGCCTTACACTTAACTGTTTTACATAACTGCATGTCACATCCTGCCCTTTGTTAAAGACTGTCATTAATTCACAGTTAACGGTGTGATTTACTGTTCAGTGCTATCTTGCATGTCATGAAGTTGTAAATTTGTTCCCCTGGTTTTTTCCTTTTCATTTCATTTATGCACCAATGCGCAGAGCAGCTGTAATAAATGACATTAAAAAACAAGTTGTTCATTTGTGAAATGTAATAAATGTATATTCGGATCTAGTGAAGTACTTATTTTGGATGGATAGACAACACCAGATAGCATTTCCACTGAATTTGGTTATTGTATGTAATTTTTATAGATTTTAAAAATGAAGTATAAGTGGGGTTATTAGGAATGTGCATATTCTGTATTATTTAGCTGATACTTGTATGTTTCAGGTTATGAAAATACATTTTCAAAGTTATTTACATTTATCATTTACATGATCTAATAAAATTAAAAAGGGACAGAACAAAACTAATTCCTTTTAGAGTGATACTATTCATGAACTCTCGTTTTGTTAATCTTGACTAACAATTTTAGTTGTGCTGAAGTTCTTCTCGGGAAGCAAGTCAGGTGAAAAGACGATTAGAAATCTGTCAACTTAAGAAGCACAGATCAATACAACTTGATAATCAAGTTTAGTTATGTTTCTTTGACATAATTAATTTTCTATACTCACACCATCTCCTGACCTGGCATTTAATTTACTGAAAACAGTCTTTTGTTCAGTAATGCGAATTTTGATTGTGTGTTTTGTTTATTTATATTTGTGTTATATCCAGTGTTTTATTTGTGGTTATAACATTTAATAATGTTTGGCATTTACTGCAAAGGCTTAAAGTCTAGTCTCAATGCCAGTCCGATTAAAGTTACACCTCTTTCGAGCGCTGATAATCGCACTCATGTTGTACGCTTGTGATATCTGGGGCATGGCTGCAGATAGCTGACTTGCATACCTTCAGCGTGCACAGAATAGAGGACTCCAATCCATTTATTCTGTAGGTCGTTCTTTCCCCGTGAGGTTGCTTCACAAAGCTTCTCTTCTCCCATACGTGGAGGACGAAATTAGGCAACGGGCTACAAAATTTTACACTCAACTTCCAACACACAGAAGCGCCCTGGTTTGGTCTCTAAGAGATTATGACGCTACGAGACGCCGCTTTAGGCTTTTCCGGGCACCCCGTATGGCATGCAGGCACCCGAGTAATTAATGGAGTTAATCCAAACAGCAGCAAAAGCTGAACTCCATAATCTTCAAATGAGCTGTTTACTACGAAATTTACCTCATTATTAATCCAATGAACACCAGGGTGTAGGAAAAAAATGGTTTGGCATCCCGTAAAAAATCAGAGGAGCAAGAAAAGCTACCTTGTAAAAATTCCTCAACAAAATAATCCCCATCCTGCATCACCAAAATTTCAACCTGCGGTGAAACCCAAAACCTGGGTGGGTACGCAGTAAAAACCTTCTGGCTGTTAAAAGCCTGTCAGTACCTGTGTTGCAATGCTTAAATTATTACATTGAAAAGTAATTTAGAATTTTACAGATTTGTCACAGATATTACAGTGCCTCAGATAATAATCAGAGCTTGTATAATTGGGCACCTCAGTTAAATGGGGTTATGCTGTACTTGTTTTTCCCTTCATTAACTAAACTTTCTTGTTCTTGCAGGTACAAGTCCCTCGTAGTATTTCTACACCAGCTGGCAGAAGTGTTGTTACAAGTACACAAATGTCATTAAAACAAGGTAAGGATCACACATAAGCACTTAACATATCACATTGTTTATTAATTTTCTTGAAATAATGAAACTAACCTGGAGCAGTCTGCCTCTGTTGTGTGTGGGTAGCATCCTTTCCTCACATTCAACAGATCCCAAGTTTGAATCTTAGTCAGGATGACCTAGATAAGGTTGGTTGGTTAACAACACTCCCCACATGGCAGCCTTGACCTTCGGTGTAACCTTGCCCCACCACGTGATGACCGGACCCATTTCTCAGGTGGAGTCACCCAGAGGGTGGGCCCATTAACTCCAATGATAGGGTGATAGTGAAGATGACGGCGAGATGAGAGGACCTACAGCTTATACCGTGAACTCCAAACCACTTTGGGCACAGGGGACACTTCACATGTGCTAGACAGAGGTGAAGGGCCGACTTAAAATCACCAACCCCAGAGCCGGGAATCGAACTCTGGACCCTTTGCCCGGGAGCCGCCAACGAAACCACTGCCCTACCCTGGTGCCTGACCAAGATAAGGTTTCTCCTGAAAGATGAATGTTGGGTTTTACTCTAATCTCTCGTCCTTGGCCTCATTTGAGCATTTCATCCATTTCATCATCCAATATGACCAATATTAGAGGATATTAAATTTAAAAAAAAGCACCAGGAATAATTTTGAATCAAAAGTTAACAGGCACTTTTTTGTTCCAAGTTATTTACTGTACTAGTGATATTTTTAATTGTTCCCTCAATAGCGATGCATGACATCAACTACTGTGTGAGAAGCTTTAGTTTCAACAAGTTGAAGAAAACGGGTATCATAACACAGAGGGCTCTGAGGTTGAATATTATAGAGGAACTTAAGAGTCCATTTGGATTAAGCTATCAGAAAGAGAGCAATAGTGGAGGTAGGACCTGAGCTACCTCCAATTAACTACAATGGTAAAGGGATGTTTCTTCTCGTCAGAACCTTTCCTTGTTGTCAGTTTTGTTCTGCCACTACTTCAAGTGTGGAGTAAATCCCCTTCCACCTTCGTCTTGAAAGGTTTGTCACAACACTGCATGTGAGCGAGAGAGTAAGTACTGGTTTATCTGAATCCAAGTATGGCTTGAAGTATTCTGCTTTATCCATGGGTATGTTGACTAGTCTGTGAGTAAGACTGTTTATTATTGCATGTTATATGTATAATTGGGTTATAGTTATGATTGTTTTATGTTTTTTGCTATACCGGATGCTAGCTTGAGTCTTTAATCTTTTTACAATTCATTTTTATATTTACAAGTTAATTAATTGTAGGGCATCAGTTAGCGTGAAATGCTTAACAAAATCATACACTAGTTTTAATTAATTGATGGAAATTAATCACTTCCTCACACCAGCCGTATATAGGCTAAGGTCCATGATAGAGTCAACATGAAAAACTCAATGCCATGGCCGGGACTTGAACCATGGATCTCCTGGTCTCCATCCAGTCGCTCCAACCCATTGAGCCACCATGGCCAACGTGCCGTCCTGACATCAAATTTTAATAACTAAAATAGTTAATAACTAAAGTTAATAACTAAATTTTAAGTTAATAACTAAATTTAAGTTAATAACTAACATAATAAGAGTTAAATGATGAAGCCTGGGACTCAAGTACTTACGATAGTAAGTCACCACAAACTGTGTATCTCGAATGTGAGAGCCCCTAGTGGTCTACCGGGGAAATGTGCGAGTCAAATGGAGAATTTGATGTCAGGACGGCATGTTAGCCATGGTGGCTCAATGGGTTGGAGAGACTGGACGGAGGCCAGGAGATCCGTGGTTCAAGTCCCAGCCATGACATTGAGTTTTTCATGTTGACTCTTTCATTCGCCTGCAGTGCCGTATGTAGGAATGGCGGGCATTAAACACTACACATTTCATTGACTCTTTCATACACTAGTTGTTTACAAAATAACATTATTTGAGGAAATAAGTAAAAATTAAAATAAGTAAAAATAAAGAAGGTGGTCGGTTCTGATCGAGTTAATGGCACAGTAAATAGTTACCAAGAACTACAACTAGGCTAACATGCATTAATATGCACTATTTGCTCCACACGGTGCACAATGCACAAATAAACAACATAAAATGTAATCTCAGAAACTATTTGTAGTTGGTTTATTAATACTCATCACTTACTTGTTTATATTTATGAGAGACTAGTTGGAAAGAGATTGAAAATGGAGGCAAATGTCTTTGAAACTAGTCTCTCATAAATATAAACAAGTAAGTGACGAGTATCAATAAACCAACTACAAATAGCTTCTGAGATTAATTTTGACGTCACTGTTACTAAATTCCTCCAAACACATATAACATAAAATGTATCGAATCCAGGATATACTTTCAGTGGTTGGAAGACAATCTTGTTTTAGACTGTGTGTTGTGTACAGTATCATTTCATATTGCACATCTATACATTTATTCATTCTTATACATTCTATAAATTGAAGCATTCAGATTCAGAAGTTGTTAAGTCAATGTTTTTGAGAAATCCTGTTAAACATATGATAAGCACTCTCAATACCAGTTCTGTAATAGTGCTAAAAGATTTGCACATCAGAAGATTTTAGGTCGAACATATTATGACCCTGGCATGTTGAATCAGCATAAATTTCAGAAATAAAAGTTAAGTAAGCCTTTTTGAGTAAGCCAAGTAGTTGCTGCATTAGCTGTTTGGTGGTGCAAGTACACTGTGCCACCCAAGTTCTATGATATCAATTATTTAAAGTTAGGTGTTCTACCTCTGGCATGTTTGTACAATTTAGAAATTATTATTTAAAAAAAAAATTAGTTCTTTCAGTTTAATCAAGAAATGTATATCTCAGCAGTAGGTATCAAGCATATGTACATCTTTTCAGCAAACACAAAATTACCGTAAAAGAGTACTTCCTCTGCATATAAAAATGCATATTTTCAAAATTAAAATGGAAGCTGAAAGAAACCTTTTATAGTTCAATTTATTTGTACTAAACCAATCACATTCAAATTTGACTTGGTATTCTACAGTGGCATTGCAGTACAATTCCCCTCTGCCATACTTGAAAAGTTAGCCAAACCAAAAGTTATTTATTTTTAATAAAATGTGTAGTTAGAAAGAATCAGGATTATTCATCCTACGTTTTGTTCATGGAGAAATAAAAAATTATATTTTCTCAGTTCCAGTAAGTGTGGCAAGAGGTACATCAGTTACACAAAGCAGTACCACTCTAACTTCTAGACCAACTATTGTACCAGCGTCTTCACCAGTGTCAACCACATATCATGTCCCCAGAGGTAAGTGTGTTAGCTGTTGTGATAGCTTGTTGCAGATACATCTAATACTGTCACTTAATCAGGTTTTGTAATAATAAAAACTTCAGGATGACCAAAGAATCAAAACATATATTGATAAAGAATTGGATCACCTCCTCCTATTAATTTTTCATTAAATTTATATGAAAATTTAATGAACACAGTTGACCTGTATTTTACTTTAAAATATTAAAACATAAATGTTACTAATATTTTATTATACATTCTTTTTTTCTTATTTATTCATTAAGGTTTTTCATATGTTTTAATTTTTGATGAAGGAAATAAAATAATAAAAGGTATAAATAATAGTTGCATTCTAAAGGAATCCTTTAACAACATTCTAGTCCTTAAAGGACTAGATCAATGAAAAATCATATGAACTTTTTTTGCCTCGAATAAAGAAATCAAATAGTAATTTGTGTGTAAAAATATATTACTTATTCTTGAGATAATATAAATTCCCAAAAAGAAGCTACCCTTGTGTATATGCCTTACCCTTAAAATTCAAGGAGATTTAAAACAGATACTTTGGCATAGAAATAAGCTGCAACTGATTTAGGGGGGCAGGAGTATAAATGTGAGGGTCATTTGATAAGTCTGGCAAAAAAAAAAAAAAAAAAAAAAAAAAAAAAAATCCATGAACATCTCACCTTATTTCTCGACATTATTTCATTGTGTATTTTACACAAACCCAACATACCCATGAGACCCATTGTAAATAATATAAACACTCCTACTTACCTTCTGGCAAAATGGCTATCCAAAAAATTTCAGTCCTTTCCACAATTCCATACTCTGAGTATAAAAAACTCTTTAGACCTGGTAGAAAAAATTCAAAATATTAAACTAAAACCTCATGACACTTTACTATCCTTTGATGTCCGCTCCCTCTTCCCTAGCATTCCATTAGACAAACTTTTGATTCAACTGAAAAAATGGCTAAATTCTATAAACCTAGATGCCAATGCAATAGAAGAATATTTGGCAATAACTGAATTATGTATACATCAAAATTATTTTGTCTTCGATGGAAAATATTATAAACAAATTTCAGGGCTAGCTATGGGAAGCCTGCTATCACCATTTTTGGCCAATCTATACATGAGCTTTTTCGAAACACATATAACTAAAGCCTTCCCTCATATGTTTAAAACATGGTACAGATACGTAGACGACATCTTTGCAATAGTGCCCTACAAACAAATAGATGATGCTTTGAAACTACTCAACCTGCAAGAACCCAGCATACAATTCACAGTGGAAACTGAAGAGGACTGTACTCTACCTTTTTTAGACCTTAAAATCAAAAAAAGCAATGAAAAACTAGAATTTGGCATCCATAGAAAAGCAACACACACAGATAATTACATCAAAGCAAATAGTTTCAACCCAATTCCACACGAACATGCCACCATCAACAGTCTCACACACAGATTAGTAAATCTACCTCTCAGCCAGCAAGAATATCAAAACGAATACCATCAAATCTTAAAAACTGCAATTAAAAATGGATATGGAAAAAACCTTGTAGATAAAAAACTAAAATCATTCAAACTTCAAAAGAGATTAAAACAGATCACAGCTCTCACACCAATAAAACAAGAAATTAGATTTGCTAAATTTACTTACCACCCCTGGGCCACAAAAAAGTTCCAAAAAATATTCAAGAAATACAATATAACATTGGCACCAAAAAACAATTACAACATTAAAAAACCTACTTCACAGTAATAATACTGATAAGATAAAACCAGAGGAAAAGTCAGGCATTTACAAGATTAAGTGTAAAGACTGTGAAAAAATTTACATAGGGAGGACAAAAAGAAACATAGGCACTAGAAAGAAAGAACACTTCAGGCACTTACGATACAAAAATATTGATAAGTCTGCAATAGCAGCTTTTCTGGTCTGAAAATCATGAAATTGAAGATAGCACAGAATTACTAAAATACGTACAAAAACATAGTGAACTCGTCATATGGGAGAGGATATACATAGAAAAACATAAAAACTAACGAACTTTGAAATCCCGCTAGAAGAGAATCCCACATTTAAGTTCATCACTAAATCAACAGATGGCAGCAGCAACCCCAGAATTACCCACACCGCTGGATCAAGCTTCAGTCGCATAAGAGCCGTAGATGCAAACGATGATTTGCGAAACATGTCCTCAAAAATAGGTACGAAAGTGAAGCAGATGTGTAAAAAATACGACTCATCTAAAATTTAATAATTTTTCGCTTCACTGTGGTGTTCCAATACAGTTAAATCTCGATAATGTGCTGAGTTCATGATCTTTGAATATTCAACTCGGCAGGCAGTAGCAGGCTGCAAAGCAGCCGGTCAAGAGTCAGAAATAGATACTGTATATTTTAGCTTAATGCACCAAATAAATGACACCATAATTATCCTGTCTCAAATTGTTCTCCCTATTCCCCTCTATAATCTCTTAAAAGTTAACTGGTGCAATTTTGAAACACTTGTGTATGTCTGTACGTGCATGCATGTGTGTGTAAAGATGCTTGTTTGGTTAATTTCTGATGATATTGTGACATCAAGATGAAATACTTGTTTTATATACTACAGGCGAATGCTAGAAAATTTAGAACTCTGCTCATTTAAATAAATGTGAATTAAAGATCCTTCATTTTGTGTGCATTTAAATTATGACATTGATTGTTCATAGGCATTGCAGCAGTTGCAAACATCAGTGCTCCAAGATCTGCAGTAGCAACTCCAATTGTAAGAGCTACTACAAACCTTCAAACAGCACAGGGAACAGCCACGGGGTAAGGCAAATAACACAAAATTGTACTTTAAATGAGTTATTTTAGTCCCCTTTTGTTAATATAATGTACATAAGCTAACTTTTGATTGAAATGGATTTATGTTTCAGCTTTACATCAGGTTTACGAGGAACACTGGTTCCACGAGTGTCGAGCCCTGTAGCCCAGGGAGCCACCTGGCTTGGTACTAGCACAGTTTCAGTAACAACAACAGTACCAAAATGTGTTTCTCCTGGGCCAATGCTTACCTCAACGAGAACCACTTCAGTCACAACAATCCAGTCTTATACACCTGCTCGCACATCGTCCATGGCTGGTACCTAATGCTTTTTTATGTACTCACAATAAAATGTTTGAATGATTATTGTTTATTATTTGTAATTGAGGAACTTATTTTCTTATTTAAGGCGCGACCTTGAGGTGTGGTACTTGCATAGACAATTAAGTATAATGCCATAGCAGTCAAAAACAAAGAAACAAGTACCTTGCCAGCTGACATTTGAAACTTGGCTTTCACTGGCATTTCTTTACTCTTCTTTTGCCACTCTTTACTAACTTGTTTCAACTCAGGCCATGTTCTGGATTTCAAGTTTAATCATAACAATGCAAATCAAAAATGCATTCTCTTCCTCTGCGAACTTTTCTGAGTGCCTCTCATAGACATTCAGTCAAGAGCCTAGGATCCAATGAAACCTAAGCTGTTTATTATGAATGCTTTGACAGCTCCTATAACTTTATCCAACCAATGAGTAATTTCTAAAAGAGACATAAGTTGTTTTCAAGAAGTTGATAAATGGCTTGAATGTTGTTTTCAAATGCTAGGCTTTGGCAATTAGCTCTCTTGCTCTCCAATATTTCTGTCTGGCAGGTAGGGCTTCACAGGTTAAAAGATGTTCTTCAGTCATTTCTTCTTCTTTGTTGCACAGAGGACAATTTGGACTTGTATAAATTCCTATTCTGTGTAAGTGTTTGGCCAAATAATCATAATGGCTTGAATGTTCTCCTCCATCATGTTTGTTCTTGGATAATCAAGCTCACATTTTTCAAATAAAAAGCCACTTAACAGCACTGTAAACTGCTTTACTGGTGAGATCTGCAAGAGGAACTCTTGATAAAAGAACTTGAAGATTTACTGGACTTCAATCTCTGAAATACATTTCCTGTCCTGAATGGGAAGAGGCGAGCAGCAGTTCTTAAATGCAGACAGTATGTATGATTTTGCTCATGAGGATCTGGACAGGACACCTGTGTATAGGTTTTTGCTTGTGGAGAATTAATTGTGTTATAAAGGGATATTATGATATAAAGCTGTGATTTTTGTATTAACTTTGAAAATGTAATGTATATAAGACTAAGCTTTATCTTTTTAATTAAAATTTGAACAGAATGTTTTTGAAATTACTCAGTTGCATCCTCAGCTTACGCTGTTGATACATAACGTTTAACATCATGCTGCTATGTAACGGATAATTTAATTTCTAATGTCAGTTTTATAATCGGTTCTTTGTTAAAAACATTTGCTGAATCTCTAAAACATAAGTTGACAATTCTCTCATTAATTCTCAACAGAGTTAACTCTCTAAGGTTATATAAAAATAAAGTTATAATGCAGCCATAAAGATCCATTCCTATTTCTGCTGCTGTTTTGTGCTGGGGAGCAACAGTTATGTCACATAACGAAGAATGTAAAGGTTGACTAAAATGGTTTATCACTATTTCATTGTATTGTTCCAAATTGAATGCTGTATATGTTCCCTGAATGAAATCTTTTTTAATGTAAAATTGAAACTTTACTATGACATGATGTTTAAACCTTAATGAAAGAGTGATATTAATTTATTGTATTATGTATATATAATGTGTGTGTTGCAGTCACGACTAGGCCATTAACACCTCAAGGCAGCAGAATTCAAACAGAGTCTCCTAGACCACAGTTAATACAGAAGCCAATGGCAGCCACACAAACAGCAGCTACACAGGTATGCATGAATGTGTTATACCCTGAAACCTTTACACTATACCAAAGGAAATGATTTATTTATTTTAGTGCCAAGCCATTACATTAATCACATCTACTGAAATTGACTGCAGCCTCTTATCCAGTAGAGGTCTAAAATACTACCAGTCCTTGACATCCTTTTTCTAATACGTCCTACTAAAATTTATATTGTAAACTCTTACTCATAAGATCTGTAAATTGACCATTTTCATTTAGATTTAACCTTCCATAGAAATTCTCCTAATTATCTAATCTGACTTTGATCGGAAAACATTTTCTTTATGGTTACAATACTTTTACTTCCCAGCCACTTTTCCTAATCAGTTTTTTCCTTCATTCATCTGTACCTCTACATTCTCATATAATATGTTCTCCATCCTCTTTGTCCCCACATATCGAACAGTAACCTTGTAGTACACTACTCCTTAGACCTCTCAGTTTCGAAACCCCTAATCTGTACCATGCTATCGCCTCTTTTTCCCTTTATTACAGATTTCTAAATACTCCTCTGACCTTGATTCTGTTCCAAACATCCTAAAAAGAACCAGTGACCTTTTCTCTTCCATCTCGGCCCATATAGTTTGACGATCCATATCCTCAAATCTAGATCTAACTTCCTTCCATACTCCCCATTCTAAGCTATGTCTGTGCTGCCATATATCACCTAATTCACCCTTTTCCAGCTGTTCTTATACTCTTTTCAACCAGGTACTCTGACTGGAATGCTTTTCTTGAAAACTGAGACAGCACTTGATCAAGCTATCCTCTGGCAACTGCAGTATCCTGTACCAATACTTAACCACTCTTTCCATCACCATTCCTTTTGCACTACTTTTTCCATTTCTAAAAGTATCCCTACATTTGCTGAATTCTGGGGTACGCCCAGCATAAACTTACAGTATGCTCTTAATACAAAGTTTGTTTTCACCCCACACCTCTCCCTAAACTCTACTAAGGCTGAGTATAGCCGTTCAAACCAGGATACCTTCATCATTGGTGCTATAGGTATAAGCATTTTCTCAGTAAACCCAGTGCTGACTTCCCCTTGGCTAGAGCCACTTCTACTCCCAGTCCCCTTTCCTGTTAGTTTAATCCCCATATGTAGTCCTGCATAACTTGAATTTCTGTGCCTCCCATAACCCACTTTTTAGACTTCAATTTATTTCCTTTTTAAACACTGTTATTTTAGTCGTAAAACTATTTTATTGATGCTCATCACTTTTCTTATACTATTGAGGGACTAGTTTCAAAGGCTATTGCCTCCATTTTCAACCTCTCTCCAACTAGCATCTATTGTTGTCTGCTCTCCTCTCTCTGGTGGTGGAACTATGAACTTTTTTGTCAAATTATCTACTGGTGGGATTTCAAAGTTCATTACTCAGTCCTTATTTTTCCATATGAATATGTTCTCCCATGTTGTCAGTTTATTTTGGTTTATCACTCCTTTTAATAGTTTTGGATTTTGATCAATGTCATGATTTTCATTCCAAAAATGAAATGCTACTGCTAACTTTTCTTCTTGTTTCAATCTGATGTTTCTAAAGTGCTCTTTGACTCTGGTTTTTAGATTTCTTTTAGTTTGACCTATGTAGCATTTTTCAAAGTTCTTACAACTTATTTGGTATATTCCGGATCTGTTAACTGATGGGATTTCAGCTTTTGTTTTTGAATTTAGCAATTTTAAAATTGAAAGTTCATTAGTAGGTGCCAAGATTATATTTTGTTCCTTTAAGATCTTTTTACATTTATTAAATGTTTTTGGGTGATATGTGAATGACCATGTAATGAACTTTGAAATCCCACCAGTAGATAATTTGACAAAGAAGTTCATAGTTCCACCACCAGAGAGAGAAGAGTAGACAACAGATGCCAGTTGGAGAGAGGTTGAAAATGGAGGCAATAGCCTTTGAAACTAGTCCCTCAATAATATAAGAAAAGTAAGTGACGAGTGTCAATAAACAGACTACAAATAATTGAAGTAATGAGTTGGTATTCAAACACAACATCACTTAAAATATCCTTACTTGAACAATTGTTTCGGAGACCGGCTCGTCCCCATCATCAGCAACTATCCAACTGGTTGGATCCGTGGTTTCTTGAAGTGAGCTGGTTGTTTGAGGTGACATCTGTTGATTGTGAGATGAACTTCCAAAGAGAGTTTTCAGGCGGCAACTCTCTTTGGAAGTTCATCTCACAATCAACAGATGTCACCTCAAACAACCAGCTCACTTCAAGAAACCACGGATCCAACCAGTTGGATAGTTGCTGATGATGGGGACGAGCCGGTCTCCGAAACAATTGTTCAAGTAAGGATATTTTAAGTGATGTTGTGTTTGAATACCAACTCATTACTTCAATTGTTATATACATCACTGTTTCTAACCTTTTGCTTCAAATAATAAGACTACAAATAGTTTTACGATTAATTTTGACGTCACTGTTACTAAATTCCTCCAAACACAAATAACTATTATTTTAGTTTTATTTTGTTACGCTAAGACCTCAGACCTTGCAATATCTCTATCTCAATTATTGCATGAGTTAAATCAATTCCTGTTACTGACCCCATCATTAAGTCATCTGCATATAATAAGCCTGGGATCTCCCTGTTTTCTATCACTGACATATGCTTATGGCCAAACTTAGATAATCCATGATGTCATCAATAAAAAGATTAAACAAGATAGGACTCAATTTACATCCTTGCCTGAGACCTCTTTTCTGATTCACCTCGACAGTTACCTCCTCTTTCCCACATTTGACACAAAAGTATTTTCATGATACAGTTCAATTAATAGTTCTACCATCCCTATACTTAATCCTTTAAGCCTCAGCTTATACCAAAAAGTTTCCCTTATTTTATCATATGCCTTATCAAAATCTTTGAATGTAGCATGCATCCTTCCTCTTTTCACCTGTAAATATTTGTCAACTAGTGTTGTGATAACTATTATGTTGTCCACTGTTTGCCTCCCTTTCTTAAATTCTGATTGAAATGGAGATAATCTTTGGTTAACCTCTCCCCAGGTTTGTATTCTTTCAGTCAACATTGCTGTAAAAAGTTTTCCCATATTTGATAATAATGCTATCCTTCTGTAATTCCCCGGATCATCTTCACTTCCCTTTCCTTTATATATTGGCTGGATTATAGCCTCCCTCCATCTTTTTGGCACTGATGTCTTCTCCTTCACAGCATTCGATAGCCTAGTCAATCACTGCAATCTGCCCCTATCCTCACACCACGCTTGAAGAAATTCATCTGTTCCCACTGCTTTATTCTTTTTAAAACTTCCCATGTGTTTCAGGACCTCCTCATTTGAGAAAGGTCTGTCCAACTCATCTATATGATCACAAGCGAACTCAAGCTCCCATCTTGGTAAGCTTCTCTCTTCTCTTTCAAACAATTGACCAAAGTAATTCAACCTCTCAATAAGCATAATTGGTGACTTTTTAGCTTGTTTCTTTGTACATCTCCTGACTACTTGCCATACCTGAGTAGTCCCTCCCGAAATTATCATCGCTTCAATTTAATCTACTCTTCCCTCCCCCATTTTTCTTTTTTTGATTCGACCAGCAGTTTAAATGCCTCAAGTTGCATAATTTCTTCCCTCTCTGCTATTCCATTAACTTCCATGTTATTACTGCCCTTCTAACCAAATTCCTGATATTTTTACATTCCTGATAGAACCAATCATCATGTTCTCATTCTGGTTTAACCTTCTCATATTTCTTCCATTACATTGACCTTATTTAGCATATAATCCATTCCCAAGCCTACATAGATTTGCCATTTCAGACCTAATCACCTCATAAAACTCTTCTTCCTTCTCATTATTCCACTTACAATGCTCCATTTTCACCACCCAATTATTATGTTCCCTGTTACACTTCATGCTGCTCTAAGTAAACATAGCTATTTCCATAGCTATTCCATAGCTATTTCCCACTCAATATGACACAGTTTGTATTTTCACAGAATTCTATCAGCTTCAGTCCTTCCTCATTTATTACTTTATCTTTGCTGATTCTATTATACAAGATATCGTCTTGTCCTATTAAATCATCCTCCTTTGGGTAACTACTCCTCCCTTGTGAATTGCCACTTCTTGTGTTTAAATCCCCGACTATCAGGAATTCAGCCAGGGAAAATTCACACTTAATCTCCTCCATCTTCTTTTCCGCTTCCTGTAGGAGAAGGGGATTGTAAAAATCATAACTTTTTGGAGGGTTATACATTATTCCTATCTATAACTCCCATTCCTTTACAAACAACCAAATCACCCCATCTGTCTTACAGTTTCTCATTTTAATTTTGCTTATGTCATTTCTTATAAATGTCACCAAGCATCTTCCTGTCAACTGGTATTCTCCTACGTGATGACATCACTGACTCAGCTGGTTGTTGACTTTGATCACTCTGCCTTCCCTTTGTCGCCTGCACGTGTTCATATCCCTACTATGGAAACAAGTTCCTATTCCTTGAAACATCTTAAATTTTTTATTCAAAAGTATATCTCATTTCTTTGCAACTTAGTTAAATCACATTAGTAGAGATACTGCAGGTCTTTATTTCTTAAAATATGACTGTGATGCTCTGGTTCTGAGAGGATTTGACAACTTTTCGCACAGCACTTCAAATTTCCCTTGAAGCAATATGCTGAAACCTCCTATGACCCATATTATCTAAAAGAGTATCAACACATTATAATGTGGTACAGTGACTAACAAACACAAAATAGGCAGGCTGATAATAATGGAAATGGTACTGTATTGTCATGTGGTAGGTTATTTATTGTGGTTTCCTAAAGTTCTTTTTTTTTTTAGTGGCTAAGTGCAGAAAGCTTAGCTCTCAAATGAAAAATAATGTAGTTTTTCTTCCTATACAAAGATATTCAGGGCTATTCTGTGACTTCTGGTTAAGAGTATTGCTAACAATTAAGTCTGATCAAGTATGGCAGGTTTTCATATTCTCTAACCATGCTTATGGTGACAGATCTTCTCAACCATGTTGTTAGGCACCTGGAGCAACTCTTTGCAAATTCATATGCTTTGCAGGTATGTTTTGTTTTTCCACCGCTCTCGGTACGTCAGTTCAAATAGTGCAATTGCGATCACTTCAAGATGTCTGTTCTGTACTTGGAACGCAAGCGAGCTACAAAGACTATGGAAGAGCAGTACAAAATATATATTAATTATTGCAGAAGTAATCCCATTATGTAATTCGACATAATGATTTACAAATATAAGAAAAAAAGCTGCTTTTGGGGGTAGTACAAAATTTTGAGTAAATAATGTCTTATATAAGCTAAGCATTTTAAACTTTTGTTTGGTATATCAATGATTTACAAAGCAATACAACAGATAACTTCTTTGTACTTCCTGAAGTACTAATAGCATAATTAAAATTGGATTTCGTATTTTCATTGTAATAGTCTCCAACCACTACTGGAATGAAGTATAAGTTCTAGTGCATCCCAAGTATGAACTTTCTATTTTCATACCGTCTATTTAGCTGAAAAAATATACCATTTTACAAACATTTCCATAACTGTTTGCCATATAAAAGACATATTTCTTTGTTAGAATTAACGTAATTTGTCAGATGGTAGACTCAGGCCCACTTTGGACTATTATGCCATGGGTTACGTTACATTACTTGGAATAACCAATATATCTTTGCTTAATCATAGTGTTAAATTCAAAGTATTCTGCAGCTGCTTGTTCTCAGAGATAATTAAATAGTGCTTATTTAAACATGCTTATAACTATGCTCCTAGGTTTTCAAACTTAACTGGTAAGGTATTACATAGTCATAACAGGGAAATAATTGTGAATATCTTTGACTTCATGAAGCTAGAGGTAGAGACGAAGGATTGTGCAGTGCATAACCAGAGTATGGATATGTCGAATGTCCCATGCACTTCAGCATGCAGTTAACTGGTCACCACTTGATCGGGCAACTAACTTGTCATATCTGTCATTAAGATTTTCACATGTGTAGATATGTTGCATTCTAGATATGATTGTCCTTTTCCGTACAAGAATTCATGTGCAGTCCTTTGTGTTGGTCTGGTGGCATAATTGGTTGGGTGCTGGCCTACGTATTGAAATGTCTGAACAAGGTATTGAAATAGATTGAGTCAACATGAAAAATTCAATGCCATGGCCGGGATTTGAACCACGGATCTCCTGGTTTCCATTCAGTCGCTCTAACCCATTGAGCTACCATGGCCAACGTGCCGTCCTGACATTAAATTCTCCATTTGACTCATATATTTCCCTGGTAAATCAATAGGGGCTCTCGCATTCGAGATACACCGTTTGTGGTGACTTACTATCGTAAGTACTTGAGTCCCAGGCTTCATCATTTAACTTTTATTATTTTAGTTAATTGATGGAAATTAATAATTTCCTCATACTACCCGTATATAGGCTAAGGTCTTTAATAGATTGAGTCAACGTGAAAAATTCAATGCCAAGGCCAGGATTTGAACCATGGATCTCCTGGTTTCCGTCCAGTCGCTCTAACCCATTGAGTTACCATGGCGATAGTAAGTTGCCACAACTCATTAGTTTTGAAGTGAAGTGTACATATAGGTTAAGATTAACAAAAAAACACAGTTTGTCAATGCGGTTGAGGGAATTTATATATCAGTTTGGTCCTTATTGAAAATGTTAATTAATTTTGTAAATATGGGGCTTACACAATAAAATGTTTATTTTGTGGATTCTCTCTTTGTTGACTTAGAGTTTCTTCAAGACTAATGTGTCATCAACTGTGGCACGCACACAGACCTCTCCAATAACATACAGTGGTCCAGTGACAACTTCAGGTACAACATTGATTGCTACACAAACTGCAGGACATCACCTGAGTGTAGGTAGTTCTACGGTGCTTGCCACACCTGCAAGGCTTACTGCAACACAAGGTGCCGCAGTGCGACCAGTGCTGGCAACTTCCACTCGTATTGCCACCACTGCCAATGCAGCAGCAGCAACACGACTTGCTGCAGCTACAGGAAACAGTTCTAATACAGCAAGCTCTACAGGAATAATTGCAAGTTCGGCACGTCTTACAACGCTGCCAGGTTCAACTGGTGCACTGTTGACAACAGGTCCAACAAGAATAACAAGTGTTCCAGTAGGGCAAGGTCAGACAACCAGATTACAGGCTGTTCCTGCATCATCACCAGTGATTGCGACACCAGCACGCATTGCAGTACCTGTGAGTTCAGTGAGCGCTCAAGTCCAGCAAACCCGACTTGCTGTATCTACTACTAGTGCCATATCTCCTGCCAGTACGCGCCATGCTGTCTCTTCCACATCAGCCATATCACCAAGTCCAGGCCATCAGGGTACGACGGTACTTGCAACTCCAGCTCGCCTTACTGTGACAAATACGTTGACTCCTGGAGTTGTATCATTGCATCCTGTAGTGGTATCAAATACTGGTCCCAGCCTCACACTCAAGTCCCCAACTTCACATAGCCAACCTGCCAAGCCACATCAGAACATAGGTCCTAAGGTAAATTTATGAATAAATTGTGTATGTGTACACAATTAAGTTAATTTTGTAAATATTCAACATTTTAAAAACACTTAGACATTCAAATCTATTGTAAATTGTATACTGTGGTAGATGTTCAAAATTTTCCATTTTGTTACATAAAAAATGTTAGCATGAAAGTATAATAGTATTGACAATAAGAGTCCACCAATATTATTAGTTTTCACTGTTACTGATTAGACATTCTGTCAAGAAAGTGCCAGGAATTGATGGTGTAAAAATCCCAGTTAAAGGGGGAGTGAAAATTATTGTTGCCGCTAAGTTGGTACAACTCTCTTCTACTTTATGCGAATTTGATTATCATCTGGCATTTAGATTGTTTACAGTGTCCTCTTTTGTTAGTTCATCTTAAAGGAGTATTACAGTTTAACGATGGATTAAAATATAGAAAAAGAATCTGTCTCAAATTTTGCATTGCAATTAGTATTTCGTGTGTTGAATCACTGAAAATGTTACGAGGGTGTATGGTGAATCGACTTAATCAAAAATATGTGCATATAAGTGGTAGAGTGTATTTAGTCGAGATGTGGTGGAACATTTGCCTCACTCTGGTCGGCCATCAACAGTTTCAACTGAACTGAACATCACTAAAGTGAAGGAAATGGTATCTGAAAATTGTCATTTAGATCTGAGAGACATTGCTGCTGAACTTGACATGTCTCATGAATCAATTCATACCGTTTTAAACGATTGTTGCTTCTCGGTTTGTTCTGAAATATTTAAATTTTCTGCAAAAGCTCAATCACCTAAGGATTGCTGAAGGCATGCTAGAACGATCCAGTTATGACCCTACATTCATGAAATGCATTGTAACTGGTGATGATAATGGATTTACAAGTTTGATCCACAAATCGGTCAACAAGCTTTGAGTGGCACCATCCAACTAACCGAAACCCAAAAGGGCATGTCAAACTCATAACTGAAGGTCGTGTTGATAGTTTTTTCAATTATTGCAGTGTCGTGCACTCGGAGTTCTTGTGAAAAGGTCGTATGATAAATAAAGACTTCTATCTGAGCATTATGTGGCATTTTAGAGGATAAATATTGTGACTTTGTGGGTTCGTGAAATTAAAAGTCCAGGTTACAAACACCAAAAATTGCTCTTTATTTCTGTAGAAATCAATCTGACAGTTCAGAATTACGTCACATACACAATACAACTTGCAAGGTCATCGACCACAAACACAGCTCACACAGCTGTTCATGCGCACGTGTCCAATTACCGACTGACTCACACTGGCAGGCGGTGGCTCCCTTTTTATAGACTACTCACTATCCGGAATGTTCTCAATCAAGACGGCGCTAGAAGAAAGACAAACTCTCTAGAAATCCATCTCCTCTCCCCTACCGTTTCGGCGAGCTTTTATCTCCGCACTGCACAGCCCATCTCTTTGAACTAGTCGGCCACGCCACCTCAACAATGCGTTCGCGATACTATGGTGAAAAAAACTAGATTTGTAGAAAAACAGCTTGTTGATTCTGCACCACGGTAACGCACCAGCTCCCAAGGCTGTAGTTGTGAACATATTTCTGGCCAAAATCTCAACAAATCCCATCGAATAACTAGTGTATTCACCTGACCTGGTTCTGGCTGACCTCTTTCTCTTTCCAAAACTCAAGCTACCACTTCAAGGTATCCATTTTCCGTTGATAGAAGAAATAAAGGAGAATTCCGACAGTTGACATTGATTCCAAAAAATGTGTTTAAAAATTTGTTGGCATAAATGTATAATTTTGGAAGGGGCCTGCTTTGAAGGCGATAAAATAAAATTGAGTGAATAATACATATTTTATGTTTCATTGATCAGTTGCTGGAACTTTCTTGACACAGTAGTATAACTAATAAGCACTATTTGTTCACGTGGAGAAGAAACTATAAATGTATATGTTTACTTGTAGGTTATTGATTCAAGCCTTTTGTTGTCCAAATAGTGAAAAAGGTTACATTAGTAAATATTAATATTATTTATTAATAATTAATTAGTTATTAATATTAATTTATTAAATTAATAAAAGGTTACATTACAAATTATTCATATTTTACACAGTGATTCCTATATTGTGTATCCATAGTTGAAGTGGGATCTTGCTTGCTCTATAAGCTATTGCTTCCTGCCTGTAGGCTAATATGAGCATCTATTCAGCAAGGTTGTACTAGATATCATCTTAAAATTAAAAACAAAAATTCTTATATTCCAAAACTTGTTTTTTGGATGGAAAAAAACAGCCATATGCTATGTATTTGTGCAGTAACTTAAAATGAATTCATCTAGTTGAATCATTTCCAGGTAATAACTCAGCCAGCACATGGGCCATCAATACAACTAACACAAGTACCAGTGAGTTCAGTAGCAGCTAAGTTGCCGCAGTCATTGCACAACATGCAGACTGCAATTGCCATTTCTACAGGCAACACCAGAACAGGTAAGTTTTCATGAAAAAGTATCAAATTGAAAGAGCATAGAGACAGTGAAGCACAACTTAGCACAGGCATTTTTTACAGGATGGGACTTAATTTCTATTTTAATTTTTGCTTCATCCTTTATATCTTTAATTGCATCAGGTAGGTAATTATATAACTCCTTTGCATTACTCTCTATGCATTTCTTATCAAGAGAACTTCTCAGTATGCTTCTGAAGTAATTTTCCCTAGTTCTAGTGTTATAGATAGTCAACATGAAAAATTCAATTCCATGGCCGGGATTTGAACCACGGATCTCCTGGTTTCCGTCCAGTCACTCTAACCCATTGAGCTACCATGGCCAACATGCCGTCCTGACACTAGTGTAATAGTTATGTACATTCACGTTTTTATCATCTCTGTGTATCCTTATTACGTACTTCAGACATTCATATATGTACAAGCAAGGTACTGTTAGTAAATGTAATTTTTTTAAAGTATTTCTACAAGAAGTTTTTCTCTATAATTTTGTTATGATCCTTATCGCTCTTTTTTGTAGTCTAAATATTTTTATTATATTTTTCATTGTTGCAGACCCCCAAAGAATGATCCCAGAGCTTAAATGAGATTGTATAAAAGCATAATATACTTGTATTACACTATCCTCTGCCATGCTCTGTGCCACTTGTTTTAATATGTATATACCACTATTTATTTTCTTCATGATCTTATAATATGCTTGTCCCATTTTAAACTATTATCAATAATTAATCCTAAAAAGTTAGTTTGCTTTACCTGTTTGACCTTTATGTTTTGTACTATCAGAATAATATTGGATTGTGTTTTATTATTTAAGCTAATCTGTATCCATTCCGTTGTATTCATGTTTAGCATCATCCCCAATTTTGCAAAATGAGTGTGTACCGTTTCTAATATTGTGTTAGCTTTGATCTGTAAGTTACCTTATCAGCAGTTACAACAAGTGTCAGTTAAATCAACTTCATACACAACTTGATTAGCATTGAATGTTACTTGAGTATCTATTCCTTTCCCTATTATTTTAAATGTTTTCATTTAAACACAAAAGTCTATCGAAGGTTGAGTTCATTTCCTCACAGAATTAAAACTTTCAATATTAAATTTAAAAGTTTAAAAATATTGAAAAGTATTGAAGGTATATCTCAGAGTTATATGTGTTTGGAGGAATTTAGCAATTTTAAAATTGAGTCTATTAGTAGGTGCCAAGGTGATACAAATAGTTTCTGAGATATCTCAGAGTATTAGACATATTTTGATACTATCAAGTATCAAGGTATCAATCATGTTGAGGTTCCATCCCTAGTTAAAAAACCATTCTGTTAGGAATGTAAATCACCAGCTACAAAAAATTCACAAGCATCATGTGAATTCAGTCATGGTCTGGGGAGGGCCTGAAGTGCTTATTGAAGAAGCAGCTTCCAAGAGTTCAGAAAGGTTTATATTACATTAAACTAGATACTGTCAACTTTACAATAGGAAATGTTAGTTTTAAGCAGTAAGTGAATAGTACTTTGTGATACCTAGCACCGGTAACTGATCAAATTAAAAGAAATATTTTAAGGTTCAGCACTGCTGTTGTTAGAAACAGGAACTGCCCATGTACAAAATGATTTCTAAATGAGTTTGCAAAATAGTCTTGTTTTGAAACAACTATTTTGGATTAAATCATTTCCCAGCACTGGATATACTTATTTAATATGGAACATTTATGAAAGTACTAACACAATTCTTAATAAACATCCATGTAGAACACAATGACACTACACAACTAAGGAAAAGTCTTTAAATTAAAACAGTTTATGTAATTACAAATAACCTAATGGCTGCAGTTAACATCAACTACAACTTACCATGGGGAGAATTTTACAAACAGTTTTGTGTTGATGTCAACTGAAAGCGGAATGTCGTCAAGTGAAACATTGGAGGGGAGAATATTTCAGTAGCTTGTGCTCTCTGTCCTTTGGAAATAAAGGACACAATAATGTGGTAGGCTTTGGCTTATGAAGTTTAATTTTTCATTTAGTCAGTTTAATGTAAGTATTTTTTCCTTGCTTCAGTTGCTTATACAACGACCACAACTGTGAGCTCCAGCACTGTGGCCAACATTAGACCTGTGCCCACTACAGTTGGTACTATACCAGTTGCCAAAGTTCTCCCACAGTCTCCAGTATCTGAAGTGACACTTCCCATGCTCCAGCAGCAGCCCGCATCAGCACAGCCATCCCAGCCATCCACACCCCAAACAGCCACAAGTGTTTATATTCAGACTTCGCACAGGGCATCACCAGGTATGTCTAATCTTTTTTCATACAGAGACCATAATAGGCTATTAAAAGTGAACAGATTTTTAGTATTGTTAAAAAGTATCATAACAGTGGTAAAATACAGCCAGCAAAAGTGATTCATTGAAGCAAGGTGTGTATATACAAACAAAATTGTTACATAATTGTTTTAGTACATGTTCTTGAAAACAATGACTAGAATAGCTAGAAAATAAGAATGAACATGAGTTGAGCCAATACGGTTATCCTACGGTTATCCAATGATTATCACACAATCTGAACCTTAAAACCTTGAACTAGAGAATTAATTATAATAATAATAATTATATTATTATCATCATCATCATCATCATCATCATCATCATCATCATTATTGTGAAATGTTATATAATTGTGTAATATTGTATGTTTTTTTAATATGTAATATAAATTTAACTGACATATCCAAAAAACATGTATTATGTTATAAAAGGATGAAAATAAATAAACTGTGTGATGCAGGCAGGGGGGAGGAGCGAGAGCCAATGCTCTTTTGTTTCTGCAGTGCGGTCAACTTAGAAAAACACAATTCAGCAGAAATATTGTATAAGATAAGCGAAGATGGGCGCCACAAGTGTGAGATATATGGATAAACAGTAAATTGAACTCGATTCGATAAGCTGTATGCTTATATACTTACAATTTATGAAACACATAAAAATAGAAAACAAATACTATGACAGCTATAAATACTCATTCACTTTGTGATTCATTGATTTCCGAGTCCAATGCGTCACTTTCATTGCTAGTATCCTGGGTGTGTTGATGATAATTTCATCAATTGCATTTTGTATTACCCATCATTTCTCCAATATTTCATTTCCAGTTCTTGGACCTTCTTGCAGTATCTTTCCCAATCTGTTGCGGTTATGGAAGAGAATGCTTCTAAGCAAGTTACTGCAGATTTGTGGCCGACATATCACCAGTAATGTTGTTTCCTCTTGAAACATTCTTTATTTTTGCCCACGCCAGTTCAGTTACATTCAGATCAGTTATAGGAAGGTAGATGAATAAGTTGTTTCCTTTCGAGAGCCCTAACATCCACAACATAGGTTTGTTGTAAACCTCGAAATTGCTCAAAAGGAAATATGGCACACATGTGAAAGCTTAGAATATTAGCCACTAGATGATAGAGTGTATAATTTCATGCTTCAAAGTTGTCCTCTGTGTTTACAAGTTAGATGATACCTATCGAATGAGGACTTAAAGCCCAAGTGCACATGTAGTACATGACATTCTAAACATTTTTAATGTTACATCTTAAAAACATTGGGTGTCAGTTCTTTATCATTTGGTTTGCGGATCTAACAACAGTTTAGTTGTCAACAAAGATTATGGATTATTCTTTTAGAATAGCAAGATTGCCTGGTGTATTGCCTGTCTGGTCTGCATGCATTTGTGAATTCTGCCTGTGAAAGGGAAAAGGGAGTAATGTTTGGAAATAGGTTAAATATTTTTGTTATTATACATACTGATTGAAATCGTAACATTTTTGTATGCATGCTACTTCATTTTCCGTACTTTATTTTTCATTATAATTAATAAATCCATGAACCAGCAAGTTGAACTTTGCAACAATGTCAATCAAATCATAAATTGTCTTATAATCACAAAAATATTCCTATATTCCAGCATTAGCAAACTGCAGTTTTGTGAAGAAGCCAAAGCATTGGTGTGGGGGCTTTTTTATAATACCTTGGTATCATACCTCAAGTTTAGAGAGACTGAAAAGACTGAGGTTGGTATGCTTGGATATTAAGTATTCAAGCCATTTTCTTGAATGTATTTAGGAACATGAGTAAGTATTAAATAGTCTTGGAAAATGTTAACCTTCATGTGCTGGGAAAAAATTTGCTCTAGTAGTAACTTGCACTGATCTGGAAGCAAATAAAAAAATTATAATTACATTCCAGTAGAAGTATTAGAAAAAATGATGTTTTGTTGATTTATAAAGATATTTGAAATTTGAAACCTAAACATCACTAAGTAAAAAAATTCCTGAGTATGCTTTGAGTATATCATCAGCAACTGTTTAGTTGTGCATTACACTGCCACAGCATCTTCAGCCCTGACATTTGGTGAGGGTAAAGAAAGAGATAGGTATATATCAGAATGGCCACCTTCAGCAATGCAGGTGCTGTGTATTTCCACTAAAGGAGGCTTTTCTGATTCATTTCAATGGAAACATGAACAATCTTTCATTTCTTCTAACGTTTTAAATAAGTATTGCTTGCTGTTGTTGCTTTGGTCTTTGTTATGACAAAGCAAATGCAAAAGAAAAATGAAAGTTGGACAATTTGTGAGGTTTGTCTTCCACAGCAAAGGATTGAAGTGGTCTGCTAATAACAATTACATACAGCTTTCCTATCCATGTCGCACACTGTACTTTGACTATATTGTCAATTCTGTTCTTAGCATGCGTCGTCATAGCTGTTTGCTTTACTACAATGCATATATAATTTACTGCATAATCCATGTTATTGTTACAGTTATATTATTATTGTTATAGCATTACGTCTAGTGGTTCCTCAGAATTATTTATATTTTACAAAGTGATAGCACATGTATACACAGTATTGACAACATCGCCTGCTTTGGTCATGTAAAATGCCACAGCCGAAGATACAGCGGCAGTGTCATAGTATTTCAAATTTCAACTCATCTCTATAAATTAAAAAAGTATAAATGTATTAAAACAGAAAGATGCACTGATCATTCATACATATGTCTATAATTGGTTGCAGCTCCTGCATCAACCCAGGCCACAACAGAGCGAACTACATCGGCTCTTCCAACGTACACACTTCCCACAACTTACTACTATGAAACGGGTGGGTACCAGGTGGCAGGGTCCCTGGTGGCTCGGCCATATACTCCCGGCAGTCCCTATACTTCCACCACACCAGTCCTCCGCCCAGGAGTCCATAGTAAGTTATGCGAGACAAACTGATATCCCATACATGTTGAACGTTGATAAACTCATAACCTTAGAAAAAATAATGGTATGAACATATTGAGACAGTTTCAAATAAAATTAAGTTTATAGAGTACATAACTTAAAAGTTTGTCCACAATTGTGTATAAGATTAGCAAATCTGCATAATGTAGAAGTTTATGAAGGATAATGTAGAAGTTTATGAAGGATAATGTACATACAATACAGTTAAATCTCGATACAGTTAAATCTCGATACAGTTAAATCTCGAGATAATGTAGAAGTTTATGAAGGTGTACTATTTGAGGTGCATTTTCCTTGTTTGCTGGCAGCAACTCAGAAATTGTATATTTTGCTACCTGTTCATTTCCCTTCTTAAATATTTGCATAATATTGAATTTCATTGTGATTTTCTTTGCATGTTTTAACAGAAGAATGAACTCAAAGGTGTTTATATGTAAATGTTAGAAATTTTGGAGAAACTTTCTTTTGTGCGACGCGAGAATATTTTCTAATTTGAAAGGTGCACGTATACACATGTGCAAGCAGACGACCAGCCGGTTCTTGTGTTGCAGCCAACATGAGAAAGATATGTAAAATTTGTAGCCAACCTCTGCAAAAATGCCCCAGACATAGGTGACGCAGTCCGTGTGCAAAGAAACATGGTCTGAGCAGGCTAAATTAGCGCCCGGTCAAATTTTGTTACTCGTGCACTGCTTTGCACATAAACAATCCTACAACACGACAATAATGGAGTGCTCCATAGGAAATACATGTATGAGCTCACGGACTGTATCAGACTGGCTCGGCTACTGCCGCGAAGTATGCATGTCAAATGACACCAAGTATACTGCAAGGGGAAAAAGTGGCAGTCCTGGCTAGTCGTTTAAATCAATGAATATAAAATAGGACAACATAAGTTTCATCGTGGGCGTGTCGTAGAGGGCAACTGGATCTTGGGAATGATCGATGTAGAAACGAATGGGGGGCAAATTATATGCCCCAACAACAGGAGGGATGCAAATACGCTCTACAGTCTAATTGCAGTGCCCACGATGAAACTTGCATCGTTCTATTTTGCATTCATCGATTTGAACGACGTGACCGGGACCGCCAATGTTCCCCCTTGCAGTACCTATACTTGGTGTCATTTGACACCATGCACACTTCCCAGCAGTAGCCGAACCAGTTTGATTCAGTCTGCGAACTCATACATGTATTTTGTACGGAGTACTCCATTATCGTGTCGTAGGATTGTTAATGGGCAAAGGAGTGCACGAGTAACAAAATTTGACCAGGCAATAACTTAGCCTGCTCAAACTATGTTAGTGTTTAGTTAGCTATGTGGTGGTAATTAGGTACTACTTTAGTCTGCTAGACAGAGTAATTTCGGGACAAGTAAGGCTGTTGGCAGCATTGTGTTCAGTGGAGAAACAAGCATAGTTTGACTGCACTGAATTCTTCAATATGGCTACATTACGTAGTAAAAAATAAAGAATTATAAATGTTAAAAGAATGCCCTCCAACACGAAATTGCACTAAAAAGTAAAGAAATTAATATTAATAATCATGGTTGTATGTAAAAACATCAAAAAGTGTGAAGGAATTAGAAAAAAAATTGCCACGTCGCATATTAGAAAGAAGAGCCGAAATTTTTTTCTGTTTAATAGTAATTTCATTTTCTATACCAGAACTTACACTGGAACATGTTTCAGAGGCCATTGTTTCTATCATTAGCCTTAATTGATTGCTGTGCTTCCTCCTGTGTCTTATAGATGGCAATTTGGCTAAGCCATTGCAGAACAGGCTTGGTTTACAGATCAGTTGGAAGAAAAACATAAGCATTTATGAGCTCTTAGAAGACAAACATAACTGTTTCTTGAAAGGTTGTTCATATACAAAAATAAACATTTATTAATATTATTTGAAGCAAAAGGTTAGAAACAGTGATGTATTTAATATTTGAAAGTAATGAGTCGGTAATTCAAACACAACATCACTTAAATTATCCTTACTTGGACATGTTTCGGAGAACGGTTTGTCCCCATCGTTAGCAGTTATCCGACTGGTTAGATCTGTGGTTTCTTGAAGTGAGCTGGTTGTCTGTGAGATGAACTTGCAAAGAGAGTTTTCAGGCAGCAATTCAGAAATTGCCGAATTCAATTCAGAATTACCGACTCATTACTTTCAAATCATTTATTAAGTTGTACTTAAGACGAGTCAGTACTAGTAACACTAACATCACATTTTTTAATATCATTAAAATGTTTTAGGTACATGTGTACCCATCTTCAGAACATGTCCGACTGACTCTTGTTGTTTCTGTGGTGATGGTTGTCAATAATGACAGTGAAGTGTACTTCCAGAGGGTACTTGGTGATGATAATCAAAATTCATTAGTTGTTTTATTTCAAATAGAAAATTATTTTTCATGTGTCCAATTCTGCTGCATAACTGGTCGGTTTGATAAGTGTACTCTTTGATATTATATTTGGTTTTCCAGAAATGTTGTGAAACTGCAGATTTATCCATTTATATTTGAAGCATCTGACATGTTTCTTTAGTCTGGTTTCTAGATTTCTTTGTTTTATATATACTACAATTGTAGCAATTGATTTTGTAAATTCCAGCTTTTTTGTCATATTGTAGGGTCTTTTAATGTATTACAAATTAATTTCTTTATGTTAAATTTGTTCTGTAGGGTTAGGCTAATGTGCTTCATGAAAATCTTAAATTTGTAAAATGTTTTTGGATGATATGTGAGTTTCTTGAATTTTAATTGATTTTCTTCTTGGTTGAGATTTGTAATATCTTTGATATTTTGTCATTTAAACAGTAATTATTTCTCTTGTAATTTTATAACTTTTGTTAATTGTTTACTCTTGCTTGTCAATTGTTTTTGTCTGTGTTTACATAGAATATGTTAATATTCTTGTTTGTTCAGGTAAGTGTACGTCAGTCTGTGTGTTAAGGGATTGAAACTGTTGTTCATTGTGTAATTATCTGAATGCAAAGGTTTTCTGTATATACCAACAGGTTATATTTTCTTGTTTCTGATTATTTTTAGATCTAAGAAGGGTAACACTTCTTTTACTTCCATTGTGAATTTTATTGAGTGGTTTTGTAAGTCAAGTAACTTAAGGGAGTCTTGTATGAATCTGTAGGGCACTATGGCAAAAATGTCAATATATTGGTACCAAATTTGGAAAATATATGGGAAGGAATTTATCTGTATTTCTAGGTTATTAGTAAATAATTCTGCAAGGAACAGTGAGAGCAGATTTCCCACTGTTAGGCCTGTTGGTTGTTGGGAGATTTTCTGATTGAAACTAAAGCTGTTCCATGTGGTGCATAGGTTGGTTAATTTTAAAAGGTCTTCAGATGTTGCACTCAGGAATGGAAGTTTTATGTTACTAATACTGACTCATCTTAAGTAAATACATTGTAACACATCAATGTTTCTAGCTTCTTCCATACATAAATATCATTTATTTAATATAATTTTGTGCTTCATTGTATCATAGTCCTTACACATTAGAATCATTTATTTATTGATTACGTAGAAGCTAGTTACAGTGAAGCAATAAATATAAATATTTGCTACTAAAGCTACACTTATCTTAAGAAAATTGATGTTAATAATTCTTTCTTCTTTCCAATGGAAATCAATTTCAAAAGCAAATCGCTCTTGTCCTCAGTCCATCAACTCCAAATCAAATCGTTGTCAAGGAAGTCTCAGTTACCATGTTGTTTCTTATGTTTTATCAGCATTACCAACATCTGAAGATGAAACAAACCTATAAACAGAATCAACTGCTGGTATGTTAAAATTCATTACATGATTATTATTAATTTTTCGCTTCACTGTGGTGTTCCAATACAGTTAAATCTCGATATCATTACATGATGTTTATTTTTTTAAAATAAATATCTTTTCCCAAACTATTAAATCTATGGGACCATTTAATTGTTTTAATAATTTAACTTTGGGATTTATTTCATGGTTAAATGACCAAAAATGATCTGCTATGGCTGATTTATCAGTTTTTGATTTATCGATTTCCATTGGAAAGAAGAAGGAAGTATTAACATCAATTTTCTTAAGATAAGTATAGCTTTAGTAGCAAATATTTATATTTGTGTAATATCATTTATTTAACTTTAATGTCCTGCATGAAAAGGATGTCATTGTGCAGTACCTCTAGTCAACACTATTTGCAAGTCACAGAAGGAAGCTCGACAATGAATCAAGTTAATGACTCCAAAACATGTTTCAGTAAATGCTGGTGTAGAAATTCAAGATATATTAATAAAAGCTCCAAATTTATATGTACACTACTGTTTGTGAAAATTGCAACACCAAGAAGGAATTCAATGAATTTTAATACCACAAGTTAGGTACATGACAAGTAGCAAATGATAAACTTCTCAAATCTGTACATGACCTTTGAGCCCTAATAGTCAATATTTTATGTGGCCTCTATGTGCTGCAATTAGAGCTGCTATATGCCATGGCATTGCATCAAAAAGGTACTGAATGCATTCTTGAGGGATTTCGTTTTGCTCAGTTTGTATTCGAGCCCTTAACTCTGTGACATTAGACATTATGGAGGACCATGATGCACCAGATGCCGACCAACCATATCCCAGACATGTTCGATGGGCGACATGTCAGGTGAACGTGCAGGCCAGGGAAGCATTGGTACCTGATGCTCTTCGAAGAAGGCTTGTATATTCCTTGCAATATGTGGCCAGGCATTGTCCTGTTGAAATATGGCCTGAGGAGATGCCTGAAGCAGGGAAGTTCCTTAGGCTCTACAACCACTGTTAGGTACTGGTTGCCATTCAAAATGCCCTTAATTTGTAGATCGGTTGTTGTAACCAGTGGTAGCTCAAACCATCACACCTGGTGTTCATTTGCTATGCTGCTTAACAATGCAGCCTTCCAGGTTGTGCTCACCACGGTACTGTTGGATATGTATACGGCCATTACTATAGGACACATTGAAGCAGGACTCATCCGAAAAGACTACATTTTGCCACTCAGCACCCCAGTGACAGTCTTCTCGTGCCCATTGCAGTCGGAGGAGCTTGTGGTTTCTGGACAATGCAAGCCAACATAATGGCATGCGTGCAATCAGTCCAATCTGCAACAGACGGCGACGAACCGATGATGCAGACAAGTTCACACCTGTTGCAGTGCTCCAGTGCCGAGCCAATACTGTGGATGAAGCTATACGGTGAGTTATGGCCATACGGACAAGATGACCGTCATCCCGTGCTGTTGTCATTTATCGTGGTCCACTCTTTGCTGCATACGACCTTCATCTATCCTCTGCTTACACACATGCATCAGTGTCATAGCAGCATGCCCTGTACGAGCTGAAATGTCACAATATGACACACCCGCTTCCCGGAGACCAATCATTCTGCCCCATTCAAACTTGGTCACTTGCCAATATGGCTGCGTTTGATGTTGATGAGGCCTGGGACTCACATTGTTTCCACCTTATTTGACAGCTCTGCACTGACTACACTGAGGGGCAATCAAACCTTATATCTTGCAAAAACTTTTATCTTGCACACTTTTCTACACTTTCACCAAGTTTGGAGTCATTTGGAAAATTCCTTCTTGGTGTTGCAATTTTCACAAACCGGTGTGTATATATATATATATATATATATATATATATATATATATATATATATATATATATATATAATCAGTAGTTGTTTACATTTGCTGTAGAAACCATTCCTCTTTCATCCGTCACAACCCTATTCAATTAACAATCCTTGAGATGTATACATTAATAGAGATTGAGGCAGGGAGAAGTATTAAAATTAGGCAAGTGAGTCAATCTTGTATATACTTTGCAGTCTACCACAGAGCTGACGATAGGGGAGAAGTCCCCAGACACTAGTCTTCATAAAAAACTTGTAAGTGGAGCAAAGTATATACAAGATTGACTCACTTGCCTAATTTTAGTAACAATGGCACTCCACTTTCTGAAATACTTCTTTTTATTCTATATAGGGAGAAGTATGTCAACCAGTTGCGTTGTACCTTAAGAATTCAGAAATAGTAATATGGAAGTGTACTGTGTGTGGAAAAACAAAAGATGTATGGCTAATTAATATAATTTTGAGTCAAACTAATACTCAATGCTCCACTTATTGCTAGTATTTACCTAGAACTCATAATTCTGTGTACTTTATAGAACCAATGACAAATGTTTAGACAAGTAACATTGAATCGTGCTGCCAAACCTTACAGTATTGTCTATTTAGGGATGCCATTTGATGAGAACACCAAGATGCTCACATTTGTATCTGTGACATGTTAACACTAAGATCTGTTTTACAGGCCCTTTCCTGGAAAATGGAGTACATTTGGCGTGCATGCCCTGTGCTGTAGTGATTAAATTTAGTTAGTTTAGTCTAGTAGTGGTTAACAAGTAGTGGTTGGTATTATATATATAGCTAGGTAGTGTAATTTAGGACAGTGTATGTAACCATATACAAGGGCCATTCAATAAGTACCCATGTTGGAATGAAGATGTCAGTTTGTTCAAACACAATTTATTTCTCAACATTGCTCTCTTTTAGGGATATATGCTTCTCTCAACGCTCCTGCCACTTTTTTAATTCCTCCAAAAACTAAGAATCTTCAAGCTCTACAAAATATGCCTCTGTCTCCATGATAACCTCCTCATTTGATCTAAATTGTGTTCCTGTGAGCTATTTCTTCATGTTTGGGAACAGGAGAATATGAGGTGTGTGGCAGCAATTCATAATGCAAATCGTGCAGTTTGGTGGCACCAGTTCCAGATGAATGTGCTGCAGCATTATCGTGGTGAAATGGAACTTTCTTCTTTGCCATATGGGTCTGTCTCCAACTTCTTGTTGAATTGGGCCAATAACTCACTGTAGTATGCTCCAGTAATCATCTTTCCTTTTCCCAAGAAGTCAGGTGTGACACCCTTCATATCCCAAAAAATTGTCTCCACTTTTCCAGCTGATGGGACTGTCTTTGCCTTTTTTGGAGCAGGTTCTCTGGAAGCAACCTATTCTGTTGATTGTTGCTTGGTTTATATATAAATATGAATCCATGTCTCATCGACAGTGACTACTTGACGCAAAAGGTCCTTTGGATTTTTCATAAACAGCTCCAAACACAGCTTCAAAATTGAAAGCTGCACCCCTTGTTGCCCACTGTGATCAAACACAGCACCCATCAAACTGACAGCTTTCTCATTTCCAACTTATCATGCAAAACATGAATTGCTGTTCCTGTTGATATACCAGTGGCCTCTCACTTTGTGAACATTCATTTGACAGTCAGTGAGAATCATATCATGGACTTTTTCAGTGACTTCCTTGGTAAACCCATCTGAAGGGCATTCTGGGCGCTCCTCATGAAAAACGGATGTTTGACCACTTAAATTTGTTATACCAATATCTAATACTGTCATAGAAGGCAAAAGATCTCCATAAACAGCATCCAATTTCGCTTTTATCTCCTTGCAAGTTTTTCCATCTAAAAGTAAAAAATGAATCACTGAATGATATTGCATTTCCCATTTTAGCAAAAACATGTTGAACAACTTATTGAAATGTCTGTAAAATCCAAACTAACCTATGAATCAGCACTAAATTTGTTTTGATATATAACAAATGACAGTATATGATAACACTAACTTACCTTAGCAACAGATATATTTTGAAATGCAGGTACTTATTGAACCGCACTCATAGTTAATGTAATTTAGTGTCAAAAAGTGGTGTTGACTACATTGCTTTGAGTGATGTAAGATGGAGAATTTGGCTGCTCTTTATCCTTCATAATGTGCAATAAATAATTAAGCAAATAGTTAAAAAGATTAAGTTATGACAAATGTTTTCCTACAAGAAATTATCCAGAGAATAATTTTAAATACGTATTATCAAAAAATGTGAAGCTGTACTTTGAAAAAAATATGCCACTAATGGTGGATTTTTGTGTCAAATATTGTAAAGTTGAGACAGTTTAGTTAGTAAATTTTCAGCAGTTTGATCTATAAGTTAATATATGTTTAAATGAACTATTAGTTCTATAAACCATTTTTGCATTTATAGAATCAGTATCATTTAATAAAATTCTTTCTTGCAATCCAGGAGTTGTTAGATTACTAATTCTCATATCAATAAAGGAATTAGGTACAGACTGTGAGTTTATCAAAGTTCAACATGCTAATGCAGAATTACTTCCTTGATGTTCATTAGAGCTCTGCTGGTGGATTGGGCTGGCTGGTGACCCAACTTGCCTATTCTTGCTTTTGCAAGATATATATGTGATATGTCAATGTTCACAATGAAATTATTTTTATTTTCCTTTACAGGTATTGTGACAAGTGGACAACCTGTGAGATTTAATCCTGTTATGGTGGTAGATCCAAGCAGGACAACAATGCCAGTGCATTCTTCCTTTGTTACAGAAGGTAAGTAATGCCATGATAAACCCTTTATTTTTAATATTCTTATAGTTCTTTAGGCTCTGTAATAGCCTTATGTTTCTAAAATTAGGCGAGTCAACCTTGTATATACTTTTCTCCACTTACAAGGTTGACTCACTTGCCTAATTTTAGTAACAATGGCACTCCACTATCTGAAATACTTCTTTTTATTCTATAGCCTTAGGTTTATATAAATAATTTATAATACTTTGAAAGGGTAGAGCCAGACTGAAAAATTCAATGCCATAGCCGGGATTTGAACCACGGAACTTCTGGTCTCCGTCCAGCCGCTGTAAACCCTTGAGCTACTATGGCCAACATGCCAACATGACATTAAATTCTCCAACTGACTCGTGTTTTTCCCGGTAAACCACTAGGAGTTCTCATAAACACATGAGACAACTACCTTAATGGCGACTTACTATACTGTAAGTACTTTAAGGCCCGGGCTTTATAGTAACCACTATTAGGTACAATTCTGAAATTGCATAATACAAAAGAGAAATCCACAAACAAAAACTCAGATGCATTCTGGATAAATTGCAAAGGCTGTCACAATTTTATAGTGGAAAAACAAAAAGGAATTTGAACGTTAGGCTTAAAGAGCATTTTAGGAACATTAAGAACAAATAAATAAACAAATCAACATTAGCATACCATTTTTGGAATGGGAATCACGATATAAATAAAAAGTCCATTTATTAAAGTGTTCAAGTTCCAACTTCATTAACCACGTGGGGAAAGATATTTGAGAAGAAATATGAAGGAAAACTCTTCAATTTCAACACCACCTTTGAAGTGATCCTGAATAAGAGAGATGCCCCTATTGTCTCCAAGGAGTTCACCAAATCAAAATTATCAATGGACATTAGCTGAGAATGTTAGGAAGGTCCTAACAAAATGCATTCTAGGTAAACACTAGCAATACATGGAGCATGGAGTACTAGTTCGACTCATGATTATGCTCTAAGCATCACTCTGCCCATGATGGTTCAAGCTATATGCAACCCGTAATCAAAACAGAGTGAAACGTACCAAAGCGCCTCTCCCCAAATGGGGGAATGCTATACAACAGGTGCCTTCCGAATCTGAAGGGCCTTCTATACCAACATCCCTACAGAAACTACATACCAAAGTTATCCACAACCTACCCCAGCAGAACATATATTCCACCTACTCATGTCGCAGGCAAAGTGGCTATACCTTTTTTCACGTAAGCTTGCCCAGTATCTCTTAACGGTCACGTGACCTAATCACCTCTCATTGGTGCTGTTGTGGTAATGACTGTCGTGTGGTAAAAATTAGTTCGTTATTTAACATGGTGATATATCATTATATGTTGGAAGAGAATTGTCAAATTTATATTTTCGTAACTGTTTTAATTAAATATATTACGCAACAGAGTTTATTTATCTGAAATGCATGTTAATTCTTAAACGAAGAGGAGGTTCCTTTGCTCTCAAGCACGTGATTTAGTGGTAGTGGTGACATTTGTTTATGACTTTTATCACTGACCTTGTTTTGAACTGGATTAGGCATGCATCGCCATTCGAGAGTGCGGGAGCTAAATTATTTTATTGATCGTTTATTGCGCATGTATTATATGTATAATGGCAGAGTCTACCGCCAGTTTTTCGCTGAAGTATCGCAAGGATAATTATTTACAAACAGGCGAAAAAAGAATTGTGTTGCATGTGTTTAATGCACTCACAGAGAAGAATCCATCTTTGTCAGTGAGAGAAGTCGAATAGCTGTGCTATGAAGTTACAGGTGTGAGTGTTAGATCCGTAGGAACATCGCGACATGAAATTGAGGAAACAGGAAAACTTACCACTCCAGGCAAAAGCAGGAATAAACAAAAGTGCGTGCTCGGAGAAAATACGTGAAAAGTGTTGTGCGTCATGTGTGTAGTTTTTCTTTAGAAACGAACTCCCTAACATAAGTAACATTTCGTCTGCTGTAAACGAGGATGCAGATTTACCAAATTTCAGCAGATTGCTTATACAGCTGGGATTTGTGAATGAAAAAAGAGGCAAGAAAAATGTGCTAAAAGACAGAGGCGATATTGCTGTGTGGCGAAGACGCTATTTAAGGACAACCACACTGCACCGAGATACAAATCGCTAAATATACACGAAGAACACACGAAAAGTAAAGTATGGTGTGACACGACTTTTAAGACTGAAAGACAAGCATTTTTGGAAGGTATGTGTGCTGGTTTAAAAAATCCCAGTGGAAAAGGCCAAATGCCTTTCATTATAAACTCTTTCAGTTTCATTGCTCAGCCATTCTGTTTCAATTTGCTCAGTTCATTATAAACTTGTATTTTTGCATGCCTTCAAATCCTTATTTGTATGATTTTATTTATCTTCCCGGCAATTATTACATTTACTGCACGTTTAAATGTGACGGGAAGGCACCGCCTATGGCGTATGACGCGAAAGCATTAGCCAATTAGGGCGAGGGGGAGGGTTGTTGAACGTGGAGTGATACATTTCAGCCGGGCAAGGTTATATGAAACAGAGAATAGGTAGTGTGGCAAATGATACCCGGATCGGAAAAAACTGCGGCCAATTAGTAAATCCTGTGGTGCTTCTGGTATGACATAACCCTAAGGAAGGCCACAGAGTTAAGATGGCTGAAAACTTGGGGAAGAAAACATCACTTTGGCTGCAATCCCAAGAAACCATTGACTGGCCCTGTAGCTCAGTTGGTAGAGCACCTGACTGCCGTTCTAGGGTTCCCGGGTTCGATTCCCGGCTGGGGTTGGGGATTTTTCTCCAACCAAGATGATTCGCTATCTTCTCCAGAGTCTGGAAGTATGAATGAGTGTGAATGTGTGCGTGATCTAATGGATACAATCCAACGATTACGGGTTAACACCATTGATATGTTCCAAAGGAGAACGGCCGCCAATATGACTATCATAATAAATTTATAATTTGTATATTTGCTTTGCTGTTAACAATTCAGTTTTTACTTATGATTATTTTGTTACTATATTGTACTGCTGGGAATTAATTATGCTTCCTCCAGTTTGGCCATTTTAAGTCAACTTGGTGTATTGCAAATTATGAAAAATGTCAGTTTTATTAACTTATAAAACCTTGCAACAGTAGTAAAAGCAGATGTAATGGCAACATTACAGTGTAGTAGTATAAAAATATTTTGGCATCCAAATAGCCTTTAATAGTGGTGGAGATGAATAATACTTCTTTTAAATACTTAGTTTGAATGTGTTGTCTCTTTACTAAGAATTCGAGTTCTGCATGTCGGTGAAAATACTGAACGTGACTCAGCTTGCAATAGTCAACTGTTATAATGTATGTGCAAATGAGGCTCAATTTCTTTGCTCCCTTATTTCTTGTCAGAGGCACTTCCCTTGACAGAAAGCTCACTGTCAACTTGGATCCCATAAATTGGCAGACACTGCCTGGTTGGATTGGAGTAGTGATGGTACATTGTATTGACAATTTAACACCTTCTGTTAAGAGATTAGCAGTTGCTTCTAGTTTTTCAGTGAAATCATATAAGAAACTCAAATTAGCAGTAATATATGCCATTGTATTTCTTAAACAACTGTTGCTTAGCAAATGTTGAGCAATTTCTTTGCTTCAAACTATCCAGCATAGTACACTAATACTGAAAAAAATTCCCTAGCAAGTAACAATTAGTGTTGGTAGTAATGGAATATTGGTGTTTTTTGTTTCTGAGAGATCAATTCTTATAGGACCTTAGACATATTTCCAATGGATACCAATTTGTCTACATTTGGATATGGAGATAAAACAGTTTGCACAATCTATGTAGTGCATGGACAACACAAGCCACATGTATCATTTTTGGGCAGCTGATGCTAAGTGCTTCTACAGCTTCCTTTATACAGGATGTGTTGGTCAGAAAAATGACCACTTCATCATATGTAACATTATTTGGCCATACTTTCATTGAAGAACCTAGAAACATTGTGATTTGATATTTCTTTGCAAGCTAGCAAAAGGAACCGTTAGAAAGTGTCTGTCTCATGTTTTAAAACACTGACCTTACATTCCATACCTTTCTTCCTGTTGAGTCCTGATTTTCATTAATACACTCATATTTTCTTATTTTCACATACAGCCCTGATGTTTCGTAATGTTTCTTCATGGTATTTTGGAAGGTAGTGTTTCCTTATAGTAGATTCATCTGGGGGATCCAAGTTCTTGTACTTCACAAGAAAAACTTTAACCTCTGGATTGTTCACTTTAAATAGAGAATATCTGCTAAAACAAAAGTTTGGCATAAATCTAAATAAAATGGGCAACACTGAATGGTCCAGAATGTGAGCTGGAGGACCCTGCTTCATGTAAAAGCACTTGCTTCATACTAGAACAAGAAGCCACTAAGACGTGGCCACATGTGGCATGATCCACTAAGATAAATGCTACGGTATTTGGGAGCGTTGATTGGTTTTTATTGACTTTTCCATATGGCTGACTATAGAGCTTTTGCATCTGAATATACCCTAGAATCATCATAATCATCATACTTGATTCACCATTTGAATCGTGTACAAGCTTCATCAAACTTACGAAACTAAATTAAATAAAATACATAAAAAACATTTCTTAAGTGAAATATGAGCTGAATCTTTCCTGGTGGCATACATGTTTTAGACGTTCTCGGGCTTCAAGCCAGGTAAGATGATGTGACATCGACTTTTTGGTAGTGTGCATCTCTCCCATCTCAGGATGCTGAAGATGGGAGAGATGCACGCTCCCGAAACGTCGATGTCACATCTTCTTACCTGGCTCGAAGCCCGAGAACGTCTAGAACATTTCTTAAGTATTTACAAAAGACAAATTTAGGAAGCATTGTTAATAGAACTTATTAATAAACATTCGGCTCTTCTTTTTATGTGACGCTGCAATATTTTTCTAAGTCCTTCACACTTTTTGATGTTTTTATATACAACCATGATTTTTAATATAATTTCTTTACTTTTTAGTGCAATTTCATGCTGTAGGGCATTCTTTTAATGTTATTAATTGTTTGTTTATTTACTTACTACGTAGTAGCCATATTGAATTCAGTGCAGCCAAACTGTCCTTGCTTCTAAACTGAATGCAATGCTGCCAACAGTCTTACTGGTCCCTAAATTACACTATCTGCTGACCAGTTTTTTTGCAATCATTGTGCCACAAATAGAAATGTGAGCATTTACACTGTCTTTACGAATGCCGCCCCTTGTTAGACGATGCCGTAGTCCTCGCCAGCGTGACTGTTATTTGTGTGCACATTTGTCACTGGGTCGACAAAGTGCACTGAGTGATTCACTTCAAGGTGCGTAGCAAACCAGCCATCAACCCATAGTACCCTGGCAGGCATCAGGTGAATGGTGCTGGTGAACTCTACATGGTCTGCAATTAGACTGTAGAGAGTATTTGCATCCCTTCTGTTGTTTGGGAAAATCGTCATCTGTACCACATTTGTTTCCACATCGATCATTCCCAGGATCCAGTTGCCCTCTGCGCCCACGATGAAACTTGTGTCGTCCTATTTTGCACTCGTTGATTTGAATGAGGGGGCCGGAACTGTCAATTTTCCCCCTTGCAGTATACTTAGTGTTATTTGATATCATGCACACTTTGCGGCAATAGCTGAACCAGTCCAATACAGTCCGCGAGCTCATATATTTTACTGATTTGTCATTTTCCGATTTTCAACAACGTACTGAACAAATCTTAAATATTTGAAGAACGTACAGAACAAACAGCCTTCACTTGTAACAGTACAATAAGTACAAAAGTGAATCGAGAAGATATTGACACATTGCTTCACTCACACTGTTTATAAATAGTGAATAAACAGTGTGAGTGAAGCAATGTGTCAATATCTTCTCGATTCACTTTTGTATTAATTTGTGCTTCACTGTCCCTACGCTTCTTCCAAGTTTATACTTTGAGTACAATAAGTACTTTTGCTGGACAGCAAGCCTACTTTTGTAAAGCAATAAAACCTGAGAGGAAACATGGTCAGTATTTTCCAAAACTGACCTGTGCTAATTACATTCACATTCTTTTTGCACCATTGTAGGACAGATGTCTGGGGCATTTTTGCAGAGGTTGGCTACAAGTGTTATATATCTTTCTCATGTTGGCTGCATTGCGAGAACCTGTTGGTTGTCTGCTTGTGCATGCGTATATATGCACCTTTGGACTTAGAAAGTATTCTCGCATTGCACAAAAGAAAGTTTCTCCAAATATTCTTCTACTGAATAATAGCAGCCCTCCATTAAAACTGTTTCATTGTTTTTCAGAAAAATTTGATGCCATGGCCGGGAGCTACCTGAATTTTTCAGGTTTGACTATCCATCCAAAACCTTAGCCTACACATGGCTAGTATGGAGAAATGTTTAATTTCCATCAATTAATGTAATAATAAAGGCTTAATGATGAAGCCTGGTACTCAAGTACTTACAATAGGAAGTCGCCACAAATGGTGTGTATCTCGTATACGAGAGCCCCTAGTGGTTTACCGGGAAAACATAGGAGTTAGAGAATTTAATGTCATGACAGCACGTTGGCCATGGTAGCTCAATGGTTAAGAGCAACCAAATGGAAACCGGGGGATCTGTGGTTCAAATCCCAGCCATGGCATTGAATTTTTTAGGTTGACTCGATCTATGCAAAACTTATAATGTTAAATTCCTCAAATATTTGTTTAAGTTTAGCCTCAGACAGATTGGAAAATTTAAAACTTATATACTTTAAAACATAATCACCTCTTTAGACAGTGCTTTGACAAACTGTTTCATGATTCCCAGTTTAATATGAAGAGGCAGCAGGATGATTTGCTCTTGTTTCACCAGAGATTCTCTTTAATATATTTTTCTCCCCAGAATGTTTTGCTGTCTTTAATCAAGACCCCAAAAGTTATTTTGAAAAACCCAAATCTCTTACCAAGTCGCTTAGCCCTTGTTGATTCTAAAGCAGTGCGGTTCAGGCACAGGTATATTAGGATCATGTGGTATGGATCTTACAGTTGATTTTAGATTTGGATGAACAATTCCTTTCGTACTGTTCTTCTTATGCCTGCCAACTTCTGCTACACAAAAATAGTGATCATCTACATGGTTTTCCAGTTCTCTTTATACAGTTGGAGACCTGAATGGTAAAGATTTCTGCATGCCTTGTGTCCATTTCCTCAAACTTGCAATGCATGTGTGACAAACAGTATTAGGTGCAAACATTTTGTCTTGGTCTCCTTTATACTGAAATGAGATAGGTATGCTTTTTTCACAAATGAGGTTATGTTATTTCTCCTGGGAATTTAAAATTAGGAAACTTCAGGAATTCCATACAAACTGTGGGTAATAGAAGAAAACAGATTACATTTTTGTAAAGAACATTACAAAGCCACTCTAAATGACCACTTTCATATAAAGAGCAGAAACATTGCAGCCCTGTGTAATCAATGATCATTGTTCTAATACGCACAAACCATATGTAGGCAAACTATGAAAGTTTCAGAATTGAAAATGCCATGGCTGGGATATTGAATATCACTTCAGAAAGGGACTTGAGATTTGATCCACCACTCTGGCATTATATTTTTCAAGTCTTATTCAATTTTTGAAATATCTGGTTTCTTACAGTATTAATACCTTTAAGAATTTCTCTATAGTTGTATGTTTGTATACATTTGTATGTATATTCGGGTGTTCTATAGGTACCTTGGTACAGGCAGATGGTTCAGTTCACCCTCCAGCCACACAACTACAACAATCACAGTCTCAGACCCAACAGCAGCAGCAGGTACAACAAACACCAACAAAAACTAATGCATCTCCACGTCCAAGCATACTACGCAAAAGAGACAATGAGGGGTAAGTTACACCTGCAGCTATTGGAATTAGGCACATAAATGAAGAGTACTACTTTAAGAATGTAAGTTATGTTGTACCTCAGCAGAAATATAGTACTTTTAACAATATTTCTTTGCCTTTGTTAAATTAACACTAATAAAACAAAAGTGCAATTAATTCTTGCCTAATAGAAGTAGCCTAGAGGTTCACAATAAGTGCAATTTTGAAATGTAAATTAATATATAGTCAAAATTTTAACATCAGCTGCCATCTGTCAGTGACAAAGGGTCCTGGTTTGCAATAAAGTAAACGAATAGAACAGAAAACAAATTACAAGTAAAATAACAATTAAACTAAAAAGCACAATTTGCATAAGAATATAAAAGATACAATATGCAAGAGTTGAAAAAGAATACTATTAAAATTGTACACATAGTATATATATATATATATATATATATATATATATATATATATATACATACATACATACAATTGTACTGGGCCCACCAAACAAGCTCTTAGAAGAATTTTGTGTGGAAGTAGAGCTGTTAGTACACTGGTACTTTGGTAGATTTACCTCCAGATGATATTTCTGAAGAGGCAGACCATGCATTCATCACAGGGGTAAGAGTCTGGGAGGTGAAACAACGTAATGTCAATGATGCCTTGTGGCTGTACTCTATTTGAAGCGGCAAAGGTTCACAGCCAGAAGAACCACTCCAGTGCTGTGACAACTGAGAAAACCGCTATGAGCAGTTGACATCATCAGCATCTTCAGGCTTCACATTGAACACTGGCTGGGAGCAGAGATAATTTTTTGGTAGTCTGTGGATAGATTCAGGGTTGCTCCTGCAGGGTACACATGGACACAGGGGCCTCACTAACAATCACTAGGCCTGATGTAGTAAGGGACTAACATAAAGGATGCTGGTCACGTATTATGAGACGTGGTTACTTACCTGTACCAAGAAGATCGTGTCAAATCATCTGGAGGAGACTTTACAGCCAGTTAGTTTCTTACTTGTTGTACAAGAGGTGGTTCCAGTGTGATTTTTTTCTTTTTCTTTTTGTAGTTTAACGTCCTCCAACGTTATATCGGACGGTGAATGAAATGGGTGAAATGATGCTCAAATATGTCCAGGGTCCATGGAGCTTAGACTTATCTGACATTCGTCTATCAGGATAAGGGAAACCCCCGTAAAAAAACCTTAGCCAGGTAACTCACCCTGACCGAGATTCGAACTCGGGACCTCTTGAACGTGAGGCAGACATGCTACAATCTACGCTACCGAGGCAGGCTCGGACGGTGAATGAAATGGGTGAAATGATGCTCAAATGAGTCCAGGGTCCATGGAGCTTAGAGCTACCTGACATTTGTCTGTAAGGATAAGGGAAAACCCTGGAAAAACCTTATCCAGGTTACTCACCCTGATCGAGATTCGAACTCGGGACCTCTTGAACGTGAGGCAGACATGCTACCATCTACGCTACATTCCAATGTGATGATAGTGCTAATAAGTGAATGATTATGATGGAAGAAGACCTAACTGAACTGGATTTACATCATGACGACACTACTTCTTAATCAAAAAACCATCCTTAAAGGGTCGTTAATGCCATTGTTTGTTACCATGAGCTGCTTAGTGGGACTGTCTTGGGAAAGTGAGATGGTTGTAACTATCAAACCTGAGCCCAGAGACATTGTAGTCCAAGAAGCTCGATAGCCATCTGACCAACCTTGTCCTGAGAGCTCTCACAAGGCAAGAACATCATAAATTGCTCTTGAAATTCCTAGATAATTTTATTTATTAAATTAATATAAATAAAATATATTGATATTAATGTACTGTTAAAGGTTAAGTAATAAAATCTAATTTTTTAAAAACATAATTATATTGTGTGGAACAATTTGTGAAAAACAAAATGTTGGGCAACAGATTTAAAAATATGTATGCATGAAATTTGGTGTTCATATTATACATGAAGCTCTAATTACATTGGCCAACAAAAAAAAAATTTTTGAATTTTTCGGGCACTTCATGAGGCAATTCCTACTAATTTTGGGTTGAGAAAAATAAATATGACAAAGAAAAATTTTTATTTGCTCTAGTTTCTATGATATACACAAGGTGGAAGTATTACACATTAACGGATTGAGAGAAAAGGATACATTTTAATTACACATATGCTAACAACAATGAAAGTGCATTTGAGTTTTTTAACTGGTAATTACATGCTAAGAGTTCTAAATTGCTGGAAAAATACTTCGCAAATAGCCGTGTCTGAAGAGAATCACGTGGTGGCCTATCGACTTCGTCTTTTAGCTTGCCTCTTGTGATGGAGTTCCGCAGAATCCCTATACAAAGACCAACAGTAATCCGCAAGCATTACTTCATTCCAACGGCCCCGGTATCTTTGTTCCATAACAGAAATGTCCTGATGGAATGTCTCCCCATGTCCATCACTAACAGCTCCACAACTAGGAGGGAAAAAGTCTAGATGGGAGTGGAGAAAATGGATCTTAAGGGACATGTTGCATCCAAAGTTACGGTACTTTTGCAGGAGCACTGTCACCAAATGCTTGTAGTTGTCATCTCTTTTGTTGCCTAAAAATCCAAGAACAACACCCTTAAAGGCTTCCCAAGCTTCCTCTTCTTTCCCCCCAAAAATTTGGTCAAATGCAGGATCCTTTACAAGTTCTCTTATTTGTGGTCTGACAGAAATGCCTTCCTTAATTTCACTTAATTTCCAAAATTTCTCTCTGATTGTTTTTTTGTTATTTGACAGGTGTGCCAACTCCCAAAGAGAATTCCCCCAAATTTAAAATCTTCACTCTAAAAAATGAAATGTCACTTTATCTTCAAAAGAAGAGTTAATCTATCATTTTTATGGTGATTTTTGAATTCAGCAAATGGAAATACATGTAAATTCACTATTTTTAAGCCTAAAACATTTTCATTGTTGCCCAGTGTTATTGTATTAAATTTTAAAATAAATTGAACTGAATCCACAACTGAGTTGAATTGTGGATTTTAGAAATGTTATAAATTACAGGTACACTTAAGTCTATAAAATATAGTAGTAGTTTTGGATTAAATTGAAAATAGAATCATATTGGTTAAAGATTAAAAAAATGTGTACCTTACAGTGGTATAATATTTACAGATCTCCAATGAAGGCACAAAAGAATCTGGCACCTGTGTTAGCTGCATTGAGCACTACAAATATCTCTCCACCTGTTTCTCCAAGAAGGCCAGACTCGCGTGGCAATGGAGGCAATTCCTCTGGTGGCTCAACGACAATTTCAGCTACCTCTTCACCAGGTCTTGGTGAAGGTGGTGAAGACTCCCTGCCGGCGATTAAACAAGAGCCAGTAGATGAAGTGGAGAAGCCACCTGTAGAAATGAGTCCCCGGAAGAAACCACGTAAACAACAGCTGTAAGTGATGTTATTTTGTTACAATATGTTATTGTAAATTCTTTGTTTCTCTTCTTGAACCAGAGTTTGAATAAGTTTTATTAGGCAAGCTGGCATGATGCAGCTATGTATATGAGTCATTCCATGTCAAAGTGCACAAATTTCAGGGAAAATTGACCTACATGTCTCCGATTTCATTGATACTGAGTTTATATGTTCTATGAAGGAAAAAATGATACATGTATTTTTTTGTTAGTCTCTGGTTTAATTATGTTGGCCAATAAAAAGCATTAAACATTTGGGTATTTTGTGCGCAACGTTCTACATTAATGTGAATATATCTGGTTATTTTTGGCAGAAAAATATAATTTTTGGCTCATTTACTAAATTGAAATATATACTTCATTTACACGTTAAACAAAAAATATTTCGTGTAATATTTACATTTTCAGAAAGGCATTAAGATTACAAATATCATTATCAATGTTAGCACATTGTTAAAAAAATTCCCAAAAAAAATTTAAAACTAACCTCATGATGTCATATAACCTCAGGAAAAAATTCAGATTGGGATTCCAAATAATAAGAGAGAAATTAAGTAACTTACCAAGTCTTGCAGTGCTGCTTACAAGGTCAAGACGCACACACACCATGTGGCAACTGACGGCGCATCTTGCGTTGCACTGCCATCATCACCTACAAGGTCAATTATGATTTCTGTTTCCAGAAGCTTGGTGATGATACTATTAATAGTTCTCTTTGATCACATTCATCGCACAACATTCCATAGTTTGAAATTCCAGTCACAAATTTACACTTGCAGTCACCACATATTTTGTTGTATTGATTTAAAATTAATCATAGATTGGTTAAAGAGTTTTAATATCCAGCACTCTCCCTTCGTTTTGCAACGAATAGTTTTTTATTACTGCCTGAGATACATATATTGGCACAAAAGAATGCAATTGTAAAGTGCCTCGCACCACTTTTGCTTGTTGGTATCTTGATTGAAATACATTATTGTGCTCCTTATGTTGACTATCGGAGAAAAAGTTGAAAACTACATTGCAAATAAATCCTTTCAAGGAAGTGTTGAAAACAGTGTTGTTGTATGACATTTCAAATGTTCTTCTCGGACCAGGTGAACAGTTTTCTTGGACTTGTGATAGGGTCTATTCCAGGCTGAAGGCTAGCTTCCATTGCAAGACTTTTTTTACAGTACCACCAATGCCATCACAAGGTCCTTTTCCGTGGAATGTGGCGAAAAAGTGCCACTCTGATTGAATTTGAAAGTCATTTTCGTGTAAACAGATGTTTGAAAAATTTGTTTTATTTTTATACTGAGCACTTGACCCATCTGAAAAATATATTACTTTACGCAGTACTCTCAGTTTCTGTTTCAGAAACAGTAACAATTTTGTTTGGAAAAGGTGGACAGCTCTGGTGTCGTGTTTTAAGCATTCAGAAATAGCAACAAAGTTAAAATGTTTTGTCACTATTGTCTTTATAGTAGACCACAAAAGGATGAATTGTGGCCTGACTATTGTTCCAGTGTACCCCCTGAACAGAATCCTGAATAACAAAAGCATAATTTTCCGAGAAATCAGCTATCACTATGCATTCGCCTAGTGCCAGATTTTCTTTACACTCCCGCAAAAATAAATTCTGCTGCTGAGCTATGAATGTATGTGAAAGTAAATTGCTGAGTTTTGTTGATAATTTGCCTAGAAAATCCTCTACGGACGATATCAAGGTTTCTAAATTTGTGCGATCCACAGTCACCCACTGTCTGTAGGTAATCTCATGAGTATCTTGTTCATCAAGCAGTTGTTGTAAATGATTTGTTATATATTTAGTTCCTGGACAAGCTTTACATGTCTTTAAAAAACAGTTAGATGATGGGGGGGTTGCAGACGATGTGTGTCAAGCAGTCCTTATAATTAGTTAAAATGGGATTTGAATTTGCAGTGAGATGATAAATACTGATACCATCAAGCATTAATTTGACATTTTCGTGATGAGCACAAACACAAACTGAATGGGTTCCACTAGTTCCAAGAAGTACACATTCCTTAGACCTAAATTCCGCAAATTTTGAAAACCCTATTCTGACATCCGGATGCATATCTTTAAAGCTTTGGTAAGTTTCCTTAAGATTGCAAAGTATCAATCTTTTCTGTTTATGGATTCTCTTACCATTTTCTTTAACAGAAACTACATTTTTTCTGCCAGGCATAACCCTACTCACATCATCAGAATTATAAAATTCAGACACCTCTTTAAATGTAGATGGGTCAAGGCTTTTTCCTGATTTGGTGTCTGGAGTTCCTAAAATTCCTTTTTCTTTAGCCACCTGTTTAGATATTCGTATCATGTGAGTTGACACACCAAAATGTTGTTTTATTTTCTTGTAAGACCAGCTGTCAAAAATCGTCAGTATTTGTATTTTAAGAGTTTTGTCATCAGTATCATGGAAAAAATTTATTAGTTTCTGTATTATTTCAGAATGATGTGAATTTTCATTTCAAGTGGAGTCTGCAATATGAAATACTTTATCCTTCATTGCCTGCGATATTTTCTGAAACTTATCCCGAGGATAACGTTTTTGCAACAATTTTCTTTTTTTTATAGGCGATTCTCCTATTGCCATTAAACTCTCATTCAGTTTTCTTGCTGCATCTTTTGTGTCCATACTTACTGCATCACTGGAGGATGAGGAAAAACTATCACTATCTGTATTTTCACATTCTTCTAGTACTGCACTTTCACTTGCAATTGGTACACATAACTCACTTGTACTTTGTTGCTTTGGAAGTTTAGAAATTTTCTTGCGACAATTGTCACACACTTTCAAATCGCAAGATAGGTTTACGCCTTCCAGTTTGAGTTTAATGAGCATTGCTGAGGTTACTGGCCTTAACTTTTTATGTCCTACTCTGTGGTTAACTAGTTTGAATGGTGTGTGTTTGGAGGAATTTAGTAACAGTGACGTCAAAATTAATTAATTATATTAGTTTGAATGGATTAAAACAGCAACAATAACTCCTTTGAACCAAATCTGACATGATGAAAATAAACTTCCAACTTCAGAACTTACACGAAATGTCAGTTGACAACATACTGAGGTTTCAACTTATTATGCATAGATACAGATCTGAACGGTAAACACCGGAAGTAAAATGATAGCTCACCCACGTATTCACACCACTCTCGGTTCGGACGTGAATCACCTCCCACGCCACCAGTAAAGTATTTATAACACTGCTATTTACTTCAATCCCATTCTGAAACCAATGAAATTCCATGCACAATATTTCAAGGATTATAATTATATTTGTTTCATTTTTATAAAGTAATAAATTGCTAATTAAAGCACATTTTGAAAAACTTGCCCCATTAAATGGCGCCCATTTTTTGTTTTCACCGAACCTAAAAAAATAGCATATTAAACTGCAATATGTGTACTTCATAATGTCTCAAACACTAACATTTCATTATTCATATAATCTTTGTTATAACCATTTTCATAGAATACAGCAGGCGAATATACGCAAAATATAATATTCAATAAACCTCTAAATAATCGTGCCACACCAAAAACAAAATAGACAGGTTATTTAGTATCTTCTAGGTGTTTACGTAAAAAAAAATTTGGAGAAAATACAAAAAGGTCATGTCTCAGACGTGTTCGTTTTGACATGGAATGACTCATATGAGGTGTGTCAATAAAAAAATAGGGCAGGTTTTACTAATTTCCCAGCACTATAACGATGAAGAAGGGGGGGGGGTTGTGGCATTGACCATTGAGATTCCTCTCTACTGTCATATAAATTTTCATGTTTATTCATATTCATTTATTGCATCTGTAAATCATACAACTCATGATGTGGAATTGTCAAATTTCATTTAGGCATATGGAAATTGAAGAATGAAAGGAAGAATTGCTGAAGAAAAGCTGTCCAGTATGTAGGGGATTTAAAAAGTTAATGTATTGTCTGGTGAATGGTTGGCACAAATAGACTAACACACATGACAATAGACTAGCACTAATATTAATAGAATTACTATTATTGCTTACTAGTAGTAAACCAAAATAGTATGAAAAAGCTATTTGTAGTCGGTTTTTTACACTTCATCACTTACATTTTTATATTTTTGAGGGTCTAGTTTTAGAAGCCATTGCCTCCATTATCAACCTCTTTTCAACTGTCTGTTGGCCTCTGCTGTCTTTTTTCTGACAGTGGAACTATGAACGTCTTTGTCAGATTATCTACTGGTGGAATTTCGAAGTTCATTACTTGGTCCTTATTTTACCATATGAGTATGTTCTCCCATGTTGTCAGTTTATTTTGGTTTATCACTCCTTTTAGTAATTTTGGATCAACGTCATGGTTTTTGTTCCAAAAATGACATTGGCATTCACATTGATTCAAATCCAAAATTATTAAAAGAAGTGATAAACCAAAATAAATTGACAACATGGGAGAACATATTGGGTTCGTAGAATTAAAAGTCCAATTTGCAGAAATTCAAAATGTTCTTTATTTGTGTAGAAATACACTCTGTTCAATTCTTGCATAACAGAATTACGTCACATACACAATCACAATCTATCAAGGTCGATGAGCACAGCAGCGTTCTGATTACATCTGTTTACAACTGTCTCTCGTTACAACACTTTACAGCTGTTTATTGCTTACGACTGACTCTTGGTGAGTCGTCACTTCCTTAAATACCTCTGTTAATAATTCGTGATATTTCTGGAACAAACAAGAAATCGAATGTTCGATAAAACAATCAAGACATCACCAGACTTTTCTAGACGGAACTTTATCTGTGCCGGCAAGTCTTTTATTTCCGCTCTATCTTTATTTGTTCCGGACTCTTTATCTCTGTGATACACTATCTGTCTGTTATCGCTCCCTGCGCATTACTTTTATGCGCATTGCCATGACAATATACATATGGTAAATAAGGATTGAGTAATGAACTTTGAAATCCCACCAGTAGATAATTTGACAAAGAAGTTCATAGTTCCACCACCAGAGAGAAGAGAGCAGAAGCAACGGATAGTTGGAAAGAGGTTGATAATGGAGGCGATGGCTTCTGAAACTAGTCCCTAAAAATGTAAAAATCTGACGAAGTGTCAAAAAACCGACTACGAATAGTTTTTTCTATTAATTTTGACGTCACTATTACTAAATTCCTCCAATAATGCATAACAAAATAGTATACCTTTTGTAAGTAGGTTGTCTAGTGATTTCTATGGTTTTATGTCCAGTGACTCAAATTAAAATTGTGACTTCCCTGCACATTCATCATTGAGCCATCTTTGTTTTTTTTTTTTTTTTTTGGTAACTTGAATAGGGCTCTATTCTCTAAAGAAAGTATTTGCAGCCATACAATGGGAATTAGTAGTTTTAACCCAGTTGGTAAATCTTATTTTACAAATCTTGTTTTGAAACAACATCTGGATTAAATCAACCCTTTACACTAACAAGGGTTATTTTGAAATAGTTATGAATAAAGATGTTAAAAGTTAATCTAATCATATTAGAAGACTTATTGAGTCATACTTTAGTAAAACTTAAAACTGCACTCATGTTACTATTAAAAACAGTATTGTTTTCAGGACTATCCCAGTCCCATTCTCAGCTGATGGGGCTGGTACCCAGGCGGTCTCTGCTATGGTCCTGGGTGTGCGATTTGTGTTGCCGACGTTCCAAGCAATTTGTACAGAATGGTCACATGTTTTACAAGGAGTTGAATCATTTTTGTACTGAAAGAAGCATGTGTTCCCTTAATACATTTCTGTATTAAAGATTATTATGTGTTAATATGTTAGTGGAAAACATGCTTTCCGTAATCGTAAAAACTATTTGTAGTCGTTTATAGACACTTGTCATATTTTTATGTTATCAAGGGAGTAGTTTTAAAGGCCATTGCCTCCATTTTCAACCTCTCTCCAACTAGCCACTAGGCTACATGTCACTAATTCTATTTTTAGAGTTCTGAAAGTCAACAATTTTGTCATTATGAAATGCTGTTGCATCCATTTCCAACATTTCCACTTTTTTTTTCTTCTGGAGCCTTATGTTTGGCAGTAGGTTCTGAAGTAATATAGGATTGTAAATTAGGAATCACAGAGGGTCATGCTTCTTTAGCAAGGTTAGGAATTGTTCTGGGTTCTACAAGAACACTTACGCTACTTTGCCTAGCAGTAATTTCCTTCACTGTTCAGAAAGATGTTAAATACATACCACAGCAGGAACATCTATTAATAATTATCCCTGTGAATGGCATGTAGCCATTGCTCTCTCCTGTTGGGTTCTTTGGAAATGAAAACACTGCAATATGGATAGAGCCAACATGAAAATTTCAATGCCGTGGCCGGGATTTGAACCACGGATCTCTGGTTCAGATCTCGGCCATGGCATTGAAATTTTCATGTTCACTCTATCCATCAGAAACCTTAGCCTGTATACGGCTAGTGTGAAGAAATGATTAATTTCCATCAATTAACTGAAACACTGCAATATACTTGTCATCACTTGTTTTATAATTAGACGTACAATGTGGCAAACAACACTTTCTAGGCATTTTATACTGAACACTGCACTGTTTAATAATGTAACTTCTTGTTCACTTCATTACTAGATAATTATTTATTGACCCTTTGTGAGACACATGCAGATTTTTAGGACTCTTAACTACACACTGATATGCTGCATTCCTATGATGCAGATACTAACAAGAGGGTCTCTGTGTTTATTGGGTTATAAACAATAATGTAGGCTTCAGCTAATGACATCAATAACAAAATCTCCTTCAGCCTCTTGGGCTGTAAACATAGAGATGGCTTTTCTGGTGTGGTGTCAATAATGACGTGAAGTTTTAATAAAGCATTAACTCAATAAGTCTTTTAATAAGGGTTATTTTCTTTAAATTCAATAACTTACATACCAGAGAGATAATGCCAACAAACAGTAATAGTTATCATGATCACATCCTTGCCACGGTGTATATTATAGAAAAAATTACTGATATAGATGTCAACTAAGTAGTCAGAATGTCACTAAATATAACCATAGAACACTTAATTAGGTGAAACATGTCACAGTTGGCTTTTGATGCAATCCAATAACTTGCATTTTCTGTTTGATAACAATGTGTAACTAAACTTAGTAGAGGAAAATGGTTATTAAGATTTGTCCTAACTGTAATGTAGGCCTAAATGTCAGTGTAAACATGATAAAAAAACAAATTAAATGGTCTTTAAAGACATTGTCAAGTAATTACTTTGTAATGCAGTTACTCTTAAATAAGGATCTTCTGTTTTTTTTTTCCACAGGACGGGCAATGAACTTCATGAACCAAAATTTAGTGAAGATGAAATGGAATTCATTACAGAGGAGAGAATCAAAAAAGAAACAAAAGAAGGTTGGTTTTCCATTATGGAATGTGTTTGTTAGAAGGTGATGTAGATATTTTGCACTATATCCATGGGTTAAAGAAAGGGAAAAGCTATTAAGCTTGTGACATTTTGGCATCGCCTTATGTTGTCTTACTGCTGCCTCAGTTCACATTTATCTCTGAAAATGGCACCATTGGTCTCTTTCCAGTGTATGTCATGTGCCAGTGAATTCTAACACAAATAGCTAATGAATTATTCATAGCTGCCAACACAGCATAAAGCATGATTAAATACAGTAGAGGATTTTTTATAAAAAGAGCAGTGGAGCAGTTGCTTTATTGCACATGTACATCATTATTATATAATACGATGGCTGTTCAATAAAGAATGATCATAACTTTTTTACGGTCATAATTTTTCGCACTAAAATTCAATCTTATTATATTCTGTTAGCTTAATGTGAAACAAACACGCCGTAGTAGTTTCATTGTTGGTACTCTTGGTTCCCGCCTGTGAGAACCAGGCAAGTTCAGACATGTTCATTTTCGCCTACCGCTGCAATGGAAGTAACATGCAGTTAAAGTTGACGTTAGAGGAAGATCCGGAGTTTCTTTCAAACATAATCACTTCTGATGAATCTTGGCTACATCATTTTGATCCTGAGAGCAAACAGCAAAGCTCAGTGTGGAAATCTCCTTCATCAGCAGCCCCCAAAAAGCAAAAGTGGTTGCTTCTGCTGGGAAGGTTATGGTCATCTCTTTCTTTGATATTCATGGAATGGTTTATCAGCATGTTGTACCTGCACACACATCAGTAACTGGACAATACTACAGGGATGTCCTGAAAACATTGCAAGTCCATATCAGGCGCAAAAGACCACATTTCTGTGAAGCAGGCTGGATGCTGCACCACGATAATGCGCGGCCGCATATTGCCAATGTTGTTGCTGAATATCTTGCAAAAATCAACGTGAAGTGCAACCCTCACCCTCCCTATAGTCTGGATTTAGCCTCATGTGACTTTTTTCTATTCCCTAACTTGAAGAAACGCCTTCGTAGGAGGCATTATCTATCATCAGAAGCAGTGGTGAAGGCTGCAGATGCGATTTTGAAGGATCTCTCAAAAAATGGTTTCCAGCATGTCTTTGAAGACTGGCAGAAACGCTGGGACAAGTGCATCACATTCAGGGGAGACTATTTTGAGAAGGACCTTCAAAATTATGAGGATGAGTAAAGGTACGTTGTCATAAAAAAAAAAAAAAAAAAATTGTGATCATTCTTTATTGAACAGCCCTCGTATGAAATGCACGTAATGAACACTTAACACCAAAGTTTACTTGCATCACTCATTTGATTCCCTTAAAAATTCTATTTTCCGTTTCATAGATAGTAAGATTAAATTTTGTTACATATGTATACATATATAATAAGCTGATGTTAACACCCTGTGGTTATACCAAGCATGCAAGTGAACTGGGAGTACATTGCTTAGTGATGCTTATATTTGATGGAATTAAATATCCACAAAATTTGGTGAAAATGCATTTTCATTGTTTTATTACTAATAAACATTATTATTTATAATTTTCACAATATATACAAAATTGTGAAAGCCAATAGGTCCAATATAAGGACAATTGAGAAAAAGATAAAGAACCAAAAGATGGAGAAAGATACTATATCAATACATCCAACCCAAGGATGATTTGAAAACTATTCACAGATGATATTTTTAGCTAAGACATCCATTTATTAATTACTGCATTGGCTCTTTAAATTTGGATTATAGGTAATTAATTTTTCTAGAATAAAATATTTCAAAGTTCATGACGAATAAAAATTATATTTTTAGTTCCTGAGGAAAAGGTCTTCATTCCCAAAAGGCCAAATATTTCACTGATCAACAGCTACAGACATACTTGGAAGTCTCGACATAACCATTATCTCCGCTATAGCGATGTTAAGCCCAAGGATGAACGGCGACCCACAGTTGCTGACCTTGCCAATCAAAAACAATTGCTGCAAAAACTGAATGGTTGGAAGATATATCATCTTAGCACACAAATGGAGGATTTGGTGAGTAAATAAGACATTAGAAAAGAACTAATATGCACTACTGTGTGTGTGTGCGTGTGCGTGTGCGTGTGCGCGTGCGCGTGCGTGAGTGAGATCCACATTGCATACCTCTTGAGCTTGTCAGAGTGAAGGCTTGAATTGGCTAAATTAAAATTGCCCCCCAGAGATGGGAATCAAACCATAGACTCTCAGTATGAGAGTAAAGTGGTCACTACATATGTGCCATAGAAAATGAGGGAAGGAGTTTTTTAATTTATGTTCTCCAATGTTAAGTCAGTGTCGGATGATGAATGAAGGGTGAACTGGTGCTCAAAGGAGCTCAGGGTCCATATAGCTTAGAGTTAGCACTTCAGAGGTGAGCAGGGGGAGAGCTGTGAAACATCCTATTGCAAAGTCTCTCTAGTTATTTATGAGCTGTAGAGAGAATTTCATTTGTACTTAGGTATTTCCATAGTAGTCTTGGAAACCATTAAACCAATTTTATAATTCTTTCACTACCAAACAATGTTCTTGATTGTTATGTGTGGTTGTGTGATGAGTGTAGTAAATTTCAGTGGAATGGGGGGAAATTTTAAGTGGCACAGTTGTTAAGGAATTTATGGTATTTTACAAATTTTTCTTTAGAAGTAAAGCTCGGTTAATTATCAAAGCTGTCTGAAGTGAACAGCATCACATGTGGCCTAGAAAATGGGGGGAAATGTTTTTGTCTTGTTTTTAGGACTGCAAAACAAATCCTAGAAGAGTTGGACAGAATTCATGCAGGTTTAGCACTGTCTTTAAAGACTATTTGTTTGAAAGTAATGAGTCGGTAATTCAAACACAAACATCACTTAAATTATCCTTACTTGGACATGTTTCGGAGAACGGTTTGTCCCCATTGTCAGCAGTTATCCGACTGGTTGGATGCGTGGTTTCCTGAAGTGAGCTGGTTGTCTGTGGTGGCATCTGTTGTCTGTGAGATGAACTTTCAAATTGAGTTTTCAGGCGGCAATTCGAAATTTAAAGTATGCTGTTTGTTTTTTATAATAGCAACTTTTCTCAAACATCGAGTTTGGCTGCATTACTGGCTGATTTTAATAGTTTTATATTTGGTACAATTTCATGATCAGTAGACCAAAAATGGTGGGCTATTGCCTAATTTTCTTCCACACATCTCATATGTTCCTGTAATCTAATATGTAAACTTCTTTTGGTTTTTCCTATGTAGAATTTATTGCAGTCTGAGGAGTTGATTTTGTATATACCTTATTTCTTGTTTTCAGGTACTGGGTCTTTCAGGTTGTTGCATAATAAGTTTTTTAAACTGAATATATTTATTGGGGCTAGGGTGATGTTGTACTTGTTGAATATCTTGTTGAATTTATGATGCACTCTGGGATGATATGTGAATTTCCTGAACTGTGTCTCGGTTTTTGATTCTGTTAATTTTGTGGTATCCAATATGTGTTTCTGTTTCTTGAATTTCCAAATTTTCTTATCTATTAATTGTTTACTGTATCCATGAATTGCAGCTATGTTAATCATGTGGTTATATTCTTTGTTGTATTCATTCTTTTTCAATGGGATGTTGACTAGTCTATGTGCTAAGCTGTCCTAAACTGCATGTCTGTAGGGTGTAGGATTGTAGCTATCATTCTTGATGTAATTATCTGTTTGTGTTGGCTTCCTGTAGATGCCAAAAGATATGTTATTTAATTCATGGATTATCTTCAAATCTAAGAAAGTTAAGTAGCCATCTTTTTCTATCTCTATTTTGAACTTTATTGCTCTATTCTGTATGTTCAATAGTTTTAAGGAATCTTGTATGAATTTGTTTGGAACAGTAGCAAAAATATCATCAACATATCTATACCAGTATTTGAAGATGTATGGGAAGGATGATGTAGCTCATAAAGAGGTTGGCTAGGAAAGGTGAAAGTGGATTGCCCATTGTTAGGCCTGAGGTCTGTTGATAGAATTTACCATTGAATGTAAAGAAATTGTGATGTATGCATAAATGAGTAAGTTTTGTGAGATCTTGTATTTCTTCTGCTGAAATGTTAGTCTATATGAGCCATTTCTTGAGGAGTAACATGAATTCATCTGTTGGAATACTGGGAAAAAGAGAGTTGACATCAAATGATACTAGTTTGTCTTCTGTGTCCAAATGCAATTTTGAGATCCTGTCTACTAATTCGAATGAATTTTTAATGGCTAGGCTGTGGAACCGTGGCAGTGATGCAAATGTATGTATTAGATGTTTGGCTAACTTGTAAGTAGGTGTATCTTGTTGTTGATTATGGGCCTCATTTGATCTCCTGGTTTATGAATTTTCGGCAACGCATAAATTCTCGGTAATACTGGGTGGTCTGGTTTGACTTAAGATTTCTGTATATCAGATAATATCCAGACTTCTTTTAAGGTTCTCTCGAATTCTTTCATACAGAGTTTTAGTGGATCACTTTCCAATTTGGGAATTCATTGCTTTGTAACATGTTTTCTACTCTAGAGATGTAATCTGATCTATGTGGAATAACTCTAAATAATTAGCTGCTATTAGACTGTAGAGCATATTCGCATCCTTCCTGTTGTTGGGGCAAATCGTCATCTGCACCTCATTTGTTTCCACGTTGATCATTCCCAAGATCCAGTTGCCCTCTACGACGTGCCATTGATGAAACTTGCGGCGTTCCTATTTTGCATTCATCGATTTGAACGACGTGACTGGGACCGCCAATTTTCCCCCTTGCAGTATACTTGGTGTCATTTGACATGCACACTGTGGCAGTAGCCGAACCAGTCCGATACAGTCCGCGAACTCATACATCTATTTCCTATGGAGCATTCCATTATCGTCATGTCGTAGGATTGTTTATGTGCAAAGCAGTGCATGAGTAACAAAATTTGACCAGGTGCTAACTTAGCCTGCTCAAACTATGTTCCTTTGCACACGGACTGTGTTGCCTATGTCTGGGTCATTTTTGCAGAGGTTGGCTACAAGTTTTACATATCTTTCTCATGATGGCTGCAATGCCAGAACCGGCTGTTCGTTACGTGCACCTTTGGACTAATATTCTCGTATCGCACAAAAGAAAGTTTCTCCACTTTTGTTATAAGGATGCAGTTTTTTGCGTTATGTAGTTGAAGCTGGCGAATATTGATATTAATTTCGTTAGAAGAAATGTTATTAGTTTTGATCATACAGGTCATACATTTTTCTAATTGTAATTGATTTCTTTTCCAATTAGCTTTTTTAAAGTTCTGAGAGTTAGCTTTCGCCTAGATCGTACTCAATATTATGTTAGTAACTGTTGCTCAATGGTTGGAGCCCATACATTCAGAAATATTATGTGACATTCTGTCTATTAAGTCTGATGAAATAAATAAAAGATCTGAATTATATGTTATTATTATGATGGATGTATGGACCAACATTGACTTCATTGAACATTAATTTTATGTTAATGGAATGTAGCCAGTCTTCTGTTACTTTCCCTGTGGGACTGGTGTCTTTATAGCCCCAATATTTGGAGCAGGCATTTAAATCTCCCATTATGATAACTTAAATTCCAAAAATTCAATTCTGGTACATTATTTGAAGGATTTTAGGCAAAATATATAGATAATTGCTCCTTTCTTTTTCATAAGTTAAAATTGCTAATTCAACTTCACTTTCATTCAACATCTTAATAATTTTAAACTTTTACGATAAATTTTCTTATTCTAATTAAGATTCCACTAGCAATTTGCCTACTTTTTGGAAGAAGATATATTTTATAATCTTACATTTCGTAATATTTATTTGGTCTTTTATAACTATTTTTCTCATGCAGTAAATTGTGAGGTGCTACCTTCTTATCTTAATCCTGTTTCATTCCATTGTAGTATGTTCAACTCTCCAAATGCAGTCCCCACATGGAAATAAAACAAACGTAAAGACAGGATTGATTAATTTCAAAATATGTTAGGCAATTTCTATTTTTTTAAATAAATATTTTCTCCCAAACTATTAAATCTATCGGACCATTTAATTGCTTTAATAATTTAATTTTTGGATTGATTTCAGGGTTAAATAACCAAAAGTGATCTGCTATTTGATATTTATGTATTTGTACAGTACCCATTACAAATTCAGTACAATAAAATTTAACATAGAACATGCTGTATTAACCTCCTGTACAAATACATAAAACTGCTGACCCAAAGATTTACTTGCTGACTCAGGTCCCATGGCTATAAGCCTTTGGTTTTCCTGAGCAGCTTGATGTCATTTCTTCTTGACCTTTTCTTCTTTTATCCTAATCCACTTTTCTCTTATCCTATATAAGAAATCTCCTATAGATCTATTTTTCTTTTCTCCCATCCCTGTTAGCATGCATACCGCCAATATCTCTTTACTTACACTGTCCCATTTATTATCCCATATTTTTCTCCTGTAAATTGTTAGCTCCTTACACTCTATTAGGTAATGAACAGTGCTTTCTTCATCTCCACAAAATTCACATAACCCTACCTCATTACTTCTCAACCTTTTAAGTATAATATTCCTACTCTTATCCATGCTATGCATTCTCTTCCAGTTTTGTCACATTGATTTATATATTTTTACCTAAACTATTCTGTCTTTAATTGCTTATAGAGTTTCAAAGATTTCTTTTCTTCTATACTTTCCCATATCTCTTGCCTATCTATGTCTTGTGCTCTAGTTCTCACTTCCTTCCAAAAACCGCTATAATTTATCTCCTCTGCTCTCCATGGATCTCCCATGTCTATCTTTAATATCATTCTTTCCAATATCGCCCACCAACTATTTGTATTTTTGATGCTTTTTTGTTGCTTCATGCACACGTTCAATAATTCCCCTTTTCTGCCCTCTAATACACTTATACCAGAATTTCAATATTCTCTCTATTAAAAAATGATCTGGTAAAAAATCTGTTTAAAGTTTTAACCTCTTTTCACATAAATTTTCTGTTTTTAACAGTTTAATTTACTGGTTAGTAAGTGTGCCACTAAATGTAGAGGAATTTGTTAGAGAATATAAACACATTAATACTTCTTTGATTATTGGTTTTAATAAAAATTTTGTACATAAAAGATTGGAACCCGTTTTTGCCTCTATTTAAATTATTCACGTCATAGTTGCACCTCCGGCCATATAAAGCATTTCATCTGTATTATGTGCAAGGTGAGGTTCAAGCCGGAGGTAGTTCGATGATGTTTTGAGGGTGTTTTTCTTACTGTGGATTGGGCCTGCTCCAAGAGGTGACCAATAGTATGAACTAGCATGTTTAGGATGAGCAGGTTTTGCCCTTTAGTCAGTATCTCCGTGATTGTGCTGTTGCGTCCCCTGTGTTTGAAGATGTCAGCTGCATAGTTCATTGGGTTAGAAGAGTGTTGGATTGGTTTGAAGAACAGACTCGTACCTTACAACATTTTGATTGGCCTTAAATCTCATCTGACTTGAATCCAGTCAAAAATTTGTGGGATATTTGGAACAGCGGGTGAAAAGCTGAAATCAACATCGCCACAATTTGGTGGATTTGCACAAGCAACTTATACGTGAGTGATGTCAGCTGGATGTGCCAAACTTGCATAACCTGTGGACTCATTTCCTAACAAATTCTTCTTCTTCTTGTTCTTCTTCTTCTGCTTCACTTTATCCCTAGTAGTACCACTTATTGCAGTGTTAGAGAATTCTTGTTCCTCTATCCTTTTATGGCAGGCCAGAGGAACCAAAGCTCTGGATCATGATAGAGAACCAGGATAGGTGATCAACTCAATGCCTGGTGTGAGGGCGAGATGAGTGATAGGAAAGATGATGGAGCAATTGATGGAATGCTTGTGGGGGAAACCGGAGGATCTGGAGAAAAACCGCCCCAGCGCCATGTTGTCCACCACAAATCTAATTTTGCAGTCCTCAGCCATGGCACGACCTTCCTAACTAATTCAGGCAATTTTAAGGTCCAGAGGTGGTGTTATGCATTGTTAATGTTAAGTTGACCAGTTGTGACTAATTTTTTATCTGGACAGTATTTCTTCCATGACACTGAAGCTGTTTCTGTGTATTTGAAAGAAATATGCCTTTATGTTCTCGAATTATACATGTTGATACTTCTGCCAAAGAAACTTTTGGGTATAGTTATTTAAGTTTTGAATATGGTTTTAAGCAATTGTTATCTTTAATGTTGCAGTCTGAATTGGAGATGCAGGTTTTTGAGAGACTGTCAGCAATGCTGAAAGTTATGGAGAAGAAGACTGGGAAAGAACTGGATAAAGATATAAACAGAGTAAATGAACTTATAAAGGTGAGGAATAAATACTAGTACTTATGAAGTATTAAGTCTTTCGAATACAAACCACCTAACAGGTAGTAATAATATAATATTTATTAAAGCAACAAGTCATTAAAACTTTTGGATTGCTCTCTGGTAGGTATTTGGTCCAGGCCACTGTTTCAAAGAACAATCCATTATAAAATACAATCATTTTACATTGTGTGTTACTTATAAATTCTTCAGTGTATACTATTGCTCCTTATCCCCTTTTACTATCCATTTCCATTTATTTGTAACTTTAACTAGAAGTTGCCCTACATTCTTAAAATTCTTTTCAATAATTTTGTTTGAATCAGTTTTCCTTTTTATTTTTGATAGTATACATTCTTTCCTCCAGTTCTGTTTCCTTGCATTCAAATGCTATATTTTCAACATCCTCTTTTCCCCCACTTACGGCCCCACCTTGGCCTTCTGGGTATCCATTTTGTTGCGCTCTCAACCTCCAAACTCCTGCTCTTTACCATACTATCACCTTTTTTTCTTCAATAGTAGAATTCACATCACTCCTTGAAGTAAACTAGGTAAACACTAGCAATAAATGGAGCATTGAGTACTAATTCAACTCAAAATTATATTAATTTAACTGACTTCTTGTTTTTGAGCTATGCTCCATCTAACTTCACACACATCCTTTTTCTCAGAATATTATTTTAGGTTCAGGGGTCCCAAAACATGTATTTCGAGTGAAATCTTGATTTCAAATTTTTGGATGGAATTCAGTGGTTATCCTATGTACTTACAAGGGTAGTCTGAAAAGTTCTCGGCCTCACCCAGAGATTGCGGCACTACTTGCATGATTTTTTTACCTTATGTTGGTGCTCATGTTAATAGACTATGTAAAATTCCAGGTCATTCCAGGTAATAGTTGACTGTAGGCAGTTGTTTGAAGCAGTGGAAGTGTACATTGCTTTGAAAATGGAGAAATTCGAGTATTGTGATGTAATAAAATTCTTCGTAAATGAGAAATTTATTTGTGCATTGTAAATGTGTATGGTGAATCTTCACCTTCATTTTCCATTGTGAAGAAATGAGTGGCCAATTTTAAATGTGGTCATGAAAGTGTCCAAGACTATCCATGCGAAGGATGTCCAAAAAAATATAATCACACCAGAAATCATTGAAAAAATGCATGACATGGTTTTGGAAGATTGGCATACAAAGGTGCGTGGAATTTCTAATGCTCTTGGAATTTCACAGGAATGTATTGGTCACATCTTACATCAGAAATTAAACATGAGAGAGCTTTGTGCAAGATGGGTGCCGCTTATCCTTTCTGTGGATAACAAACGCATTTGCATGACACTTTCTAAAAAGTGCTTGGTACATTTTCAGAAGAACAGCCCCTCAAAATCCAACCTCTGCGGTCCTCGTCCCGAGGGGTGGGCAACAGGAAGTAGGGGACTGACTGATGGGGTGATGTACGGTGGGGACTTAGTGTACCCACGACCGCTACGGCTGCCGAGAAGGCCCATCAGTAACCCCGAAAACTGGCAGAAGAGGCTCTGGTATTTTCCCCCAGGGACCTACTACGGTAGGTACGGGATTGGCGAACCCGGGGTCCCTAGCCACTCACCCTCATTTCATCCCCCTCACCTCCATCAACTGTGCCACGCTGTGCTACTGCTGATCAGTATGCATCACCTTCTTCCCCTTCTAGTTTTTTATTATGATTATTAGTACTTAAGGTCTTAGGTTTATAACTCCTGTCTCACCAGCAGGGATCTCTCCTATCTCCGTGGTTCTGTCCCACGGTCTTCAGCGCGGCTTCCGACATGTGTGCTCTCCGGAGGTCTCAAAAGTGAAGGTTGAGCGGACCCTTCGCACTGCCCCTATGTGTAGCCTTAGGTGCGGAGCCCGTCCACACCGTCAAGTACACCCACGTAGCTCCTTGAGGGCCCGGTCTGTGGTAATCTCCCGACGGCCGCGTTTTGCCGTTGGGTTAGTATCACGGACCGGACGTGTTACCGCTGACGGAACCCCGGTGTAATCAACCACAAGTCCCCTGAATCCGCGTGTGCCTATTACACGCATGCGCGGCCTAAAGCGGGGAGCCACAGGCGGTTATTCCTGTGGTAGGGGAATAAAGCCGGGGTGTGCGTGGTGAACGGTTTACCCATACGGACAAGCAGTGGATTTTGAAGGGTAGCTTTTCTGACGTACAAATGAGATCGGTCATGGGTGAGGTCCCCATGACGGCACAGACCGTGAAGATTCGGTGTCTTTTTTCTTTAACCCCCGGATGGCAGGCTGACGCCGACGGTTCCGGAAGGGGGTCTATATCATCATGTCTCCGCGCAAAACCTCCTTCATTGACCCTTACTTATTGATGACCTTGGCTTGTGATGGCAAAACGTTTAAGGATGTCAGTCCATTTTACATAAAACGTGAATTAGATAAAATCAGTGGCCCTGTAAAAAACGCTACGCGTCTCCGAGACGGTAGCTTACTGTTAGAGACCTCAACTGCAGACCAATCTAAAAAACTGCAAAAAGCGTCTTTGTTGGGCTCCTACCCTATCCGGGTAGTCCCACACAAAACGCTGAACACCTGTAGAGGAGTAGTCACCACCTCCAGTTTAGATGGTCTTGCGAATGAGGAGATAGTAAGTTGCCTCTCTGACCAGCTTGTTTGTCAGGCGTACCGCTTAACACGGAAACAAGATGGCAAGGAGTACCCACTACGTACGGTATTTCTAACGTTTGCTGGGACGAAGTTACCCGAATACATATATTGCGGCTATGAACGTGCTAGCGTCCGCCAGTATGTCCCGAACCCCATGCGCTGTTTCCAATGTCAGCGGTTCGGACATACTAAGGTCACATGTACCAATCCTGCTCTTTGTGAGCAATGTGGCCTACCGAAGCACGAGGATCCAAACTGCAGTCGAACACCCTGTTGCGTGAACTGTGGCGGCAGTCACCCCTCCAGTTCGCGACAGTGCCCAAAATTCATGGACGAAAAGAGCATTCAGGAGCTACGTGTAAAGGAACGCCTGACTTTTCCAGAGGCACGACGGCGCTTCGAACAACTGAAGCCCGCTACCACTACTACTGGATATGCACTAGCAGCTCGTCGTACTCCTAATACCACTGTTGCTGTTCAACACGTCCCTGTCGCCCACGCATCCACGCAGACTGATTTTCTAGCCGTTAAACCTTCGTCTCAGACTGTTTGTGTATCCACCAGCACTACCTCCGCTTCAACCGTACAAACTCCAGCCACCAAGCCATCAACGGGTAACAACCATCCCGTAGGAAATGCGAAAAACCGATCTCGACCACAACATAGATCGCGAAGTCGCTCGCCTTCTGTTAGATCCCGGTCTCGTTCTACGAGCCGTAGGAGTTCTGACTCCCGATCATCAGCGGAGTCACAGGAGGCTAACGATTTTCGAATCGTAGGGCCCAGGTCAGCCAAGGTCAAGAAAAAGGTTAAAACGACCCATTAAAAACTCTTCATGGAAATAATCCAGTGGAATGTCAATGGTTTTCGAGCTCGTGCTCAAGACCTACAACATTTAGTTTCTCAACGGTCACCATCAATTATTTGTCTCCAGGAAACCCACTTACATCCCAATCACTCGTTACACCTTCAGTCTTTCTCTGCATTTAGAAGCGACTCTCTTGCAGGTATGCGTGCAAGCGGTGGCGTTGCTACCTTAGTGGCGCCTAACATCTCAGCCGCCCACGTTCCTCTCACCACACCATTGCAAGCTGTGGCCGTTCGGCTACAGCTGGAGAGCATCAGTTTTACCATATGCAACATGTACCTGCCGCCGCTCAGTATAGTTCCAGAGCGTGATCTTCAAGTTCTATTGGCTCAGCTCCCCTCACCACTACTCCTTGTGGGAGATTTGAATGCCAAGCACACGCTCTGGGGATCAGACACCGATGACGCCCGTGGATGCCTCCTCGTAGACGTCTTCGATAAGTCTGACCTGCTTCTGCTAAATACTGGTGACCCGACATTCCTATCATCCGCTTATGGTACACATTCCGTACTAGACCTTTCTTTCTGCAGTCCGTCATTAGTACCACTACTTGAGTGGTCAGTACTTTCCGACCTCTTTGGCAGTGATCATTACCCCATTAACATTCATTTTTCTGGCCGACAATGTGTACCTTCTCGACATCCTCGCTGGATTATTTCCAAGGCTAATTGGGGAAGATTCCATTCCCTGATAAACCTTATCGATGACGGTTTCGACACCATCGACGAAATGGTCGAATATTTTACTTGCTCGATCCTGCTCGCAGCAGAATCCAGCATTCCTCGAGGTTCCCCTACACCACGTCATATCCCTGTACCGTGGTGGTCCGAGGAATGCAGTTTGGCTGTCAAAGCACGCAAACGTGCTTTGCGCATTTTTCAGCGGCACCCGACGGAAGGAAACTTTGTCGCCTTCAAACGTTCTCGCGCTAGGGCACGCTTTATACTGCGCAACGCAAAGCGTAAATCCTGGGAAGCCTATGTGTCTTCGCTTTCCCGGCGCAGCTCTACCCAACAAGTATGGTCAGCTGTTCGGCGGATGTATGGCAAGTATCGCCGGACGGTAATTCCCGGCCTTGCCATCAACGGTTCCATGTGCACCACCGAACAGGAAATAGCTGAAACCCTAGCTACCACATGTGCTGCCACGAGCCAAACTGCCCGCTATGACGCTCTCTTCCTGCCTATTAAGGAAAGGGCGGAGCGGGTACCACTTAATTTTAATAGTGACTGCACCGAGCCGTACAACCAACCTTTTACCGCAGCCGAGCTCGCCCATTCTCTGGCGTTAGCAAAGGATTCTTCTCCAGGTCCCGATGACGTACACCGACAGATGCTGCTACATCTTCTATCTGAGGCGCTATCTTTCCTTTTAAACATCTATAACCGCATTTGGCATGAGCGGGTTTTCCCTTCCTCCTGGCGAGAGGGTATTGTCATCCCCATCCCTCGACCCGGAAAGGACCGCACGCTACCATCTAGCTACCGCCCCATTTGCTTGACGAGTGTCATCTGTAAGACCTTCGAGCGGATGATAAACGCTCGGTTAAATTGGTGGCTAGAAAAACATAACCATCTGTCCAACTTGCAATGCGGTTTTCGTCGCCATCGCTCAAGTGTCGATAATCTAACACGCCTTGAGGGGTATATTTCCGATGCTTTCCTACTGAAACAGCACGCCGTGGGCGTGTTCCTCGACCTGGAGAAGGCTTATGACACCACCTGGCGGTACGGCATACTCCGTAACCTACATGGTTACGGTATGCGTGGTCATCTACCGGAATTCCTATGCAACTTTTTAAAACTTCGCCGTTTTCGGGTTCGCATAGGAAACACGATATCACGGGAGCGGATACAGGAGAACGGCGTACCTCAAGGGTCAATTTTGAGCGTCACCCTTTTTGCCGTAGCGATTAACGGCATCACTAGTGCGGTTCGAAGTGGAATTCCATCATCCCTCTATGTTGACGACTTCGCTATCTATTATAGGTCTGCCAACATAGATCACATTGAGCGCCAACTGCAGCTCACCATTACCCAGCTAGCAGCTTGGGCGCTTCAAACCGGCTTCCGTTTTTCAGCTGAGAAGACGCAGTGTATCCACTTTCACCGCCTAAGAGGTATTCACCCGCCTCCTGATCTTCATTTGAACGGCACACGCCTGCCATTTGTCCCGCACCTGAAGTTCTTGGGCCTGTACTTAGACCGACAGCTCAACTGGGAGCACCACATTCGTCACCTTCGAGCCTCTTGCGATCGTTCTCTTCGGGTGCTGAAGGTATTATCTGGAGCATCTTGGGGGGGCGATCGCACGGTAATGTTAAGGCTGTACCGCTCTCTGGTTCGGTCCAAGCTGGACTATGGTAGTTTTATTTATGGCGCAGCGACCGCCTCTAAACTTCGCCTTTTAGACACCGTGCATCATACTGGCATCCGCCTTGCCACAGGAGCTTTCCGCACCAGTCGAGTCGACTGCCTGTATGCAGACTCAGGCGAACCTCCACTCCATATTCGTCGCTCGCTGTTACTCTGCTCATACGTCTCGAAGTTGGCCAGTTATCCCAATCATCCTTGTTTTAAACCAGTTTTGAGTCCAGATTTAGTCCACCGTTATATGCGCCCTGGTTCTCGGACACGCCCCATGGGAATAAGATTTCGGGATCTCCTACATTCCCATGGCCTCCGAATGCCTCGCGTGGAGAGGTCGTCCATCAGCCCTTATCCTGCTTGGCAACTGGATCGTGCGCGGTTCGATCTCGCACTTTCCAGCAACTCTAAACTCGCTACTCCACATTCGGTGTTCCAACAACTTTTTGCCGAACTACTGGGCCGTTACCCTAACTATGTTCCGGTCTTTACAGACGGTTCTCAGCTAGGTAGCACTACGGGTTGCGCTTTCTTTATTAACGGTGAGGCTCATAAATTTCGCCTTCTGGACTCTACTTCGGTCTTCTCAGCAGAGTTGTATGCCATCCTCTACCTGCTCCTTTTTATTTGCAAGTTAGCTCCTGGCTCTTTTATTGTCTGCACTGACTCTCTGAGTGCGCTTCAGGCCTTGCAACAGCAAACTGCCGCTCAGACCCTCGTTTTAAAAATACAGGCCCAGATCTCGCAAATGCTCATGCGCCGGTACAATTTTGTTTTTACTTGGATCCCAGGCCATGTGGGGATTTCCGGAAACGAGGAGGCGGACGCGGCTGCAAAGCTCGCTTGCCGTTTGCCCCGGAGTTTAACAACTACTGTGCCATACCAGGATGTGCAACGTTTTTTCCGTCGCCACCTACTATCTGCTTGGCAGCAATCCTGGACAGCTTTACAAGGCACACAACTCCGGGCAATAAAGGAGAGCGTACGACCCTGGCTAACTTCCTGCAGGGATAACCGGCGAGCCGAGGTGATACTCACCCGGCTCAGAATTGGGCACACACGAGCGACACATGGCCATCTACTAAGAGGGAAACCGGCCCCTGTGTGTGCCCCGTGTGCAGTACGCCTCACGGTGCAGCACGTACTGCTTGATTGCCCGCAGTACGCCCGCGTTCGCCAATCAATAGGCTTGGAAGCTAACTTGCCCAGTATTTTAGGGGATGACCCAGTGGCCGTGATTAAGGCACTGCGGTTCGTTACGGAAATTGGTTTTAGTAGACAAGTCTGACTGGGATTTTATATGTGTTAATTTTAGCGATTTTAAATTATTAGACTTGCAACAGGGTTTTTTATGTACTTTTAATAGTTCAGTGTTATTTTAATTTGTTAATTTTAAAGATTTTAAATTGTTAGTTTTGGTATGGGCTTCTTTTATGTGCTTTTAGTAGTTGAGTGATTTTATTTTATTTTACTTTTTAGCTTAATTTATGTATCTTTTAGATTTTAGTGTTGACTTAGGGCCCAAATGACCTTGTTGTCGACGGGCCCTTAAACAGCACACACTCACTCAGAAGAACAGAAGTGACTTTTTGCACCAAAATGTCACAATGGATGAAATAAATGTATCCACCAATGCACATCTGAATCCAAGCACCAGTCAAGGCAGTGGACAGAAGCTGGTTCTTCAGCTCCAAAGAAGGTGAGGACTGTGCCATCGACGGGAAAGATCATGGCATCAGTGTTTTGGGATGCCAAAGGAATTTTGTTGATTGACTATCTTGAAAAAAGTAAAACCATTACTTGAGAATACTACTCTCAACTTCTAACCAAACTGAATGCAAGCATTTGTGAAAACAGACCTGGGTTAAAAATGGGGAAAAAAAAGAAAGAAAAAAAAATACAACTCATCTAAAATTTAATAAAGAAAAAATTGTTTTGCATCAAGACAATGCACCTGCCCAAAAGTGTTTTGGTAATGGGGAAATTGAGAGATCTGTACTATGAAGTGCTGGAGCAGCCACCCTATTCCCCAGATTTGGCTCATTCGGACTTCCATCTGTTTCCAAAAGTGAAGAAATACCTTGCTGGTAGGCGCTTTTCGTCCAATAGAAAAAGCAATTCCGTCTGTAAATGGGTACTTTGCAGCACTTTCAGAGAAGGAGTACAGAGAGGGGATAATGGGAACACTGCTGGACAAAATATATTGATATTAAAGGAGATTATGTTGAAAAGAACTACTTTGAAAGCATGAATTATCGTTTCTCACTATCAGGCCAAGAACTTTTCAGACCACCCTTGTACTATACATAGTAGAAAAGGTAAAAATTAAGTTAATTAGGAGTCGATTAATAACACAAAACAACACTCACTTTTAAATTTTCCCGGAACCGGTTTCTGAGGTCTTCCCTCTATCTTCAGCCGGAGTCGATGTCCGGCTGAAGATAGAGGGAAGACCTCAGAAACCGGTTCCGGGAAAATTTAAAAGTGAGTGTTGTTTTGTGTTATTAATCGACTCCTAATTAACTTAATTTATACAACAACACTGTTTTCAACACTTCCATAAAAGGATTTATAAGGTAAAAATTGTTGTTAGATATAAAGAGGCAGTAACATTTGTTATAATAATTTGTTGAATGTAACTGAATATTATATTCCTGAATTTATTTTTTCTACAGGGGAATATGCAAAGGAGTAAAGTGATAAAGGATCAGATGCAGGAGGCTAAGGCCCAGGTGATGAAGATATTTGATCATAAAGGGCATGTTACTGATATTATTGGTCGTTGTGCTAATAAGCGTTCCTTGAAGAAGCGAGATAAATCATGAACTGTACCTAGATTACACAAAGTGTTTTATGTTGTGTAGTTTATCTGTGTTTTATTTCTGAGAGGTGCAAATTTGAAATATTGTTGTAATTATATACTTAGTACAAGTAGTTGTTATCATTTTGTTTGAAGCCCTGTCCTTCATAGCCATGCTTTAATGATGCAACCTGTTAGTTCCGTTTTTTTATCCTTGTCAACAGGATCCTATATAGTTGGACTAATTCAAATAGGTGAAGGTTCCTGAGTAAAATTTTGCAGTACAGGAGCTACTAATGTTTTTCATTCTGTGAGAGTCATTCATGGTTTTTATACAGAAGTAACTACGTCGTATAAAAGTGGGCTATGAATAACACATACCTGGAGGGATTATTTTTATTTTTGTTATTTTTAGTTTGAATTTTGCTCTGTATTCAACTTTACATGTGATGCAAGATTGTTTCCTTAATGACATTTTTTCTAAGTACAGCCCCACATTTTTTGGTGTAATATGTATTTAGAATTATTTCTTTAGATGACTTATTATCAATGGACAACTCTTTCTTGGACCTGAATATCATCAGGAATGACACAGAAGTAACATTCTGAATTTACGGTAAGCCAATGCAGTCAGCAAATCACATAAAAATCATAGTTATAACTGATTACACATAAACATGCAATAATAAACAATCTTATGTACACACAAATTAGTCAACATACCCTTGGATAAAGCTGAATATTACAAGGAACGAAAATCCATACTTCACATAGCAGAAGAAAATGGATATAACGTCTGGTATTTAAGAAAATTAGAAAAGCCAAGCCAAGCCAAAAAAAAAAGTCACTAAAGAAAAGGAAAGCAACAGCATATTCAATGGATTCATGTATCACCCAAAAACATTTAATAAATTCAAAAACTCTTTAAGGACAAAATATCATCTTGACAAATATCAGTTTTAAAATGATTAAATTAAAAAATGCTACATAAGGTAAACTTAAAGATATCTAAAAACCAGAGTCAAAGAGCACATCAAATTGAAACAGAAGAATAAGTCAATAGTAACATTTCACTTTTGGAATGAAAACCATGATGTTAATCCAAATATTATTGAAATGGATGTTAAATCAAAACAGACATCTTAATATGGAAAAATAAGGACTGAGTAATGCACTATGAAATCTCACCAGTCAATAATTTGATAAAGAAGATAATAGTTCCACCACTAGAGAGAAGACTTTAGGCAACAACAGATGATAGATGGACCTTCAAGGTTGAGTAGGGAAGCAACATCTTCTGAAGCTAGTCCCTCAAAAAATAGAAATGTAAGTGATATCAGTGTTAAAAACTGACTTCATATAGTTTCTTTCAGTATTTATATTGCCCCTAAATAGTGCCGACTACCCATGTACATTAAACCAACTAGTTAATTACATCTTGCCTAAACTTGAAATATACCCAATTGCTACATCAAAGGATAGTTCTGCCTAATGTCTACCATTAGTTCCTGGAAGGAGTCTGCCAAATAGTTATTAGTGTCAACATGCCACAAATACGCACAAATGTGAACATCTACAGTTGATGAGTAAATCATCTTATGATTGACATTCTTGCTGCTATGAAATGTCTTAGGTTTAGGATTACTACGGAGGGGATTTGGCACCAAAATCTGGGTTACTGTGTATATATTACGTACTGTGCAATAGAACTGTAGAGTATGTTTGTATCCCTATTATTAAGGTATATCATTCACATCTGATAACACACACAGATGTTTGCTTTGAGGATGCTTTGCAGTTTGCAAAACAAAGCTTTGAATCAACACTAAATACAGTGGTAATTAAATGATGGTGTGATATAGCCACTTGCAAGTGTTGTGAAAAGAAAGTTAAAGTTACTGATTTTGTGAAATTATTTTTTAAACAGTATAATGCACATTTTAATATTATATACAGTAGCACTTATGAAATATTACCATTGATCATAATCAATTAAATTATTTTATATAATTATCTTAAAATATGTTATCCAAAATGGCTCTCTCCCCTTTAGTACATTTAAGTGGGGCTCTGCTGCAATGTGTGCAAAATTTAAGATTTGCTATGCTCTAAAATACAAAAGTTCAGGTATCTGCAGGGTAGCAGTTTATTTGAAAAGTTCATTATTATTTAAAAGTAATATTAATTTAAACTTATTTAGAATCATTATTTAAGAATTTTAATGATTGAGAGCACTGGAGTAGCTCAGTGGTTTCATTTCTGCTATTGTACTGAGGGTATGTGATTTAATTTTTAGCTCTGGGTTGGCGATTTTCAGTTAACAGTTAACACTATCAAAGTCTTCATTTCTGACTTGCTCCAGTGAAGTATTCCGAAGTTCCAAATGTTTAGGAGTCCAGTTAAAAGTGCATTCCATCACTGCCATTATCACTTGCTTGTCAGGGCTAATAGACTCTGGTCCTTTGGGTGCCTCCAGTCAATTCATAAATGGAGTTCAACATGGAATGGTTTTTCCTTGGAGGACATCGACCATATGTTAAGCATAATAAACCATCAATACTTTTTAACTACTACCTGGTTTTCCAATATCATAATTGAAGCTTCAATTTTACTCTTTGAAGTAGTGTGTAAAGATTTTATGTTTAATTTATAATTTCCTTCAACAAGAAAATGCTAACAGGGAAAAACAGAAAGGAAAAAAGTGGAAAACAGTTTTAAATTTTAACAAAAATAAACTGATATACTAAATGTATAATAAAGAATCGAGTAGTAGCAAACATCAGTTGACCAGGGAAACAAATTACATGATGGAGGTTATTTGTGTTCTCCTTTGTGCAAAATACAGGTTCACTCTGCTGTCTTATAACACTAACACATGATGGAAAAGAAATATACCATTATAGAAGCCCATCAGTTGACCCATCAGTTGGATTTCATCAATTGACATTTTTCCTCCATATTTCCTTTTCTTTTTCTAAACCGTGTTATATGATGGGAATAGCAGTCAGAATGTTTTTATTGAGCAGGTTTTAGAATATATGAAACAATTTCTAAATGAACCTGGAGTCTATTGAGCTAAGGTTACTTCATTTTTATCTTCTGTAACTAAGGAAAAACTTGGGAAACAGCTTATCCTGGTAATTCATCTCAATTGAAATTAGAACTTGGGCCCTCCAAATTATAAAGCAAACACTAACCATGTATCAGGAAATGAATATAGAAAATTTGAAGCCATATAGGAGTTTTCTGAAAGAAACGCTTGGATTGCTCATAAGGAATCTGTAATTAAGTTCCTGAGGAGTAGAGAATAGACTAGTGTAACAAGTAATAGCAATTTCTGCAGCAAGCGGATATTCTTGTAGCAGGCGTTTTTCGAGCATTACCTGTAAACGTTTTACCTAAGTATAATTTACATGTAAAATGTGTACGAGTACAGGTATATTACATCTGAATAGAATGAATGATAGGAGAAGTTTTACCTAAGTATAATTTACATGTAAAATGTGTACGAGTACAGGTATATTACATCTGAATAGAATGAATGATAGGAGAAGTTTTACCTAAGTATAATTTACATGTAAAATGTGTACGAGTACAGGTATATTACATCTGAATAGAATGAATGATAGGAGAAGTTTTACCTAAGTATAATTTACATGTAAAATGTGTACGAGTACAGGTATATTACATCTGAATAGAATGAATGATAAGGAGAAGGCCAAAAATAATCCTATCATGTAAACCAAGTGGATGATGTGAAGCTGGACGACCAAGGCAGATATGGGATGAGGCTGTAACAGGCCATTTGGCTTAACGATGAAAGGAATAAAATAATAGTAATTAATAATAATAAATTTATATAGATAAGTTTCTGGGGTTTTCCGTCACTGTTGGCTATCCATACCATGTATAAGCAATTACTAAGTCGGAAGCAAATAAGGTTTCAGTTTTATGTCTATTAAGTACCACTCTCCTATGAACTCTCCAATCTAGTGTATAACATTTCCCTTTTTCTTTTTTCCATAACTGATTAGTAGTAGTAGTACTAATAGGGTTTAAGGGCGCACAACAGCTGAGGTCATTAGCGCCCTACATGACTGATCAAAAGCAACTGAGAACTGAAAGACAATGGTGTTCAGCAGTCAACACCAGATCCGAAAATAATCTTTCTTATTTTGTGCTACAACAACATTGTGCCAAAAGACGTATATGAGCTAACATCTGTCTTTTGTTTTGTGGCCAAAAGCGGTCCACTCAGCGTGCGACTTTGTCAGCAGTGATAAGGAAAATGCTTTCAAGTTTCTTTTAAGTTAGTGTATGCTCATTTAATTATGTGTAACTCAGTTGTATTTCATTGACATTTAATACATATAACTGCAAATTAGTAATAAATGCATTACGTATAAATTCGTATAACTAAGTTACTTATAAGCAGGGTCAACTGTAAAAAGTTTTCTCCTTTCCTAAAAGAGTTCGAGTTGTAAAATTGTGAAGACATATTTGGATAACAAACCAGAATGTGCCAATATAGCAAAAACTGGTATGCTTTTCTGCCCCATAAGTATACTTGTAATAACCTATTAAATTTTAGATGAGTCGCATTTTTTTACACATCTGCTTCACTTTCGTACCTATTTTGAGGACATGTTTCGCAAATCTTCGTTTGCATCTACGGCTCTTGTGCGAGTCGCACAAGAAACCTATAATTGAAACCTATAATTCAGAATGCGTCCTATCGGACTTTGATTATTTTATCAGCGGTTATTGAGGACAGAAGCAGATTGCTTATCCTTTTCGAATAATGAACCCTCTCAGGTTTATGCAGTTTTCTTGGGAAGGGAATGAGGGATGGGGCATATTTATGTGTTTTATTATGTGTATCAACTTGAACTTCACATTGCGCATATTTATTTCGAATCAACTCATTTCATTACAAATAATTTAAAGTTGAACTCTATCTGCACAAAATATATATAGCATACTAAAGCATGTTTTCGTCACGTAGACAAACATAAGGGGAAAACACAATAACTTAATATTCTAGTAATTAATCCACGAACCCCCATTATTTATAACCTACCCTTTGTGCTTCTCCCCGGTTCCCGAGTTATGACATCAAACCAATGAGCGACGGATACAGCGAGGAGGTGGTGTTGACAATCGTTCCCTTTACCCCTCCTCTTGCACTACGCACCTCGGCTACACGCCTTGTTCATCGGTCATTGCTTGTGTTATTGGATTTCGATATAAACCAATAAGAGATTGACACAGCCAGGACTGTTTTTTGTCATTTACGTCCTCCAACATTGTCATATCGGACGATGAATGGAATGGATGCAATGATGCTCAAATGAACCCGGGGTCCATGGAGCTTAGAGCTACACGACATTCGTATTTCAGAATAAGGGAAAACCCCGGAAAAAACCTTACCCGGGTAACCCATCCTGACAGAGATTTGAACTCGGGACCTCTTGGCCAGGTCTGGTGTACAACACGTATGGTGAAACAGTTATGCCAACATTATATAAAGTAACACACTAACAGCAAGGGAGCATTTCCGTGCACCGGACTGTACATATATACCTTTGGGGGGGGGGGGGGACACAAACAAACCTGGAAGCTTATATTTTTCTAAGTACACATCGTTTTCATAGCCGGATTACAGTGGTGTCACGGAACGTTTCTTTAGCTTCGTCCTACCGAATGCTCTCATAAGTGAGTTTCAGTTACTAAATATGCACATATAGCCCAATATTAGACAGATATGTTGGTGCTAGGCCTACAAAGGTTCGAATCCCGAACATCATTTTGATTTTTTATTGTGGAATTACGAAATGTATATTACGCACATTGTAATATAACCTCCAATTCCTACGATTTAAAATACTCGATTTCGTGACATTTATGCTTACATAAAAACTCCACTCTGTTTTATAACCAAATGAAGTAAATGTTTTATTCCTATATGTAAAATCAAATAAAATGGAAATAAACTTAGCATTGGGTGTGTAAACCCTCTGCTTCTGTGACTGCCCTCATTCTACGGGACATGGATGAAAACAAGTGCCTAGTGAAATTTTCACGAGAGGATACTTCGCTTTATGTGCCAGCACCATTCATAACATGAATCAGCCCAAGTGTTTATACAACCAATATTAAGGCAGTTTTCTAATAACACCGCAAAAATGTTATTTGCGTTTTTATAAATGAATGATTTAAAGTGTTATTTTCTGCAAGTAAAACACAAGGCATTTCTATTAAAGTAACAATAATAAAAAGAAACATGCTCACAAAAAATTCGAACACGTGTTCACACATGAGACACATGCGTTTTACCACTCGACTACCATGCGTACGGCCAAGACACAAGACAACTCCCTATCTATCGCATAGCTTTGAAATGAAGCCAGAGTGGTATCATAGCTTATATTGGAACAACTGTTCTTCTTTCACACTAGTCATGTGTCGGCCAAGGTATGGAAATGTAGAGTCAGAGTGAAAACTTCAATGCCATATCTGGGATTTAAATCATTGAACTTTTCAGTCTGACTGTACCTTTCCAAAGTGTATATTGTGAACGCAGCGGTATGGAATGCTTCCGATGTTTGCCGAATCGAAGTTTCTGGTAGCTACTCATTTTTGTTTTGGTCTAAGCTATACACATACAATTAAGTAATGCTGCGTGATTTAATCGATTAACCAAAACGACTAATCGATTAATTCTTTATTTTAGCTTAAATATTAAGAAATTTAATTGATTAATCGAGCCGATTAAAATTAATCGATTACAATAAATATTAATCAAAACTCTTTTAGCCAAAATTGGCCCTCTCTGTTTTGATGTATTGCTTCCAACTTAAACAGCCTTTCCAACGCAACAAGTCTTCACTAGACACGTAAATGTTCTTTGAACTTTGATATAATATAACTCCTAATCGCTAAAAGAAATCACTGTGAACCCTGAGAGAGTCTAAATAACACTTCTGTTGTGAAATATTCTAAGAGGTACATAACTACATACAGATGCTGACAGAGAGGTTTCTTTCCTTACAGCTTGTGTGACAACATATCGTATACAACTGATTATTGCTTGCTAGCATAACCTGAACTGTACAGCCTTGAACCGAACACTTCGATTACGCAGCTATGGAAACAATAACTGATCCCTCTTCTCAGGGCTGAGAGTGTAACTTTGCTGTTAACTGCAGTAAGCCAGTAACGTTTCTGAGTTCATGACTGAGTGAAAGTTTTGTGTTAAAAAGTTAAAGTAAGGAAAAACGTTATAAAAACAACAGCATGTCAGTCTCACAAATCTTAGTAGATAGTGATATAATACGTTACTAAATAATTACTTACAAAAATATTGTAGATCTAATTCAGTACATATATAAAGCACGTGCACTTTATTATCCCGCCCCTAATTCTGTACGGCTGCGAAGTCTGGGGATCAGCGGCTCCCAGCACTATTCGCAGGCTGCAGTGCGTCCAGAACAGGGCGCTGCGAATGATCTACGACACTGGACGTAGATTCCCGTCCCATATCCTCCACACCTACTCCGGAGTCCCATACATTGTAGACGTGGTGCGGGAGAGCATCCGCTAGGCTCCAATTCCAATAACCTGGTGAATACACTGGGCCGGTATGACCATAGGGTTGCTCGTCGCAGACCAAATTACTGGCTGCCCAAAGACGCTTTGGGTAACCAGAACTGAACAGGACCACATTCCCCTGACTCTGTACCCCCAAGCCCAGAAATGGGCTTGGTAAAACCCATACCTCAACATTAGTTCCTTTCCCTCTATCCTGACAAGCGGGCTGTGCTCAAATGCCTCTCAGGCAGGTGGAAGAGCGCAGTCAGCACTGGGCGCAGAAGTCCCCCGGGGCACTTGCGTTCCACACATGGCTAGATATACCGCTGCCCAAGACAACCACCTGCGACACAAGACAATTCTTTTATACTGCCCAGATAAAGCCGCACTAAGCGGCTAGGTGCTGAGCAGCAAACACCCCACCCAGGTAAACCTAGGCGACTCGCATCTTCTGCAGGGTCTGCTGGCTGCAAACACAAATTTTTGATCTAAATATTTAAAATTGTCATAAATAATAAAATGCACAGAGTATTAAAGTACTTTATATAATCCATACACCTAATTTTTAACAGATAATATCTCGATTAATCGATTAAAATAACACGGTAAATCGATTAAAATTTTGATCGATCTGCAACACTACAATTAAGTAATTGTGTGAAATGGAGTGGAATTTCGAATTCTAAGCTAGACAGCAGCTTTCAAGATATCTGTGCCATGTTTGATCATCGTGGAAGGCGTATAAGCCTAGAAGGAACACGCACGTACATACACACATTCGTCCTGACTTTTATTTACCAAGATGCATTGCAATTAGGTGTTGCATCAGAAAGAATAACATTTTCTAATGGTTAAGTAATTTTCAAAGCCGGTTGAGTGGTTTCTGTGATTATCCTTCACAGATTTACAAAATGTTTCATAATAATATAAGTATCTTTATGGTCCTAGATCTTTATTAAAGTTCGATGCTAGGTATAAGTACGATATTCCTTGATGCGATACTGAATACCGGCTTTATGCTGTATTTTGTTGATGCATCCGAGCGGAGATGTGGACACGCAGGTCTATAACATGAATCAAAGCAGAACTAGTATTAACGAGGAGGTGACCTCTACATAGACAGCTTGCGTGTGTAGTCTTGTTAGCGTGACCTAGGATTTCAGGGTCTAATAACTCATAGATGTTATGTGATAACAGCGTGCATTATTTCAGTGTTGAAAAACATCACCATTAACTGGCCTACATTAAGAATCCGTATATCATTCGGCAGCTAGAGTGACAATTTAATTAGTTTTATTTATCTCTCCTCGTTCCCTATACGGTTTTTATGATGAACCTCCTCATTATGCCTTACAATAAACTTAGAGTATTAAAATAACCTAAAACGAAGAATTACTTTTATCCAACACTTACTTTGAAAATCTACTTTAAGATAAATTAACCTACCAAAGTAACAGTTAATATTAATTTCATTTTAACCACTATATAAATACAAGACACTAAGCGTACATTTCAAGTATAATATTTATTAGAGTCAATGAGTAATGAAATGTAAACCTGTAACTACAGCTACCTGGTATAGATACTAGCGGGATATTTTTTTGTTTGTTTTGTAATTTACGTCCTCCAACGTTGTCCTATCGGACTGTGAATGGATTGGGTGAAATGATGCTCAAATGAGTCCAGGGAGCTTAGAGTTACCCGAAATTCGTCCTGAAGGATAAGGAAAAATCCCGGAAAAAACCTCATCCAGTTAACTCACCCTGACCGAGATTCGAACTTGGCACCTCTTGAACGTAAGGTAGACATGCTACCATCTACGCTACCGAGGCGGGTATAACCGGGATGGCTCAGGCGGTTTCGTCTGTGGCCCGCATTAAGGAGGCCTGGGTTCAATTCTACCTGGTCCAATGATTGATCGTGATGCTGGATTTCAGTTTAGCTCCTCTTGGAAACCGGTCTTAAAATAGAAAACGGTCGGTTTAAGAAGCAAAGATCAATACAGCTTGATAATTCAAGTTAAGTACTTACGTTTCTTTGACCCAATTAATTTTCTATACTCACGCCATCTCCTGACCTGGCATTTAATTTACTGAAAACAGTGTTTTGTTCAGTAATGCGAATTTTGATAGTGTTTTGTCTTTGTTTACAGTTGTGTTATATCCAGTGTTTCATTTGTAGTTATAACATTTTATAAATGGGAGCGATTCACACTCCTGAAACGTTGATTTCTAATCGTCTTTTCACATATCTTGCTGCCCGAGAAGAAATTGAGCATACCAGGAAAGCTTCAGGTCTTATTTTTATAATAACATTTGTAAATATTCTTTAAATATTTTAGACTCTAAATAACAGTATCAAATAAAGAAGTAATATTGATTTTTCAGGCCAAATTAAAACAGCTGCTACAACTTATAATACAGCACCATACCTACACGTCTGATTGCTGCATGTCAGTGCAATGTGAACAGCTACTTGATGATCTTAGGACAGGCATCCAGAATTCAAATAGATAACTCGAAGAATTCTTAAAATAACTAAAAGGTATAGTCGCCCTGTTCAAACGGTTACCATGGATTTATCTTGGGTAATAGATACCTCTCAGATAACGCACTGATTACTCCACGCGGAGTAAACGTATATCTGTCATTTGTGATTTCTGCGAATTCCATTGGCTGAAGTGATGGGTTCATTGGTGCTTAGTACACGACCGGGAGGCGCGTCAGTTCCCCTCTCACTCTTACAAGAATAATCAGTGCGTTATCTGAGAGGTATCTATTACCCAAGATAAATCCATGGTAACCGTTTGAACAGGGCGACTATAACCATGATTAGTTTACGGTACCTCATTACTGCACGACATATATAAATGACACAAGGGTAAATAAATTAAATGCCAGGTCAGGAGATGGCGTGAGTGTCGAAACCTAATTAGGCCATAGAAAACGTAACTACTTACTTTGATGATCAAGCTGTATTGATCTCTGCTTCTTAAGTCGACGTATTTCCATTTTAAGGCCGGTTTCCAAGAGGAGCTGAACTGAAATTCCAGGATCACGATTAAGTGTCCTCCTTTCATAATTTTTCGTACTAAAATTCAATCTTATTATATTCCGTTAGCTTAATGTGATTAAACACACCGTAGTAGTTTCATTGTTTGTACTCCTGGTTCCCGCCTGTGAGAACCAGGCAAGCTCAGATATGTTCAATGTGTGTGTGTAGTGTTTAACGCCCACTTTTACTACATACGGCACCGCAGGCGATGACACTGATGATACATGAGATGAAGATGGAGCACCGGTGGAATAAGATGGCGGGGGAAACCGGAGATCCCGGAGAAAACCCGCCCCAGCGCCGTGTTGTCCACCACAAATCTCACTTTGCGATCGACTGGGATCACCCGGGCCGCCTTGGTGAGAGCCAAGTGGTCTAACCACTCAGGCACGGCGCGGCCAGATATGTTCAATATCGCCTACCGCTGCAATGGAGGTAACACGAGAGGAACAATATGCGGCTTTAAAATTCTGCTTTCGTCTCAACAAATCTTCAGTTGAGGTCCATACAATGTTACAGGAGGCCTATGGAGAGCCTGTTGTTCCCTACAGCACAGCTCGAAGATAGTTTAAAATGTTTAATGAGGAGATACAATCAATTTCAAAGGAAGGTGGACCCGGTGCTCCAGTTACTGCTCTTACGGAAGAAAACCTCAACACTGCTACTGTCATTGTGTGAGAGGATCGACGAATTACCTTAAGATCACTTTCTGAAATACTGAACATTTCATTGGGTGCCACCTACACGTTGGTCACAGAAACATTACACATGAGACGTGTTTGTGCGCGAAGGGTTCCAAAACTGTTGATTCCCGAACAAAAGAACATTCGCCTGCAGTTAAAGTTGATGTTAGAGGAAGATCCGGAATTTCTTTCAAACGTAATCACTGCTGATGAAACTTGGCTACATCATTTTGATCCTCAGAGCAAACAGCAAAGCTCAGTGTGGAAATTTCCTTCATCACCAACCTCCAAGAAAGCAAAAGTGGTTGCTTCTGCTGGGAAAGTTATGGTCATCTCATTCTTTGATATTCATGGAATGGTTTATCAGCATGTTGTACCTGCACACACATCAGTAACTGGACAATACTACAGGTATGTCCTAGAAACATTGCAAGTCCATATCAGGCGTAAAAGACCACATTTCCATGAAGCAGGCTGGATGTTGCACCACGATAATGCGCGACCGCATTTGCCAATGTTGTTGCTGAATATCTTGCGAAAATCAACGTAAAGTGCATCCCTCACCCACCCTATAGTCCAGATTTAGCGCCATGTGACCTTTTTCTATCCCCTAACTTGAAGAAACGCCTTCGTGAGACGCATTATCCATCATCAGAAGCAGTGGTGAAGGCTGCGGAGGCGATTTTGAAGGATCTCTCAAAAATGGTTTCAGCATGTCTTTGAAGACTGGCAGAAACGCTGGGACAAGTGCACCGAATTCAGGGGAGACTATTTTGAGAATGAACATCAAAATTATGAGGATGAGTAAAGGTACGTTGTCAAAAAAAATTGTGATCATTCTTCATTGAACACACTCATATTTAGAGCTATTTCTGAGAAAATGAAAAATTTGGAACAGTTTTCATGTAAAGGGTACTTAGGGGGCATTTTCTGGAAAATGTCGTGTTATTTCCTTGGAAGATGTTGAACTTAAATGACAGATTTGGTATTTAACTGAGTTTTTATTTTTCATTTATGCTGTCTACAGACACAGGCACATAGACATTTTTCTAAAAATACATTTTTATTCAGGGGATCTCAAAACAGGTATATCCGGTTATATCGGTATCGAATTTTTGATTGTAATATAATACTTCTAGTAGTAAAAAGTTAGAGAGAGGTACCGAAGCTGGAGCAGCTGTTATGAGAGACCGTAGAGCCATTACGTGGATCTATGAACTTCCTCTGTCTTTTTTGCTGTTTGTTTCCTGCACACAAATCCTGCTATAAAAGGTAGTATAGTTCTAAACAGATGAGATTGAACATGACGTATTCTGTTGTTGTATTAGTGGGGGCATTACTGCTGGTAAGTTCACTACCTGCAATTTTGTTTGGTAAGTCTAGAGTGCTAATTTGTATTTAAGGGCGCTGAACTCAGTGGACATCAGCACCCTTTCAAAAACTGTATTTCACTTTCCTATCCTTTCTTTGACTTAACTTATCTTTAATTTTGCTCTGGCTCCGCTTTGGCTTGGCATTAGCTTAGCTCTGGCATTTCTCTAGCTCCGCTTTGGCTTTGCTTTGGCTTTACTCTGACTTTTCTCCTTCTCTGCTCTAGCTCTGCTCTGGTTCCACTTTGGCTTTGCTTTGGCTTTCTTTTGGCTGTACTTAGGCTCCGCTCTGGTTCCGCTCTAGCTTCTCTCCGGCTTCGCCCTAACCTCACTCTAACTCCACTCTAAAATCACTCTCACTTCGCTCAGGCTTCACTCTACCCGCACACTAACTTCATTCTGTAACTTAACTCTGGCTTGGCTCTGGCTTGGTTCTGGCTAGGTTCCGGCACATCTCCGGTCCCGCTCTGGCTTCGCTCTGGCCTCACTCTAACCTCACTCTTTAACCTAATTCTGGCTTGGCTCTAGCTATGTTCCGGCACATCTCCGGTTCCGCTCTGGCGTCGCTCTGGCCTCACTCTAACCTCACTCTTTAACCTAATTCTGGCTTGGCTCTAGCTATGTTCCGGCACATCTCCGGTTCCGCTCTGGCGTCGCTCTGGCCTCACTCTAACCTCACTCTTTAACCTAATTCTGGCTTGGCTCTAGCTATGTTCCGGCACATCTCCGGTTCCGCTCTGGCGTCGCTCTGGCCTCACTCTAACCTCACTCTTTAACCTAATTCTGGCTTGGCTTTGGCTAGGTTCCGGCACACCTCCGGTCCTGCTCTGGCTTTGCTCTGGCCTCACACTAACTTCATACTGTAACTTAACTCTGACTTGGCTCTGGCTCCGCACTGGCTTTGGTCTCGGTTTGCTCTGGCTTTGCTGTGGCTTTGGCTCCGCTCTGGCTCCGCTCTGGCTCCGCTCTTGCTTTGCTCTCGGTTTGCTTTGGCTTTGCTGTGGCTTTGCTCTGGCTCCGCTCTGGCTTTGCTCTCGGTTTGCTCTGGCTTTGCTGTGGCTTTGCTCTGGCTCCGCTCTGGCTTTGCTCTCGGTTTGCTTTGGCTTTGCTGTGGCTTTGCTCTGGCTCCGCTCTTGCTTTGCTCTCGGTTTGCTTTGGCTTTGCTGTGGCTTTGCTCTGGCTCCGCTCTGGCTTTGCTCTCGGTTTGCTCTGGCTTTGCTGTGGCTTTGCTCTGGCTCCGTACTGGCTTTGCTCTCGGTTTGCTTTGGCTTTGCTGTGGCTTTGCTCTGGCTCCGCTCTGGCTTTGCTCTCGGTTTGCTCTGGCTTTGCTCTGGCTCCGCTCTGGCTTTGCTCTCGGTTTGCTCTGACTTTGCTGTGGCTTTGCTCTGGCTCCGCTCTGGCTACACGCAGACTCCACTCTGGCTTTGCTTTGACTTTACTTTGAATTTATGTAGTGTAATTTACTTCATTTATCTCAGATCAAGGTCAAACAGGGATGTGGACCTTGTTTGGGTGTTTGGCATTAGCTCTCTCACCACTCAGTGGAACCCAATCGATTTGTCTCGGGACCCCGGGATCACCAATTCCCGTATCTACCGCAGAAGGCCCCTGGGGGGTAAGTCTAGTGTAATTATTGCTTTCATTATTCCTCCCACATAGGCTTACTACAGCTGTGATCTTAGGACTGGTACCCGTGCTCGTTACGGCACCAACTAGTGAACGGTAGACTTTTGTTTCAACCCCCCCCCCCCCCATGGATTGTCTTCCCTGACTTTCTCCATTCTTTTGTTAGTGGCAACTGGCAAACGCCAGAAAGAAAAATTCCATAGTCAATTACCACATCAGTTTAATGTGTCATCAGCGTCATATCGCCTGTGTAGTAATAATGGTTGTAAAACACAATATAAAAATATGTTAGCAATGAGTCAGTAGTCATACAGAAGCACTTCTATAATCTTATCACTGTAAGAATAAACTAAATGTCAAAGAAGCACGTGGTTGAAAGAACTTCGTTGGCTTGTGGGTTTTAATACTCCCGTGTTCGTTCACAATATAGGGTGTATATAAATGAATATCGGGGGTTCAGCTTTTTATAATATTTATTACATTAAATTTACAGTTGTAAATGATACGTCAAATGAAAAAGCGACTCAAACAGTTTTGTTTGCTGGCACCAGTGCGCATGTGCGTGCAATGCTGCCGCAATCCGCAAGACAGCGGTAGTAGTAAAGATGCAGACTAGTGGACAGAAAGCGTTTGGTATTTTGCAGTTTTCAAAGACCGAATCTGTAGTTACTGTGCAACGTGCGTTCCGCATTATGTTTGGCTGTGATCCTCCTAGTGATAACATTCGTAGATGGTATCATCAGTTTCAAGATACCGGCTGCCTTTGTAAAGGGAAGAGCGCGGGACGACCAAGAGTAAGTGAAGAGACTTTTGAGCGAGTGAGAGAGTCGTTCACTCGTAGGAGTGAATCAGTCCGGAATCAGTCCGGAAGGCTAGTCGTGAATTACAAGTTCCTGTGTAGGCTGTTTGGAAAGTTGTAAGAAAACGCTTACGGCTACGTCCTTACCGTTTACAGTTATTACAGGCTCTAAAGCCGACAGACCACGGATTACGTGCCAACTTCGCAAGCGACATGTTGTTTTATGGATCGTGTTGTCTTCAGTGATGAATTGACCTTTCACCTTAATGGACATGTTAACACTCATAATCTGCACATCTGGGGCTCAGAAAATCCTCACGAGATGGTACAAATGCAACGAGACTCCCCTAAAGTGAATGTTTTTTGTGCCGTATCCCGGCGAAAAGTTTATGGACCTTTCTTTTTTGGTGAACCTACTGTAACTGGCCTTCTTACCTTGATACACTAGAGCAGTGGCTCTTCCCTCACTTGGAAGAAAATGAGCCAGACAACTTCTATTTCCAGCAAGATAGTGCGCCACCTCACTGGCATAACGAAGTACGCGATTGGTTGAACGTCACTGTACCTGAGCGCTGGATAGGCCGCAAGGGCTCCAATGACATGGCTTGCTATGCATGGCCTCCACGTTCTCCTGACTTAACGTCATGTGATTTTTACCTTTGGGGCTTCATCGAGGATCGTGTGTACGTGCCTCCCCTACCAGCTGATCTCCCTGAAATAAGAAACCGGATTGAAGCAGCTGTTGCTACAATTACTGAATACACACTTATCAACGTTTGGGAAGAACTCGGCTATAGATTTGATGTGTGCCTTGTGACAGAGTATAGACACATTGAACATTTATAAAACTGTTGGTAAAACAGTTTGAGTTGCTTTTTGAGTTGCTTTTTGATTTGACATATGATTTATAACTGTAACTTGAATGTAAAAAATATTATAAAGAGTTAAACCCCCGATATTCATTTATATACATCCTGTATAGTTCCGCGGTTTATTAAGCTTCTTGCTTTACCTGATTTGAATAAACCATCCAAGTTGTTATTATATAGAATTAACATTATAAAGTAATTACATTAAGAACAATGACTCTTAAAAGTTGCAAAATACACAAAATGAGTAACAACAAAGAAGGCAGTTAAATTCCGGTGATGGCATTGTTGTTTAAGTGCGCATGCACAGATGTTACCTATAATCAACGACGTACGAAGAGGCGGAGCTCACTGCGGAATGCGAAGTAATACTTTACTTTATTGTAACAGCGAATAGATTTTAGTAACTATAGTACAGCACTGTGGAGGATAGCTCAGGCGGTTTCTTCTGTGACCCACATTCGGAAGCACTAGGCTCGATTCCCGTGGCAAGCCTACCTCACTCATGGTTTTTTTTTTTTTTTTTTTTTTCCCCGGATCGCTAGGTGAATGCCCATAATTTCCTGTCCCTTCATCTCATCTCCAATAGCATTTGACGTCATCTCTCATCTGGTGGTCTCTTTCAGGATAGAAGTGTCGGTGGGAGTCTCGGCGTTGCATGGCAGGATGATATGCACTTGGTAAACACTTCCTTCTCCGGAAGGATGATCTCCGGTCACCGGGCCGGCCTGATGGGCTGTTTCAATACCGTTGGGTAGAATGTCGGTTGTACTGGCCTGCCGGGAAGTTTCCAACTGATCAATTGTAGGGAAGATGCCCTCTGCACTGTCGTGTCTTCTTGTAGCGGCAGTCCTTTGTCTCCTCTCGCTTCATCTTTCCTCCCGGGTACGTCCCACTTGTGGCATAGGTACAATAGACTAAGTTTGGATCTTGATACTGAAATTAATTAGATATAGTAGTGAGAGATTTTATTTGACGTCATCATAACAATACAATAAGTAATAAAATTGTAGAGACAGATTAAAGATGCATTTACATATTGTAATTAACAATAGAATAAGTGTAATAAATAATAATAATATAAATGATAAACAACAGTTAAAATAAGAAAGAAGAAGTAAAATGTATAAATAAAATGAGTATTGATTTAAAAGCAATGGTGCTTAACGGAGAGAGTTTGACCAAAGCATTGATCCGTTTTTGGCTTGGCGTCACTTGAGCACTCTACGTCTAGCTAGCTACGAGGACAGAGTAATGTAATGTTTTGTTCCTTAACCTCTTTTTGTATTCTAAAATGTATAATATATTTGTTTTATAACAAGTTAAGTGATATTATTGAGGTGATCGGCATATTTTAAATACGCCAGATGATGTTTTAAATTAATGTAACTTGAATTAAGATATTTAACTCTGTGTTGTTTCTTATAATACCCACTGCACAGCCTGAGAATTACATCTCATAGTTCTACCGAGCAAAGTCTGGGATCGATGCGGATGTTGAAATTTTATAGATATTCTTATTGACGAAGAGGCATTCAATCCCGCATCAATCTCCGTGCAGAATCTCCTCCGTACCGTCGCGTAGTTCAGTGCAGTCCAAGCTATTGTGGGCCCTTTGTGCTTCCAATATGATGAAGTAGAGACTCAAAGAGTGACAAAAAGGTTGTGCTACCATATCGGTTCCTTCATGACAGTAAGTGGCCATCCCTACAATAGTCATCCGGAAGCTGGGAATCCATAGGATAGACGAAACCTCCTAGGAAGGAAACGGGCTTCCGCGTTACGCCAAGCGCTGCGGAGAAGTTTTCCATAGTGCAAATTCCACCAACCTGCCGCAGTACATCAAACTGCCGTCGCCTGAACCTGCAACCCTGAAACAGATAAGGTGTAAGAGTGAATGGAAATAATTATGAACAGGAACTTCGTGGTAGAAGGAGAATCTTCTCAGCATTCACCTACCGACCAAGGGAAGCCATGAAAAAACCTGTTCTTATTGTGGCCGATCTCGAAGAGAATTAACCTGAACCTCTCGAATGCAAACTTCATACCCCTCATCTTGTTCGGTAGTTTGTAGTGAAGTTATTTCACTCTTTTGACTTGATTTATATTATGGACACTCACTCACTCACTCACTCACTCACTCACTCACTCACTCACTCACTCACTCACTCACTCACTCACTCACTCACTCACTCACTCACTCACTCACTCACTCACTCATCGTCCACTAACTCACTCACTTATCGTCCACTCACTCTATTCACTCACATTTTAGGCTGCCATTCAATATTTTTAAGAGCATTTGATGGCAAAATGGTTGAGAAGAATGACTTTACCTTACATAAAGAATTAAAACTATTTAAAATAAACCTGGCAACTAAGTTCACTGATTCTAAACAATCAAATCATACTTTTGATTATGATTTAGACGTTTAATATTCCCAGTTTGTCTTGTGCAGGAGATTTCAAAGTTAAGCATCTATTTTATTACTCCATTATGCAAAATATTGGTGCCATAATATATGTGTAGGAGTAAGCTCACTTTTTCGTGGGATACATTTTAATAAACGTAGATAAAAGGATATTATACTTAAGTTTCAGGCATCAGTTGGGGCGGCTCTCAGCCGAAGATGGACACATCTACAGATTGGAGGTAAGATTACTGGAGAATCTACTCGTATATGAAAATTCTATTGCTTTTTTACCAAAGCATCTCAGTAGAAATAAAAACTTCCTGAATCTAAAATATCACATTTTATAGAAAGAAGATAAAGTATGATTTTTGATTGCTGTTAAACGTTATTCACTCCCTTGCTAATATGTTGACTTAAATTGTTATTGTTTGCCCTTTAATGTATGAATTATTTGAATACTTACCACGTTCTTGCTGCAATTCAGGAACCGATTTTCATACCGCTTTTTGTGGTGCCTCAACGCGATCGATTCAAATAGCGATGGTCGTTATAGCAATACGTTATGGACTGGCAATGCATTCAAAGCCGAAGGTCGTGAGCTCGAATCTCGGCAACTGCAGTCAAATGTGCCTATGGTAAAGGACGGGGAGGGCTCACTTAAAATAATCGGTGTGATGGCACGTTTGGATGTTGACAGGGTATCATTGGACTGCAGCTGCTCGATTTTGCCTTTTTAAACTTAAAAAAAAAAAAAAAAAAACAATACAATGCAGTTGTAAAAATAATAGAATATTTACAATTGAAAAGGTTCAAAATTTTTTGTGTATATGATAAAGTACAGTCAATATTACACAAAAAATGGACTAAAATATTTCTTAAGCTGAATACAGTGTAATGTTGCATATCTGCTGCACCATGTATTAAAGGGTTAAATATTAAATCTATACTGTACATTCACATGACTTTCTCTGCTCTTGTACAAACTATTTTACAAGCGTTTATTCCCTCAGCTATTTTATATTACTCGAGATAAACATCTCGATCCACATATATGATCCACAAGGTACTGGTAAAGCGTAGCAACTCGTTCATAGATCTTCACTTCTTTAATAAACAGCAATGGCGGCGGAATTATCATTCGAGGAACGTTAGTGGAGACTGGAGTGTTATTAGAAGGTGGAGAACGTTGTTGAAGTGCAACGACGTTGGATGGTTGAATTAGGAACACCACCAACAAGGGTAGGTAACAATAACAAGAATTGGAGACAAGTTTGAAGACGATGGAACGGTACAAAATGTGTTGAAAGGTCGGTGTGGAAAAAAGAGAGGTTTCAGTGATAACGAGAGTGCTGTTGCAGTCATGCAGGTTTTTACACGATCCCCAAAGAAGTCAGTTGAGGCAATGTTCTCGTGAGGTTGGTATCAAGAAAAGCAGTCTACATCGAATTTCGCGGGGCAGCCTTACATTCCCAGACTTCTTCATCCACTAAATGAGGACAATCCAGATAGGTGACTGCAATTATGTGAGTGGTTCCTGCAGAAGTGTGACGAAAGAGATTTTCCAGAAATTTCGAAGATTTATGGGCTTAAGAAGTAAATCACAACAAAAATTGCATTTTTGTCTCATTTCGTTGCGAAGAAATAACAGTTCAAAGAATGTATACTATATTCGCGCGATGAAAAGAGCGATCGGGTTCCAAGTTCTCATTCGGTAAGTTTCGTTTAACTCCGTAAACATGGATGACAACTTTGAAATTTGAAATGCGCTACACACTGACATCTAGTGGCTAATACGCTAAGCTTTATCATGTTCGCCATATTTTGTTTTGATCAATTTCGAGGTTAATTAGCTAACCAATTTACAACAATCGTATGTTAGAATTAGAATTTTAGTTCGTCCTTGGCAACGTATACATGTTATGAGTCACGTCAAAATGTATAAATACAGTATATACATAAAGTCAAATTGATTACATACAATATACACAGTAAGCAGCTTTTCTATTGTTTCATGTGGTATTTGCATAGACTAATTTACTACAAAAAATGTGTGAAATGTGTAGTGTTTAACGCCCGCTTTTACAACATACGGCACCGCAGGCGGTGACACTGATGATGCATGAGATGAAGATGGAGCACCGGTGGAATGAGATGGCGGGGGAAACCGGAGGTCCCGGAGAAAACCCGCCCCAACGCCGTGTTGTCCACCACAAATCTCACTTTGCGGTCGCCTGGGATCGAACCCGGGCCGCCTTGGTGAGAGCCAAGCGGTCTAACCACTGAGCCACGGCGTGGCCAATTTACTACAAGAAATGTCATAATATGAATATTACACGTTTGTGAATGTACTATGCTCCCAGTGCTCATTTACATGGTTATAGTTCTAAAAATTCATTAACCGTATAAAAACAGTTTGCATGCAAAAATGCCTTAACCTTATTCTTGATGCAGCTTGTTCAAATGAATTTGGAAGTTTATTATATAACATTATCCCTTTGTAGTTTTTTTTTTTTTTTTTTTTTTTTTTTTTTTTTTTTTTTTTTTTTTTAAGTCAAGCTAATACAGTTAAAAGTACAGTGTTAAGCTTACAATTAAAACACTCAGAAATATGATAAAATGGATTAAGAAGGTGCCAATTTTTCAAATTTTGTTTGAAGTATTTGAGGCTACAGTATTGAGCTTCTATAGCCAGTCTATTTTTTCTTACATTTGCGTCCATCTGAGCGGATAGTCCTTGCAAAGGATTGCCTAACTATCTGAAGGAACACTGTTCTGAGCAACTTGTGGCGAGCAAATTGATCTTGCTAAAGGTTGTCTGCGCTCCATGAAAGCAGCCAGTCTAGATGTTGGGATGGAAGTTGACTTCGGAACCAGTGTAATGGAGCTCAAATCGGATGATATAAGGCTCCATAGAATCACTGAGCCCCGCTGTGATTAGCTTCCAACGTTCCCTTCGCAGGAATTCAAACCATTCCCTCTGTAATGCCACATTTCCAGGATTTTTCTGCATTATCCAGTGTAACGTTCCCATTACCAACCAGATCGCACACCTGTAGAGCGCCGTGTCTTTAAAACTGAATTCCAGTCTCTGTAGCCTTCGAAGACATGGTGGAAACTCCGGCGGACACCATTTTCCAATAAAGTCTCTGAGCACCATCCAGATATTATGCACCTGTTTGCAAGAGGCAATCCTATGTTCCAAGGTGTCTATTTGTGAACAAATTTGGCATCTGTTACATGTTGTACGGCCATGTCGCCATAATTTCTCCGCTGTTCGTATGGTCTCGTTTAATACTTCATATGCTGTCTCTTGCCAATCAGTTGGGACAACTTTATTAAAGAGATTCTTCCATATAAGTTTCCATTATCTATTCTCTTTCTCTTCAATCCTGGGTGTACACTGCGATGTATTGAGCAGCTGATACTGTTTTCTCGTTGATTCAAAAACTGTGAGGTCAGCACTGGTGTCCAGCAGATTTATCAGATGGTTAACAATGGGTTTGAATCCCGGATATATCCTCTGAGCGTGCTGTATCTGATCCTGCCAGAAACTCCCATCTATCGATGAACCATTACCACCCAGTGATCTGACAGCAGTTTTGCCTAATAAGGCCATGCATTTCTTGGCGATGTCCACCAGTCCACATCCACCTTTGGATTGCGGCAATCGTAACTGTTCTCTGCTCACCCTGTAGGCTTTCCCAGTCCATAAGAAATAGCCAAGCAGTTGCTCAAGTCTCTGTGCTTCACGTTTCGGAATTGGCAGTATCTGCGCTAAGTACCAAATTTGACTGAGACCATACATATGTATGTACCAAATTCGCTGCATCAAATTCAGGTTCCGAGCCCTCTCCAACAATAAAGAGTATCGCAAGTGGTTGATTTTCTCTCTCCAGTTGTAAACTATAGTGGCTTCCATATCTCCCATAAAAGAGATACCAAGTATCCTGGTGGTGGTAGTACATTTCATTCCCAGTGTTTGTACTGGTTCCAACCACTGTCCAATCAATAATATCTCAGATTTGTGTACGTTTAACGTTGCACCGGACATCCTTGTATAGATCTCCAATCCATTCCGTAGGGCTGCCATATCGTGATTGTTTGTCGCTACAATTGTGACATCATCCGCATAAGCAATGACTTTAAAGCGTTCATTGTACACAGTAACCCCATGTAGCGTATCTTGCAGTATTTGAAGTAGGGGGTTTAACGCTATAGAAAAAAGCCCCATTGATAACGGGCAACCTTGACGCACTGACCGGCCTATTCGTACTGGAATTGAAAGCCAGCCATCCCATAACACCCGGGATTTTGCTGTACCATAAAGGCCTTGTATAATTTTAATCACGTGCATTGGAAATTTCGCCGCCTTTAAACATTGACATAAATACGCGTGTTGCACTTTATCAAATGCTTGTTGGAAATCCAAGCTTATCAAGGCCGCCACTTGCTGTTCCCTTTGCAAATGTATGAGGACATCGCGCAATTCTCCCAGCGTAACAATAATATTGCGCTTCGAGATCGCCGCTTGGTTGCAGTGTAATATTTCTGTATACGCTTCTTTCAACCTGTTTGCTATGACTTTGGTAAATATCTTATAGTCAGCATTCAACAATGTTATTGGGCGAAAATCCTTCATAGTAGTAAGCTGTGCTGTCTTTGCCAACAATGTGATAATTCCATCTGCAAACGTTTCGGGAAACTGCGCTGTTTCCCACAACTCCACCAAAACTGCCATCACTTCACGTTTTATAATGGGCCAACAGGTCCTATAAAATTCATAGGAAAGGCCATCAGGACCTGGAGACGTATGTTTACTGGTTTTTTGTATGACTTCTAATACTTCTTGTTCTGTAATGGTTCGGGTGAGTAAGTCGGCCGTTTCCTGGGTAACCCCAGTTGTAAACAGCGGCCACGCCTCATACCGCGGTGGGATACCTTCATCTGATCCCTTGTGAAATAAGGTCTGAAAGTGTTCTGCTATAAGGTGAAGGATAGACCTGGTCCCTGTAAATGTGTTTCCAGTGTTCACATCTTGAAGTGTACGTGGGCATCGGGTACGCCCCTTCTTTCGTTCCTTTGCAAAATAGTAAAAGGAATTCCGTTCTTCCTCATGTGGGTGTTGAACCTTTGCTCTGATTTTATATCCATCCAGATGCTGCAGTTGTTGCATTTTGATAGTTTCTTTCACCTGCTTGATCTTGACATTTACATCGTAACCTTCCCGTTGCTTCGTATACAAGTCCCATAGGACTTCATTGTAGAACTGTAAACGCCCCTTTCTTGTCGTTGCCTTCAGAATTCCTATCTGTTTAAAAAATGAACGAATAGCCGGTTTTGCCGTTACAGTCCACCAGTCACTCTTCCTAGATGCATTGCAAACGGAGAATTGTAGCCGTTGCCATTTCGTCTGAAACTTCTCCAGAACGTCGGCATCCTCCAAAATGGAATTATTGAGCTTCCAGTATCCCCGTCCGGCAACTTCAGCACAAATGGCCGCAATTTGTATTTGGCAGATCACTGCGTGATGATCACTGAACGCCACAGGTAGAACGCAAATTCGGTGTACAGAAGTAAATATCCCTGGCGAGATATAAACCCTATCTATCCGCGAGGCTGATGTGCTCCTAATAAACGTGAATTCCACCTCATTTCCATGCTTTAGTTCCCATGCATCCTGCAGTTGTAGTTGCGACACCAAATTCTGGAGCATGATGCTAAAATTGGGCGCCCCTTTTTGGTCCTTGGCACAGAGAGTGGAATTAAAGTCACCTGCTAATAAATATTCCTTACCATACAACAAATGTGTAGTTAAAGCGTTCTGAAAGAACTGCTCTCGTTCTTGTCTATTTTGCGTTCCGGACGGAGCGTAAATATTTATTAACACTGTGTCGTCCAATGTCGCTGAGATGATCCGGCCAGATGGGTCCATCTGAAAATTCTGTAGATGAAGTCCTTTCCGGTATACAATGGCAGTGCCCCTTCCTTCTACGCCGAGATTCACCTTATAATCATAAAAGTAAAGCGTATCCAAATTGAATGTGTTCACTTCCTGTAGAAAACAGATGTCAATGTTATTCACCAGCAGAAAAGTATTGAGCAGTTTCTGGGTCACTATATTCCTGCAGCCATTCACATTTATGGTGGCTATTGTTCTTAAATATATCATCCTAATGAGGGTAGTTGTCACTGCTGGGTGTATGTTGCTGGCTGAGTGCCTACTCCTGAGTAGTCTGCAGCTGTGACTCTTCCCTTACTTGGAGATCAGACGCCGTCTCCTGCCGTGTCCAGTCCTGCACCGTGAGATGCGGTGAACCCGATTCTGCATCTTTCCGCACCAACTGAGTGTGTTGCTTTCCCCCGTTCGCCATTGCGCCCTCATCGGCAGTCGACGGACCACTATCTTTGTAACTCTGTTGCATTTCACGAACTTGGAGCCGAGGGTCACGCACAGAACGTCGCGCAGTTGAAGCCCCGTCCGTTGTAACCTTCTGCGGACTGACGACAGCACCTTCACCCGCCGCCTGGTACCCGGTCCTTTGCACAGGCTCTGACGTTCCACCCTCTTCCGAGTTCCTCTTTCCCTTGTCCTCACCTGTACGGCAAACCTTGTAGGAAAGCTGGTTGTCTCGCTCCTCCCTGACGCTGCTGTCCAAATGTGCAGCAGCTATTATTGGCTGGTTTGTTGCCGTCGTGGTTGCGGGCTCTGGTTGTAACATCTGTCTTCCAGGCTGTTCTGCAGACACACACGCAGCCAGTTCCTGCTCCTGTTCCATCTGGCTGCTCCAAGACGTTTCTGCCTTATTAGCTTTGCGTGACTTTGCCCTCTTGACTCGTTTCTTTTCATTGGAAGGTGTCTCCTCCTCTGTAGCTGTCTCAGACATCAGTGAGGCACTTCCAGTCTGCTCCTTCCCCTTCGTGGTGTGCTGAATGCCTCTTTTTCCCAGGACTATCGCGAAGCACGGTGGCATAATCCTTTTTCTCCACTGTGATCAGCTCCTCTGATGTCGGCTTCTCTTGTTGTTCACCCGCCAGTGCCGGCAGTGGATTGTCATCCATGGGTTGGTCTTCCTCCTTCTGCACGCTCCCTGCCACAGATGTGGTTGCCGTGTCGTTCCTCGGTACCGCCTCGGCCGGTCGCAACTGTGTCGATCGGTGTGGACATATCTCCTTTAAATGTTCTGTACTATGGCAGATATAACACGATCGGGGTTGGCCAGCATATGACACCCATAAACGGTAGCTGCCGATCACGATATAACTGGGCACATTTGTCTTCAGCTGCATCTTTACAGCTCTTATCCCGTTGTACACCGGCACACGGTACTGACGACCCCATTGCTCTTTTCGAATGTCATACACCGTACCGTAATTTTTCAGTGCTGCTTTTAGCACTTCATTTGGGAGCTCTGGTGGTACATCAAACACACGCACATTGATTGCATTCCCGGTAACATGTTCGATTTTTACTTTAGTAACTTCCCCATTCATATATGTGAACGTTGTTTCCTCCGGAAAAGTGTTTAAAATTTTCTCCATTAACAAAGCCGATATCAGTTTTATGTAAATTGCGCGTTCACTGGCGATTAACTGAATGGTATCCACTTGTTCCGCATTTAACCGTAACTTATCTGCTATGAAATCATGCACCTCATAAGCTGTGGGCTTCGTCGCATTTAGCGTGAATTTTACCCTGATGGTATTTTTCCTTTCATACATTTCCATTTTCCACAAATTAGTGAACTTTGACTAGAAATAAACACGGGAAAGTGTGGGCACAATTGTGCTAGCGGTGAATGCCACTCAGTACGTACGTCGCCGCGACCCGAAATGTAAACAACACACGTCACACAGCACGTCCGCACTGTTCAGGCGCTGAGGCCAGACTGCGTAGTTAAAGCTTCCTTCACAAAGGCGGTCGAATTGTCAGTTTATCCTTGTTACGAGTGCGGTGGTAATGTACATCAGTGTTTACTTGAAAATGATTTATATTTGTATGAACATTTGTGTATGTTATGGCTCTCCAAAGGGGACACATTATTATTCGTCTACCTTCGTATAACTGTGATCTGAATGCAATTGAGCTGGCGTGGACAAAACTAAGGAATGTTTCCAGAGGATGCAACGTTACTTGTAATATCTTCGCTTATCTCACACGCTGTTTTGCTGAACTGTGTTTTTCAAGGTTGACCATACTGCAGAAACAAAAGAGCATTAGATCTCGCTTCTTCCCCTTTGCCCGCACCACACCGCAAATCCAGCGCTCAACTTATCTTGCGCGTAGTATACATCAATTTGCGACACTCTGTATGTAGATCTGATTAAAACACACTTTATTACTAAAACATCTTACTTTTGTAGAGTGTATCATTTTCTAGATATTCTTTGTAATTTGTGTAAAATTTCCAGTACTTTCCTTGAAAGTGAACTCGTTCTTTCTTTATCTTTTGGCCATGTAGAAGGAAGGGTTTCATAACCATCAATTAGAGACTAGATTGAAAAGAGTTTACTCTCTCTTAAAATCTACAGTATTCGTATCAGAAAATACACGAATTTTGCACCTATTAGAAAAATAGCAATAAGATAATTTCTCCAGATAACTAGCTCGATTAGTAGGAATATCTAAGGTTTGTAAAATTAGTGTTTACAAGTTTAGAGAAAGTCTTGTGTGTGCAATATATCAGATTTATATAATAAGGATGTGTGTGACGTTTGAACTGTACTGTATGTGCTGTGCTTATTTATTGCAGCACAAGACCACATGATTCAAGCTCGGATTGGAGGTCACGCTGATGGAAAGGTCACCAGAGGTAAAGACCTCAGTTCTGCTGTTGAAGACAACGATTATTCGGACTATTATTATGATGACGATTCGCCACCACGTGGATCAGTACCAGATCGACCAAAATCATCTAGATCACCAGAACTGCCAAATAGAGGCCCTCCAGGTACTTAACTTTTAAATGCTAGCGTTACTGGTATTCTCTTGTTCTTTTTACTACGAGGGCTGTTCAATAAAGAATGGTCATAATTTTTTTACGGTCATAATTTTTCGCACGAAAATTCAATCGTATTATATTCTGTTAGCTTAATGTGAAACAAACACGCCGTAGTAGTTTCATTGTTGGTACTCCTGGTTCCCGCCTGTTAGAACCAGTCAAGTTCAGACATGTTCAGTATCACCTACCGCTGCAATGGAGGTAACACGCGAGGAACAATATGCGGCTTTAAAATTCTGCTTTCGTCTCAACAAATCTTCAGTTGAGGTCTATACAATGTTACAGGAGGCCTATGGAGAGTCTGTTCTTCCCTACAGCACAGCTCGAAGGTGGTTTAACATGTTTAAAGAGGGGAGACAATCAATTTCAAAGGAAGGTGGGCCCGGTGCGCCAGTTACTGCTCTTACAGAAGTAAACACCAACACTGCTACTGCCATTATGAGAGAGGATCGACGAATTACCTTAAGATCACATTCTGAAATACTGAACACTTCATTGGGTACCACCGACACGTTGGTGACAGAAACATTACACACGAGACGTGTTTGTGCGCGATGGGTTCCAAGACTGTTGACTGTTGAAACACAATCGAGGCAAAACTTTAAAAAGTGGCGAGAGGCGAATGATCGCGCATTGTTTCGCTGTGCTTAAAGAAATAAATCCGGAATCGTCTATAAAAAGCATTGAGAAAGAAACTCATGATCTTGGTGTTTCCGCAAGTAGTGTACATTGTGTTAGAATGGGACAGCAAGCATCCGGAACTCTAAGAACATCGAGAAAATCGCGTAAATACAAACAGCGCGTGAAGAAATACGACGATATTACGAAAGGTGCTATACGCAGTGAAGTTCATGATTATTTTCTCAGAAATGAACGAACTCATAGATTTAATAATTTAATGGGTAACCCAATTCTATTTATTGTCTAGAAGTTAGCGCTGCTATATATACTGCGAGGTTGCAAAACGTATGTGCGTGCATGTAGCGTCTAACACGTGGCGAGTTGAGTCAGCTTCGCCATGTTGTTTACAGCAGGATTAAACTAGCGTGAGACAGAGTATAAGCTAAGTTATGTCTTATATGTTAAGTGATGTCTTAAGTTTCTTCTGTGAAGAAAAGAAAAGGAGGTGTAATGTGATGTCAGGAACGGAAATGGGACATCTCACCAACCACGATCCAGCAGAGATCTATTCCGCAGTAACATGCTCTCCCCAGGGGAAAGGGATGAGGTAAAAGGAAACCACCGACGGGGAGGGCAGAGTCAGCGGAACCTCAAAGACCTGCAGTCGGATAGTATCACTCGAAGCATTACCAAAGCCTCTCACCAACATCTATGGAAAGAGCGATGAAGGAACCGCTACCCAAAGGTGCCATCTGTTCGCATCTACCGGAATTACCTCGCTGGCAACCAAACCTGAAGGAGAACAAGGAAGTGAAATGAGTAAGGAAAGGAATCCATGGAGTAGCGAATCCACTCTAGTGACAAGAGAAAACTACCCAAAAAGTCAAGTGGTCAAGTCAAAGTGGTCGGTGAATGAGGATTCCCGAATGCGAGCGGTAAACGTTACTGCATCTCGCCGGGTGCTACCTCACTGAGTAGGAATAGGAAATAATCCAGAAAACATAACATTTCATTTTATTTTTATTGTTGAATGCTGTCCACAGTTATTCATGGGAAAAGGATTTTCTAATATACTTTAGTCATTTTAAGTATATACAGACATTTGCTGTGTTTTAACAAAGCTACCAGCAATAAAGGTTTTTACGGATTGCTATGTAGAATTTACAACTTTGATAAATTATTTTTTAAAAAGTTGTCTGACATAAAAGTTATTTTTAAAGTTGTAATACACTTCTCTTCTACTAACAATTGCATGTAATCATTATTTCATTGTAGAGCCTAATGGATATTTTTGGCCACCTCACCGACACGGCCGTCACGCGGGCTGTTTCTGGACATGGATGTTTCCCAAAAGACAGAGAAATCGCCGTCGTCGACGCCCTAAAGGAAATGGTTCGGGTGGTGGTTCAGGAAACGGAGGCTCTGGAGGAGGTTCTACAGGAGGCGGCAGTTCTGGAGGAGGTAATAGTGGAGTCGGAGGTTCTGCAGGAGGAGGTAATGGAGGTAGCGGTTCTGGAAGTGGCGGTAATGGAGTCGGCGGTTCTGCAGGTGGTGGTAATGGAGGCAGCGGTTCCGTAGGTGGAGGTTCTGGAGGTGGCGGTAATGGAGATGGCAGTTCTGGAGCTGGGAGCAATGGAGGCGGCGTTTCTGGAAGTGGAGGAAATGAAGGAGGGGGTTCTGGAGGTGGTAACAATGGAATCGGTGGTTCTGGAGGTGGCGATAATGGAGGTGGTAGTTCTGGGGGTGATGCATCTGGCGGTGGTAGTTTGGGAGGAGACGGTTCTGGAGACGGCACTGGAGGAAGCAGCTCTGGAGCAGGTTCTGGCAGTGGAGGTTCTGGAGGCACTGATGCTGCTGGAGATGGTAATGGTGATATTCCTGGAGGTGATGCTGCTGGAGATGGTACTGGTGATATCCCTGGAGGTGATGCTGCTGGAGATGGTAATGGTGATATCCCAGGAGGTGATGCTGCTGGAGATGGTAATGGTGATATCCCTGGAGGTGATGCTGCTGGAGATGGTACTGGTGATATCCCTGGAGGTGATGCTGCTGGAGATGGTACTGGTGATATCCCTGGAGGTGATGCTGCTGGAGATGGTACTGGTGATATCCCTGGAGGCGAAGCTGCTGGAGATGGTAATGGTGATATCCCTGGAGGTGATGCTGCTGGAGATGGTACTGGTGATATCCCTGGAGGTGATGCTGCTGGAGATGGTACTGGTGATATCCCTGGGGGTGATGCTGCTGGAGATGGTACTGGTGATATCCCTGGAGGTGATGCTGCTGGAGATGGCACTGGTGATATCCCTGGAGGTGATGCTGCTGGAGATGGTAATGGTGATATCCCTGGAGGTGATGCTGCTGGAGATGGTACTGGTGATATCCCTGGAGGTGATGCTGCTGGAGATGGTACTGGTGATATACCTGGAGGCGATGCTGCTGGAGATGGTAATGGTGATATCCCTGGAGGTGATGCTGCTGGTGATGGTACTGGTGATATCCCTGGAGGTGATGCTGCTGGAGATGGTAATATCCCTGGAGGTGATGCTGCTGGAGATGGTACTGGTGATATCCCTGGAGGTGATGCTGCTGGAGATGGTACTGGTGATATCCCTGGAGGTGATGCTGCTGGAGATGGTAATGGTGATATCCCTGGAGGTGATGCTGCTGGAGATGGTAATGGTGATATACCTGGAGGTAATGCTGCTGGAGATGGTAATGGTGATATCCCTGGAGGTGATGCTGCTGGAGATGGTAATGGTGATATACCTGGAGGTGATGCTGCTGGAGATGGTAATGGTGATATCCCTGGAGGTGATGCTGCTGGAGATGGTAATGGTGATATCCCTGGAGGTGATGCTGCTGGAGATGGTAATGGTGATATCCCTGGAGGGGATGCTGCTGGAGATGGTACTGGTGATATCCCTGGAGGCGATGGTGCTGGAGATGGTACTGGTGATATCCCTGGAGGTGATGCTGCTGGAGGTGGAGATATTAGCCCTGGAGGCGCGCTCAAGATACAAGATCAAGTGCGCAAAGATCCCAGTAAGGGCTCCCAGCAACGCAGAAATCGTTCACGTCGACGTGGCCGCCAACGTCGCCGGAAGAACAACAATAATAATAAGTCAAGCACGATACAAACGGATGGTGGCGCCTAAAGGTTCTCTTACATCATAAATCTGCATTTAAAATCTTTCTTCAAAAATAACTTTACAAATAATCTAGAAGTCTCTTAATTTCTTGTATAACAGTTATATTTGAATACACCCGTCTCCTCAGCCACCGGTTATGGCCATTAAGCTTGAAGTGCTCATTCGTTTAGGGATAGATCGGTGATAAAGGCATATGAGGTGAGCATGAAGGTTATAGTAACATATGAAGCGCGACAGTTTAAGAAACAAATCCTGTTCTTTCGCAATACAACATTAACAGAATGTGTCTCACAACGATAATTATAAAATAAAATTGCCATTTATGTTCCTATATTATTTACATTTCAGGTTCTCTAGAGTGGGTCTGAGAACTATATTCCCAAGGCGGCGTCAAGCTATTCCCACACTTCCACCTCCTTCGTCACCACAAAGTGGAAAACCGATATGAAAAACCGGTTCCATCTAATATATAAATACAGGCACTGTCCACCCATCCATGAAGGCAGATAAATGTGTAACGTAATCACTTTTGCTGCCCGCATGAAGGTTATATTTATCTTCTGCATATGATAAGAATGCTAGGTTTCAGCTAAAGTACACGTATTGTCATATTATTCACCCATGCATAATACCTATCACTGCAGTTACTGAAACGAGCATTAGATCTGGCATCATGGATGACTCATATGTACTCTCATATAGTCATTTCGTAGTAAACAGATCTACTACCAGAGCCGATGAACAGTTCAAGCCCCTATCCCTCTTCAGGTCCCACTTGTCTTGTGGTGGGTAGACAATACATAATACCTATCACTGCAGTTACTGAAACGAGCATTAGATCTGGCATCATGGATGACTCATATGTACTCTCATATAGTCATTTCGTAGTAAACAGATCTACTACCAGAGCCGATGAACAGTTCAAGCCCCTATCCCTCTTCAGGTCCCACTTGTCTTGTGGTGGGTAGACAATACATAATACCTATCACTGCAGTTACTGAAACGAGCATTAGATCTGGCATCATGGATGACTCATATGTACTCTCATATAGTCATTTCGTAGTAAACAGATCTACTACCAGAGCCGATGAACAGTTCAAGCCCCTATCCCTCTTCAGGTCCCACTTGTCTTGTGGTGGGTAGACAATACATAATACCTATCACTGCAGTTACTGAAACGAGCATTAGATCTGGCATCATGGATGACTCATATGTACTCTCATATAGTCATTTCGTAGTAAACAGATCTACTACCAGAGCCGATGAACAGTTCAAGCCCCTCTCCCTCTTCAGGTCCCACTTGTCTTGTGGTAGGTAGACAATACATAATACCTATCACTGTAGTTACTGAAACGAGCATTAGATCTGGCATCATGGATGACTCATATGTACTCTCATACACTCATTTCGTAGTAAAGAGATCTACTACCAGAGCAGATAAACAGTTCAAACTCCTCTCCCCCTTGCCTTCGTGTGCTGTTTCGACAGGATGCTATGGCTACTGAAGGTAACAGATTACCGTCTGACCACTAGAAGAAGGTGAGAGGGGTCTGAAGATCGAGAGGGACCTTGACTGTTAATCTGGTGAATAGTCGATTTGTTTACTACGAAATGCGTGTATGTGAATCGCATTTATTTGGCCACGTGTGCATAAAGATGAAAGGGACGGTAGAAAATGTTCACCTAGCACATTTCCATTGCTCGCCTTCTTTTGGTGTTCAGACAGTACTTAAGTCATACCTTCGGAATACTCTTCCCCAGACTTGTCTGGTGTATTCTAATGATAGTACAGAGAATGAAGACCCTAATCTTATAATCTTGTCACATTTTCCCTTGCCAAAAGCAGCAGAGTGCACTCTGTAAATGTCGATATGTTTTCATATGAAGGTTTTCCACCTATTCCTGACAACACCTACTTTCTTTGGCAACATGCACGAGATTTCGTCTACTGATGAGCGGACACACTTTCTTCAACCATCTCTTCTACACTGAGAAGTGCGTTATGACTACAGGACCTGAGGTTGGAGGTGTTTTTGAAGATACCCTAATAGTGAAGCTCAAAAATTCCTCTTATACTTTTAGCCTATCTTAGAGTACATACAAAAATAGCACGGCGTACCAGTTCCTTCAATCTATAATCAATTAGGCTGCGATGTCGGATACACCACTATTTGCTAAGACAGAGAAAGAAGGAGAGAGGAGGGGTGACAAGGAGGTATGCACATGCGCGATTCTCGTTGTTGGCAGCGAATATGCTGTAAAACCAGATATAACTATTTTCCTTTGTTTAAAATGAGAAATAGGTTTTTAATTTGCTTCAGATATTCATTTCTCTTCTACGAAAACAATTTTCATTTGCAATCTACTATTTCAAGAATGTTTATGATTTTAATGGGCCTGGTCGATGAAAATTGGGACAAAGTTATACAATTACAGTTAAGGAATTCAAATTTGTTTTGAATTCGATTTCTGGATATTTACGGCTAAATATTTTTCTTATCGTGATAAAAACGAATGTTAGGTAATTTTAAATATGGCTGAGTTGAGGGCATGATTCTTTGAAGTTTTTGTGAAATTTCTCACACATTTTCCAAATTTTCAAACAGTATAATTTACTGCACATATTTTAATTAGTTTCTTGGTTGTTTATTTCAAGTCAAAACGTATACTATTTAATAATAAGCAAGTAGATTTTGGAAAAGTCGAAACTAATAGGTGCACAAAAATAATTTTTAAATCAGTTATGTTAAAATGTATTTCTTAAGAAAGTAATTTTACTGGTCAAATTAGAAGCACACTGAATATTTTAAAGTATGAAAATATTTCATCACAAGAAGAACTTTTTCTTAAATAAAGTACTTAAATTTGTGGTATAAAACATGTATCAAGGTAAGAATTAAGTACATGTACCGAACTTTGTAATGGAACTGTGTTATATTCATAAAAATGTTGTAAAAGATTTAAAATACTTTGGTATTCTATTCTTCTGCGATTAAGAGTAATATTGGAAAACACCAAATACAACAAAGTCACAATAGTTTAGTAAATAGAAGATCAAATGATATTTTAACATTTACCCCTTAACTCGGTGCTGGCTATAGATAATGTTATACACTACTATATAAACCTCCAACGTCAAGTTCTTTAAAAGATATAACCCTTCCTGGTCACAAAATCACAATATCCAGTCTGATGAAAATGGCCCCAAAAGAAAATTGTATAACTTAATTCTATCCAACAAGCCAACTTAAAACTTTTTGATTGACCAAATATTGTCATAGCATAACCATGCAATCTTAAGGTTTCTTCAATAAAATCTGTATCTGAATCCTATTGTAATAATAGGAACAGATGTCAAACAATGGGTTGCTTGCTGAAATGTAACCTTTAAAATGAAAGACGAAATGTTGTGCCGTTAATTGTTTCAGTAAATTGGACAAATGGGAATGGGAAACGTTTGCCATCATGTGGATGGTATATTAGGAAAAAGATCCACAAACGGAAGAAACAAGTGAAAGAATTACAACTGAAGACAATGGGATGGAAAGAGCGATGAGGATGACAGCGATTATGACTCAACAGACGAAGATATATCAGGCGTAGAAGAATTAAAATATGATTAAAGGCAATATTGTTTAACCCAGTGTTAATTGTGTGTAAGTGTAAAAACCTTTCTGAAACTATAGAAATTAATTTGTTGGAGACTGTACGACTTCCGTGAATAGGAACACGTGAAATAAACAATGCAGTAATATTTAAGAGGGTGAAATCATCGCTGCCATTGAGGGGAGTCGTAAGGCCCTATATTACTAATATTAAAATGGGAATATTAATGCCCCGTTTTCTCAGGATCTATTGCCTGTAGAAATCCAAACTTTTTACAGTGTAATGTATTGGTCCCTTTTAACTATACTGATCCTCATTCGTATAAGAATCTAAAGTAGTACATATTTTATTCTTTTTTTACTGCACTTCTAATTCTTTCGTTAAAAAACTAAACTTTTTGTTTTTTAAATAGTCCATTTGAGAAAATTGACTCTCTGAGGATCCACAACATTACTATGAAATTTAGATCATGTCATAAAATTTGTATGGAGATATTACTAATGGTTTATGAGAAAACGGGGCTTTTATACTGAAAAATGTAGTTTTGAGAAAATTGATGTTGGAGTAAAACTAAAATATATGCACATGGATTTTTTAACTGAAAGCCTGTTATTTGCCAAGATGCATCGAAAGATATAGCTAAGTCAGTATTATTATCATTTTCTACTATAGATTCACTTCATTGAGTCTTGAGCTAACTTTTTCACACTTGTTCTAACTATTGGTGTGTAGCGAATGTTATTTGGTCAGTTGGGGAGATTTAGCATACCACAAAGTACCTGGCCAGTTGAAAATCCCTTTCCAATACATCCAAGTCCATAAAATAATCTCAAATCATCTTCAAAAAGCTGGTTTTTCCATGTTTTTCTGATGTGTAAAAATCCTTCATGCACTCACAACTTGTGCACTTAACTGTTAGGTTATTTACTATGCCATTTCTTTGAGAAACGTTTTCATGCAGATTCACTTTTCCCCAACAAATATAACAACTGACAAAGTCACTAAAAACTTAACATATTAAAATTAACTAATATATTTATATTTGTTTCATCTTCATTAATGTTACTATAATTCTTTTATGTGTTGTGTAGTTTTCTTTTAGAACCACTCGGTGGAGTTTCAACATTCTCAACAGGATTGTACAACACTAAATTTTCATATTGTTTTGCAGTTATATCTTCTTCTACCACAGGATATGTTCTGTAATGTCGATTTTCTTTGTTTTTCCTCTTTTTAAACAAGCGTTTATATTTTGTTATTGTGAAAACAGCACAAAAAGGCTGAGCACAATATAATCATATACAAATATCCAAGATATTACCACTTGTTTATGTAATTAAACAAACTTTAACCACAAAACTCTGATGTTATATTGAATTTCAGATTAGCCAACATATGAATCAGAATGTTCCCTAAAATATAAGACAAACCACAGTCTTCTAGGCCAAATAGTTCTGGAGTTATACTTTGTTCTATAAAACCTTGCCAGGATTTAAAAAAAATTAAAGGATTACAGTTATATTTATATAAATTATTTTAAAATAGTAAATATTATTCTATTGTAGTAAAACATATGTCAACTTAATGAGGATGGATTATATTTTCATAATATGCAACTTGTTATAAGTATCTAGCAGAGAAAAGTAAAAACAAATTGAGGAAAATAGACGTGATGCTTTACAGAGCCAAAGAAATAGAAATCTGTGGATTTAAACTTTTGATAGTAATAAAACAATTACATACCATAAAAGTACAAGATATAAAGATGGAAGCAATAAAAAATCGAAATGATTCTCATTTTTAAAATAAATTTAAACGATATGCAGGTCCTTGGGATGCACATTCCAAAAACTGAAGTGGTATTCGTCTGTCGACTGCGCAGATCTTTCTGTGGTACGGAGCCAGAAGCTGCAACGTTGCAAAATGAGCTCTAACAAGATAAAGGAATAAACCTCTGTCAGAAGGCTGCCATTTGTTCCAATGTTAAGAGGAAAGAGCAGTTATTTTAAATTAAGTCGAGGAAAAACGCAAATGACGCGAAAAGAAACAGTCCCTCGCATCCTCCCCCACATCCTCTCACATAAATTGCCAAAAGATAAAACCGCCCTTCTCATAGCCATTTGGGAGAAAATGAAAGTTTTTATCTGAGCACGGCGCCGGCGGAGTCAATTTTGTAACTTAGAAGCGAATTTCAAATTGATTATGTAGTGTTGAAGATAAAGTGCGAATGAGGTCGCCTTAATTCGTGTGGTAGATAAAATTGCCTCTTACTGTGTTCCCTCGGAAAGATTTGGTGTAAAAGAACGTTACCAGATACCTCAGAGGGTTTATTTAACGTTCCGCTTTCACTGCTATAAATTAAGAAGTTCTTTGTAGGGGTGCTAAGGGACATGTTCAGCGTAAACTTTTTGCTGGCTCATTTCAACTTTGATAAACTTTTTGCTTTCTCTAGGGTGGTGAATGCGTGTTCTGCCATCTTATTTAAAGATGGGACCGGCACTTTGAATGGCCGGTGCAATAGGAGGTGCAACCGTTTTACAACTCAAATATTGATCGGTTGTACATACTTCTATACCTTCCCTGATAGGAAGAGTATATAAATTGGTCATAGAAATAGATGTAATCTTATATCTGAGACAGTCAGCCACGGTAACCAGTTGCTAACTACTTGGTTAATGTGAGAAGGTACTGCCTATCTTCACAATGCTATTTCCATGAATTTTGGGTGAACATTACTAAGAAACTATTATTTATATATACATTAAAATTTTCAGGCATGTTCTTAAAACCTTTATCTTTAATAATACCTATTATTGTTTGAAAATTTTGTATTGATGATTTGTTATAATTGTTTAGTTTTTGTAAAAATAAAAAAAGACCACTGAAATTTCATACATTTTTTTTTTAAAAATAAGTATTATGAATCTCTGAGAAAAATCCCTTCTTGTTATTATTTTTATGAGTCTGCTTAATACACACAAAAATTTATATGTTTTGGTTGATTATTTTTCTTAAAAAAGGTGTACCAGAGCCTGAAAATGTGAAACTGAGAAAAACAGCTTTAAAGTTTATTCTATTAGTTACTGACTTCTCACATGAGTCAGAACATTCCTGCTGCATAGTCTTGACCCTCTGTATTCTTACTTGTTCTTTTCAAGTTGCTTTTCATTTGTCTTGCCTTCTTGGCCAGTTCTTCAACCATTTTATCTGCTTTCAGGACTCGCAGCTCATCAATTTCTGTATATGACTGTTATCATGATTACCACATGTATTGTATGAACTGGGCCTACTAACCTCAATATTACACGTGGTTTCATTGTCTATTCTATTTATATTTTCTACATTTACTGTTCTGTTTTTAGTTAAACAATTGCCTGTAAGCTTTCTCTTTCGAAATGTGTTTAGCTTACCCATATCATATATTCACCAATAACTAGTAGAAAATATTATTCAGAACAAATAAATGTTCACATACACAGCAAAAACAAAAGAAAAATTGGTATCATTGGAATTACAGTGGTACCAGCAGAAAGATTGAAGGACCCCTACAAAACAAGGCTTAGTTCAGAAATATCTGTTCAGTATTACAGAAGTTATGATCGAGTTTCTGAAAGTTTACGAAAAGGGCCGTGGCAACAACTTAACACCCACTAATATGATAAGGAAATTAGATATAAAATATTGCTAAAATGAAATTTTTACTATATATTGGTAATCTAGAGGGATGACACTATAATACAATGTAGAAATAACCCCAAGTGAAGTACCTTATCACCTTAAGGTAATGTAAGTTGGACGCCAAGACGGTCATGAGGCCTTCTGTATTGTCGCCGAGGCATTGTTGTGCCGCGGCCGCTAGCAGCAGCCGGCGCGTGGGCGAGCGCCGAGAGAGAGAAAGAAACAAAGAGAGAAAGAGACAGAGAGATGTCTGGATAGTTCGGTCTTTGTCTCGCTGTGTCGTGAGGGATCGACTGCACTCTAGAACCATGACTGGAGGTATAAAAGCCCACAAGGTGTTAGAGTTGCTAGTCATTTGTTAATTGAGTTGCAGCTGTGCAGTAGTGAATACTTTTATTTGTTTACGTGTGGCGGGAATAACGAGACGATCTTGAAGGCGGCTGTTGTGTATGTCACGTCATTTTTACTGCTGCAAGTACAAAATTTTTTGTACAAAGTTATTGTTTACTACAATAAATAAATGTATGCAAACAATACTTTTAATTCTACGAACCCATAGAGTCACATTTGGTGTCAGGAGACTCAATTATCCAGACATCTCTCTATCTCTTTCTTTGTTTCTTTCTCTCCCTCGGCAAGCGTTCAGCGCTCGCCCACGTGCCGGCTGCGGCTTGCGGCCGCGGCATAACAATGTCTCGGTGACAGTATGTATGAGAGGGGTGTCACCCCAAGAGAGAGGGAGACTAGAGAACACAATTTCAACGTAGCATAGGCTACGATTCCTACCATTTCCAGATTGGAGTTCCTCCGGTTGTGTCAAATTCATCTAACAGCCATCCATGCTGGAGTTGGACACGCCTTTCACGCGGCTTGAAACCGAAGACTATATCCATGGGAGATGACGGTTTAGAGAGAATATACTTTTTCTCTATCATGCAGCGCCCGAGACATCTGTCGATGTGAGTCAACCTTGAAAGAAGCAAAGAAACATGAAGTGGAATGGGTACAGCGGTGAAATGGAGTGAGAGGAACTTTGGGGAAAGTAAATAGCCTTCCCATCAAACCACAACCTCTCGATTCTGGGCAAGCTACCATCCTTGTCAACCGGGATGACTTGAAGAATGCTCTTAGAATCTGAGGTCTCGTCATTTCACTATTAACCACTTTTAGGTCAATTATTAGTGTTAACCACTATTAGGTCAATTATTAGTGTTAACCACTATTAGGTCAATTAATGGAAATTAATTGTTCTTTCACATTAGCCGTGTGTAGGCTAAAGTATGGAAAGATAGAGTCAGACTGAAAATAGTGGTTAACTATAAAGCTCGGGCCTTAAAGTACTTACATGTTTTAAGCCGACATTAAGGTAGTTGTCTCATGTGTTTATGAGAACTCCTAAGTGGTTTACCGGGAAAAGCACGAGTCAGTTGGAGAATTTAATGTCATGTTGGCACGTTGGCCATAGTAGCTCAAGGGTTAGAGCGGCTGGACGGGGACTAGAAGATCCGTGGTTCAACTCCCGGCTATGGCATTGAATTTTTCAGTCTGACTCTATCTTTCCATACTTTAGCCTACACACGGCCAGTGTGAAAGAACAATTAACTTCTATTCTTGGTGGAGTTGAGAAGTTATTATCGTCACACTTTCACCTAAGAACATATATACTCTAGTAGTCTCACTGTGGTAAATGATGGTGTAGAGTCCTCATACACAGAATCCAAATCATCTTTGATTTGCATAGGCGTATTGCCTTTCAAATCCAAAATATTTAATGACAGCTCGATACTCGATTTTGTCGATTATCATAAAAACAGTCCATAACTCACTCAAACGACTGTTACATAACAACTGAGCGTCCAAAATTGCTGAAACTTTGGTGAGTAACTGTCAACAGATGAACAACGAAATTCACTAGCTTTTATTTACGAGTGCTGCCATCTCCATGTTGAGATGGGAAACGTTTCAGACCACCCTCGTGGACGGCCATCATCGAATTGGAGATATGGTCCGAGCAATACTAGCTTTCCAACAACATATTCCGTTAAAATGGCTTCCGAACCTTAGGCTTCGAGATAATCCACGCGGAGATTATCATCATCATCATCATCATCATCATCATCATCATCATCATCATCATCATTATGCTGTTCTTTGTAAAGATACATTTAGCTGCTTACCAAATCACGGTGAATTATTGTCAAATAACCGGAGCTGCTGTTAAAAAAAACAGCGGAAGTTGAGTGTGATATGCATCAATTTTGACAAATAGAACAGTGTTCCGGTATAATGCTGAGGCCATGTGACTGTCTTTTTTTTTCACCATTGAAGAGACGTGTTGGTGCATTATCCACAGAATCATTAAACAAGGACGAATATATGGTAATGTTCTACCGCCAGAAGTGACCGTGTTTTACATATTTGTTCGCTGGCACAAGCTGCAGGACATAGTAATATTGCTATATGATGTTGGTGAGGGTAATCAGCGATGGGGATCATATATGCAAATGTATCTCTTGCTCTAATTACTAAATCGTGCAAAAACAATTTTATACTTTTTTCATATGTCCTACCAAGTACATAAGTAGAGAAGATATTAAATTCCACCCCAAAAATTGATGCTGGCTAAAAATTTGATCTGCATTTAATATTAAGATACCTCTGAATTAAAAGAAAGCATTTTTAAAATGATATCCCATTGCACAAAAAATCTATTATACACCAAATTTAATATTTAAGTTCAACATCTTCCAAGGTTTACAACAGGAAGATTTTTAAGAATATCCCTCCACCTAAACTGTAATTTAGATGGAAAAGTTCGAAAATATTTATTTTTTTAAAAAAAATGGCTCCGGTTAAATTAGTACCATAAGTTTGAGATGCTTTCGTCACAAATGAAATGTATAACTTGTAATTTCTGGGAGCATTCTCGGTAACTTTTTAAAAGCGATAAACAAAATTTTATTATTACACGAAAGTATAAATCCAAATAAAGGTAAAACTCTTCTTGGAAGTCATCCGCATTCATTCTTAAAATATGATTTTTACATTTATTTTTGTTCTTTATTATTTTACTGCTTAAATTAAAAATCCCAAACTCTTCTCTTATTTTTCTCGTCTCTTACGTGGTCTATTCTTTTATAACCTGCCACGCTTCTCAAAAATCTCATCTCTGCCGATTCTAGCTGTTTGCGTTGGTTCTTTGCCAGTGTCCATATCTCGGAACCGTATGTTAACGTTGGGACTGCCATTATCTTATAAAATTTCATCAGTGTGGGTCGTCAACATATTTTCAGTCCGGCTCTTTTTATGAGAATTATAAGTTCTGGTTTTACCAGATTGGGTTACCAGCCTAATTCTAAACCCCCATCCTGGAGGGCCCGGTTTTATATCGGAGTTCTACTCTCCTAGATCAGCTGTCTTACTGGATTTCGAAACTCATCTCTCCGTTCCTAATGTATTATCCCCAGTAGGAGGGATGCCTCTTCCGCGACTTCACCGTAGTGAAGAACTTCTCCCACGAAAATCTCGTTGAGGTCTTCACACTTAACCCTGCGTATGGAGCCCTTTGAGCAGTGTGCAACTGTAAGGTTGGGCGATGGGGTCGCCACGTCCCTACGCCAGCGCTAAAAAAATAGTCGCTAAATATTTGTGTATTGCACCTACATATGACAGTTTTCTCTGAAAGACTATTTAGCACAGCAAGATTCATATGTGACAGAAAAAAAAGTAGTCTTGACTCTGAGACAATCAAAATGCTAGCTTTTTAACAAAAATTAATATTATAATAATGTAATATAAGAAACCTATTTTCATCATAACAGGGGAAGTGCTGTACGATTATCGCTCTAAAATCTGTTTTGGGTATGCCTCTCTTTAAGACATTCATCCTTCAGGATAGGGGAAAACCCCTAAAGATCTTTATCCAGATGGGTCACCCTGATCGAGATTTGAATTCCGGACCCCTTGAATATGAGGCGTACTGCTACTATCTATCTACAGTGGTGGGAATCATCTAGAATGAAGAGAACTTTTGAGACTATTCCCAAAAAGTTCAAAGACTATGATACTCAGCAATGCTAGAATGCCTGGGTGCCAAGCAGGCTGAGCTAGCTAGTGTAAAAGATGGCACCAAGCAATTTATACAGCTAGATTAATATAGGACAGTAGTTGGAGGAAATCATAGGAATGTAACATGTATTTCTAGAAATGAGATAATTGAATAATAATGAGAGAAGCAAGAGGAGTTGGGATGCAGCAAAAGGAATGTAACAGCCACTATAGGCAAATATGCAGGAAATACGCTGGTAACTTCCTCCCAGCCTTTTTTGTTGCTCAGGTTCTGTTTCCTGTATGTAAATCCTTGATATAAAAGCTTCTATAATATTTACCAAATGTTGTTACTCTGTGTCTGTCAGCATGACATCATCTACTCTACTATTTCTGTGGACGCTATTCTTGGTGAGTACGTTTGTGTTGTCTCTACTATAATCCTTTGTAATAGGTTTTACAGTGAATGAGAGCAGCACGCGCACTTGTTTGTTTTTAATTATGTCTTTGCACTTCATTTTATGACGTTACTGTACGGTTATCTAGATATGTTCATCTGTATTGCGCCATCTGGCAGCTGAATGGCGATTGGCATCAGAACAAGACGTTAGCTACTGTTTGCAGAATTTACAAGGCCTCCTTCAAACCTGTCTACATGACATGAACTTTTATTCTGTACCACGTTGTTGCCCCTTTGAAGGAGATTTTTGTAATGTTATATTCCCCGTTTTGGGGGGGGGGATTAATTAAAGATGATTGGATGTGATAATTTACAGAAATATGATGAATTTATATTGAACTAAACTTTAATGTCCCGGCCAACACAATTTCATCCCAGGTCGTCGTCTCGGATTGATGTATTTTTCTTACTATGTTGATTTTTTCAAAATAAAAGTTACGTATCATCTTTTTCTCTATAAAAATTTAATTTTCGATCATTAAACATAGAATGAAACAACACAAGCTATAAGTGTAACTTCTTCAGATCTTCAGCTAAAGCCTCAAACAGCCTTGAAGATGTGAAGAATTGTTTCACGAAATCGCGATTCTCATCAATTAGTAAGGACACTTTCATCATTTTTTATAAGTGAACTTTTATGTTACAAATTATATTTGTATATATGTGTTTCCTTTACTGTTAATAGCTTCATATTTTAAGTATTTCACAGATGTATTGCTTTAATATTTTGTTACGTAAAATAAATCATTTACAGTTCCAGATTATAGAGCAAACGTTCAGCAGCCCAAAGGAGACATTCCAACATATTCAAGGCATGTATCTGAGTAAGAAATCCGTCATAAGAATTTTATATTTGCTTAGGTTTATGTATTTGAATACATGAATGACAAAAGCAGAACAAGTGTTACTAACTATAGCTAATATTTTACATTTATTCTGTATGTTATAGCATACTTACCTCTGACAGGTTTGCATGATACTGTGTATTAGTTTTTTCCCTAAACCTAGTTGTGTGCCATTGTACCTGCCATGCATTGAACACCCATACTTATACAGGATGTTTATGTATTTATTTATTATTCAATTTTGATTTCTATTTTACCCAAAGGTATATTAGGAATATAGTTTACAAATGTATGAAATACAATTTACAAAAACATAACAAAATTCAATATCAAGCTGACAAACAGTAAACATCAAGATGAATCATTTAGCTTAAGAAATATTTTGTTTAAGAAAGCCATGAAATATTGATAAGTTTTGTAATCCATCAGAATATGTGTAAGTGGTTTTGAGAAAGTGTAACCTAAGGATTGAAGCAATAATTCAAGTTCGTATCTTTCAAAACAGAAAAACGGACAATCAAATAAAATGTGAGGGACATCTTGAAGATGATTTCCACAAATACAATCAGATGTGGATTTGATTTTGAATCGAAATAAGTAAGCTGAAAAAGAACCGTAACTACTTAACTTGATTATCAAGCTGTATAGATCTTTGCTTCTTAATTCGATGGATTTCCATTTTTAAGGCCGGTTACCAAGAGGAGCTGAACTGAAATCCAGCATCACGACTAAGCGCGCTCCTTTCGGAGGAAATCGCCAAAGCCTCCTTAATTCTTTAATTGTTTCTTAATTGCTTCTTTGACACAATTTTCTATACTCACGCCATCTCCTGGCCTGGCACTTGATTGACTGAAAACAGTCTTTTGTTCATTAATGCGAATTTTGATAGTGTTTTGTCTTTGTTTATAGTTGTGTTATATCCAGTATTTCATTTGTGGTTATAACATTTTATAAATATCCTGATGATGGGAGAGATGTACACTCCCGAAACGTTGATATATAATCATCTTTTCACCTGGCTGGCTGCCCGAGAAGAAAGTGAACGTATTAGTCGCCAGGAAAGCTTCAGGTATTAATTTACGAAAAGACTATTTTCTCAATTTCTTCTCGGGCAGCAAACCAGGTAAAAAAACACTGCCCCACAGAGGTTTGTCTATCTCTGATCCCAGCCACTTAAAACAAGAATTACAGCACCTGAGACTCACTTTCCGTCAAAACGGCTACTCCGAATATGACGTTGAAGCCTCGATCACCAAAGCTAGGAAAGCGAAACCTGTAATACAGCAAGCGTCAGATAAGCCTACCGCTACAGCCTGCAATCTATCCGGCATAATCAGCAGAATTCTCGCCAAATACATCAGGACCATCCACCAGCCACCTCCGAAGATTAAACATCTGTTGTTTCTCACTGATGTCTAACCAGTGAGAACAACTACTAGATATACTAATAACAAAGCAATTAGGGTGTTTAGCCCGCCATGGTAGCGTAGACGGTAGCATGTCTGCCTCACGTTCAAGAGGTCCCGAGTTCGAATCTTGGTCAGGGTGAGTTACCTAGATAAGGCTTTTTCCGGGGTTTTCCCTTATCCTTCAAGACGAATGTCGGGTAACTCTAAGCTCCATGGACCCTGGACTCATTTGAGCATCATTTCACCCAATTCATTCAACGTCCGATATAACTTAACGTTGGGGCGGACGTAAATTACACAAAAAAATGGTGTTTGGTGGTGCGCGTTTGAAACACTTTATAGGTTGCTAAACATTTTTACGCTTCCAGTATCCAATTTTAATTTCTCTCATTTATTTTGAATTTTAGGTACGTATTATATAGGCATTCGTATGTAATGGTTGAAAATGGCATGTCTATCATTACCTGCCGTTAGCAGCAACTCAAAAACTTGTATCAATGGCGTACTGGTTCTTTATAATTATATCTCCAGAACTTCGTGTCCCTCTATTTCACTTCACCTCTTGTATCACTACACGTTCATCCTGTCTGGCTGTTCCAGGGCGGCGGGAGTCTTAGCGTTGCGTATAGACTTGTGATGTATCTCCCAGATCTCCGTAGGGGAGAGGATCCGCCCCTTCAGCTGCCGTCGTGCGAACGCTGCGGACCCTTAGCACTCGTGGTACCTCTAACGTTACTAGAGGAACCTCGGGCCGAACTGCTGAGCCCCTCCCGTATGGGAGTTGTTCGGATTGGGTTGGACTCGACGGGGCAGTGTGTTCCCGACACCTGCGGGAGATCGTGTACCTCCGGCCAGAGCTTGGCCGTCCGGAGGGGACAGAGGGTTGCCTTAAAGTCCCGGGAACTAGCCTGCAGAGCTAGTAGAAGGTATGCTAGATCACCAGGCGGCCCCAACGAGGTTTTCGGTAGTCTTCCCTGCGGGGTTGACGCGCGTAAGGGGCGTATCCACTTCCAACCGTCTTGAAATGTGGGGGGCTTTTTAGATTCAAGGTATTACCCCAAGGAAATAGCCCCGGAGCTAACCATCGCTTCTGGGTATGTAGAGGCTGGAGTCTTGGAACCCTCAGGTAGACCTCGGTTGAACATTTGTATCTCCCAGGTCGTCTCCTCTGTCTCCTTTCACCTTACCCCTCCCCCTCTCTCTCACCCCGATCATGGACATAAGTAGGTAATCTGTTCAATACGTCGAGGTGCTAAATCCCCCACTCGAACCTTGTCCCTACATCTGAAGGTTTGTCGGTTGACTTCTGCAAAACCTGTAAATATACACAAACTTGTAAAGAGTAGTACATTTATGCGAATCTACCTCATGGATATTTTGTTTGTTGCAGTACAAAACAATCAGTATCGCAGCAAAAGACAAGCTGATACGGATACCACCTCAGCAAATACTACGGATGTTGATGGTGAAGAGGAAGATGGCGACTATGAATACTATGATGAGGACTTTGATGATGATTCCGAGCCAGATGGAGGACAACGCAGGCCACCACCAGGAGGTTCTCCACCACCAGGAGGTCCTCCACCACCAGGAGGTCCTCCACCCCCAGGTCCTCCAAGAGGCAGACCTCCAGGTACTCTAATAATCTATTACGTGTAAGATGTTTGTTCTCATTAATTTTTCTGTACCTGTGCAGGAATTTATATTGAGGAACGATCAATAGTGTAGATAAGTTTGAGGCTACCAAGACTCTCATCATTCTCATTGACCTTTACTCAACTCAGTAACCATCATTTAGAGCGTTAGATGTATAACTGTAGATCTTTCTGTTGGTAACACTGGGTAACAAAATATAATTTTTGAACGTTTCGAGCACTTCATGAGGCAATTCCTACTAATTCTGGGTTGATAAAAACAAATATGACAGTGAACATTTTTTATTAGCTCTAGTTTGTATGATATACACAAGGTGGAAGTATTACATATTAACGGATTGAGAGAAAAGGATACATTTTAATTACATACATGCTAACAACAATGAAAGTGCATTTCATTTTTTAAACTGGTAATTACATGCTAAGAGTTCTAAATTGCTGGAAAAATACTTCGAAGCTAGCATACTAACCATTAGACCAAAAAACTCGAAGCTTAAATTCAATCGAAAATATATGCATTGAAACTCCTTGTTATTAAATTTCTGTATGTTCCAAGGGTGATTCTAAAACCAATCCTCCAATTCCAAAATTCCCTTTACAAGAAAAAAATCGTTTGAATTTCTCAAAAAGGGCTCTAACGATTTTGATTAACAAATTTGTGAAATTTTATTATATATAAATTAATTGATGTTAATCTCGCAAAAACTCAAAAATGGCTGAACCGATTTGCCTAATTTTGATTTTTAAATATTTGTACAAGTCCAAGGAAGGTTTGAGAGGTGAAAGCTAACACAGCCGAGTCTTGTTGATATCTATCGACACACACAACTTTATTTTGAAGCACTGTTACTTTTGACAATTGCCTGTTCTTTTCTGTTTTCAACAGGGCTATAGAAGAACGACTTCTCAAATAGTTTGAGGGAAAGTGGATGATATGCACATAGACTCCAAATCTGAACACGAGCAGCTTGATACAACAGAATAATCTGACAGTGAAACTGACAGTGTAACTCTTTCAATTCCAACGCTAGGGAACCGTGCCGTGACAGAGTGGTTAGATCCCTTGGTTTTCACCAAGGCGGCCCGGATTCGATCCCAGGCGACCGCAAACTGAGATTTGTGGTGGGCAACATGGGCACTGGTACCTCCGGTTTCCCGCAATCTCATTCCACCGGTGCTCCATTTTCATCTCCTGTGTCCTCAGTCATCGTCTGCGGTGCCGTAGTAAAACCAGACGTTAGTGTTATTTCCTATGTTAGGAAAGTGCGAAATGTATGAGGGTAAAGAGGGAACAAAATGCTTCCCTAGGCTATAGTGCGTTCATAAATTAATTTTGTGTGTAATCTTCAAAATACATATCATACTACATAAATAAATTCAGTCTTGATAACAATCGATAAACGTTATTTAATAAAATGTGGTAAGTGAAATATCTCAGAAAACTTTGGCAGGGAGTGGAATATCTTTGTACTTTGCAGTGCTTTTGTTTATTGAAAATAAAAGAAGGTGCATGTGTCCGTAAAAGGCGAGAAAAAGAACCCGAAATCATAATGGACTGGGTTATTAACTAAATATAAAAGTACACACGCAAACTACTACCGAGTAAAGCAAATGCAGGTGCTTGATATACTTGCGCTTCCTTCCACGTGGTGACGACGTGCCTCCAGTGCTCAGCTGCAGGTATCCTCTTGCAAGTCGTGAGCACTCCACTACTCCATCGAGTGTAACCAAATGGAACAGTCTGATATAACGAATTCGTAACTTACGTTTATGTAATCTCATACGATATTTAATTCCCAACAGGTCAACATGGATACATGATGCCAGAAAATCGGCGCCATCGACATGCGGGCTGTTGGATGTGGATGATGTTTCCTATGGGTCCATTTCCTAAACCGGGAAGCGGAGGTGGCATTCCTGAAGGTGGAGATGGCGGTGACACACCTGAAGAAGGCGGTGACGATGGTGATTCTGAATACCCAGATCCTGATTCGGAAGATTATGAACGTTTACGACGACGTAAGAATCGACGGAAACGCCTCGGGAAAGTTCGCCGTCAGAGGAGAAAAAAGAAGAAGGTGAAATCAAATGTGGCACAAGATGCTGCTTGAAGACACATCCATAATTTGCAGATGTCTTTAGTTCCATAAAATGTTTATTTTATTCTGCAAAGGATTGACAAATAATGCAATGTTATAAGCCATTATTATATTAGTGATAACGATTTATCGCAGCATTATAATACATGGGAAATTTGCAATTACATTCTGATTTATCTACAGTATCTGGAATAACAAATTATATGACATTAAAGGAGGTGAACTCATGCATGTAAAGATTTTGGTTTCAATATTTTCTACTAGTATGTGGTGCAGAAAGTAAACGAAGTACTTTTTGCAAAAGCTCCACATGTGTGTTTGAGTGTGCGTCCGTGTATATGTAAAACATAGGTCAAATGCAGAAAGTCACTAAGGGAATGTAAATTGGCTAAAAATGTAGGTAAAAATATTTTTTGAGCTAACAAAATACTGTGACTTTGTGGGTTCGTGAAATGAAAAGTCCAATTTCACCGCTCAAAACTGTTCTTTATTTCCACCGACTTACAGTTAAACACTTGCCAATTACGCAGAATTGCGTACTGCACACAATTACAATTCACCAGTTCGTCCGTTACAATTTCACTTGTACTCGCGATTACATCAACTCCAATACTCATACACAGTTACGTACAGTCTTCCGTTGCACAATCTTTTCGTTCATTAACACGTCACTGACTAACACTGCCTTCTTACACCAAGAACTGTCACTCACTCACACTAAACTTCCGACTAGCTGCAGCCCTTTTTATAGGCATCTCGCCGTCTTCTCGGCTTTTCTTGTTCCCAGGCGAAGATTCCAGTAGATGAAAGATCCCGTAATTTCCAGAACAGGTGGAAGAGAAACAGACCGCACAATCATGTTTTTCCCCCCAGCCATCCCTGTCGCCACTATAAGACGGACGAGGGGGAGGCGTGGCTAACACGGACCTCCCCTGTCTTCCGCTCTCAGCTGCTTCCATAGGGTGTTCCAAAGCCCGGGTGACACTGCTCCCTCCTCAAAGCTGTTCGCCCCGAACAGCACCATCGTAGCGTGCCAGGCGGTCCAGGTGTACCACCAGCATCTGCCCGGAGTCTGAGCCAGAAGTAGCGCTGCCGTAGTTTGTGAATCATACGGTTCGCTCCCAGGTGTCCTCCTGAAGTACCGGCGTGCACTTCCTCCAAGACTTCCGGGATCTTACTCCGGGGGAGTACCAACTGTTCTCTCTGCGCCTTCCCATCGGGTGACTCCCATACCCGGAACAGCACGCCCTCTCTGGTCTTCAACGAGTCCCATCGGGCCCAGTACGACTTGTAGGCGGCGCTCCTCGGTGCGATGTCCTCCCAGGTTGGTCTCATCCCTGCCTCCACTTCCCTCAAGAGTGGCCCCAAGTCTGCGTCCGCCAGCTGCTCCCTCCTCAAGCCTGCGCTATCCCAGCCTTCAGCAGGCACTGCCACAACTACTCGGACTGCTGCGGCACGCTCCTTCTCTTCCACTCTTGTGCGCTCATGGCCGTCCTGGATCTGCGATAGGACACCTCCAATGTAATGGTCGCTAGCGTCGGTGTCCACAATGAAGGCGCCACCCGGTTGTGGGAAACCCAAAATTGGAGCACTGCACAGGGTCTCCTTCGGGTGCTGGAAAGCGTCTTCGGCGTCCTCCGTCCACACATAAGGCCGGTTTTCCTCCGTCAGGCGGGTGAGGGGTTTTGCGATGTTGTCGGCCTTTTCCTCTAAATCATTAAGGCGGTCTACTTGACCCATCCGCTTGCACAGATTCGTGACGTCATCCCTCACGCCGGCCAACCGTTCCTCAAATTCGGCGGCGAGAGCCTCGTTCGCCGCCTTCATTTCCGTGGCCAGACTGCCGTTCGCCGCTCTCATTTCTGTGGTTAACTCGGCCTTCATTTCTTCCATCTTCTCGGTGATGTTGTCGTTGGCCGTCTTCATTTGTTTCAACTCTGCGGCCAGGTTGCTATTTGCCGCTTCTGTTTTTGTTGTTAATTCGGCTTTCATTTCTTCCATCTTCTCGGTGATGTTGTCGTTAGCCGTCTTCATTAGTTTCAACTCTGCGGCCAGGTTGCTATATGCCGCTTCTGTTTTTGTTGTTAACTCGTTCATCTTCGCCAAAAGCATTTCCAACGCGGATTCCATGGCTGTAAAGTTCGGTGATGTTATCATCCCACTTCTGACACCAGTGTGACTTTGTGGGTTCGTGAAATGAAAAGTCCAATTTCACCACTCAAAAATGTTCTTTATTTCCACCGACTTACAGTTAAACACTTGCCAATTACGCAGAATTGCGTGCTGCACACAATTACAATTCACCAGTTCGTCCGTTACAATTTCACTTGTACTCGCGATTACATCAACTCCGATACTCATACACAGTTACGTACAGTCTTCCGTTGCACATCTTTTCGTTCATTAACACGTCACTGACTAACACTGCCTTCTTACACCAAGAACTGTCACTCACTCACACACTAAACTTCTGACTAGCTGCAGCCCTTTTTATAGGCATCTCGCCGTCTTCTCGGCTTTTCTTGTTCCCAGGCGAAGATTCCAGAAGTTTGAAAGATCCCGTAATTTCCAGAACAGGTGGAAGAGAAACAGACCGCACAATCATGTTTTTTCCCCCCAGCCATCCCTGTCACCACTATAAGACGGACGAGGGTGTTCCAAAGCCCGGGTGACAATACTTTGAATCTTATACTATCATAATCCAACTAAATTTATGAGTTTCAGGCATTTAAATACCCTCACATGAAAATTTAAATGCCCGTACGCACGTGCAAGCCGGCCTTTTGGATTCTGTCATTTGAGTTCGATTGAATGTACTAAATAATACATTTGAAATTAAAGGTCAAAGTTTCTGGTGGGATTTTGTGTGTTGGTATGATGGTTATTTCTTAAAATATGTGCCACCATGGAAACAAAACACTGGCTACAAACATTCAAAGCAAATAGTAATGTTTATATTTTGCTTTTGTGTGAGTTTATAACTTGGTCGCAATTTTCTTATGTTTCTCGTTAAATTACATACTGTTTATATACAATTAATGAGTTTTAGTGTGCCATTTATAATTTATAAAGGTGTTTTGTACATCTAAACGTGCATAAATTTAACTGTTATATAGGTAAAACATTCTTTGAAACAATTGATCTTTTGTTGACTGTGTACATAGTTATGATCATTTTTTCCAATTTATGTTCTCCAACGTTAAGTCATATCGGACGGTGAATGAAGGGGGTGAAATGATGTTCAAATGAGTCCAGGGTCCATAGAGCTAAGAGCTACCCGACATTCGTCTTTAAGGATAAGGGAAACCCCGGAAAAACCTTATCCATGTAACTCACCCCAACCGAGATTCGAACTCGGGACATCTTGAACGTCAGGCAGACATGCTACCAGCCACGCTACCGAGGCGGGCAGAAATGATCATGAATAGGCTAAACGATACATGGGAAGAAACACCTAAACATAAGAACACAACAATGGGAACATACTTGAGGCCTGATGTGGTAAGAAAACTAATGCCTGTGTACCAAAGACTGGGATCACACGAAATCCTAAGGAGCGGTTTGAATTTTGCCCAAATTTTGAATTTCAAAAATTAATTTCTCAAAAACAAAGATATAAAAACCAAATTTTGAATTCTGTGTCCACTATGCATCAGAAGTAAGTAGTAAACGTTTCAGAGAGATTGGTTGAAAATTGCTGGATTTGGGGCTTTCAATGCTGCATCAAATTTTGTATTTAATTTCAGTGTCCTGCAAGTATACGTCACAAGGGCTTTCAAGAAAATCTCCCTCCTGCAGCATGAAAACATTTTTATTGTTATTGACTTCTTTAGAAATATAACTGGAATTTGATTAAAATACCAACGACTGTTACATGACACTTGAAACTATATATTTAACTTTCTGGGAATAACCTGTAAATTTACCATTATTCTAAATAGGAATGGTTCGATACAAGTTTATCTCATGCCCGCCTCGGTAGCGTGGTAGCATGTCTGCCTCACGTTCAAGAGGCCCCGAGTTCGAATCTCAGTCAGGGTGCGTTACCTGGATAAGGTTTTCCCGAGGTTTTCCCTTATCCTAAAAGACGAATGTCGGTTAACTCTAAGCTCTATGGACCCGGACTCCTTTGAGCATCATTTCACCCATTTCATTCATCGTCGGATATGACTTAAAAAAGTTAAAGGACGTAAATTACAAAAAAAAAAAAAAAAAAAGTCTATCTCGATACTCGATTCTGTATATGTACACACGATATTTTCGACCATACCCGATACTTCTAAAGTCTAATTTAATATTTGAAAGCTCATACAAGAAAGTTTAATACAAGAAATGAAGCAAGCTTAATAAAGCAATTGTGAACATTTATACTTATGGCCTGAACGGCTTAACCTTACATGTTATCAACATATACATATATTTTTTTGACAAAATACCTTTACTCATCCTCATAATTTTGATGGTCCTTCTCAAAATAGTCTCCCCTGAATGCGATGCACCTGTCCCAGCGTTTCTGCCAGTCTTCTAAGACATGCTGGAAACCATTTTTTGAGATATCCTTCAAAATCGCCTCCGCAGCCTTCACCACTACTTCTGATGATGGATAATGGCTCCCACGAAGTCGTTTCTTCAGGTTAGGGAATAGAAGAAAGTCACATGGGGCTAAATCCGGACTATAGGGAGTGTGAGGGATGCACTTCACGTTGATTTTTGCAAGATATTTAGCAACAACATTGGCAATATGCGGCCGCGCATTATTGTGGTGCAGCATCCAGCCTGCTTCACGGAAATGTGGTCTTTTGCGTCTGACATGGACTTGCAATGTTTTCAGGACATCCCTGTAGCATTGTCCAGTTACTGATGTGTGTGCAGGTACAACATGCCGATAAACCATTCCATGAATATCAAAGAATGAGATGACCATAACTTTCCCAGCAGAAGTAACCACTTTTGCTTTTTTTTGGAGGTTGGTGATGAAGGAGATTTCCGCACTGAGCTTTGCTGTTTGCTCTCAGGATCAAAATGATGTAGTTTGATGATGAAGTTTCATCAGCAGTGATTACGTTTGAAAGAAGCTCCGGATCTTCCTCTAACATCAACTTTAACTGCATGTTACCTCCATTGCAGCGGTAGGCGATACTGAACATGTCTGAACTTGTCTGGTTCTCACAGGCGGGAACCAGGAGTACCAACAATGAAACTACTACGGCGTGTTTGTTTCACATTAAGCTAACAGAATATAATAAGATTGAAATTTATTGCGAAAAATTATGACCGTAAAAATTATGATCATTCTTTATTGGACAGCCCTCATATTTTTGTACGGTAAATAATTCATATTATAAGAATGCATAATAAATATTATTAAGGGTTGTTTTCCTGCCATCATTTATATATTTTTGTACTTTTCCCTAGTATGAGCTTTGACTCTGGGAAGCTTTTCAGATAATAATAAATAAAAATAAATAAACAAAAATATCACAGATACTTATTACATGCACTTATCAGTTTCAGACTCATCCATAATTTTAATCTTCAGTGGCAAAATACACTGAAATACATTTAACAATGTTCGCGCGTTGTATGCACCCTATCTGTTAGATTGTTGTTGTGAAGTCATGATGTGCTGAACATACACCTCACCTAGGTTATTAAAAAACTGCACGCCATCCGCTGTTCATCCTAATTGGTTCTCCTGGCACTTAAATGCTATTTGTTTCATTATTCTACAAAGCGTTCACTGCATTCATGGAGAATATGTAGTTTTGTATTTAGAATTATAACTTTAATTCCTGTGAACTTGCTTCCTGATTCATGCTTTTTTTTTCGCTGGTCTCCCAGGCTATTAGGAAGGATAATTACATCTTTCGAATTTCTTATCGCTTCATTTCATTTTACTTTTTATCCTGGTTGGCTATTTCAGTATTCCAAGTGTTATGGCAGGGGGAATCTTTGGATTTGGGAAGGTCTCCCATTCCCTGGCCCCTACAGGGTGGAAGACAGCCAGTTGTATGAGTTTTAATCTCTAGTTTTAGAGACCCTACCCTCTGTTTTCGTCTCTCCTCCATCCTAAGTGTCCTCTCACCGCACACCTCCCTTCCTTGAGGTCCGAAACTTGTCATAAACATTGATATTTAAGGTTAGAGAAAATAAATTTTATTTATTTATTTATTGTTATCTGAAAAGCTTTCCAGAGCCATAGCTCATGCTAGGCAACAGTACAAAAATGTATAAAATGATGGCAAACAGCCCTTAACAATACTTATATTATATTGTCATAGTAGGAATGAATTACCGTAAAAGAATAACATATATGACACATACAAAGATACAAACA